>CM070556.1:9190035-10390035 GCA_036346405.1 Phyllostachys edulis
TACGTTGGTAATAATCAATGGTATTAACCTCCACATCGCCAATAGCTATGTACCGTAGATAATGGAGTATTACGTACATTATCAGCATAACAAACAGATGATGACTGTTGAATCCCTTAATCAATAAGACCCACTTGTCTCAGAGGTTTATTTGATCATAAGGTGGTCGAAATGACCTAGTCGTAGAGGAGCCTATGACTATGAGGTAGTCGTAGCAAGACTCTACGACTATGGGATAGTCAGAGCATAACTTACGATTATGGGGTGGTCGTAAAAGAACTTACGACCACCCATTAGGCTCTTCCCTCATAATATTAAGGGTACACTCAGGTCCACATAATATCATATTTACCTATAATAAGAATTATAGATAAAAGATAAAATGAGGATTATTATATCCTCGCCATCTAGCCCCCCACCTTCAAGTGAAAGCAACTTACTTGGTAAAGGAGTTATAGATGGTCTTACTAACCACGAGAGGATCAGAGAAAAATAGTCGAAGGAAAAACTCTTCGATTGTATACTACTTTGACCGTAAATGTGCTTGGTCAAGAAAATTTCCACGACTATCAAGTAGTCGTAAAAGCATTCCTACGATCACGAGGTGGTCGAGTATAGTGATCGGAAGAAAGAACTTTCCGATTATCATTTCCTTTGGTTGAAAATATCTAACCAAGGAAGTAATTTTGCTTGAGGTGTAAACGAAACCCGATTTTCTCGAATCGACACACCGGGAATCTCAAACGACGCCGTTGCTAGTTCAGTTCTGAAGCGTTCCGAGACTGGCATGGCATTCTTGAATGTCACGCCCTACCAAAGTACGCGTGATTATAAATACTCACCGGGGTGAAACTTGGTTTTTACTTTTCCTAATCACTCCCTTGTTCTTCAAGCTCTCGCTTTCCACCGCCGAAGTCGTTTTGCCTTCTCCGCCGCCACTCCAATTGTGCTTTTTCAACCCAAAACTTCTGCTTCCGAGAAAGATGGCCAGAAAGTTTCCGAGTGGGAAGAGTCGAGATGGATGCTGCTAAGATTCAAGCCCTAGTCGCCGCCAGAAGATTCCAGAGAAGACTTGTGAAATGGATTCCGCGATTGGCAAAGATTGGCCGTCTGGGGAGAATGGGCAAATTCTCGCCTTCCGTGCTTACTATGAGTGTAGCCTTCGATTCGTCTCACCCCTTTTCACCGTTGTGTTTGAACATTTTGGGGTGGAGATAGCTAACCTCGGTCCTAACTCCATCACCATGCCGAAAGCGCCAGATATATGCTCTGTAGGCGCACTGAGAATTCCCAAGGACTCGAGCTTTTCCAATATTACTATGGAATGGTTTCAAGCAAGTCGATTGCCGAAGTTGGGTCTAAAACTCCACGAACCGAAGTCGAGGGAGTATATTCAGAGTTTCACCCGGCCTCATGGTCGGGATGGAGGAAGAGGTGGTTTTACCGAAGTCACCTCGTAAGACTGATCTCTTTCGTGGGGAAGGTCAAAAAGAAATCTTCATGGATTCGACTCAAGATATCACCGGATTGTTCCCTATATTCAAGCTTATCAAAGACTTGAAGAAGGAGGGGTGGACGGATGGCATGTGGTGAAAGATTTCATCACGCCTAATTAGTCCTTGAAGAAACGAGCATCTCCTATGTGGAGATACTGGCCAATGCATCCGACTCAGGGACTACAACGAGGTAAGTGAATTTTCGACTTAGCTCTCGGATTTGGTCTTTCTCTGAAGTTGTTTAAAGAATGCCTTTATCTGCTTGAATGATCTTTCACCAATGAGATTGACGTTAGAGTCAAACTCGCTTATAGAAGCCTCCGCCACTTAGTGTGGCGATTCTTAAGATCCTTAAGGTCGATCCGCAGAGGAAAGGATGGTTCGCCTAAAGGTAATCAAGAGTTGATTTTATCCTTAGGACTTTATAGTCGAGAAAGAACTTACGACTAGAGAAATGTTGTAGAAAAACTTACAACTTAGTAGTGACCGTGAGAAAATCTTACTTGCCGAGGAAAGGTCGAGAAAAACTTACGACTTGATATCGGTCATAGAAGGTCTTATTTACCGCTAGTAATTCTTCTTTTTCTGCTTTTGCTTTACGTAAAGTAGTAGAGGAAAATCGCTCGACGCACGGAAGAAGTCAGATCGATAACCATCGTGCAGAGTTGACAAAAGACAAAGGCTCACTCCTCCGCCCAAGAGACGCCGACTTACCAAAGCCATCGACAAGGGAGGAGCAAGCTCGAGTTCTAGCCCTTCGACCGATCCTCGCAAAGCCTGCGTGGCGAATATAGCCGCAGCTTGAAGCCGAGGTCAAGCAAATGAGGTCGAGGAGGTCTTGAAGCGGTGAACCTTAAGCGCAAACCTCGCAAGGCCAAGGTACCTTTCTATTATGACAAAAAATCTTTCGCAGCTTCGCCACCTCGGTTTTGTCGCACCTAGAAAAGGAGATCCGAAAGATTTTATGTCTTTGTGAAGGACAATGCCGCCCAAAGCAGAGCCTTTGGTCGAGGGCGTCATTGTCTTAGAGTGGTCGAGACCGATCTCTACCATCCTGAAAATCAGAAACCAGAGGAGTAGTTCTCGTCCAAAATCCACGACCAGACGTGGTCGAAATGAGCCTATTCTTCAACTTGAACTCCCACCAGGACGTGGTCGAGAGAAGAAGAAATCTTCTGGGAAGGTGACTCCAAAATTCTGTTTAGGTCTAAAGTACAAGAGGTATGTGAAATATACCAAGTGTAAGAACAAGATTTACCTTGTTCCTTTTCACAACCCGACTTACTTTCCTTTGTTGTTTTTACTTCCTCTAGAGTTTATTTTTGTTTGACCGGTTTTATTCTTTTCGAAGCAAGCAATGAAAACAAACAACGCCAGCGAGGCTTCGACTGCACTCAACAGAGATGGAGACAATGAAGATTAATCTTCAAAGCAAGGTCACGCTCGAACAACGATTTAGTGAGCTACATAATCGAGGGAAAAGCTCCTCAAGATGATAACGATGGTCAGCCACATAAGTACTATTGGGGATCAAGTCGACTTTGCAAGATCCGGTGACTACTCAAGGCCAACCAAGTCAATTGATAAAGGAAGCGGCCGAAAGCTGCAGTAGTTATGCATTAGCAAAACTTAAAGCTCGTGACCCCAACCTTAATGTGCAACCACTGCGGACTTCGATCGCTTCCGAAGCGTAATGAAGACGCCCGATGGAGGAGATGCAATCGTTGGTTTGAAAGTTTCAGAGGAGATGCATGGGATCTCCTCTTGAGTAGCTTGTAATAAACCCGTGAAAAACAAGTTTTTGTTGATGTAATATACGATCCATCTTGTTTCTCGCAAATTATCTTGTCGAGTAGTTAGTAACTCAAAAGATAATTAACGAATTTTAAAGACTAAAAATTGAAGTCAAATTAATGACTTTATCCTAGCCCTCGACTATTTGCTTAGTTTGTTGAAACTAAGTAAATAGTCTTGTCTATCTCGCAAATCATCTTGTCGAGTAGTTAGTAACTCAAAAGATAATTAACTAATTTAAAGACTAAGAATTGAAATCAAATTATCTAACCCCCGATTATTTCCGAGTTTGTTTAGACAAACTAAGTAAATAGTCTTTAGAAAGAGTTTTCGAAAAATGAGAGGTTTGTTTAACTTGTAGTATTTGGTCGCAATTGTCATGCATCGGTCGTAAAGAGTTGTAACGAATTGACACTAGGAAGTTCCTTCTAGTGGGCGTGACCACGCAGCAGAGAGGAGAGGCTTCGACTAGGTAATGTTAACATCTCCGACTAGATTAATTAAATCGAGAACAAGAACTTGAGTTAAACAAACATCCAGAGAACTTCAAAAAATTCGCTCGCTTTTTTTTGGAGGATTCAATAAGTTTGCCCTATTATCAAGAGTTGGAAACCTAACGATGCTAGGAAGTTCCTTCTAGTGGGCAGACCACGCAAGAGAGGAGAGACTTCGACTAGATGTGTTTCTTCCTCCGACTTAGTTAAGTCGAATTGAATACACCAAAGGCAAATTAATAAATCTTAAAAGTGCACTCTGCTTAGAATATTTTTCAAAAATGAAGTGAAGAAATAATCTAAGGTGAAAAGAGTTGGCCTTCAAAAAAATTCGACTAAATAAAACCCGAAGTTCTTTGTGTTGGCAACAAAAGCGAGTAACGAGTTGACACTAGGAAGCTCCTTAGTAGGCGTGACCACATGCAGAGAGGAGAGGCTTCGACTAGGTGATGTTATCGCCTTTCAACCAAGTAAAGAAAACTGGTGTTTGAAACATAGTCGAAAAATTATGAAAGCACTACTCAAAAGTAAGACAATAGAGATAGAGAAAACCCGAGTCTTTATTGTCCTAATGATTGGTTACACATAGAACTTATGTGAATCGGTCGATGTTTCAAGAATTGAGAGAACTCCGGCCGCCTTCCATTGCTAATCGCATCAATACCTCGACGAGTAACTTCACCATCGTAAGGACCTTCCCACTTGGGAGAAAGTTTGTTCCGATTAGACTTGATTGGCAAAGCCTCAATACTAAGTCACCTCTGAAGGTCATGCGAGGTTGACCTTACGATCGTAGTATCTTCGCAGGCTTGTTGGTAGACCGCCGAACTAATTAGGGCCTGGTTTCTCCTTTCTTCAAGTAGATTAATATCATCTCGTCAATTTGTTCCTCGTTGGAGTCTGTGAATGTTTCAACTCGTGTTGACCGTATCTTTAGTTCCTGAGGAAGCATGGCTTCAAAGATCAAGACTAGAAAGAAAGGTGTTTCTCCTAGAGCACGATCGGTAGTTGTACGAATCGCCCATAATACTGAGGGTAACTCTTGTACCCAAGCCCCGAGCGTTTGACGAGCCGGTCGAAAACTTGAGTCTTAATTCCTCTCATTATTTGGCCGCTTGCACGCTCGACCGCCCCATTACTCGGGATGGGCCATGTACATAACACAACTTGGTACCTAACTCGTCGCAAAATTCCCAAATTTTATGCCGAAAATTGTTACTATTATCTGTAATTATTCGACTCAGATCTAAATCGAGTAATTACGATCTCATCATAAACCGCTTTCGCCGCTTGTTATCCCAATCATAGGTTCGCTTCAATCCATTTTGTGAACGATCAATAGCCACAAAAGGAACTCGAAACCTCCCCGAGCTTTGGGGAACGGTCCCCAGATATCAAGACCCAAAGTTGCAAAAGGCCAAGATAGAGGTATTGTTTGTAATGCCCGATGGTTGGTGTATTTGCTCGCTATGAACCGCATCGACACACTTTTAACCAACTCTTTAGCATCGTGATAGGGTCATGGCAAGAAAACCTTGTCGAAAAGCTTTGCCCACCAACGCTCAGAGGAAGCATGATTTCCACAGATGCCACCATGTATGTCGTGAAGGAGTATTAATCCTTCGCTCATGCGGAATGCATCGCATGAGCACCCCTTGAGTACCCCGCTTATAGAGAACTCCTTCACCAAAGTATACATTTTGGCTTTTCGATAAGCGATCCGCCTCGAGATCGCCTTCGCATGTAACCCTTCAAGATAATCATAGATGGGCACCATCCATGTATCCTCGCACTCTAGAGAGGTCGCCTCAATAGGAGGTGTCTCGCTCGTCGACTGAGAAGGCTTCGAGTTGTTCCAAGAAGACTCCTTTGGTACTTCAGATCGGAAAAAGCTATTCGAGCAAGTCGGGTTCTGCGAGAAATTATCCTTTCGAGGGATGAATTGTGCCTCAAACCTAAAAAATGCTTTTCTAGCTTACGACTCCGATAAGTACCGAGACATTGTCTCGTTAGAGCACCGGTATTTTTGCCGACTTGATTCACGACTAGTTGAGAGTCTCTCTCACGAGTAGTCGGCGAATCGAGAGCTTTCGCCTTTCGTCAGATACCACCTAGCAAACCTTCAGATTCTCGCCACATTATTAGTGGCCCGAAGTTTAATTGTATGGCATACTTTAAGGTCTCTCGTTAGAGAGATACCAGACCACCCCAAATTTCGAGCCACTTAAAGTAAGTTACGATTCAAAGTACATCGCCCATCGGGTCGGGAATCAGATGGGGATCCCGAATGTGTTCAGATTTGTCCATTCGGCGACAAAGTCCGCCAAGATCTGGGATTTAATGGCCGTCGACACGAATGGATGTCGAACTCCCCAAGTTCGACCGACCATTTTGCCATGCGCCCATTGCTTCCCTATTCTCGAGGATCGCACCCTAAGGAAACTCGACGCGACAAATTTAGTTTGTGCGCTCGAAAATAATGCCGCAGCTTCAAGATATGAGGAGGGCATATAGAAAGCTTTTGGACCCGAGGGTAACGCCTTAGGTCCGTGTAAAACTTCACTTACGTAGTAGACCGGTCGTTGTACATTTTCACGTTTCACGACCACTCATCGCGCTATCGCCTGTGGCGTGGCGCGCCTAGGTAAACCAAGAGCGCTTTTTCCGCCCTCGGAGAGACCGCATAGGAGCACTCAGAAGGTACCTCTTGACATCCTCAAAAGCGTTGCTTCTTCGACCACTCAAAACCTTTGTGTTTCCTTAGAAGTTTAAAGAAAGGTAGTCCCTTTTCTCCCGATCGCCAGCGATGAAACGACTTAAAGCCGCCATGCACCCAAAGTGAGTTTCTCGACTTCTTTCCGTAGTTGAGGGCGATTTCTAAAATGGCTTTTATCTTTTTGATTTGCTTCGATTCCTCAGATTGATACTAGGAATCCAAGCAATTTCCTAAAGAGATTCCAAATACACACTTCTCGTGATTAAGTTTAAGCGATGTTTTCGAGATTGTCGAACGCTTCTTGCAGTCAAGAATATGATTAAGTCTCTTGATGCTTTTGACAACTAGATCATCAACATAGGCTTCTAGATTTCGCCTAATTGAGATGAAAAAGTTGCTCGTGATCAAGCGCTGAAAAGAAGCGCCGCATTTTTTAGACCAAATGGCATTTTGACATAGCAAAATATACCAAATGGTGTAATAAATGCGTCTTTTCTTTCATCGTCTAGACACATATTGATCCGTGGTATCCGAATATGCATCTAAAAACTTAACATTTCACAACCTGCAGAGAGTCAACCAACCGATCGACACGAGGTAAAGGAAAATCGTCTTTTGGACAAGCTTTATTAAGATCAAGAAGTCTCACATACATACGCCATTTGCCGCTTGACTTTCTAACCATTACAGGTTAGCCAACCATTCGGGTGGTTGACCTCTTATAAAGCATGCTTTAAGTAGCTTATCCAATTCGATTTAATAGCATCTCGCCGATCGTGGGCAAATCTCCGCAATTTTTGTTTTACGGTACTTTGTCGCCGAAGTTAGCTCAGGCTCGATCACCTCCCCGGGACTCCGCATGTCGGATGCTTGCCACGAATACATCTCTGCGTTAGCTCTGAGGAAGGTGATGAGGGCGCCTTCCTATTTGGGGTCTGAAGTATCCCTCGATGCGAATCAGCCTTCGAGGGCTCCAAGGCCCGTGAGGAACCTCTTTGACTTTGTCGCTCGGCTTTGGTGTAGCTTTTTAGGCTTCGACTTGCTAGTCGAAGGTCGATTTCTTCTCGAGTTGGTATTTGTCCTACCATCTCGAGGGATCGACTGATCGCAGTATGCGCCATCTTCTTGTCACAATGGATTGTGATTACTCCTTTGGGACTCGCATCTTAATACATTGATATCCATAATGAGTAGCCATTAGGAATTTTGCCAAAGTTGGTCGTCCGAGTATGGCGTTATATGTCAGATCGAAATCGACCACATCAAAGGAGATTTTCTCGTCTCCGAAATTACTTGGTGAACCAAATGTTAAAGGAAGAGAAACTTGACCAATTGGTTTGGTCGAAGATCCCTAGACGATCCCATGGAAAGAGTATCGCATCGGCCTTACTTTTGTCCCGGTACTTGCATGTCATCCGAGCACTCGTAAATAAAATATTTAACGAGCTTCCACCATCAACCAAAACTCGATTGACCCGACAATTGTTGATGGTGGGTTCGACCACGATTGTATCGACTGGTCGAGTCGAAGGAATCGGGCAGTCACTCTTCTCGAAAAGAGATAGTGACTTCCGACCACTTCGGTAATTTATTGACGAGAGGAGGATCTATGGAGTTTACCTCACGTTCAGCAGCCTTAAGCTGTCGCTTTGATTCATATGCCGATGATCCCCGTGAGATGTGTTCGATGGTGTGTTGCGGATCCCGAACAGATCTCCTCTTCACATCTCAAGATTTATGACCACTTGTTTGACCTACCTGCTCGAGAGTGGAAGTGGTCCTTGTGCTGTAGTAGTCTTCAAGCTTTCGTTGGAAGACCCGCAATTGGCGAAGGTCATGCCCTTCCTTTTATGGAAAGGACACCACCTAGGCTTATCATTTTTTTGATCAGTATGCTTACCTTTGCCTCTCGCTTGAGCGCGGCTTGGATGTGCGTGGTTCTTTATCATTCACACCAATACCTCCTTGGAACCGCTGGTTTGGAGTTTTTGACCCTTCGCCTTTGTTCTTGGACTTTTTGCTTTTTATCCTTCTTCTTACCAATGTCGCCTGGCTCTCGAGAGGTATTGTCTTCGATCTATTGTATTGTTCCACTCGACCGCCTCGTATAAAAGTGGCATATCGATCACCATCTCAAGAGTTCAAAGAATGTAAGTAGGTGGGTTTAAAGCAATGTCTTCGTTATTCTCCTACTACGGACTCGCTTGAATGCTCGATGATGATGAATCAAAACTTCCGAATTGAGTTACTTAACCTCACTAAAGCGCTTGATGAATTGGCGCAAGGTCTCGTTGTCATTCTCGTCTTATCCGTGCAAGTCATCCTCCTTTCTAGGCGATTGTAAGTGCCTTTGAAATTTGCCAATAGAAGGTCGCAGAGGTGTTGCCAAGAGTAAATCGACTCGAGTGGTTGATTCAAGAACCACGATCGAGCGGATCCTTCGAGCACGCTTGGAAGATAATTTGCCATTACATGCTCTCCTCCTCCTCGCCGCTTTCGGACAAATTGCTAGTAGATTTGAAGAAATTCGATGGGATTTTGGGAACCATCAACTTCTCCATGTTCACCGGTCGAAAACGAGGTGGCCAAATAACGTTTCGGAGATCAAAGAGAATGCCCGACATCCAAGAATAACTTCTTGACGCCTTTGCGTGAAAGAAGGGTTGATATCATCGTGGTCGACTCGACGATACCCAAGAATAGGTTGACCGGACCTATGATAGATCTCATCTTACGAGGGAATACTCGTAGTTTATCTCTTCTTCGCAGATTCCCATGTCGGAATGGTGAGCGATCACCTCTCCGAGGGTTTGTCGATCATCACCGCTCGAAAGACATTTTCCGGTAGGTGATCGATGCGACTTCTATCGCTAAGGCCGATTCCTCCGTGGTGATATGTTCGATCGACCGTAGCCGAAAAGTCGATTGCTATGACTTCGAATGATGCTCATGAGGCGCTTCAAACTTTGCCATCGTGTTCAAGCATTTGTGCGATCTCTTCAACGAAGAGGTCGTAACTCGTGCTCGGGCTAGCTCTTGAGTTGGATTCTCGAGCAAGTCATTGATGTCTTGAAGTTCTTGAGCTTCCTTCGATCGATATTGATGCGCCTGCATGATTCTTCGGGCTTCAATTTTCTTCCGTCGAATAGCCTCAAGAGCTTCTATGTCGACTCTTTAGACCGCTTCAATGAAGTGCGAGAATGTCGAGGATTTCCCTCGCTTCATGAAGGTGTTGGTCATGTCCGCCGCTGGTGGCGCCCCTGCCAACGCCACGAGGGGCGCAGTGTGATCTTCTCGAAGGGTCTCCATCTCGGTCTCTAGAAGAGTGATCTTGATCTCGAGGGAAGGACGAAGACCTCCTGCTGATGATTCTCACTTGCGCCGAGGCCTCTCCGCTTGAGGAGTCGCCGAGACACCATCTGGCGACTTTGGGAGTAATCCCTCGGGTAGGGGAAGTCTCGGTTATAACTAGTCTCCGTCGGCAGTGTGATCTCATGGAGAGATGGTCGAATTTGTAGGAAAAGCATGCTTGATCCCGCCTTCTCTGGCGCCATCCCGGAGAGGGAGGATCACCAGATGCTTGTGAAGTCCTGCATTGTGGCTTCCAGAGCTTGCCTCACCAAGTTGACGAGGATTAAAACATCTATGTATTATTTTAATATATAATAAAAGACCATACGTTTTCATGGTCGTAACCCTAAGACCGACGACCTCCCGGTCGTTAGTATTCCAGAGGTTACTTAATGGGTACCTGGCCTGATGAGGCTTTGTGCCTAATCCTCACCGATAACCGCCGTAAAATTATCGAATCGGTATTTCTTATCGTATGATGAATGGAACACGTGTTATCGCTCCAAACCATGCGATGGTACAACCCCGAGACATCGACTATTAACCACCCTACGGTTAAGCTTTTCACAAGCAATCGCAAGGAAGTTAGCACATTGCTAACTTCTCTACCGCTCCGACCGGCCGTAACGCTCACCGTGGACGTCTTCTCCAGAGTAATCGCCACGTATTCGAAGTTATTTAAAGGTGAAGCACAAGAGACAACAACAGAGACAAGAATGGAGACGATAGGCGACACACAAAACAAGGCCAAGGCAAAGATATGCACAGAAGCCTAAGCTGTGGAATTAGAGTTAGATAATCACCTTAGACTCATATTCTAAGTCCGATTGTCTTGTTACATTCCTCCATTCAAGGTAATTCAGTAGTACTTAGCCACATCTTGTAAATCCAGCTCATATCAATAAAGAGCGACCCTATTCCATTCCGTGATATTCCACGCCATTTTCCTCGCTTATTTTCGTAAGATCGGCGATTCGATCGCCGACAACCGGGCGCCGTCTCGGGGAAGAAGGCGAAGTTTCAAGAAATTTTTTTTCGCCAAGAAAATCTCGCCAAAAACTCGCAATCGCCATGCGACTATGCCCGAGTTTGGGATGAGGAAAATCGGTTCGACGGCGACTACGCCAACCTCGACATGGAAGGATGTATCCGCCATGGAAGAAAATGGCAGTCATCCTCCTCATCCTCCTCCGGCCAAGACGCCACCGACGTTAGCGAGGTCGACGGATGGATGAAGATCTTGCCGCCACTACGGTGGCGAATCAGAGAACCGCCGTTCACCAATTCGAATGCGGAGGATCTCTCAAGCCCTACTTTTCGGCCGAAACAGTGAAGAAGTTTCAGCCTCATCACCCGAAAACTATATACCATTGATGAAATCATGGTCAAAGATACTCTTCGCTTCGCAATTCCAGAGTCAACCGTCACCGGTAATCGGTGTCGATAAAACCTCCATCGTCGAGGCCATGGGGATGATCACACTCAAGATACGACGGCAGCTCATCTGATCAGCCGAGAAGACCTCGTGAAGTGCTCATCTCCGACCGATCTCCATCGTGGAAAATTTCGCGAATAATCGACAAGCTCTCCATTAGTTACGATAGAAGCTCATCGGAAGATCAATGCCGAAGCACGAGGTCAACGCGATCGAGATGAAGATCAAGATGCCTCGCGACGGTCCTACACTCTACCACGCCATCACGTGTTGTTAGAGATGATCCGCCGCAAGCACCAACTTCCGGAGGCAACGGAACTAATCGACGCCAATCGCTTAACTCGCCGCATCGCCCCACCCAGAGTGACCGACAGACCGAACAAACCGAAGGTCGGGGAAGGTTCAGACAGCGGTACCCACGCACCAAGATGAACCATTTGAGACCTTCGATGAATCGTACAAAACTTCGACGATTCAAAACATGTTAAATAACCCGATCTCGCTCTAGCAGAACGCCTAGTTTTGTACAACTCGTAGGTCGTATCCGAAATTCTCCAATGCACCATGCAAATAACGGAAGCGACGAGAACAGAGGGGTTCAGAAGTCGACTAGGACTTCGGCCCCAACGCTCCTCAAGAGGGGACAAAGATGGTCATACCAGAGCGAGCCGATACCAAGACCTCCTCGACGATTCCACCAAGGAGTCACGAGGAGAAGGCTATTTCAAGAGGATACTCCCCCATCGCCGAGAAGAACCACCACTAGGACCTAACGATCTCGACATCGCTTGAATTGTGGCGGTCATGGACATCATATCAATGTTCACGATCGGATCGCATACCGGAGTTCCAGCGCTCAATCTTAGGGATCGGTCTCCCATCGACATAATCCGCACCTTCCTGAGAAGACGCCATGAATCAATCACAGGTTGTCGAGCCTTCTCTCGCTGGGCTCCAAGCCGTGTTGGCCTAGCTTGCCCGACCGCCAACTTGGACAAATTCAATGGAACTCAAAACCCATTGGAATTTCTCCAAATATATACCACCGCTATCGTGGTCAGCCGTGGCGATGAGAATGTAATGGCCAACTATTTACCCACCGTGCTCAAGGGTCCGCCTTGGCCGTGGTTGTTAAACTTACTGGGCCGGATCCATATATACTTGGGAACAACTCGGATCTTCTCGATTGCCAACTTCGAGAGGTGCGACGACCATACGGGAAGGAGGACGATCTCCACGTAATCCCGCGAGGATCCGATGAGACTTTACGCCAATATATCAAGAGGTTCACCAGTTCAGTAACTCTATACCCAAGTCGCAGAGTCCTCTCGTTATTCAAAGCTTTTAAAACAGTCTAAGGAATCGGCGGTTTACGGAGGACATAGCAATGAACCCTCCAAGAACAACCGCTGAGCTTTTTGATATGGCGACAAATATGCCATCGCTAGTGAAGCAATCGAGTGGTGTGAAGCCATCGATCGGAAAGACAAGATTCCCCACCTCGGCCTCGACAAACAGAGAAAAAGAACAAGAAGTCTCTCAAGAAGAAAAAGAACCGCAGACCCGACGACAAAGAAGTCCTCGCCGCCTGCATAAGATCAGAAGGGCAAGAAGGACTATGCCGGTCGAAGCAAAGCAAAAGTTCCACCGAAGGATTTCGAGATTTAATAAGAAGTGGTGTCCACTTCACCAAAGGCGAGTGGCATGATCTCAAGACTGTCGTGGTCCGCGTAAGAAATCTGGAGGATTATTATGTGTAAAGGACCATTTCAAAGAATACAGAACATGGATAAACGAGCTCCAAAAGGACAAGGATGGCGACGAGGAGATGGAGTACCGTGATCCCCAACACACCAACATGATTTTTGGAGGATCTTCTTCATACGAGTCAGACGTCATCTGAAGGACATGGAGCGGTAGGTCAACCTCGTCGAATCTCCAAGCGTAATCAAGCACTCAAGTGGTCTGACACCGCAATTTCCTTCAAAGAAAGACGATCGCACCATCCCATCGACTCGACCGTAGGTTCCCCATCGTCGTTGAACCAACTATTAATAATTGTCGGGTTAATCGGGTCTTAGTGGATGGGGTAGTTCCTTGAATATATTATTTATAGGAGCTTTAGAAGAAATGCAGTCCCCATGTCAAAGGTGAAACCTCGTGAAATATGCTTTTCATGGCATAGTTCCGGTTCTACCGCTAAACCGATAGGACAAGTTTCTTACCGGTGACGCTTTGGAAAACTCGACAATTTCCGAACAGAGAAGATCCCGCTTGATGTAGTAAACTTGAATCAAGATACAACGGAATCCTCGATCGACCAAAGATTAGCAAAATTCTTGATAGCCACGACATTACGGTTATCAAAGTTTGAAAATGCCGGGTCAAGGAGTCATCACATTCGAGGAGATCGAAAATGGCTTACGATGCGATCGGAAATCCTTTGCACCGATTGATGAACTTCCGACAGAGAGGTTAATCCGCTCCCATGCGTGTCAAGCACTCGGCCAAAGATGACGCCCAAACCATCCGACTGCATCAAGGAGTTACTACTCGACAAAAGCGCTTCTCTGACAGCGTCAAGTCGTCACATGGGTCAGACAACCAGATCCAACCGCCCGCAAGATTACGGTGGGGCAAGACTCGACCCTAAATAGGAAGAGTCGCTCGTCTCCTTCCTCCGAGCAAATCAAGACGGTTTGCTTGGCAAGCGTCCGATATGCAGAGTCCCCGGAGGTGATCGAGCACGCTTGCTCTCCACCGATAAAAACCGATCAAGCGTAAACTACGACGCTTTGCATCCGATCGAAGGAAGCAATCCAATCGGAGATTGACAAGCTTCTCCAGCGGGATTTATTCGTGAAGTCAACCACCCACAAGTGGCTTGCTAATCTGTAATGGTTAGGAAAATAATGGGAAATGGCGAATGTGTATCGACTTTTACAGATCTTAATAAAGCTTGTCCGAAGGATGACTTTCCCCTTCCCCGCATTGATCAACTAGTAGACTCTACGGGTGCGAAGTTACTAAGTTTTTAGATGCGTATTCGTGGTACCACCAGATTAGTATGTGTAAAGAAGATGAGGAGAAAACTTCCTTCATCACCCCATATGGTACTTCTTGTTATATTAAGATGCCATTTGGTCTCAAAAATCTTTGGTGCAACTTTTCAAAGGTTGATGCAAAAACTTTTAGTCCACAAATCTATTGGAATCTAGAAGCTTATGTTGACGATCCGTCGTAAAGACCACCAACGCCGACCACATTCCCGACTTACAAGAAACCTTTAACAACTTGAGAAGACATAACCTCAAGTTAAATCGAGGAAAAGTGTGTGTTCGAGTTTTTCTTTGGAAAACCGCTGGTTTCCTAGTTTCGCTAGAGGTATTGAAGCTAATCCAAAGAAAAATTGCGCCATCGACTGATGCCCTCCGACCACGAAGAAGGAAGTCCAAAACTAATCGGGTCAGATGGCAAATAAGTCGCTTTCATAGCAAGATTAGGGAAAAGGATTACCTTTCTTTAAACTTCTTGGAAACATGGGAGTTTGAGTGGACTAAAGAGGCAAACGATGCCTTTGAGGAACTCAAAAAGTACCTTACGAGTACCGGTCTTAGTTTCTCCGAGATCGGAGAAACATTGCTAATTTACATGGCAAAGAACACCACGCATAGATTAGCGTGTAATCGTTGTAGAAAGGAATAATATCCAACGACCGGTCTATTACGTAAGCGAAGTCTTACATGGACCAAAGGAAAGATACCCACAGTACAAAAGTTGCTCTATGGCCTCCTTATGTCTTCAAAGAAGCTAAGGCACTACTTTCGTGCCCACAAAGTGGTTGTACCTCACCGGATATCCCTTGGTCAAGTCCTTGAAACAGGAATCATCAGACTAATAGCCAAATGGGCGGTCGAGCTAGGGCGTTCGATCTCCATTTTATTTCACTAACAAAGAATAAAGTCCGTGCAATAGCGTAATTCATTGCCGAATGGATAAACCTGAACCCACCCAAGGACCCGAGTACGAACACCACGACGAGTGGACAATGTATTTTACGGTTCCTTGATGTTACAAGGATCGGGCCGGAGTGGTCTTGATATCCCCTTGGTGAACACATCAAGCACGCCATCCAAGAATTTTCCCGCCACCAATAATGTGGCGGAATATGAAGGTTTATGGGCAGACTCGAAAGCTCGCTCGCTCGGGATTCGCAGATTATTAGTGAAAGGCGATTCTCAACTAGTAGCGAATCAAGTGGGGAAAGAGTATCAATGCTCGAGTACCAAGATGTCATCTTATCTCGCGGAAGTACGAAAACTTGAAAAGCACTTCTTCGGTTTTCAGATCCAACATATTCCTAGAAAGAAAAACTTTCGGCGGCACCGGTTGGCACGGATGGCCTCCACGAGGTCGACAGTCCCTTGGGAGTTTTTCTCGAGCAACTCAATTCACTCTCGGTAGTTGAGCCTTCCGAGAACATACATGATTCTTTGCAAGTTGAACAAACTAATCAAGGAAACATGGATGCTCCACGTCGTCGCTGATTGGTATACCGCCACGATCACAGTAGAGATCGGATGACATCGATCTACAATTATCTTCAAAGATGACACAATTCCAGAAGATGATGTAGAGGCCGATCGATAGCACGAAAAGCCAAATCATACACTCTAATCGAACGTATCTTGTATAAACGAGGATCTCATGGAGTGTTGATGAGATGCATATCTCAAACGGATGGCATTAGATTGCTAACCAAAATCCATGAAGGCGTCTGTGGAGCACACCATTCCTACAGAACCCTGGTCGGTAAAGCCTTCCAGCAAGGCTATTACTGGCCAACTGCCCTTCATGATGCAAAAGAGCTTGTGACGAAGTGTGTACAATGTCAGTTTCATAGTCGACAAGTACATCAACCAGACAAGCCTTACAAACAATTCCTCTTTCTTGGCCTTTTGCAACACGGGACTAGACATTCGGGACCTTTCCCAAGAGCACCCGGGGGCTTCGAATTCCTTTTCGTCATGATTGACACGTTTACAAAATGGATTGAAGCCGAGCCAGTTGTTAAAATAACAACTGAGGCCGCTAAGAGATTTCTCTTGAAAAATGTGATCACGCGATTTGGTGTACCCAACAGATCATCACAGATAATGGTTCCCGATTCTCCAAAGAATCAATTCCGGGAGTTCTGCGATGAACTTAGTGTCAAAATTCATTTTGCTTACATTGCACATCCGCAGAGCAACGAGCGGGCGATTGAGCGGCTAATGGTATCCTTATGCAGGGATCAAACGCCGAGTATTCGACCGATTAATCAAACGGTCGGCGCTTGGGTTAAAGAACTTCCCTCGTGTTATGGGCGTTCGAACCACGACCCGATCGTGGCGACCGGTGAAACTCCATTCTTTTTGGTTTATGGTCTTTGAAGCCATGCTTCCTCCGTAACTCAAAATTGGCTCGCCGAATCGATCGTTTTGACGAAAATGACCGAATGAACGACGACTCGACGACGCCGATTTCCTTGAACGAGCGAAACCAAGCCCTTATACGATCGCTAGCCTACCAACAAGCCATGCGAAGGTACCATAGTCGTAAGGTGCGACCTCGCGACCTTCTTTCAGAGGTGATCTGGTTCTCGAAAAATTGAGCCAAACAAATCGCAATAAACTTTCTCCTAAATGGGAAGGTCCTTATCGTGGTCGAAGTAACCCGACCCGAGTTCCGTCTGTTGGCTATGTCTCGATGGGCAAATTTTGTCAAATTCTTGGAACATCGATCAATTGCGTAAGTTCTATGTTTAATTTTCATTCTTTCATTTCTTTCAATTTCAATTTCATTAAATTCATTAATTAATTAAGAAGTGCAACCTTGCTTATATATATACACCTACATTACGGTCTTTTATTATTGTTAGTCCGGTGGAGAAGACATTTTTCTCTCCGATATCCTTTATAAGGATCTCGATACTCTATGGTCCTAATCGTGAGCATTTTTTCAAATGATTCCCACGCGCGACTACACTTTTTTTTTAAGAAAATGAGTAATCAGAGCACCACACAACTACCTATCTCATGAATGATATGCTTACGATTTTGAAGATTATGCTTCGTTATTTCACGATTCGGTCTATTCTTGTCAGCATCGGTCGGGACACTGAAAGCCTCCTAGTCGAAGTCTCTCCTTTTTCGACGTGGTCCCGCCTAATGGAAGGAGCTTCCTAGCGACGGTTCTTTTCTTACGATCCTCGCTACGATCGGATCTGAAATTTGAACACGTTTCAAGAAATGTGTCGTATGCCTTCGTGTCTTAGCATTAGTTCGGACAGATTATGGGACAATAGATATAAACAAAGTTCACTTATAATTTGTTGCATACATATTTGCATTTCTTCTTATGTCAAGTTTGACAAAGTCTTTTTCCGACCATATATAGTGTTTTTGATTGGTATTTCCATTATGACAAACAAAGATCTATAACTAGTCGAAATCATCTACCGTCCCGACCACATTTGATTTCCTAATCTTAGAACGATCAGCTTTTGTCTTACATGTCCAAACATACCTTCAAAAACTCACATACATGGTTATGACCTCTTTTTATTCTCTTTTTGGCTCACCGCTTGTACAAGAACGTTCTTCTACTATCAAGCGCCGGGGCCTAGGAAATATCTGAGAATTTTAAAAAGTCAAACAGATAAACAAAAGCTTTGTCAATGACATAAAAGGTAAGTTTTCATAGATATTCAAATATTTTTACACTTGCAGAACCTACTCTAAGAAATATTCCCCGCCTAACTCATCGCTTGTCGGAGATTCGACCTCCATCTCCTCTACAACTATATCTCCGAGTGGCCCGAGTTCTTCCATGAACTTGGTCGCCTCCTCAGTGGGCGATTGAAGTCATCTTTAACAGCTTGGAGATCAATGGAGGGTCGGAAGCTTTCGGTTTTGCCAAAGCAAAACTAACTCCACTTGCAACACTGCTTTTAGGGCCAGGCATAATTCGTCCGAGTAGTTTTGACCGTAACTTTAAGATCCCTAGAAGTTGACCCAAATAGTTCATTTTCTATTGGATCTCTTAAGATAGGCACGCTTGATCCTCGATCCCAAATCAAAGATCATCTTGTTCAAAGTATGAATCTTTTCATCAATATTTTGAGCAAGAGCCGCCTCCTTATCTGCTCAAATTTGAGTAGTTTTTACTCTGTTTAGCATTTGCGTTTGCTCTGCAAAAACAAATCGCTTAATGAACACAAGCATCATTGAAGGAAAATCAAGTTTACGACATATTACCTTTATTTGTTTTGCTAAGTGTTTCATATTTGGTCGTTGCTTCAACGATCAAGCGGTCCTTAATTGAACTTGCTTGACAAGAAATGATCCTTAGCTTTTATTTCTTCTTCAAGAAAAGCCGTCTTGGCTTTTCACCACAACCTCCTCTTTTATTTTCTCCAGATCTATCGAATGCGATAAGTGAGAATAATTGTAGAGGAGCAAAGTATTGAAGAAGAAGCGAAGTTTAAAAGGAAAAGTTCTTACTTTCCAACTCTGAGTGCTTTTGCTCCAAGTCCTTAACTCATTGGGTCGATCCTCCGATCACAAAGACAAAGTTCTCGACCAAATGTTACACAATTAGCATTCTCTTTCTTAAGTTCCTTATAAACTTTGTAAAAAGAGTTATGTAAGCGGTCGTAGAATACTTACGAATTGCTCGGTCATTATAACCGCAAAAATCAAATCGAGGTGCATCTTGAGCCGAGTATCCGATACTTTCGCCACGCCTCATCAAGCTCCTTATCCTCGATGAATCGGGACGAAAAGGAACTTGTTAGGTTGGGAAGGGTTATCGGCGATGATCGGAACTGTTGAGACCTCTCGAGGCATCTACCTCCACGAAGGGGTTTCAATCACCAAAGAATCCAACTCGGCCGTTGCCCTTGTCACCTTTCGGGGCTTCTTCGACCACTACTTCCTCGGGAACTTTGTCCCGAGAAGTGCTCTGATCGAGAACTTCCACAGTGCGAGTCCTCGGGAAGAACACAGTGGGAAATGACCGGAACACCGAAGACCTATGCAAACCGAAGATGGGAAGTTCAACAATATCAAATCATCAAGGAATTATTAAAGATACATACTTATACGATCACTTTCATTTGTACATACCTTGTTAATTTCCGGATTTGACTCAAACGCCGCCAGAGAGAAATCATGCCGCTAGCCTTCCTTTTCTTCTCTTCCAATTTCTTTGGTTCGGACCGGCAGGTTTGTTGGGACCTCACATCCTCCAACAAGATGTCGGAAGCTATGTCCTCGACCGGTTCGTCAAGGTCCACATTCGACTATCCGGTGGGAGGAGTGGTTTCATCAATCTCGGATCGCTTGTTTCAGTAACAACCGTAAGGTCGTGCACGACCACTCTGGAGTCTACAGCCTCCGTAGTTACATTCTGCGGGCCTTCAGGCTTATCCACCTAAATCAAAGAACAAATTTGATTAGGTGAAGAAATCCTTTTATCTAAAAAAATTTTCGTACATATATGACTCCAAAATGTTCTATTACCTCGAGGGATTCATCTCCTTCAAGTGCCTCAGGGCACGACTCGGTCGGAACCAAGGTGGGACGTTGATCCTCACTAGATTGTATGATTCGCAATCCGACCGACTGCAAATATAGAGCACGATTGGAGATCTGGTCGGAATATATGTATATACATGGTAAAAGGAATTTAATAAATTACCTTAAGCCTTGCCAGTCTCCCTTCAATAGGAGTTGCGGCTAAGATCTTGGGGCATTCAGCCTTTTCTCCAGGCTCCCCCGCACAGATCAGCCTGACTCGTTCTTTAACTTCCCCAGGGGTAAGAACTTTAACAGAAGGAAGAATAGACAGATTTTAAGGTAATACATTTATCAAATCAAAATACCGATCGGAATTTATCTCAAAGACTTACCACCTTCTGAGGTAGCTTCATCACGATCAAGGCACCAGAGCAGGGAATGAGTCCGGAGCTTCAATGGGCTAATCTGGCGAAGGGTAAAATCCTTCACCACATGCCACGAAGTCAAGCCCCTGACTCGCAAGTCGTAGATGGCATCCGCCCATCTCTTGACTATCCCTGTCTTCTTTACGGTTTCCTTCCACTTGGAGTTTTCACTTGCTCTAGTTCCGGCGAAGTAGAGGCCATCGTCTTTCGTAACCGTCATGTAAAACCAGTACTTTTTCCATGACGACCACGAAGATTTCGCGTACATGAAGATGTACTCATTGGCCTTCCCGTCATGAAGGCGTAATGTGCATTCCCAGAGGCGCCTCGATTTTGCCATGATTTTCCCATCACCATGCAAGAGAAATAACTAAAGAGCTTCAAGTTCGGTTGTATTCCCAGGTATGCCTCGCACAAATATGCGAAAATACTAATATTTGCGATCGAATTTGGGGCCAAATTCACCAATTCCACCCCGTAATGTTCAAGAACGCGGAGGAGGAATTTGTGTACCGATAGTCTCAAACCCACATTCGATGTAGGCAAGAAAAAGCAGGATTTCGCCATCTTCACGGCTCGGAAAATGCTCTCCGGCCGCCGGTCTCCAATTAATCGATTCCTATCTCGGGAGCATTCCCATCTTCTTCAAGGCCTCGAGTTTTTCTTGCCCAATTCAAGGCAACCACTTTGTAATCTGCTCCGACATGGCGAAAATCCTCAAGAATGAGTAGCAAAAGTTGGAGACTTTGTGGTCGGAAGAACAGAAAAGACTCGGAGGATTTCTTGGCGAGAAGCTAAAGGGGATCAAAGGGATTATGGAAGCATAAAAATTCTAAGAGCCAATGAGAGGAGATCTTATAACCTTCCGATACTTTGAAGGATTTCTACAAAAGTCCAACCGACAAAAAGTTTTTTTGTTCAAGCAGACGAGGAACTCTTCGTTTCCCAAGGCAAGTTCTCAACTTTAAAGTGAACACAGACCACTTTATACCACGACATTAAATGGGTTCGCGTCTGATTTCATCGGAAAAGGTATATACGACCAGTTCATTTAAAGTTCGGGGCTAGGCGGCGAGGATTAAAACATCTATGTATTATTTTAATATATAATAAAAGACCATACGTCTTCATGGTCGTAACCCTAAGACCGACGACCTCCCCGGTCGTTAGTATTCGAGGTTACTTAATGGGTACCACAGTCGGATGAGGCTTTGTGCCTAATCCCGACCGGATAACCGCTTCGTAAAATTCTCGAATCGGTATTTCTTATCGTATGATGAATGGAACACGTGTTATCGTTCCAAACCATACGATGGTACAACCCCGAGACACGACTATTAACCACCCTACGGTTAAGCTTTTCAAGCAACCACAAAGAAGTTAGCACATTGCTAACTTCTCTACCGCTCAAACCGATCGTAGCGCTTCACGAGGGCGTCTTCTCCAGAGTAATCGCCACCTCTTGGAAGTTATTTAAAGGTGAAGCACAAGAGACAACAACAGAGACAAGAAGGGAGGCGATAGGCGACACACAAAACAAGGCCAAGGCAAAGATATGCCTGAAGCCTAAGCGGTGGAATTAGAAGCTAGATAATCACCTTAGACTCATATTCTAAGTCCGATTGCGGTTAACATTCCTCCATTCGGTGTAATTGAGGTAGTACTTAGCCACATCTTGTAAATCCAGTTCATATCAATAAAGAGCGACCCCATTCCATTCCGGGATATTCCACGTCATTTTCCTCGTTTATTTTAAGAAGATCGGCGATTCGATCATCGACACAAGTCGGACCGCCTTAGGGGACTTGGACACTTCGAGGAAAAACTCTCGTCGTGTCGTGAGTCCACTGGGTGTGGTCTGGTCGATTGACCCTTGTCCTTTGAGAGGTAGATTCCTCTCGGACGTCTTGTTATGGGGATAAGGATCCTTCTCAACTCATGCGGCGACATTGTCTCTCGGATCGTGGGAAGATCCCGGAGGCAACAATGCCATAGGATGAGTCATCACTTGGTTAAATGTCGAATCGCATCCATGTCGACGTCTGCGTGTCCGCCAAGTCGAACCAGTTCTCCTCATTCCATTCTCCTGCCATGAGTGCATGAGATTTGGAAAATAGAGAGTATGTTGACAAGAGATTACCGGAAGATCCCCACGGTCGGCGCCAACTGTCGGTGTTTTAGAACCGAACTTACGTAAAGATTGTTTGATTCGGGGGGTCTCCTAGAATAGAATCACGCAGAGAAACTGACACGGGGATTTTTATACAGGTTCAGGCCTTCTCCGAAGAGAATAACAACCCTACTCCTGTGTGTGTATGGTATTGAGTGTATTCTGAATAATCAGGGGAAAAACTAAGACTATTACAGATAGTGCTTGTATTCCTGATGGCCCGAATCATCTTCCTTTTCTTCCTTTCTCTGATTGCCGCCTTTTATAGTACGTGAAGGAGCGGCAGTTATTCCAGATAAAGCGGCGCCTCATTACCTCCCGTAACGGGCGCATGTTGGTAATAATCACCGGTATATTAACTCCTCCACGTCGCTCAACAGCTATGTACCAGAGATAATGGAGTATTACGTGCCATTACTCCGCAGAATAACAGCGTATGATGACTGTTTGAATCCCTTAATCAATAAGACCCACTTGTCTGTAGGTTTATTTGATCATAAGGTGGTCGTAGCTGACCTAGTCGTAGAGGAGCCTACGACTATGAGGTAGTCGTAGCAAGACTTACGACTATGGGATAGTCGTAGCATAACTTACGACTATGGGGGTGGTCGTAGAAGAACTTACGACCACCCATTAGGCTCTTCCCTCATAATATTAAGGGGTACACTCAGGGTCCACATAACGTCATATTTACCTATAATAAGAATTATAGATAAAAGATAAAATGAGGATTATTATATCCTCGTCAACTCCATTAACTCATAATGACGGGTCTAGATTCTTCATGCCCCCGATGCATAGACGAGGGGCTTCGATCCTTTAGTGTACGGACTCGATGATATGTCACCTGACGACGGCTCCGTGGTGCCATTTTTGTATTTGACACAGAGAGAGATGTAGAATAATTGATTATTCATGGACAAACAATGCTATATTATGGAATAATTGATTATTTGCCACTGCAAAAGAGCGAATTTTATGATTTGCCACTGCATGTGAGTATAACATGTGAGTCCTGAAACCACATGTCATACTCACATCAGTGGCAAATAATTAATTACATATATTTAGTAGGGGCAGATATTAAGCAAAAACTCCGGGCGAGTGACCACACAGAAGTAGGGGTGAAAACGGATCGGATAGTTTCCGATCGATCCGGACGAAAACGGATTCGGATTACCTCGGATTAGATTTTCTCGGATCGAAAACGAATTTGTTTTTTTTTTGTCGAAAATGGAAACGAATATGGTAGGCATGGTATCGGGCGGATACGGATACGAATACGGATTATCCGGATAAGATGATGTCCGGATATCTAAATTTTGGCCCAAAAAAGAAAATGAGATTTTAAATGATTTCTGAATTTCAGAAAAATGCCACAAATCAAATAGCCTTTTGGAAAATAGCAAAGAGAGTTAAAAATTCTAAAAAAGATCAGAGAAATTCTTTGAATTATTTTGAACTTAATAAAATTAATTCCAACTTAAAGTTAGTTTTTATTTTTGCACATAAATTATTTTTAATTTATGAAAATAGGAAAAACCTTTTAAAAATCAAAAATTCAAGAAATTAATTTAAAATTCCTTTTCACTTTAAATTCAATAAAATCCCGAGAAAACTCAATAAATTGTATTTTTGACATTAAAAACAAGGAAATTAAATAATTGACTTTATTTTATTATTTTTCTTTTTAACCAAGAAAACTCTTTTAAATCTCATAAAATCCAATAAAATAATAATTTTATTAATTTTATTTTTGGTAACATACTTTGGGATGTTACAATCATTTCATGTATAGATTAACCATCCGGCCTAATCAATGTTAGTGTGAACTAAGTTTATATATGTGTGTGATGAACTAAGTGTGAATGCATGATGACTTATGACTTTGTGAGTTATGACTTATGAGCTAAATATGGTAAACTAAATGTCATGTTTGTGATGAACTAGTTAATGCAGCTTGCTAGTGCCAATATTATGTGTGGTTACTAAAAATATGAACAATTCATGAATGTTTGAATCAAATAAACTAGTTATATGTTTTCGTTAATTTATAACATACAATTTAAGGGGTTTTCATGTTCCCAAAAATATCCGCGACTGTATTCGTTTCGATTCGTATTCACTCCGTATTCGTATTCGATATTATTCGTATCCGTATTCATATCCAGGGTATTCGTATTCATATTCGGATCTGAAAAAATACGAAAACAAATATGATAGAACCATTATCCGTCCGTATCCAATCCGTTTTCACCTGGAAGGCATGAAAATCTTACACTCAGCCCCTTCCGATCCCTGGGAATAGCGATCAAACCCCGTTTCTCTCTCCTCGCTACCGCACACTCGCAGCGCACACACCTCCGTCGCTATATAAGCACACTCCTCCCGAACACACAGGAGATCGTGCAGAGCGAGACGCGTCATCCCTCCCACCCCCACCCCATCCGCCGCCGGCTCCACCTCGCGTCCGTTCCCACGTAGGGTTAGGGTTTTGGCCGCCGGCGCCGAGCGCGCTCCATGGCGATCCTCTCGGCGCTCGCCACCGAGGTGTTCATCCCCGTCGCCGCCGCCGTCGGCATCGCCTTCGCCGTCGTGCAGTGGGTGCTCGTCTCGCGGGTGAAGCTCTCGCCGGCCGCGGCCGCGTCCGGCGGCAGCAAGAACGGCGGGTACGGCGACTACCTCATCGAGGAGGAGGAGGGCCTCAACGACCACAACGTCGTCGTCAAGTGCGCCGAGATCCAGAAAGCCATCTCCGAAGGTGAGCGCATGGGTTCTCTCCCAGATCTGGGGGGCGTCGCTTGAATTATTTAGATCCGCGCGTTTGGTGGCCGTTTGGCCTAGAAAGCCGCGGCTTCCGCGCGTTATAATGCTAGCTTTTTTCGTATTTTGGACAGTAGAATTTTGTCGAGATGTGCGATCTTTCAGGGGTAAATGGTTCGTGTTTTGTTGTCCGTTCCATCGATTGGTTGATTTTAATGCTGATCTGATGGGAAACTTCCAAATTTTAGTTCAGTGAGCTCCTCCAATATTTTTGCACTTCATGGCGTTATGAATCAAGAAAATCTTGAGAAATATGAACTGAAGTAATGTTAAAAAATCGGAGTTTTTATGCAATGGAAGCCGAATCCTTGCGTTGGAGCTTTTGGTTCCTTTGTGGGGGCTGCCAAATAGTGTTGCTTTTCTCCAAACTATGTACTTTTGCGATATTTTGTCACTCCTGGCTTGTCCTAAATCTGTATTTTTTCAAGTGAGGGCTCCCGTGTTACTGATGTTTTTTACTACTAGATTTGGGTTTATGCGACTCCCAAGTGGGGTGGGGCTCGCAAATCTTTTCCTCTCCCCTTCAACTTGTAAATCTGGAAATTGATTTTAGATGCTTGTGGTTGGGCTAAATTGAGGCTTCAATAAAGAGTTCTTTTAATGCTGCAAGCGGTGCTCTTGCCCTGTGTCCGTGCTGTAGTAAAGATGTAACTTTCAGTGGACATGTTCTGGTAGAGCATGCTGTATCTTTCTGTAGGTCATAACTTGGTAGTGGAAGGTGCGTGATGGATCTGTCAAACGTAGCAGGTTGAACACGTTGTGATTTGGCTGACTTGAGCTTACCTTAATTAATATGAATGAACTCCAATGTCCTGGTGCTAGGTAGATCTAGACCTGGAACGTCTGGTTCTTGGATAAGGATATTTGCCATCTGTCAGGGACGTGTTGTTTTTTCCTAGACTTATGACCTCGCTGTCTTGATCAGTATGGATGGCCTAATGGTCATTGGATACGTTTCCCATTTGTGGGGGTTTAGTTGATGGGAATTGCAATTGCTATGCGTCGGCCGTCCGAACGCAACAAATATTATCAGACGCTGTCTCCACCGTTTACATCCACGCGAATTCCGATGCGTTTCCATTCATCCAGTGGCATGCATTAGACCTGGTCAAACCTGTCCACACACTACACACTTTACTCTCCCTCACAGTTTCACATGGATATTCTCTCTGCTCCTCACCCTTGAAGCCTTCACCACCTCTCCAGATCCAAGCCATGGCCATGGTGGGACTCCACTCAAGCTACCTGATGGCCTCGATCTAGTAGAATCCAACAGAGAAGCTCACCAATCTGGCCACAATTTGACCCGATTGTGTCTCCTCATCTGTCGCGGCGAGCCCTGCCATGGCGACTAGAGCTCTGCCACCACGGGATCCTTGCCTGTGCCATCGCAACCTACTTTGGCGAGCTCGGCTACTCGCCACCAACGATGCGCCTCCTTCTTTGGTAGGCTTGTTTCAGACGTTTTTTTTTTGGAATTGTTGCGGCCTGCATCCTCCAATGTTGCAAGAAATATTTTTTTGTTGCGATGTCTCTTTCTCATATCTTGTTGCAAAATGTAATTTCCTGGCAGCTATTGTGATTGGCAGTTGGGTGATTTATTGCACACCATAATTTTTTTTGTTGCAATAGGGTAATTATTTTGTTGCAATGGGTTGTTGCAACAGGTTATCTGTGATGTTGCAAAAGGTATTCTCGATTGTTGCATTTGCATCTTCAAACTGTTGCAGGGATGTAACATCTTTTTAGAGGTAGCTTTGTTGTTTTTGGAATTTTTTACACATGGAGTAGGCTTTGCCTAAGGCCATGGTGATGGAGTCCGAGCTCGACGGCCACCATCAGCCAGCTCCTCTTGTTGCACTATCTATTCCTTCTCTGGCGGCCGCGATGAGAGGGCATCACGATGGCGGCGGTCGGAAGTGCACCGGGCTGGCCTTACCCCTTTTAGATATGCCCCTCCCACCGACACCGAGATATTGGGATCGGCCACCGCCACTGCCTCTTGCTTCGAGCTTGTGTTGTTGCCGCTGGCCACGCAATGACACCCCACGAGTGATCGCGAGGAAGAAACAGGCGGTGGATGCGGTGTGTTTTGTTGGGTGGAATCAGATGGTGGAAGTTACTCGGGGGAAGATCCGGCAAAGTGTAGCGTACGGAGCTAGCGCCCGGATCGTACGTCCGGGCACTAGTAGCTCCCTTGTTTGATTATGTGTCACCAACCTTGACCTGATCCATTTTTTTTTCTTTCATTGAGATGGGGACACAAGAAGAGCTATATCTGGAAATATCTGCTAGGATCTGGGCATGGGATTTGTTACTTTTTCCTAGATATAAAGCTGCAGTGGGTGGTTAGTATTTGGTTGTTGAATGTGTCAGTCTGTAGGCCTACCTATGTATTTCATTACTTACTGATATCAAAAGATAAAATTGGACCGAAGGTGATACGGAGTAGTGTTCAGTCTCATGTGTGTGGTTTGACAAAATAAGTTTTACTATTATTCATAGTTTGTATGGGCATTACAATCTAATATGTGCATTGTGTAATGTAATAAAACACTGCTGCTACTGAATCCTATTAAATTTTACTCGTATGATTTATAAATAACAAGTGACTTTCTTCTATGAGCAGGAGCAACATCATTTCTTTTCACTGAGTACCAATATGTTGGTATTTTCATGTCCATCTTCGCTGTTGTGATCTTCCTCTTCCTTGGTTCTGTTGAGGGCTTCAGCACAAAGAGCCAGCCCTGCACCTATAGCAAGGACAAATACTGCAAGCCAGCTCTTTTCAATGCACTCTTTAGCACCGTGTCTTTTTTGCTTGGAGCGATCACCTCTTTGGTGTCTGGTTTCCTTGGGATGAAGATTGCCACATATGCCAATGCCAGAACTACCCTGGAAGCAAGGAAGGGTGTTGGGAAGGCATTTATCACCGCTTTCCGCTCAGGTGCAGTTATGGGCTTTTTGCTGTCATCAAGTGGTCTTGTGGTTCTTTACATTGCCATTAATGTATTTAAGTTGTATTATGGTGATGACTGGGAGGGTCTTTTTGAGTCCATCACTGGTTATGGTCTTGGTGGGTCTTCCATGGCTCTCTTCGGAAGAGTTGGTGGTGGTATTTACACAAAGGCTGCTGATGTGGGCGCTGATCTTGTTGGCAAAGTTGAAAGGAACATTCCTGAAGATGATCCTAGGAATCCAGCTGTGAGTTTTCTTCTCTGTTTTGGGCTATAATATTTTTGAGGGAAATCATCAGACAATTCTAGCTATTATATGGCGACTTTTATGGATCATGGCCCCTTTGCTGAACTTGCAAGTCTTGTTTGCAGGTGATTGCTGACAACGTTGGTGACAATGTTGGTGATATTGCTGGAATGGGATCAGATCTCTTTGGGTCATATGCAGAATCTTCCTGTGCTGCTCTTGTTGTTGCATCTATCTCATCTTTTGGAATCAACCATGATTTCACTGGGATGTGCTACCCACTGCTTGTGAGCTCTGTCGGCATCATTGTCTGCTTGATCACTACACTATTTGCAACTGATTTCTTCGAGATAAAGGCTGTGAAAGAAATTGAACCTGCTCTAAAGAAGCAGCTCATCATCTCTACTGCTTTGATGACTGTTGGTATTGCGATGATCAGCTGGTTGGCCCTTCCAGCAAAGTTCACTATCTTCAATTTTGGTGCTCAGAAGGAAGTGACCAACTGGTAAGTTATTTGTCTATCTTTTTATTTGTTTGTTAAATGTACTCTCTTCTGATTAAGTTGTCATGCTTTCCAGGGGCTTGTTCTTCTGTGTTGCAATTGGTCTGTGGGCTGGTCTGATTATTGGTTTTGTGACAGAATACTACACTAGCAATGCGTACAGGTAAGAAAACCAATTAGTTTCTAATTATGTTGTTCTTTCATCATTTCCATGTTACAGTGTTTTAACCCCCCCGCATTTTCTTCTTTGTGGCAGCCCTGTGCAAGATGTTGCAGATTCCTGCAGAACTGGTGCTGCCACTAACGTCATATTCGGTCTTGCTTTAGGATACAAGTCAGTTATCATCCCAATTTTTGCTATTGCTGTCAGCATCTATGTCAGTTTCTCTATTGCTGCAATGTACGGCATAGCAGTTGCTGCTCTTGGCATGCTAAGCACAATGGCAACTGGCCTTGCTATTGATGCTTATGGTCCCATTAGTGACAATGCTGGTGGAATTGCTGAGATGGCCGGTATGAGCCACAGAATCCGTGAGAGAACTGATGCTCTTGATGCTGCTGGCAACACAACTGCTGCTATTGGAAAGGTAAAATTGCAAAATGTACACTTGTTGGTTTTTTTACTTCACTGTACTTTACTGTTGAGATTTTTTGTACTGCGCTTAAAGTTAAGCATTTGATAATCCACGAGCTATTGGATTAGTAGGCAAATTGGGCATTCGTGAGTTGGGGTTCTTAGAGAATGCCATTGCATTGGTTCTGTAGCTCAATCCATCTACATTCTTTTGTAGGGTTTCGCCATTGGATCAGCTGCTCTGGTCTCCCTGGCGCTTTTTGGCGCCTTTGTCAGCAGAGCTGGAGTGAAGGTCGTTGATGTCCTTTCTCCAAAGGTCTTCATTGGTTTGATTGTTGGAGCCATGCTTCCATACTGGTTCTCTGCCATGACCATGAAGAGTGTGGGAAGTGCTGCTCTCAAGATGGTTGAGGAGGTTCGCAGACAGTTCAACACCATTCCTGGGCTGATGGAGGGAACTGCCAAGCCTGACTATGCCACCTGTGTCAAGATCTCCACTGATGCTTCCATCAAGGAGATGATTCCTCCTGGTGCTTTGGTCATGCTCACCCCCCTCATTGTTGGAACCCTCTTTGGTGTGGAAACCCTTTCTGGTGTTCTTGCTGGTGCTCTTGTTTCTGGAGTACAGGTATCCATCACTTTTTTGCCTTCCGTTTTGTACTTGTGTGAATCCGTTAGTTCAAGGAATTTATGTATTTACTCTTCGACAGATTGCCATCTCTGCTTCCAACACTGGCGGTGCATGGGATAATGCAAAGAAGTACATTGAGGTAAATGTTCTGAAGTTCTGATTGATCATGATTGATGAGTCAGTATCCATCGTGACTTTGTGAGTCTTAACTTTGTCATCAACTTCTTCCCTGCCTGTTTCAGGCCGGTGCTAGCGAGCACGCGAGAACCCTGGGCCCTAAGGGATCAGACTGCCACAAGGCTGCTGTGATCGGTGACACCATTGGAGACCCCCTCAAGGACACATCGGGCCCATCGCTCAACATCCTCATCAAGCTCATGGCAGTCGAGTCCCTTGTGTTCGCGCCTTTCTTCGCCACACACGGAGGCCTGCTGTTCAAGTACCTCTAAAGAACATACCAAGGGCAGCAGAACTATGATCGACGGACATCACGAATAAATCCCTGCCAGTTCGTATGTTGTGCGCTGTTTTTTTGGTCTAATGTCGTTTGTCTTTTCTTTGGCCTCTTGGAGGTGTTAAGTTAGTCTTACTCTTACTGCTTGTAGCTCCATGTAGAAGAGACCAGATGTCCGCCCTCTTTGGTATGTGCCTGGCAAATTTTCCTCGTCCCTTGATGATGATGATAATGTCGAACTCTTGAACCATGATATGATGATTGTTGCATTCCTCGTCCTCTTTGGTACGAGTCACTTGAACTATTCCTCTGCATCAAATCTACTTTGCAATTGGATGATTGTTGCGTGTATATGTCGCGTGTAGTGTAATGTAAGCACTAGAAATGCTTCCCCCTATTGCACAAAATTTCACTGATGTAGCTAACGATTTGATCTGCATAAGATCACTGCCAAACTTTGAATCTTCGTCTTCTGTAGTTAATCTAGATTAACTTGCAGTATACCGTGCACGACGCTTAAGACCTCCAAATTGCACGAATCTTAAGGTGCTTTGGAGGGCAAGGATAGAACGTGCACCCAAATGTACATGTGATCTTTGTATTTTCCTTGCCTTCTCACTACTTTTCCATCCAAACAAGGGAGTACAGGGTAATGGTTTCCCCATTCCTCTTTTTTCACCTTCAAACTTTTTTCAACCTTTTACAGTTAAAGAACACAAAACCACAAACTTTTCAGCCTTGCGGCTTACTTCATCTTGGGATGGACAAGCTTAGCTACCCACCCTTCACTTCACATTTCCTATAACAATCACACCAAAAATCACACCAAAACCGATCATGATCTAATCTAACTACAGGCAGGGGCAGAGAAATGGGGGATGTGAGCAAACACAATGGAGTAAGGAGCCACATCTATGGGCTGTGCTGCATCCACTTCGACAGGTTCCAGTCTAGGGATGTTCCCATTTGCATCAGTAACCAAGGCCCTGCCATTTAGCATCATGACTTGACTCTGCAAGTTGCCATCTCCGGGAGTGAGATGGTACTCCTCTCTCCTGGCTCCAGTTGCCTCAACAAAACCAGGGATATGCCTGATCTTTCTGCCATGCTTCTTTACAGTGTGTGCACGGGCACCTTCACCTGTCACAGACACTTGGTATCTGGTATTGCCACTGAGGTTGATCAGCAGTAGAGTTATTCCTGGCTGAAGATATAAGGAAGATTGGGCATAAATGCGATTAGTAGAGAAGATTGTCTTTATGCTCATGAAAAGATATTGGCTGAACATATAAGGATCACGCCGTCGTTTTCTATTCTGTTTTTGCCTGCCATTTTTTGGCGGCATTGTTGTTTTCTTGCTGAACTACTTCTTTAATGCATTGGCAGAGCTCCTGCCGTTTCCTAAAAAAAAGATATTGGGTTATCTGAATTGCTTACAGAATCTCTTGCGCAATGCGCATAAGCACGAACCATGTTGGTGCCACTGAATGTTGTAGCTAGAACTTTGGTTCCCATGAGGCGATGCCATAGTAGAGCGCTGCAGCAAAAAATGCGGAAAGAAAGAAATATCATGAAAATGATAGATTCCATACTTCGATTCTGCAAGATTATATGCAGTGGAACCAATTCTTAGCTTAGCCATCAAGTAGCTATTAGGTTCTAATTATTGGGATATGTTTCTACTCCCTTAAACTGGGAGTTTTTTATTTATTAAAGTGCTTTTACCAACTTGTGAAGCTCCCAAGAGCATCAGGTCTTTTACCTGTAATAGTCAGGATTTGGTTGGAATGTTGTTGTGTTCAGCAGGCCATAGTTCCCACCAATCAAACTTTGTCTGCAGTAACTCTTTGTGTCATACTTTGCTGACATCCCAAGCTGATCCAAGAACCTGAAAATCACCTAACCACTCAGAATAACCTCGTAGTAATAGCTACAGAATTTAACACTTCAGAAGCTCTTGGCTCACCAGAAACTGAACACAAATGAATCAGTGACAAGGTGGTGGCCACTGTTGTAAGCCCCTCCGGCCTCGCCAACCCATGCGACAGTCGATGTCCCTGCAGATTTCAGTATCCCCTGAAGGTTGCTGAATGTGCTTGCCATTCCATCGAGGTAAGATGGATTGAGGATCTTTTCAATCAGATGTGTGTCCACTCCTGCGACGATCGATGTTCAACACATTTGTTCAGTTTCCAAGTCATGTATCAAGTTCTTGGCTGGTCACAGTGAGCATACCTGGCCCTAAATTGTAGATGTGGTGTGTGATCACATTCAGTAGATTTGGCTTGGTTTTGACGATAAGCTCGGTGAACCAGGCTGCGTCGAAGAAGCCTCCAGGTGCAAGAACCAGTGGCTCCGATGGATTGCCTCGGTATATGCTGTTGACTACTGATTTCAGGGTGATCACGTCTGCAGCGTATTGGTCAGCCCCGATTCGAGTTCCAACGCCACTGCCACTGAGCTCATTTCCTGCAAGGAGATCACACAAGTTCCCAAATTCATCATCTGATTGAATTGCATGGAGAGAAGTTCTTGCTTTATAAGCAATACATTATTTTCAGAGAGTGAAGGCCAAGGCCAAGAATGTTCAGCCTGTTCCTTTATTTGGTGTGCTTGGTAATCTGAACATTAACTAAACTGATGTTGACATTGGGCATCAGCATCTCTATCTTTCTGACCAATTAGCGCTCAAACAAAGCATATCGAAACAATTACTAACATACCAAGCTCCCATCCATGAATTTTATAACCCTTGCTTGCGGTGTAACGAATAAGTGATTCTGCATTTGTGTAATTCCATGGCCCTCCCACGGACCCATCCGGCAGAGGAACCCGGCCGTTCAGAGCATTCAGCCCGAACACAATTCTCGCACTGCAATTGGGTAGCATCATCTGATTCTCACAACCCAAATAATTCGAAGGAAATGAAAAAAAAAAATTCTACTTCAGAGACTTATAATTACCCGGTGTTTTGGAAGAACACGTTGAGCTCATCCCACCTACGCAGGGGCAGGCAGCCCTGCGTGAAGCCGTGCATCTCCGATGCGTTCTTGACGAACGGCGTGCACGGCCGCCGGGCGTCACCGGTGCCGTACACCACCTTGTCCTGCAGCGAGCCGCCCAGCCGGAGCTTCAGCGGCGAGAACGCTGGAAAAAATTTCACCGCATTGGCAACGATGAGCTACTGCTACACGAGCGTGCCATGACACAAAACCTGTATGGAACGGCGGCTCGTTGCTTACCTCTCACGGCATTGAGCAAGGTTTTGTTGGAAAGATCCTGTGCGAAAGCAAGAAAGCGTCAATTCGCCGTGTTCTTGGATCACAGAAAAAAAATTGCGAGATGGAGCAAGAATTGTTCACCAGGTTGAGCAGGGAGGCGCGGCCCCAGCTGCAGGTGCCGTAGTCGCACTTGTCCGGCGGCCACCAGTCCAGCGTCGCGCACACGAAGTCCTCGTCCGTCGTCGCAATGGCGTACCGCCCCTCCACGGCGGCGACAGCCGCCTGCCCTGCGCCGGCCGCCGCGCCCAGACACAACGACAAGAACCAGAGATTCCCAAGAAGCCGCCCCAGCTGCAACCCGGCCGCGGCCATGCCGAGCAGAGCAAGAAACAACAGGGCAAAGGAAATGCCAATACTGTAACGCAGTGTAGTCTAGTCCCCCGGGCAGGAGCAGGCGGGGGCAATGGCGCGCTCTGCCGGCCACCTACGCCATGGCTAAATACTAAATGGCAAGAGGCCAGGACAAGGCATGGAGGGAGAGGAGGATAAGGGGTGGTGGTGGGTGCGCGCCGCGCTTGACAGCTTGATGGTTTGGTGGGGAATCTGACACTGACAGTGTGGAGTGCAGGATACTTCACTGTTCGATTTGATCCATGCTGTTCTCTTCTTTTTCACCACCATCTTTGAGCTGCCGCTCCATGGATGACGCGGTAAGCTCGGCGGTTAAGTTGGCAGATTCGTTTTTTTCGTTAGCAGTTACTTGTGCGATTTGGTTGCAGTGGTCAGGTTTTGACTGGGTGGGGAGAGGCCGAGGTTAATTTTGGCTGTAGCAGTGCTAGAAAGCAGTAGTGGATGGTGCAGTGGCGTGGACAAAAGGAGCAGTAATAAAAAGTTATAATAAAAAGTTACAGGAATCCACCGTGCTAAATAAACCATTTTAATTCTTTTACATAAATAAACCAGGTTTTATTTTTTTTTTAATTTTTTACAAAAATAACCCGAATCGGGCCTCGCTTGATCCACCGCCTAGCCGGGCCCAATCGCTTAACGGTCCAGCGATTAGCTAACGTGGCAGACCCAATCGTGCGACGGAACCGCGTCTGAGGCTTGCAGACACTGTCGTTGCGTAATGAGCAGACGATAGTGAGCCACGTTGCTTGTTGCGGTCCAGTCATGCGACTGACCGCCCAGTTGCATCGACGTGGCAGGTATGTCAAGTCAACGTTTTTTCAAAGTGTTTTACGGGTAGAGAGAAGTTTGTGAGGGGCCACGCGTGGTTGATTTGAGCAGTTTTTCGCAGACCACAATGTATCACCCGAACATGGATAATCCTAAAAATCTGGGAGATGTTGTATTAGCTGACATGCATCTTCTCAATGGACCCATCACTGTATGGTGTCACTATGAGATGCTTATGGAACCGTTTGCCAGAAGTGGTCCGTTGGGAGTTGAGGTCGATGGAGCGAATAAAGTCATGGCATACCTGGTTGGAAGTGTGTGTGCAAGCGTCGTGGCTATAAATGTGTGTTGTCGGTGCAAGCGTGTCCGAGAACACTTGGCAGTGCCCATGAAGTAGGGAGAGTAGTGCGGGTGTGCAGGTGGAAGTTGAGAATGGTGAGACAGAGAATGGTGGTGCAGATGTAGTTGTGGCGATAGACAGGCATGTCGATCCCAATGGACAGGCTGACGAAGGGGATGGTATTGAATTCATAGTGGATAACTTAGAGCGGGAAGACCAGAGGGCCAGGGCCGGAAAACAAGCATTGGAAGGGGACGTGGAGGATGACAACTGTTCATGTGATGATGATTTCCCCGATGCTTGATGCTTGATGCTTGAAATAGACATGACCTAGGGGGCTCGGTTGTGAGTGATGGCCACGATTCCCGCTGGAAGTATGGGCAGAATGTGGTGCGCGGTTTAAGGTTGTAAAATAAAACAAAGAGCAGTACACTGTGAAGTGTGAGAAAGATGGGTGTCCTTGGCGTGTTCACGCCAACAAGCCAAAGCATGAAATGCACTAGATTGTGTCAAAGGTGGAGGACTACTCGTGTGTTCTGAGCAAACGTACTGCCAAAGCACCGCAACCTCACTTCTTCTTTCATTGTAAATGTCATGTACAGGGAGATTGTGGAGAAGAAGGACATGGAAGCGCAACACATCATGCTGACCATTGAGCAGAGGTACAAGTACAAGATTAGCTATGCGAAGGCGTGGAGGGAGAAGAAGAAGGCAATGGAGAGAAGGTTCGACACGTTTGAGTCGGCCTACGACAATCTCCCTCGACTACTTGAGGTGCTAAGGGACAAAAACCCCAGAATATAAATCGTTATGAAGGATAAGGTTTCGAAAAAAATCGGAGGGGTACATGGTAATGTAACCAACTTTACTTGTAGTTGGTGCCTACGTTGATGCCTTTCATCACTGCTGCCTGCTCATGTGCGTGTATGAAACATTCTTGACCGGGAAGTAAAAGGAGTGGATCTTGACAAGAAGTACAAGGGGTAGATCTTGACGACAATCAGTGTGTATGCCAACAATCATATCCTTTCTGTGGCTACTGCATTTGTGGAGAGTGAGAACTTCGATAATTGGTTGTGATTCTTCAGCACCTCAAGGTTGGGGTTGTTGGTAAAGACCTAAGCGTTTGCATAATACATGATCGACATGCCAGGTTGATTAAGGCCACCAAAAAGCTACAAAAAGATCTAGATAAGCTTTTTTCCATGGCGTGACCTGTGAAACTGTTGGTGCATGCGGCATCTGAGGGCCAATTTTTTCAAACAATTCAAGAGCAAGAGGCTAATGAACATGTTCAAGAGGTTGTGCAAGCAGAACCAGCAAAGGAAGTTTGATGCAATCTGGGAGAAGCTTGATGAGTTCACCACCAAGCACGTCAAGGAGAGGAATAAGCAACTTGCTAGGAACACAACCGATATACCGGTACGGTTGTCACCATTGCCCGAGATTGACCCACCCGACTTAAGAAGGAGGACAATGATGAGCATCAATATTTCTCGCATTGGATGGAGGTAGAGCTAGTGGTGAAGTGGGCATTGCTTTACGACACCAATGACGTAAGGTACGTCATAATGACGACCAATCTAACCGAGATGTACAATTGGGTTATCAGGGGTTTGAGTGGTATGCCCCTCATGTGATGCACTTAACTAACAGGGTGGGAAAACATTTTAGACTGAGGCAAGTGGAAAGGATTTGTGACATGGTGGAGCTCAGTGATTGGGAAAGGAAAATGTGGTTACCTAGTTAGAATTTGGCAGTCTCGCCTTGGTCAATTAAGGACCTAATTTTTGTGCGCCATTGAACTGAGCCACAACTGTACGACCACATATCTAGTATGGGACATGCCTAACTTAGTAAGTTGTGGAGTTTTGACATTGACTACTCAGGTAGTAGGTTAAGTGCTCAGTGATAGGTGGAGGTGTGGACTACTCTGTAGGTCACATTTATGAACGGTTCACCGCTTTCAGGTCCAACGGTGTGCGTCGGATCAACGAGTGAGATTGGGGTCGACAGTATGCACATTGGGAGAGTCAATTGTTGAGATGAAACTTTCGAAAGGTTTTATTATGATTGGTGCTAGCTACACTGGTTATATCGTGTTGGTAAAGTGTACAACCTTTGTAGAGTGTTAATCAATCTATTTGAATAGCCACGTTCTCGGTCATGGACATACTCGGGGATTTCACACGAAGAGTATATTTTTATAAAGCAATTGGGAAAGGATAACTGTGTGATTTAACTCATATGGCTGTGTGAAAGAAATTGATTAAGCTTTGTGGCCTTTGTGAAAATACTTGTTAAAGTACTATTGTTTATTTGTTTTAAGTTACACTTTCAATCTATTATTTGTATTAAAATGCAAATGTCGTTTTCTACTAAATAACCATATAAGTCATTTCTTTGGAATAAGCCATCATCTATAATTGAATTCTGTGGTATAACTTAATGAGTACTCGGAGTACTCATTCTTGATGCAATCATTCAGCTGAAGTGGAGGAGTCTTCACCTGCTTTTGAGGAGGAGTTTAACGAGGAAGGTGATCGCTAGGTCTTAATCCCAGTCGGTTGCCTGTGGCAAGTTGATGGGTCTCCGCTGAATTTGTTTCCGTTCCGCCGTCGTCTTTTTTACTTAGTGCTTAGTCCTGTGTGACTTAATAAGTATAAACTCAACCATAAGGTTACAACCGTTATTTATCAATCAAATTAGCCGTTTATTTTTATATTCGTCTTGTGTGTAAAGATACTCATATATGTTGACACTGTGTGCACTAGCATGGTTCTGGACTAATGCATTATACATAGAGGGTCCAGATTTATATATTTAGATCCGACAGTGGGGCTAACGGAGAAATGACATAGGGTTCACCCCTTAATCGAGTACCTCTTGGATGCCAAGGTAAAATCTTTTGATTTGAACAAACAAGTTTTTTGCGCAGTCACGCTTTGTACCGTCGCTTCTATTGATGCTCGACTATATAAGCTTGCCGCTCGGAAAAAGCTCCACGTAAGAATCATGCGGTAGTTCAGTGGTTAAAGACCATCTGTCCGTGTGGGAGGCGTTGTTGTCGATTTCCATTGGAGAACTGATTTTGTGTTGAATTAGTAGTGATGAGAATAGGAATAACTCTGAGCTTAAAAAACAAATGCACATATCTTATCATCCAAGTTAGATAGACCAAATTTAGTTGGTATGGCCACCCTCTTGTGTAGTTGTATCAAAAGGCAAATGCTAGGGTTTCCAAATATTCCTCTTTGATCTTTTGGGTAATATAAGAATTGTTTAACTAATTGGTTGGTGAAGCCGTGAACTCAGGTGAAACCAGGGGGGACATGCCAACAATATCATGCAAGTACTACAGCAGTTTTCCATCCGGATCATACTTATCAATACCATTTCGGACGCTATACTGGTTTGGCTCTTGAAATAGGGCATTCTGGTACCGGCCCATAATGGTGTACCGTTCCAGAGTTTAATATAATAATATATATTTATAAGTAATTATATGCACACTAAATTTTACTTATAATATTATTCCAAATACATAGTAGTAGGGTCGAATATAACTTATAGTTCAATGAGTACAATAGACGGTATCATCAATTCCGCATGTATGATCGGTATTGTCCGATATAGCTAGTATAACTGGTATCGAACCAGTATGATTGGTATCTGGACTAGTACAGAACACAAGGTTGCTCTGTACCGATTTAGATGGCGAAATTGTACATATATACCGGGTATACCGGTTGATACCATAACAATATTGATATGATCCTGGTACCACTTAAAGTAGCGAATTTTAAATTAGAATAACTTATAAGAGAGAGCAGGTCCAATGTGGATGTATAAAGTATTTTCCCCCACTGAAACTGCATTTATGTAATGGAAGAAGCAATTATCATGCCACTTCAGACTACAAGTGTCTGTTGCAGTTGCATGTTCCATGCAAATGGTTTTGTAACGTTGTTTTCGAGGGACATTGATAGGTTGACTGATTCAAAAGCTTGATGAGAAATGGTCGTGTGCTTGAAATAGCATCACAAATTGATTGATCTTTTCAATATGTTTATTTCAGATTAAAAACTATTCGGTTTAAGGACTGTGGCAGTTCATAATTCTTGAAACCTCGGGGTTTCTCGAAAACAATGTATGATGCCACTTGTAATATTTGAATAATGGATGCATTTTTCCTGTACGATGTCTCTGCCGGTTAATAGACTACTCTCTGTCTCTCTCTCTCTCTCTTTAACATTGTATCTTTCAATAACAGAGAGGCCTTTGCCGGCAAAGGGTATAGCAACAGCAGATCGAGGCAAATGGCAATCTCCCAAGAAACACGGAGTTTTTTTTTTTTGGGACAATGTGAATGGCTTGGTTGCCAGTACTTCGTTTTGGTTGGCACCCTAATTTGTCTCGCATTTTGGTGAGTTTTTGTGTTACTGATACGCAGCTTCCAAGAGGAAGAAAACACCTATGGCTTGTTCTTGGTTGATCGGTTCCATAGCATTTGTTATGTTTGGCAAAATCGATAGGCATATGGATTTTTTGTTTTCTTCTATGGTCAAATAAAGAACGTTTCGTCTGCTAAGCAATGAAAAGGAAAGAATATGTTTTCTGTTTCTGTTTTTTTGCATTTGAATTTGGGTTTTCAATACAGGAGAATTCCCCAACAAAGAAATTAGGGAAGCAGCAGCACACTACAAATAATCAAATATGATTAAAAGAAAAGGTCTATGCAAAATGTAAACGAAATCTGTACAAAGTATATTCCTTTCCGAAATGCATTGTAAATGGCATATATCAAGAGCGAGCTTTTCCTTCTGGCGTAACTGTTCTCCATTGCCTCTCATTCGTACTCATTTGATTGAGTAATTGAAAAACAAAACAAAATTATGTCAGGGTGCAAACAGGTAAACTATTCTGTTTCTGATTCTACAACCCAAAGGAGTAAGTTTGGACAGCACGTTCTGCCGAGTAGTACTATTATGATGTCAAAATGCAGTTACCGAATGTATAATTCATCCATAAATAGTTTTTCATAAAGCAAGTCATTTGCTTAGCACATAGGTGGGCAAAACCAGAGAAAAAACAGAGATTCTTAAAATAGGACAACGTTAAATTGATACATCAGTTAAAAAAATGCAATCTTCCACAAGTACCCAATATCCATAGTAATTGAAACTAGGGCAAACAGGTCGTTTCGACAGACCGAGGCGAGCCTTCATCCCATGGTGCATGTCAGGTGGACGGAAATTCTCAGAATCTTGAGGCACTGCAAGATAGTCAAGATATGAAAGAAAATTAGCAAAAGTATTAATGAAGTTCCTATTAACATAAAGAGTACATTGACAATGTCCAACTGGTGTGTATAGAAACTAGACAGACACGCGGCAGGCCAGAAAGATGACTTGCAAATAATAAATGCCCCCTTAACCAAAGATACCAAGACTAGTTTAGGCCGTTTCCAGTGCTCCACCTTGACTGGTATCTTAAGTCTGTCATGTAGGTAAAATGATGATGTGTCATCATAGTTAATGAAGAGAGAGGGTACTATAGTATATAATCTGGATACCGGTTCGGTCTCGAAATCCAACACATAAAATTTATTGTGATCGATCCTGTGTATTGGGAAGATCATGCATGTATTACTTTAGCACATGCCACAAATAGGCCACAATGCTCAAATACTAGTAAAGATTATGCATGTAATTAAATGAAACAGCCTAAGATACTATACCATAAGAAACCATGCATTGGGAAGATAGTATCCTAATACTCCTCATGCACTAAAGAAACTGCACTAAGATACTGCACTAGTTAACTAAACCAGGTAGCAGGTCAGGAGTTCTATCCTCAATTAATCATTAATCAATCATCACTACTCTAACCTTCTAATTGTACTTCTTTTTTTAGATCAATAGACGTTGCTCGATGCCCCAGTTCCATCTTATTGAAACTGGATAAAAGCATATTACAATATAATTATACTTCTCACTGTTCAAAAAACCGATTCTCTCTCAAGTACAACACATAATTCAGATTCCATAGTCCCTACTGCTTTAAAGTAAATCACAATAACATACAAATGAACAGAAAATGGAGTACAGGAAAAACATATTGACAAATACAGTACTCGTGATTTTCCCAAGGAGAGAATCAGATTCATTAATTTCACTTCGGTGAATTTCATTAAAAGCAAAAGAAACCACTACTAGTTGGAGCTTCAGAAACAAGCACATAATGGTAATCGCTAACTTTGACAGGACAGGATGAGTTGGTTCACGCATGTCAGGCAGAACATGCGCGCACATACATATGAAAGGTAGTGCGGGGCCAACGAAAGACAATTATCAGGATTGATCCAAATGATTTTAAGGAGATACTGCATGGACAGCAAGATTTACCATTCAAGTAATCTTCAAGTCCAAAATCATCCAAGGAACCTGTCAGCGCCTCATATCCAAGCATGGATGATGGCAAAGCGCCAGGGGGCCTTTGGAACGCGTAATAAAACAGAACTCCATCATTAGTACATACTGAGCATTAGCCTGAAAACAAATTGAGAAAATAAGCTTGAAGAGTGAAGACCAACACAGTGTTAAAAATTAGAGCCATTTAAATGCAAATAGAAAGGCTGTAAACTGAGAATTGTGTTTGTCTGTTGTGATAGAACTGAGAATCGCTATAAGAAACGAGTGAGTAAACTTGAGACGTATATGGATGTTGCAGTTAAAGTTTCTACAAATTGCAATTTGCACATAACGAGCTCTGAGTATCAATTCCAAGAAGTCTCTATATATACACATTTCTTTTGGGGGTGTTATTGACAAAAGACTTAAAAAAAATCTGGTCTAGTAGAATACCTTTGAAGGTTAAATTTTTTTTGTGGCAACTTTACTTAAACAGGCTTCCCACTACTGATCAGATGGCTTTGAGACATTAGAAAGGTGATATCAATTGTTGGCTTTGTGGAGTGCCTGAAGATCTTAATCATATCTTCTTTATTTGCTTAATGGCTAACTTTGTATGGACTTGCTTCAAAGAGGTTTTTCGGTGGAAGAGGCCTCAGGAGTCTTTTCATGATTTCCATATAAGTTGGTTGGAGAATAGGGGTGCTAACGATTATCATTTTGGCTTGCTCAGTTTTGCAGCCTTTGCTTGGACCATTTGGAAATGCAGAAACAAAGACGCGACTGAGAAGTCTTTTACTAAACAACCTCTTGCAGTTGTCTTCAACATATATCATGTTTGCAGCGTTGGTGCAACCTTCTCCGAAAAGATGACCGGGAGAACTTTGATAGAATGATGGAGGTGGCGATCGTCTAGATCAGAGGCTTTAGAACTGATGTTTGACACTAGACTTCGTTTGTTTTGTTCTAGTCCCTGGTGTATTTTGCTGTTTAGCCTTTTGTTTGTGCTTCTCTCTCTGCTCTGAGTGAAGTGGTTCCTGTTAGTTTGTCGCTGGTGGCTGTGTTTAGTCTCTGGTATCCCCAAATTGGCTTCCTTTTGAACTTGTTTGTATCCCTTACTTGCTTTCTATAAAAGCAGGGAGTCATGTCCTTTGTTAAAAAAAAAATTTCCGAGAAGACTATAGTATCATACGACATGCTAGATAATCCCCTCATTTCATGTCTAAAGCCAGAGGGTGCTTTTGAAACACACTGAATGGGCTGCTTATAGAGCAGTGGCGGAGCCAGGATTTTGACGATAGGGTGCGAATTTAAGACACATCCGTTCCAACACAAGTTCAAATGACATACTACATAAGCTCAAATGTGTCAAATTACATGTTCGCATTATGTCATGCAAAGAAGTAGTTCCGCCCCTGCAGACATCAGTACTACATCACCCATTTCCCATTCTGCCATTCACAATCACAGAGCACTAAGTCACTAACCAAAGCACAGGAGAGGGAGGACGACGACGCCGGCGGCCGTGGTCCGAGGCGGGCGGCCGAGAGCTGGTGTGTGTGTATGCAGGAGGCAGCCGATGGGGCGGCTAAGACCCGGCAGGCGAAGGGGCCAGAGGCGCCACAGTGGCGGCGGCGGAGGCCTGAGGTGAGGCAGTGCAGTGGAGGCCGGAGGCATGCAGCCATGACGCACCGGGTGAGGGGTGGGGCCGAGGCGCTGTGAGCATAGCGCGTCGTGGGAGGCCTGAGGCGCTGCAGCAGGCGGCAGGAGGCCAGAGGCGGCGAGGCGCGCAGGCCTGGGGCGCCGGCAGGAGCCTAGCGGCGTCAGATCTGGAGAGTGGAGACCAGTAGACCACAATCCACAGAAGAGTGAAAGAGAAATGGGGAGAGAGATTAGGGAGGAGAAGCAGCCGGCAATGGCAGGCTAATGGGCTTGCCGACTCCGGACTTAGGCCGAATAAGAAAATAAGAAATGTTGAAATGGGGTGGGCTGCCGAGCTGAGCTGCTGAGAATATATATATTAATATGTGTAGTATATATTTTATGTATTAAAGGTGGTATATATCAATTTTTTGTGTAAAATTTTTGAGAGTACGACTGTACCCCATACACCTACTGTAGACCCGCCCCTGTTATGGAGTAAAAACAAATGAATTGAAAACCCTTGTACGCCAGTTTTGGCTGGTTTCTACTTTCTAGTGAGGCTAGGGAGATTCGGCGTATTTCTTGAATGTAAGTATTCCTATGATTAGATCGAGCATTGCAAAGTAACGTATCAACATATGCTTATATCGCAAAAACCAGTCAAAATTGGGGCCAGTCGCTAAAATTGAACCGAATGGTTCGGTCTTTTTTTTGAATATCATGATACAACATCTTTTAAGAATATTTCATTCTATGGAACCACTTCGTCCTGAGCCATTTGATTCCACACAGCAAACTAAACGCATGAATAAAAAAAAGGTGACGTAGCAATGTAATTTACAACCTACAAATGATTATATTTTCTAAACCGAGTATCCGATTTGCAATCCGATTGAACCGTTGTGTTCTTTGTCATTTGATCAACCAAACAAGACCACTGTTGACATATTTTAGTGCAAAAAAGAATATATATCATACGGGCCCCACATGTCATACTGTATCATCCAGGATCATCCTATCCTACCAACCAAACAAAATCATACACTATCCTATCCTACCAACCAAACATCATACTTGTATCATCTCATTCAGATCATCCCATCAATCCTATCCCATTCACCCTGATTTATCCAACCAAACACACCCTTAGACATCACCGATAGCTAGACAGTACCACCACACTCTTAAGAAATTACCCATTCTTGACCCTGATTCCCAAATCAAATTTCAGAAACAATAGATTCTGAAGGGTTCTGCCGACTTCCCTCTTCATCACGCCGCCGCCCACCTGCATCTTCTGCTCCTCCCTTCGATTGCTTCCTCGTTCTCTTACGATCTCGCTCTCGTTGTTCTTGGCAGAGAAGGGGTGGCACTGGCCCGGCTGGCACAGTAGCGCTCGGAGTTCGGACAGATGGGTTCTGGTTTCGTCGATGCGAACCAAGGCGCGGCTGGTGGTGCCGCGTATGGGCTGCCCGAAGGCCCAAGTTTGTCGCTGAGGACGTGTTGCGTCGCGCGGCACGAGGCCCAAAACGGTGCGGCCGTGGGTGTTACGCTAGTCACGGCGCGGCGGGCCCAAGGCAAGGTGCTCCAGCCACGAAGCACGATGTGACCGACCGTGTGACGTGAGCTTCGCCACGCCTTGGTTTAGGGTATAAGGCATAGGATCTAGAGTTTATTTCCAAAGGACATAGAATCGTTGCCTATAATATTTCTTTATGTTATTTATAGATAGTGTTAAAGACAGTTATAATAGACTTTCTTTTCTACCTAGCTCTTTAAACAATTTTATGTACAATTTTACCTAGCTCTTGTTTTTGTGTTAACTAATACTCCCTCCGTTTTTTTTGTTGACGTCCTGATAGAATAGAATGGCTTAGCCGATATCAAATAATCAAACACGAAGTAGTATACAACAGACGGTTTAATTATCTATACTCCCCTCTTTTATCTACATCATTTAGTGCCCTGCGTCCACCTTACGCCGGGCATCGTCCCATGCAAATCCGCCGTGTGCACGCGGACCACCGATCCACCGTCCACCTCACGCTGCCCTCCAACCCAACCATCCACCAACCTCACCCTAATCACGCTCACATGCCAACGGGCGTACGCGCGTCGCTCCACACCAAATCACAACACCGCGCGCGCCGCTACTAAAACCTCGCCTCGTGCCGTCGCGCCGCGCGCGCTAGCTGCTCACCACACACACCACCCCAACCAAGGTACGCGCGTACACCATCACTTGATTCGCTGCTTGCTGCGGAGCGCGCGCGATGGACTGGTACGCGTGGCTCTGCAACGCGGCGCTCGACACGGACCTGGCCTACGAGTACGCGCTCCTGTTCGACCGCAACGAGCTCGGCGCCGCCGACGTCCGCCACCTCGACCACGACTTCCTCGCCAGCATGGGCGTGGACGTCGCCAAGCACCGCCTCGAGATCCTCAAGCACGCCAGGAAGGAGTCCTCCAGGGCGGCCGCCATCACCGTCCTGCCGTGGCGCGCCACCAGGCTGCTTGCCGCGGCCCTGCACCGGTCCGCGAAGTCGCTGGCCGGGTACATCCGCTCCGTGGCGCGCCGGGACAGGGCGGGCGTCGCCGTCGCCGTCGCGCCGCGCCCGCCGCGGGCGCTGTGCCACCGCGGCGGCGGCAGAGCAGAGGCGCAGTGGAAGAGGAGCGCGTCGTCCGTGGCGAGGCGGAGCAGGAAGCTGGGTTTCCTGAAGCACGAGAGCAAGCCGATGCTCACGAACAGCGGCGCGACGACGGACAAGGCCGCGGCGACGGCGGCAGCGATAGCGGCGTGCTTCGCGAGCCCGGAGACGTGCAGCTACCACGGCGCCGACGAGGATGTCGAGGAGGAGATGGACGGCTTCAAGGAGATGCCGTGGGAGTCCATGTTCCAGGATCTGAAGCTCACCTAGGCGACCGAGCGCTGCATTCGTCAGTCATGCCGTGTATGCTGAGAGAGAGAGAGAGAGAGAGAGAGAGAGAGAGAGAGAGAGAGAAAGGAGAAGAAGACAACTAGACGAGGTACGTACATCCATGAACCATGGTGGTCGCTACTCACCACTCCCAGCTGTGACTACTGCTATGTTTGTAACTGTACATGTGCGTGTGAAAGAGCAAGAGCTTGTGTGTGTTTTTACCACTGCTGTTCTTAACTTCTGGGTTTGGCGTTGGAGACACGATAGCATGTGTTGATCTCATAATGGAGCTTGGCCGGTGCATCAGTGCATTGCCCAGTGCCCACATGGCCACATACAACCAAGCATTGGTCCATCCATGATCCATCTGCTTCAGTCTTATCTTGCTTTTCAAAAACAAAACAACCGGGGGCGATGCCAAAAGGTGGGTTTTAGATCTGAACGATGTGGCGTTGTGCTGATTGTTTTTTCAGCTATTCAAAAAGGTAACACGACGTTTTGTGCAGAGATATATAGATCTGTCGGCTTCAGTGCAGTTTAGCTGGACAACCCTGCTTAAATCTGTACTACTGTCCGTTGAAATTGAATCTCCCGTACGCTCATACGCTGATGTCGCGCTGGTCTTCAGGAGGATTCTTGTTCCCTGCCTACCGTTCCTCTAACCCTAGGCCATTCAAAGGAAATGGAAATCATCACAGGACAGAGACATTAGATTAATTGATGGGTGGTAATTAATTGATGGGTAGTACATGGGCTGAAATTTTACCACATGGTTTGGGTTCAGACTTGAGATGCAGATGCCTGGGGTGAGGTGTAGGAAGGCTTTATGGCGTGTTTGGTTCATGGCCAGTGAATAACATGACAATGTGTGCAAAAATTTGGTGGTGCTAAAATTTTGTCAAGGATTTAGCTGCTCACAAATTTTGCGAAATGATTTTTCACATAAATTTTGTGTCGGCCGTTTCTATTTTTTCTGTTCTTATTTTTCTTTGTATTATTTACAAAAAGATGTAAGGAACATTTGCTTACCGGAACAGGATCATCTCCATCTTATCTGAGGAGATGTCGCTTGCACTGCACCATGCAAAAGTGAACACTACGATACAATGAAGCAACTCAATTCCGTTTTCACAACCTAGTTATCAGGTAATGCGTACTCGATTGCAATTTTTTTTTTAACAAAAAGAGATCTTAACAAATCGACCTCAGAACTGATGGAGAAACCGCGAAGAAGGCTGCGCAGAGGCTCACCAGTCAGTAGCAAGCTCGGCTCGGCCCAAACTCAAGTAAGCTCGAGCTCGCCTTGAGTAAGCTCAGTAATAGTAAACAATATGCATCAATTTTCAACAATTAGAAAAGGTCGAGTAGGTTTGAGCTTGAGGGAAGCTCGGTAACAGTTAATATGAAACAATTTTCAACAAAATAGGAGGACTATTTGAGTAATTTTCAACAAGATAGGGGGGGGGGTTATTCGAGGGAAGTTCGGTAACAATCAACAACTTACAGACATACTATGAAAATAACGAGCTCAATCGAACTATTTGAGCTCGGCTTATTAAGGCTCGCGAGTTTGAGATCAGACTCAAGCTCTGTTCATTTGGAGCTCGAGCAACTCAAGCCGAGCTCGAGCAGTTCGTGAGCCTTGAGCTTTTTTACAGCCCTACCTAGTAGGGCAGCGCTGAAGACGGCAAGCCAAGGCGACACCATACCTGACGAGGCACACGGCGGCGCCTATGAGTAGGAGCAGTGCGGGGTGGAGCCGGATGCAGAGGACACCTAGGAGCAGCCCGAGGTTCTCCCGACGTCGCAAGCCTATCGCCCCTCCCCGACTCCCCACCTTCATGCCCCCACAAGCATCTCAACCCCCGACCACTTTGCGCGACCAAGCTGTGGCGGGTTTTGGCGCTGGTATTGTGGGCGACAGGTGAGAAATCTCTATGGTATCGCGAGTTGGCGAGAGGGATTTTCAAGTGGTTAGGACTAGGGAAACAAATTTCGTTGGGGGCCGAAATCACCGAAATTTCGGAACTTTGGTTCGGAATTTCGGTGGGTTTTCAAACTGGATGAATTTTGGATTTGAAAGTTGGACGAAATTTGACTGAATTTTGTCCAAAATCAAATTTAGGATGTAATTTGTCCAAATTCAAATATTTCCGAATTTTTTGAATGAATTACAAATATTTCGGAGAGGGCAAAATCACTGAAATTTCAGTGGAATTTTGGCGAAATTTGTTTCCCTGTTAGGACTTAGGACAGCGTGCGCGGGGATCGCGGCGGTGCGTGCTGCGTTAGTGTGCAAGGAAGGAGGAAAACGCTGGTTAGCAAGCGTAAAAAAAGGCAGGGGTTTGATGTGATTCCGATGGCGACGGACGGCCGGGCTGGGCAAGCCGCCGAGACGTGAGACAGCGAGTTAACGATGAAGTGGGGTTAACTGAAGCAAATTAAAGAGTCGAGTCCCTAGTCCCTACTCGTTACTCAGACCAACTAATACTGCGGCAAATTCGCGATATTTCTTCTGTTAATGATGGTATACATTGAGACGTCACTGGTGCTCAAGAGATGCCTTTTTCCTTTTCACCTTTAAGAATTACTCATTGTTTGTTTCCTGCCAGATATATAGGATGAACTTGCAGGTTGTGGAGTAGAAATGTGAAACGGTAGCAGACATAATTAATGGTAACGGCAATGGTAGCTTATCATCATATCAACAATGAAGTTGCATAGTGTGAGATCAATGACGACGGCTGTGAGTATGGACATGTAGTAATGTAGTGTAACTGTGTAAGTGTGAGGCAGCTGCTGATGCTATCTGGCCGGCGTCAAATAATTTTTGGTTCATTAATTTTAGTCCTGGAATGGATTAATTAATTGACCAACTGTATATAGCAATTAACAAAGACAAGGTAACATCAACAAGACAAAAGAAATATCTGGCTTGCGTGATTCTAAACATATGCGTGCCATCTTCTCCTGGACGGGAAAACGACCGTTGTCATTCTAGCTATAACAAAGATGGGAGCTCAGCTCACCAGCAAATCTATTATATAATAAAAGTTAATGACATGTGATTTGCAGTTGATAAGAAAATTAGAAATATGATATAAATTCTAAAATAGAAAAATGAAAACATCTAGACCTTCATTTGGTGGCCCTGATTTTAAAGGCATAGATTTGATTGGCCTAGAGATATTTTTTATTAAAAAAAATCATTTGTAGACAGTTTCTTCAATACATTTTGGGAGGTGACTCTATGCTCTCCCAAATAGTGAATTGCACAAATGTTAAAGCACCAATGAAGGGTGGATACTCATACAGTCATAATTTTTTTTTATCTTCCTACATGATCCTCTTCAGAATTGTTTTTTTGCTAACCTCGATCTGTTGCCACTCTTCAATTGAGAAATTAAACCCCTTACTTCAAATAACATCTTCCTCCACAGTACTTGACGGCCTATCCTCTATAAATAAACATTAAACTATCATTTTTTATGATCTTAACTTATATCATCCACTCGTCCAAACGTTTTAAAAAACTCGATGAAAATCATTTGTAGACAGGTTCGGGCCTTCTCCTGAGAGAATAATAACCACACTACTGTGTTCTTTTATTGTTTGTGTTTACAACATGAAAGAAGTCATTGAAAGCTAGAACTAATGACTCTTGTCTTGTTCTGTTGCTTCTGTCTTCTCCATCTGTCCACCGGCGTTATCCCTTATATAACGTCTGAGGGGGTGGTGGTTGTCCTGTTCCAGGAGGCGCCTCAACGGTTGATGAAATCCGCATGTTGATGTCAGTTATTGTTAGAAAGACATTTCCCCATGCCTGCCTTGTAGATATGCCAGAGGTAGAGATTAATACGTGCAGTTATATAAGAGGATAATAGGACATGTTTAACTACTACGTATAAATAAACACATCGTATAAGGTCCATAGTCGATTGGGTCCACATGTTTGCGGGTTTTATCGAATATAGAGTGGTCATGATTGACCTTGTCATAGTAAAGTTTATGATCATGAGGTCATCGTAGAAAAGCTTACGATCAAGAGGTGGTCGTAGAAGATCTAACGATCAGATTATAGTCATAGGATAGTTTACGACTATAAAGGGTGATCGTAGAATGGCTTACGACCACTACATAATTATAATATGTAATATCCCGAAACACTTTAGAGGTGTTAATTGGATTATAGGGAGAATTAGAGTATTAAGAAGGGGATTTTTGCATAAGATGGGAAACTTGGGCCATGGGCTCTTGGCCCATGGCGACATGGCCTAAGGGGGGAGTTGCCAGCCATAAGGGGCCAAGGGGAGGGGCAACACCCCAACCCTCGCCGCCACCCCCACCCTTCCTCCCTGTTGGCGCCACCCCTGCCTCCCTATTCCAGCGTCCACCACCTCCTTGCCATGCCTCCCTGCCCTCCATCCGTTGGTGGTGGCTGTAGAGAGAAGAAGGGAAGGCCAACGAGGGTTCCGCCAGCAGAAGGAAGGAGGAAGGAAGAAAGGGAAAATGGGAGATCTCGCGGGAAATTTGTGATCTTCATTGTGAACTCCAAGGGTAATGATCTGAAACCCTTTAGATTTCCCTAGTTTAGTCGTTGTTCGAGTTGGGGGATGTTTGGTCAATAGGAAGAGTAATTGCTGTTCTACCCTAGTTCGTCAAGGTTAGGTGCAGAATCTTACAGGGGTGATTAGGAATATTTAGAATAAGATTCAGAGGTTGGTCTAATTAGATAAAAGTTATATAATCTCGTTATCTTTCTAGGAAGATCTGGATCATTAAAACTGGAGTAGCGAGCGAAAAGATATAGCCTTGGGAATGTTGCTATCCCGAAACCAATTGCCGTTGGACGTAGTCGTGGGAAACTATTAAATTAACTTGGTAAATGGCAAAATTGAATTTTTGGCATAGCGAGAAAGAGGTAGCTAACTTTCTGCAGATTCCAAAAATGCCATGGTGTACAACACTTGCATGTGTAGATTAATATATATGAAAATATTAATCTTGCTATTCAGAAGATGACAAAACAGTATTCGGTGTTAAAAATGGGGGCTTAAATGATTTAATCAGGGATTATGGCTAACTAAGAAATTATGAGGAATTTAGTGTAGATTCCATAACTGGTGTTGTTTGCCATGATATATAGGGCTTGGGAGTAAGAAATTATGTCATTTTTAGTACCAGGGCAGCAGGAGGTGACTGTCCGGTAAAAGGGGGTGTTGCGGATTTTGGAAATGTGTAGGAGCGGTGTCATTTAATTGTTGTTCTTTTACTACTATAGTTTGTTATTGTGATTGAGTGTTTACTGTAGGAGGAGTGGTGTTAGGTTTGTTGTCAACTTCTAATCAAATCGTCACTTGCAACTAGAAGAGGCAAGTGCATGGTAGACAGTGTTCATTGGTTGATTACTGTATTTCTTTACCACTCATTACCATTATATTGTTTGTGCTTTTACTTTATTTAATTGCAAGAAATGTGAATGATCATGATTTATTTCGTATTGTTGGATATGTGAATGTTGGACGATGTTAATAATGATGAATCTATGAATAGTTGTGCATTCATAAACATTATTGTATATGAGAAGGTGATCATGTTGATCACAACTCCACGGGAGTTGAGGAGGATGGGCTTGAGAGTGAACATTATCGCGAGTGTTCACTCACGCTATGTTGGTATACGTGAAAGAAATGCATGTGGACATGTAGTGTTGAGATGCATTGAATGAAAAATATTTGATGATTGTGTATGAGAATAAAGAGAAGAGAATTGAATGATTGAGCGTGAAAATAAAGAAAAGAGAACAATTGATGATGATGATGATAGTATTTACTGTTGATTAAGCATTGCTCATTGTTTGTTGCTGTGCTTGCTGAGTCGTGGACTCATCCTTGCTCGACGTTGCTCATGGGAAGGGCTAGCACACACTTGGATTCATGTCATTTACTCAATTTCAAGAACTTTTGATCATTAGACAATTTATAAGTGTGATGAATTATAATTAGGAATGGATATTATTGCTTAGCCTTAGTTGATTATTCATTAACTAGATTTGATTGGTTTGGTTTTGTGTTGATCTTTAGTTATTGTTTTGGCATGCTTCCTATGAACTATTTATCCATGACTTTGTTGTTGTTAGCCTTGAGTTATTGTGACCTGTGTATGAATTTTATCTTTGTTATGCTTGTTGTAATTTAGTGATAATTGTTGTTAAAATTGATAGCTAGGTTAGTTTAGTGGCATTCTAGGCTCCGTGTTGGGCCGGGGTGTTACAGTTGGTATCAGAGCTAGGTTTTAGGTCCGTGGTGAATATATTAACAACTTAGGTAACTTATAATTGCTAAAATTTTATATTAGAACTAGTAAAAACAACTAAAATTTGCTAATGGTTAACTAACTTAAAATTTGACACACTAGTGAATAGTAGGATGGGAATGGGACGAGTATCACATTTACGCTTTTGATATGTTGTAATACTGATGCATGAGTTCACATTGATTTTTTTAACTTATTGTGGGTTGTTGATTATGGTTGATAGCTATGCCAAGAGGTAGAGGACATGGTCATGATGGCCGCGGTCGTGGAGGCCATGGTGGAGGTCGTGGCCGCGGGCGTGGTCCCGTGGAGCCACTGCCTATGGCAGTCGAGTCAGTAGCTGAGGGAAACAGTACTGCCGAGGAGGGGGCTGCTCCTGACCCGCCTCCGGTTGGGGGCTAGGATAAGACCCCCGCTTTGCTGAGAGAGTTGGTGGGAGAGATCTGTGCTCTCCGACAACAGGCGCTGGTAGCCCCTACTGCTGCGGCATCTATTGCTGCTCTTATTGCCCCTCCACCTGCACCCGAGGTACAGATGACACTTCAACAGTGGATGGGGTTGAGGTTGCACCCGTTTGAAAGGTTGGGCACATCGGTCCAAGCAGCGAACTGGTTACGCTGCATGGAGAGGCAGTTTGGATCTTTGGAACTATCCTCACATCAGAGGGTCTGTTTTGTAGCCTTTCAGCTGAAAGGGCAAGCAGACATCTGGTGGGACATCATTTTGACGTCGAGGACCACCGCTCAGGGTCCAGTTTCTTGGGAGGACTTTGTTGATCAGTTCAAGGCAAAGTTCTATCCCTACTCCTTCGTTGAGAAGATGGAGGTTGGTTTGACGACCTTTGTTCAGGGGAAGATGTCCATTGTTGAGTACGAGGCCGAGTTCAATAACTTGGTTCGCTTCGTCCCATCTGTGGAGAACAATGATCTGCAAAAGTCCAAGAGGTTTCGTCGGGGCCTCAATCCTGAGTACCAGCACGTGTTGGGAGCTACTCCACTCCGTGACTTCAGCTCTGTTGTGGAGCAAGCCAGGGGCATGGAGATGGAGATGTAGCTCACTAAGGGGCTGCAAGCTTCTGGTGTACTTCTTGCTTCTAATGGTGACTAGAAGAGGAGCTCTGGTCGGAGGAGTAGGCCTTTTCAGTGGCCTGCTTTCAAGAATTTCAAGGGAGGACCGTAGTCTTCGCATGCAGTCCTCCAAGTCTAAGTAGTCGAGGACATTTTCTTCTTTGGTGCCTTGTCCTTTTGCAGGTACTACAGCTCTTCATCTTGTCCTAGGGCAGGGTATGCTTTGTTTAAGTGTGGTGATGGTCACCGTGTTGCTGAGTGCTCTTAGACGGGAGCGTGCCGTCAGTGTGGCCGACTGGGTCACAAGGAGCGGGTGTATCACCAGAATCCCGCTAGTGTGATCAAGTGGGAGCCTGTGCCTGCGTCTTCTTCAGTAGGTCCTGCATGGGGGTCTGTCCAAATGATGGCCGCCCCTTCTGTGCCGCTGCTTCATTCAGCTTGGGTGCCTCCGGCAGGGTACTACTAGCAGCCGCCGCCTCCTGCGCCGCTTCAGTTTGCTCGACCGGCTTTACCTGCACCACCACAGTAGAGTGTCGAGGCTACCGCCGCCCCGGCGCCATCTTCTTTCGCCCTGGCGCCACCCGGAGTGTACACCAAGCCTACTGCAGAGTCCGTGGGTCGTCCTGACGTGGTGACAGGTACTTTGCTTGTGGATTCGTTTGATATTTTAGTCCTTTTTATTCAGGGGCTACTTGTTCGTTTGTCTTGATGTCGTTTGCTAGGAGAGCAAACTTGACTATGCAGTGGATTTCTCAGTCGGTGTTAGTCAGTTCTCCTGGGGGTATTATTGTGAGCTCCACTGTTGTCTTGGATGCTCTATTATTATCGATGGGGAGAAGTTCATGGTGAATCTAATGGGCATTCAGTTGGAGCCTTTTAACATCATCTTTGGCATGGATTGGTTGTACTCCTACCGATCCATGATTCTATTTCTGTAGGACCGTCACTATGCAGACTCTGTCTAATGAGACTTTGACCTTTCAGGGAGTGCGCCTCCGTGCTCTCTTTGTGTGTTGGCCGGACTGTTTCTGGGTCAGCGTGTAGTGAAGACTAGGCTTCACTTGGCTCTTGATGAGAAGCCGAGCATGGCTTTGTGGATTTAAGAGATTTCGGTGGTTCGCGTTTATCCAGATGTGTTCCCGGCTAAGCTTTCAGGCATGCCACCTGTGCGAGACGTGGTGTTTCATATTGATCTTGTTCCGGGCACTTGGCTCATCTCGTTGTCTCCATATCGGTTGGCATGTCCATTTCAAGACGAGTTGAAGAAGTAGTTGGATGATTTGTTGGCTAAGGGTTTGATCAGGTGTAGTGTGTCAACATTGGGAGCTCTTGTTCTGTTCACAGAGAAGAAGGATGGGAGTTGGCGCATGCGTGTTGATTACCGTGCGCTTAAATCAACCACGATCAAGATAGATATCCATTGCCCCGCAGTGAGGATTTGTTTGATCAATGGAGTGGAACTCAGGTGTTTTCCAAGATTGATCTTCAGTCAGGGTATAATCAAACCCGTGTGCGTGAGTAGGATGTAGAGAAGACTACTTTCTCCACTAGGTATGGCCATTATGAATATAAAGTTATGTCTTTTGGACTGACTAATGCACCTGTCGTTTTTATGGAGACCATGAACAGTATGCTGCATGAGTATCTGAATGACTTTGTGGTTGTGTTCATTGATGATATTCTTATCAACTCTAAGACCAATAAGGACCATGAGCATCACTTGAGGTTGGTATTAGAGACTTTGAGAGAGCAGAAGTTCTATGCCAAGCTGAAGAAATATGAGTTCTAGATTTTAGAAGTGGGTTTTCTAGGTCATGTGATCAATCCTCAGGGCATTGCTGTTGATCTAGCAAGGTATCTATAGTGGTGGACTAGAAGAGGCAGACCAATGTGAAGGAGGTGAGGAGTTTCTTGGGTTTGGCCGGTTACTATCGGTGTTTTGTGCAAGATTTCTCCATCATCGCCAAGCCGATGTCTCAGCTTACTCAAAAAAGCGTGAGATTTCAGTGGACTGATGAGTGTGAGCGCAGTTTCAGCATTTTGAAGGAGAGGTTGGTGACTTCTATTCTCTCTTCCAGAGCCAGAGAAGTGTTTCACAGTCTTTTCAGATGCGTCTCGAGTGGGTCTTGGCTGTGTGCTTATGCAATATGGTAGGGTGATTGCTTATGCATCGAGGCAGTTAAAGAAGCATGAGCATAATTATCCCACTCATGACTTAGAATGGGCTGTGGTTGTCTTTGCTCTCAAGATTTAGAGGCATTATCTGTACGGGGGGAGTCTTGTGATATTTTCATAGATCACAAGAATCTCAAGCATATTTTCACACAGAAGGATCTGAATTTGAGGCAAAGGAGGTGGCTGGAATTGATCAAGAATGACGATCTTACTATTTAGTATTATCCAGACAAGACCAATATTATTGCTAATGCTCTTAGTTGCAAGGCGACTCCCGCTACTCTAGATTGCCTCGTTGCTAATTTTGATCGCATGGGGATATCCTATTGCTACGTGGGGCACGACACATGTTGAGACGCAATTGATCCTTGAGTTAGCTATTCCAGACCATGTACGGGAAGTGCAGCAAAGTGACTGGTTATTGCAGGAGGTCAGAAAGAGTCTGGATGAGGACATGAAGGGGGATTTCAGTATTGATGAGTCTGATGCTTTGCGGTTTAAAGGCCGCCTTTGTGTGCCATAAAAGGTTGAGGTCAAGGATGACATTTTGAGGGAGGCTCATCGCACTCCGTACACTGTTCATCCTAGTGAGGCTAAGATGTATCATGATCTGAAATAGAATTTCTAGTGTAAAAGGATGAAGGTGGACATTGCTAATTATGTGGCTTCTTGCGGTGTTTGTCAGTAAGTGCAAGCTGAACATAAGCGTCCTGTAGGGTTATTACAGCCTTTGGAGGTTCCCTAGTGGCCTTGGGATGATATCTCTATGGACTTTGTGGTCGCATTACCTCGTTCACCGCGAGGGAAGGGTGCAATTTGGGTACTGGTGGATCGTTTCAGCAAGTCTGCGCACTTTATTCCTATCCGCATGACAGATTCAGCTAGCGATTTGGCTTCTATTTACATGTGTGAGATTGTGAGATTGCATGGTGTATCAAAGACCATCATTTATGACAGGGATGCCAAGTTTGTCTCCAAGTTTTAGGAGAGTTTGCAGAGTGCGTTGGGCACTCAGCTTCATCTTAGTATGGTGTTTCCCCCTCAAACTGATGGGCAGTCAGAGCGTACTATCCAGACTTTGGAGGACATGCTGCGGTCTTGCATTCTGTCTTGGAAGGATAGTTGGGAGGATCAGTTGGCACTTGTGGAGTTATACTTACAAGAACAACTATCATTCCAGTATTAGAGCCGCGCCATTCGATGTTCTGTATGGGCGAAAATATAGATCACCACTTTGTTGGGATGCAGTAGGTGAGAAGGCAGTTTTGGGTCCAGATTGGATTCAGAAGACCGTTGAGTGCATGGCCATGGTGAGGCAAAATCTCATGGCAACTCAGAGCAGGTAGAAAAGCTATACAGATGTGAGGAGGCATGACTTGGAGTTTGTGGTGGGTGATTAGGTGTTCTTGAGAGTGTCTCCCACTAAAGACGTTGTCCGTTTTGGTACCAAAGGGAAGCTTAGCCCGAGGTACGTTGGACCGTTCCCAATTATTGCAAGAATTGGGAAGTTGGCTTACCGCTTGGACCTTTCTGAGTCCATTCGCGGAGATCATAATGTGTTTCACGGCTCGATGCTGAGAAAGTTCTTGAGAGACCCAGAGCATGAGATTTCGTTAGAGCCGCTGACTATTGAGCAAGATCTCACCATTGAGGAGAGGTCGGAGCGAGTGTTGAGGCACAAGACATTGGTATACGTCAAGGTGCTGTAGACACATTAGTCTGAGAGAGAGGTGACTTGGGAGTTGGAGTCTCACATGCGCGAGCAATATCGAGAATTGTTCACGTCAGGTACATGTTAACCGTTGTTTAATTTCAGTTGTGGTTGTTCTTTGAGTAGAACGGTGAGTAGAATTCGGGGTTGAATTCTGTTTAAGGGGTAGAATGTAATATCCTGAAACGCTTTAGAGGAGTTAATTGGATTAGAGGGAGAATTAGAGTATTAAGAAGGGGGTTTTCGCATAAGATGGGAAACTTGGGCCATGGGCTCTTGGCCCACGGTGACATGGCCCAAGGGGGAGCTGCCGGCCATAAGGGGCCAAAGGGGAGGGGGCAACATCCCAACCCTAGCTGCCACCCCCACCCTTCCTCCTGCTTATGCCACCCCGCCTCCTGCTTCAAAGACCGCCCACTGCTGTCAAGACCGCCTACCCTCCATCCATGGGTGATGGTTGTAGAGAGAAGAAGGGAAGGCCAGCAAGGGTTCAGCCAGCAGAAGGAAGGAGAAAGGAAGAAAGGGAAAAGAGGAGATCTCACGAGAAATTTGTGATCTTCATCATGAACTCCAAGGGTAACGATCTGAGACCCATTAGATTTCCCTAGTTTAGTCGTTGTTTAGGTTGGGTGGTGTTTGGTCAATAGGAAGAGTAATTGTTGTTCTACCCTAGCTCATCAAGGTTAGGTGCGGAACTTTGCGGCGGTGACTAGGGATATTTAGATTCGGATTAAGAGGTCGGTCTAATTAGATAAAAGTTATATAATATCGTTAGCTTTCTAGGAAGGTCTGGATCATTAAAATTAGAGTAGCGAGCGAAAATATAAAGCCTCGAAAAGGTTTATATCCTGAAACCGATTGCTACTGGATGTAGTCATGGGAATCTATTAAATTGAATTGGTAGATGGCAGAATTGAATTTTGGGTACTATAAAGAGGTAGCTAACTTTCTTTAGATTCCAAAAATGCTATGGTTTACAGTACTTGCATGTATAGATTAATAGATATCAAAATATCAATCTCACTGTCCAAAAGATGACAGAACGGTCTTTTGGGTTAAAAATGGGGGGGGGGGGTTAAATGATTTAATCAGGAATTGTGGCCAACTAAGAAATTGTGAGGAATTTTGTGTAGACTCAAGAACTGGTGTGGTTTGCCATGATAGGGCTTAGGAGTCAAAAGTTATGCTGTTTTTAGTACCGGGACAGCAGGAGTGGCTGTCCGGTAAAGTGGGAGTGTTGCGGATTTGGAAAACGTGTAGGAGCGATGTCATTTAATTGTTTTTCTTGTACTGTTGTAGCTTGTTATTGAGATTGGATGTTTACTGTAGGAGGAGTGGAGTCGGGATTGTTGTCATCTTCTAATCAAACTGTCCCTCGCAACTAGAAGAGGCAAGTGCATGATAGACAATGTTCACTGGTTGGTCACTTTATTTCTTTACCACTCATTACCATTTATGTTATTTGTACTTTTACTTTATTTAATTGCAAGCAATGTGAATGGTCATGATTTATTTTGTATCGTTGGATATGTGAATGTTGAACGATGTTAATAATGATGAATCTATGAATAGTTGTGTATTCATAAACATCATTGCATATAAGAAGGTGATCATATTGATCACAGCTCCACCGAAGTGGAGGAGGTCCCTCATCCTTGAGGAGGACAGGCTTGAGAGTGAACATTATCGCGAGTGTTCACTCACGCTATACCGGTATACGCGAAAGAAGTGCATATGGACATATAGTGTAGAGATGCATTGAATGAAAAGTATTTGATACTGTGTATGAGAATAAAGAGAAGAGAATTGCATGATTGAGCATCGAAATAAAGAAAAGAGAACAATTGATGTTGATGATGATATTGTTTACTACTGATTAAGCATGGCTAATTGTTTATTGTCGTGCTTGCTGAGTTGTGGACTCACCCTTGCTCTACTGTTGTTTTTAGGTGACCGTTGACGACGTTGCTCATGGGAAGGGCTAGCACACACTTGGATTCACGTCATTTACTCAATTTCAAGAACTATTTATCATGAGACAGTTTATAAGTGTGATGAATTATAATTAGGAATGGATATTATTGCTTAGCCATAGTTGATTATTCATTAACTAGATTTGATTGGTTTGGTTTTGCGTTAATCTTTGGTTATTATTTTGGCATGCTTCCTATGAATTATTTATCCATGATTTCATTATTGTTAGCCTTGAGTTATTGTGACATGCGTACGGGTTTTATCTTTGTTATGCTTGCTGTAATTTAGTGATAATTGTTGTTAAAATTGATAGCTAGGTTAGTTTAGTGGTATTCTAGGCTCCGTGTTGGGCTGAGGTGTTACATAATCTTCCCTTAATGATAAGGGGTACCTCTGAAGGTTGTATAAAGATATTATTATCTATAACAGATGTTATAGATAAATAACTTAATTAATTGAGGATTATTAAATCCTTGTCATCTAACCCTCCAACTTCAAGGGAAAATGACTTACTTGAACAGAGGTCATAGGACTATGGTCGAAGAGAAAGTGTCTCCAATTGGTATCTCTTTCGACCAGAAATTGACTTGGTCAAGAGAAATGTATTTTTGCTTGAGTTGTAAAAATAACGTTTATTTTACTCGAACAGATAGAATGAAGACTATCAACCGTCACTTACAATCTATGTTCGTTGGGAGCGTTTCTCGAAGAGATTGTAACTGTTGGGTTCCCCACGATCTTTACCCCAAGCCCGCGGTTATAAATATCCACCGGAGGGTGCTTAGGGTTTTTACTTTCCCCAATAGTTCCAACTTTCTTGAGCTCTTGCTTCCTCTGCTTCCATCTGAGTCATAATTTCCCCCAAATCTCTTCGAATCCAACACAAATCTTCAAGAAATGGTAGAGTCTTTTCCAAGTGGGAGAAATCGGAGATGGGCATGGAGAAGATGGTTGCTTTAGTCGCTGTAGAGAACATCCCGTACGATCTTTATTGAAGTGGACCAACATTAAAGGTCAACATTGGCCATCGAAAGAGTCAGATAGGATTCTAGTTTTCCAATCCTACTGTGAATGCGGCCTTTGATAGCCTGCGCACCCATTTCTTACGATTGTGTTCGAGAATTTTGGGGTCGTGTTGGTGAACTTGGTTCCTAATTCCATCACTATGCTGAGCGTGTTCATGTATTGGTGCGAGGCCTATCTGGGATTCCTTCCAAATCTAGATCTCTTCAAGTACAACTACGGAATGGGTAAGCACCAATCGATTGTGGACAGTTGTGGCTTTCAACTCCATGACGGGAAGTCGAAGGGACATATTCTGATGTTCACCCAGTCGTCGTGGCCGAGATGAAGGAAGAGATGGTTCTACTGGACCATGACCAAGGACGACAGTCTCTTCTTCGAGGGCAATCCTGCAGAGAAGAACAAGTCGTGGGACTCGGCTCCGAGCAACCTCAACCGTTTAGTCCTCTACATCCAAGCCATGAGGGCTTGAGAGAAGAGAAGGAGGACTGGCGGGATGGCACATGGTGAACGATTTCATCACACAACATTTTAGCCCCATAAAGAATCGAGCACATCCAATGTGGAAGTATTTAGGGGTTAAGGATCCGACCAGATACTATGAGGAATATGATTTTATAATTAATATGCTCTTTTTTATTTATGATTCGAGCACATTTATTGAATTAATATGCTCTTTTTTATTTATGATTCGAGCACATTTATTGATTGTATCCTTCCATTCGTAGATCTATCATAGTGGGAGATTGATGCTCAGGTCAAACTCATATGTGAGAAGGCCCCTACAATCCTAGAGGGGGCTCCTCGAATATTGGTGGTCGTCTCCAAAGAGGGGAGAACAAGATGTCTAAAGGTAATCAATATTTGTATTGATTTCATCTTTAGGGATTAGTAGTCATAGTTTCGGCCACTTATGAATTATTGTTTCGTGATCTTTTATAGCAAGTCAGTGTAACAGATCCCTTAGATGCTTCGGACATCGATTTGGGGTATGCTAAAGACGATTCAGAGGAAGACCAAGTTCCTCTGAGTAAGAGACATTATCTTGTGAAGGTGGTTGATAAGAAGAAGGATGGGAAAACTGGAGTTCATGACCTTATATTTAAGGTCTACGACGTCTTGTCGCCTTAAACATAAGGTCCCTAAGGCCAAGGTACCCGTCTATTATGAAAATAAAACATTCTCATTTTCGCCTTCTTATGCTCTTGTCAAGCAAATAAAAAAGGCAAATTGGAAGAGTTACATTTCTTTTTTGAAGGCTACTGCTGGTCCAGCAAAGCCTGTGGTCGAAAGAAATGATAGCCTCCGGGCGGTCGAAGCCGGTACCGACCACCAAGTGGGGGAAATTGCGAAAGAAGCCCCATCTACTCCTCACGATGTACGACCAGTTGATCTCATACAAAACGTGGTCCCTCAGACCAGCGATGTCAAAAGCCTTCCAGAGGTTGAAAGTGCAGAGCTAGCGAGGGTAGCCGAAGAGGAGAAGAAGAAGAAGGAGAAGAAGATGAAGTCTTCTCTCGGGAAGATATCTTCTAGTTTTAAGATCGTGTCTAGGAAACCAAGGAACGTAAAATTAAATGATAAGTAATTGTACTTATTTGTTTCACGATTTGATGTGTTAACTTTTCTTCTTTTGTTTCAGTCCTGCTGCTCCAGCCCCTGAGGACATTTCTACAGAGAAGTCCGCGATTGTCCTCACAACGACCATGGGGGAATTAGTCTCCCCTATGGTCATAGAGACAGGAATAGAGATGGTCGAGTCTTCGACCACCATCCCTGAGGCAGCAGGAGAAAATGTGGTCGACATCGAGCTAGCCGTGTGTAACATCCCAAAGTTCTGTTACCAAAATAAAAATAAATAAAGATATTATTTTATTGGATTTTCTGAAATTTGAAAGAATTTTGTTGCTTTATTTGAATTTCTGAAGTTTTAAAAGTCAAAAATAAAATTTATTAAAGTGTTTGAAGTTTTATTTAGTTAAAGTTGAAAAATAAAATTTGAATTAAATTCTAGAATTTTCTAGAAATTTTAAAAGCTTTTTCCTAAATATTTTAAAGCCAAAATACTTTATTTGCAAAATTAAAAGCCAACTTTAAGTTGGAAATAATTTTATTAAGTCCAAAATAACTCTAGGAATTTTTGTGAATTTTTCTAGAATTTTTGGACTTTATTTGCTATTTTCTAAAGCTTAATTGAATTACTAGAATTATTTTAATCTGTAAATCAATTGAAAATCCTCAAATTGTTCATGGGCCAAAATTGTTATGCCCATCTCCTTCCTCCGCAAGACGGCCCATTTCGCCCAAGTAGCTCCTCCTCTCTCAACCACTTGCATTGGTTTGGTAGTCATTTGAAATCCGACGCTCACTAGCCGCGCCCTCCCTCTCCGCTCACTTCCATGTGGGACCGCCCGGGTCATCTTCCCCGTCCATTTCTTCCCTGTAGGTGCAACCAAGTCATCGCCATTACCGGCTGCGCAAGCTCAGTCTCCGCCGCAATTTCCTCCTCCTCTCTACGCGGTTCCGTGCGCATTGAAGACCCCTTACCTCGCCGCAGTCATCTCGCCCAAAATCCCGCTCCTTCACGCGCCTTCTCACCGGAATTTGGAAACGGCCGCCGGGATATTCGTGGACCCGATCTCCGCCCTCGCTCCTCCCTGGCCCCTATAAAAGGGAGCCTCGGGTGCACCCTTCTCCCCTCATCCCAACGCTGCCATCCACTTAGCGCCTCACACCCCGTAACGCTTGGATTTTGGAGTTCATCGCCGCCGGCCAAGGGAGTTTGAAGCTTCAATTGCGTCGCCACTGTCGACGCCGCGTCTTCGCCGCCACCACGGTTGGCAGCGCTACCTCCTCACGAACCCGGTGCTCGCCTCCGTTTGGCCGGGGCGCCGCTGGATCTCATCGCCGCTGTCAAACCCGCACGCGCCGCCGCCTTCGTCCTTGTCGCGGACCACCGCTATGCATCCTCTCGTTGCCGTGGTGAGCCCTAGCCTCCTCGCGATCCCCTCTTTCTTTTGGTACCCTTGCCGGCCCTCGCCGTGCCGCCGTTCGCCGGTTCCTTGGAACCGTCGCCGCCCGTCCCAAGACCGACGTGGCCGCCATCAGGCGCCACCGTGCGCCACCTCGGCCAAAGCTCGCGTGGCAGCCCGTGTCTGCACAATCATCGCTGACGTGGCACCACATGTGCCACATCACTCGCACCTCCCCTCACGTGCACTGTTCTGGTGGACTGCGTTCACCGTGAACCTTTGACCAAGCGTGGACCGAGTCCATTGACCGTAGGCCCACCTGTCATAGACTCACACATTTTCGTTTAAAATAATTCGGCCGAAAAATCTTTTTTCTGAGGGTTGACGTCATAATCTCGAATTTCCTTTAGGAAATTAATTCGGGAAAATCCAATTTCATCATTTCATGTGAATTGTGAACTTCCCGGGGTTCGTTCTCCTTCATACGAACTCCGATTTCATCGATTCAAATTTTATAAATTCATATAAATTCAAGATCTAGCTAACTAAACTAAAATTATTAAATTTGGAGTTCATTTGAATCTTTATCTGAATTTTGTTTGAATTCGGCTTATTTTCGCGTATAGATTTCGACGACTTCGGTGAGTCAGAATTCAACGCCGTTTGAGAACAACTAATCCATTGAGCAAGGCAAGTTACATTCTTGATCATATTTGCACCCATTGTTTTAAATTATTTAAATTCTGTTTTAAATTATTATTGCATGATTATTTCTATTCAGTCTAATTTAAATACCTGTTTTTAAATTATAGTTATGCCTGATTCCTTTGTACATCCAAATTTTACATTGAATAGACATACCTTTACACCTTAGATGAAAATCTAGTTTGTGCAATAGTATGAACTAGAACATTTTGATAAAAATTGTGCTTAGCCATGCTTAGACCTGAAATACTTGATTTGGGGATTTTAGCCAAAAATTTAAATGTTGTTTAAATTGTACCCTTGGCATTGGTGTGTCATGAGAGTTTACAAATACTTTGAAAAATAAAATAAAATTAAATGATGGTTTGGACTTAGGCAAATTTGGATGGTTGGTGGGTGCAGGTTTATGCACGGGCTTAATCTGGGTAGGATTAAGGCCCAGGGTTTTTGGAAGCTGTCCAAGTCAATTAAGGACCGGTCTTCGAGCGTTCCTTTGCTATGCCTTATCGTACCACCACAAGTCTGGTATGGGACAGACTTGGCTAATTAATTTGCAATGTTCCACCGTGGTCGTTCTCTTCAGATGCGGTGGGTAGTCATGTTATAACCTACGTTAGTCCCACCTGGCGCAAGAGGGGGCTCAAATCCTGTGGGTTGTAGCCCAAAGGGAGCGAAACCTTAGCAAGGGGAGACTGCGGTGGAATGGCGCATTGTAAAGGCCTCGTCACATGCTCTAGACTGCTTACCGAAGGTAGTGAGCAGTGGTATCAACGGATGCCAAACAAACTAGAGAACTCGTGTCTTGTGGGTAAAGCTGTACAACCTCTGCAGAGTGTTAAGAACTATTCGAATAGCTGTGTCCACGGTCAAGGACATGCTTAGCAAAGTCACTCAAAGTTAGACTTTGGTTTTTGGATTTCAAAATGATTTTGTAAAACAGTTTTGACATGGATGGGTGTCCATGAGAAAAGTTATGGGTTGAAGCTCCGGGTTGGTGCCCGTGTTGATGTTAGTGTTAGGTTGATGCCTACACTATCTTTATTCATTCAAAATAAAATTTAGTAATTGTAAAATTGAGCCTTTGAACTTAGTATTGTATTTAAATTGTCAAATATTGCTTTTGCGCAAATAACCTTATAAGCCATCCTTTGTTACATCCATGTATGCATGTCATTCTGTTATTTGACGGGTGTAACTTGCGAGCACGGTAGTTGTGCTCATACTTGCTTTATGCAAACAAATTTCAGAGGAGAAGAACTTTGCCATCGGTGTGGATCTCGACGACTAGGCCGCTACCCCAGTCGATTGCCTGTGACAGATTAACTGGACTCTACTGTATCTTCTTCGTCTTCCGCTGTGTTCTTTATTGTTGGTTTGTAAGCCTTTTTTGTAATAAACTCTGTTGATTATTAATATAATTGTGCGATTTATAAATGTTACCATATCTGTTTACTGTGTGAACTAGCTATTGATCAGGGGACTAGTTCAGAAATACACAGAGGATTTGGGGTATTAATCCCGGGTCTGACACCGTGCCTACTAGAGTGGTTGAACCACCAGTGGTCATGGAGGCAGAGATGAAGATGGTGGAGCATCAAGGTTCCTTGACGATTGAGTCAATTGCTGGGGACATCAACATCCGGACAGGGGATTTAACTCTGTGATCACCAAGGAAGGTCGATCTGGCGATAACGGAGAGCTCCGACCACCGGGCTGGAAAGAAGGTTGTCGACGATTGAGTCGTCGATCTTATGCAATAAAATAGAGGAAAATAATACATATTTCTTGGGAGATAATGAGACTGCTCTTTATTGATATGAACTGGATTTACAGAGGGTGTCTACGACCCAGCGGTGGACTAATCCTAATTACACTGAGTATGATGCTTGCTATGCTATTTAATCAGACTTAAAGCATGAATCTAAGGCTGATTGAGTTGCTCTAATCTGATCCGCCATCATCCTTTTCTGTCGTCCACGCTTCATCTTTAAATAACTTCCGAAGAGGTGGCAGTTACTCCTAAAGAAGACGTCCCTTGTGAAGCGTTGTGACTGGTCAGACCTCTCACCAGGGGTGGTTTGACCTCTCACCATGGACGGTCTAACCTCTCTCTAAAGGGCGGTCTGACCTCCAGGCCAATGAATAGTAAAATCAGCCCAAACTCAAAATCACAAATGGCTAACTTTTGATTCACAACTCCAAACTTTACGAAACTTGAAACATATCTTCTCTAGGATGTCATGAACCTATTCCAATCAAAGATCGTGAAGATCATTGCCAAAGTTCTGACCTTTTTTCGTTTGAGTGAAGGTTTCTCAAAAACCGGGCCAAATACGAAAATGGTGATTGCGAGGATTTCGTGGGAGGAATCAATCCAAGATGGCTAAGAATGGTCTCCCATACGTCCTAGCACCCTCAATCACAGAAAGAATCAAGCCAAAAGCCCTCAAAAGCAAAACCCCTAAAATCACCATTTCTTTCACCAAAACCGAGGCAAAATCAAACTTAGATCCAAAAGCTTGCTCGTGGGTAGATGATGATCAAAATGACCTTAGATCATACCCCATACTTCCCAGCAAGCAAGATCACAATAAGATCCAAATAAAAACCTAAGAAACACCAAAAATCCCAAATGCATTAAAGAGAGAGCAAGAATAAGATAGAACTCATCTTGGGGCAAATCTTGCATAGATTGATTGTAGAGATTGTATGTTTACAGCCACTCCACCATAGATGACAAAAGCTCAATACTTGAGCACTCAATCAATCTATCTCTCATGGACCCTAGCCTCTCCACTTTCCTCTCCTCTCCCTAAATCACAAATTATTGTTTTTAGAATCCAAGGGTTAGGGGTGCACAACCAGCACCCTCCTCTTTTATAGTGGAGGCTAGCCCTAGAGAGACACCCCAAACGGGCACCCATTAAGTCCACACACAAACGGGTTTCACTCATGCACGCTTCTCAAAGCGCCGTCTCTATCATCTCTTGACCTAGATCACCTCTCCTTGCGCCGTCTTGCGCCGCGGTTTCTCCAAGGCCAAGAAGGTGGTTTTGCACACCACCACTTACCACTTTTCTGGTATAGGGCAATTTCCTAAAACGCCCCTCTACCGACCTTTGGCGATTCCTTCGCCTCGAAGCATCTTCCATGCTCCGTTATCATCCATGTGGCCCCAATGACTTCCCGCCAAGCCTCTCACGCATCCGAATCCCATCGAACCGTCCTCACTTGCAACTGGGACCAAGTCACTTGGCGCACCACATATCTCACCATAACAGCACCCAGCTTCCTTGACTGTTCAAGATCTCAGCTCCTCCCTGAGTCTAGTCCCGGTCAAGCTTGCCGCTGCCCGTCCTGTTCATAACTGGTAGCTTCCGCTCCGGTTCCTTGTCTTCTCGACTTGTAAGCACTCCGCTAGCCTCAGTCATCTTCCAGCACCACCTCGTTCGTTTTGGAACTTGGTTTTCCTAACCTAGTCCCGATCTAGTCCGCCTCACCATGACCTTGCTCCGGTGTCTTACAACCATCACAAACAAGCAAACCGTTACATAGCACCGCACGATACGCACAATCATAAATTTACATAATTGATGAGGAATGAGCACATACCTTCACAAAGGCCTTTGCTCAAACTTCGCCTTCTATGGTTCTAGTCCATCTCGCGCCTTGCTTGAGTCCAGTTATCTCACCCGACATCCACAACCGTTCTAGACCTTGGTTCTCTTAACCAAGTCCTGGTCCTCCTCGTCGTTGACCATAGTTGACTCCAAGCTACCTGAACAACAATAGACTAAGCAACCATTTCTGGGCACAAGTTCTTCACAACTTGACCCATGTTAGCCAAAACATGCATCATGCAACATCTATGCACTAAAACCCATGAACTTGACCTAACTTACAATCATCGCTGCCAAGATGGCCAGTGAACAAGTCAAAACTAGTTAGACCGCCCTTTGGCCGGTCTGACCGCCACCTGGCCGGTCTGACCGCCTAGCAAAGGACTTTGCCAAATTTCCTCCCTGGAAATCTAAAACCTATATGGAATTTGAAATGAATAGAACTTTTGACTCGAAGCACCAAAAATTATGAGACTAAGTGTAGAAGAATCCCCTCTCTTGCCTACACCCTCTATTTTTGGGCCGATCCAAAATTCAACAAAACCTTTACGGTCGGTCAGACCGCCGCCTCTTGGCCGGTCAGACCGCCAGCCTCTTGGCCAAAGCCAGGGACAGTCTAGCCGCCAGAGGTGGCCGGTCAGTCTGCCACATAGGCTGGTCAGTCCGCCACATAGACCGGTCTGACCGCCGCCTCGGCCGATCTGGCCTCCTACAACCTGACAGTAGCAGCACTTTACCGAAAACGAGGGTTTCTCCAAACATCTCGACGCTATTGCCAATTATTCAACACACTAAGATTAGGATCATATCCACATGATCTCCACACCATCAAAGATGACTGTGCCTAACAAAGAGAACCAGTGAGAGCAATCATACATCGGAATATGCAAGTACACAAGAAACAATTGTTATGATATGTCTGTCGTAGCTAAAAGACTAGACAGTGGGTATGGAGGGTACTCCGTACCCTTTGTCATGGGAGAATGACCGGACAGGAGAAGCCAAAGACAAGCATGTATGTAAATATGAATGTATTGCCCATGTGTGTAGAATGAGAGTCCTCCCCTCTTACATGCCCATGGGGCTTTACTTATATGGGGCAAGAAGGGACATTTACCTTCTTGCCCCCAAAGGAGAGAGAGAGAGAGGGCATTTTGGGTACATTTTCCCTAACATACACTATACAGACTAGGTTTACACAAATATGGCATCCCCGATGGCACACCGGTATTCCCGACGATTCTAGGGTGTGGGGCACCCCTTGGTGCCCTGCTACGACAACTCCCTCGTCTGCGTGATCCGAGGTCGTGAGGACAGATCCCGTGATCCCGAGGGGTGAGCGGACGTAGTGGTATCGCCCCCAGCCCCTCGGGAGTCGGGATACCCCCGGAGAAGTGGGCGCAGAACCGCCCCACCGAGGCATGGGCCTTGAGGCGGGCGACACGTCGGGACTGCCCCGCCGAGGCCATAGCCTCGAGGCGGGTGGCGGACGAAGTCGGCGCGGAGCCGCCTCACCGAGGCATGGGCCTCGAGGCAGGCGGCGCATTGGGACTGCTCCGCCGAGGCCATAGCCTCGAGGCGGGCAGAGGACAGAGTCGGCGTGGAGCCGCCTCACCGAGGCATGGGCCTCGAGGCGGGCGGCGCACGAAGTCGACGCGGAGCCACCTCACCGAGGCATGGGCCTCGAGGCGGGCGGTGTCGGGACCGCCCCGCCGAGGCCATAGCCTTGAGGTGGGCGGCACATGAAGTCGTGTGAGCCGCCTCCGAGGCATGGGCCTCGAGGCGGGCGGCGTCGGGACCCCCCGCCGAGGCCATAGCCGAGGCGGGCGACGGATGAAGTCGGCGTGGAGCCGCCTCATCGAGGCATGGGCCTCGAGGCGGGCGTGTGGTCGGCGTGAGCCACCTCACCAAGGCATGGGCCTCGAGGCGGGCGGCGCGTCGGGACTGCCCCGCCGAGGCCATAGCCTCGAGGTGGGCGGCAGACGAAGTAGGCACGGAGCCACCTCACCGAGGCATGAGCCTCGAGGTGGGCGGCGCGCGAAGTCAGCGTGGAGCCACCTCACCGAGGCATGAGCCTCAAGGCGGGCGGCGTGTTGGGACCGCCCCGCCAAGGCCACAGCCTCGAGGTGGGCGGCGGACAAAGTCGGCGCGGAGCCGCCTCACCGAGGCATGGGCCTCGAGGTGGGCGGCACGTCAGGACCGCCCCGCCGAGGCCATAGCCTCGAGGCGGGCGACGAACGAAGTAGACGCGGAGCCGCCTCACCGAGGCATGGGCCTCGAGGCGGGCGGTGCGCGAAGTCGGCGCGGAGTCGCCTCACCGAGGCATGGGCCTCAAGGCGGGCGGCAAGTAGTGACGGAGCCTGTGTGGACGAAGTGGTGTGTCATGGCATCCGTTGTTGCCTTCATATTCGACTACTTTTTTGGTGTGACCGTTTGCGATGCTTCTATTGGGGACCTGGTACCGTTCCCCCGTTGGCCGCTCCTAGTCAAGTGTCCCCGTGACTTGGAGGGGTGCGAAGGGGCTTTGCCCGCCTGCCTAAGTTACTGCTGGGCTCCTTTAAGGTTTCGATGCAGGCGAGGGGGAGGCGAAGCCGATCGCCATCCCCCAACTTTCTTTTCTTGGGCTCGTTTGAGAGCCCAGAAGCCAGCGAGGGGGAGGCGAAGCCGATCGCCGTCCCCCCAACTTTCTTTGCTTGGGCTCGTTTGAGAGCCCAGAAGCTAGCGAGGGGGAGGTGAAGCCGATCGCCGTCCCCCAACTTTCTTTTCTTGGGCTCGTTTGAGAGCCTGTATAAGCAAGGGGAGAAGCCAATCACAGATGCCCACCTTTCTTTGCTTGGGCTCGTTTGAGAGCCCAGAAGCTAGCGAGGGGGAGGCGAAGCCGATCACCATCCCCCACCTTTCTTTTCTTGGGCTTGTTTGAGGGCCCAGAAACCAGCGAGGGGGAGGCGAAGCCGATCGCCGTCCCCCACCTTTCTTTGCTTGGGCTCGTTTGAGAGCCCAGAAGCTAGCGAGGGGGAGGCGAAGCCAATCGCCGTCCCCCAACTTTCTTTGCTTGGGCTCGTTTGAGAGCCCAGAAGCTAGCGAGGGGGAGGCGAAGCCGATCGCCGTCCCCCAACTTTCTTTGCTTGGGCTCGTTTGAGAGCCCAAACGCTAGCGAGAGGGAGGCGAAGCCGATCGCCGTCCCCCACCTTTCTTTGCTTGGGCTCGTTTGAGAGCCCAGAAGCTAGCAAGGGGGAGGCGAAGCTGATCGCTGTCCCCCAACTTTCTTTGCTTGGGCTCGTTTGAGAGCCCAGAAGCTAGCGAGGGGGAGGTGAAGCCGATCGCTGTCCCCCAACTTTCTTTTCTTGGGCTCGTTTGAGAGCCCAGAAGCTAGCGAGGGGGAGGCGAAACCGATCCTCATCCCCCACCTTTCTTTGCTTGGGCTCGTTTGAGAGCCCAAAAGCTAGCGAGGGGGAAGCAGAGCCGATCGCCGACCCCCACCTTTCTTTGCTTGGGCTTGTTTGAGAGCCCAGAAACCAGCGAGGGGGAGGCGAAGCCGATCGCCGTCCCCCCTCCCCCCCTGATGGGAGAGGGAAGCATGGGTGCTCACGCGTCGAGCTTTGATGCCCCGAACTGTCTGAACCCGTCCGTATTCCCTGCCCCTAGCAGCAATCGTCCCTAACTAGGCTAGGTTGTAAGTGCCGCCTGACCTTTGCTGACCTTGCCGTCGTTCGCGATGGGACTGGACTGACTGGCGGGGGGCGGCGGAGGGATCGTTCCCTATACTTTTTTAGATAGGGTTCTAGGGAGCCCTTGAGCTTTACTGTGTTGGTGAGGATGACGCCATCCCCCCTCGAACGTTTTGGTCTTGAGACCGTGTTGTGCCAGGGTTAGCTTTGCGCGTCGTGTTCGCCGAGGCAATTATGCCTGTGGAAGTGATTGGGGTGATGCACTTTTGAGCACGATAAGAGGTGTCTCTTCGCCGGGGCGAAGCCCTCGTGGCGGGAGACTCCCTAGTCGCTGAGGCGGGGCCTCGGAGCGAATAGGGCTACGCGCGATTGAGCGCGATATGAGACGTCTCTGCCAGGGCGAGGCCCTCGCGGCGGGAGACTCCCTAGTCGCCGAGGCGAGGCCTCAGGGAGACTAGGGCTAGGCGCGACTGAGCGCGATATGAGACGTCTCCACCGGGGCGAGGCCCTCATGGCGAGAGACTCCCTAGTTGCCGAGGCGGGGCCTCGGGGTGACTAGGGCTAGGCGCGATTGAGCGCGATATGAGACGTCTCCGTCGGGGCAAAGCCCTCGCGGTGGGAGACTCCCTAGTCGCCGAGGCGGGGCCTTGGGGCAACTAGGGCTAGGTGCGACTGAGCGTGATATGAGACGTCTCTACTAGGGCGAAGCCCTTGCGGCGGGAGACTCCCTAGTCGCCGAGGCGGGGCCTCGGGCGACTAGGGCTAGGCGCGACTGAGCGTGATATGAGACGTCTCCGCCGGGGCGAGGCCCTCGCGGTGGGAGACTCCCTAGTCACCGAGGCAGGGCCTCGGGGCGACTAGGGCTACGCGCGATTGAGCATGATATGAGATGTCTCCGCCGGGGCGAGGCCCTCGCGGCGGGAAACTCCCTAGTCGCCGAGTCGGGGCCTCGGAGCGACTAGGGCTATGCGCGATTGAGCGCGATATGAGATGTCTCCGCCGGGGCGAGGCCCTCGCGGCAGGAGACTCCCTAGTCGTCGAGGCGGGGCCTCGGGGCGACTAGGGCTACGCGCGATTGAGCGTGATATGAGACGTCTCCGCCAGGGCAAGGCCCTCGCGGCGGGAGACTCCCTAGTCGCCGAGGCGGGGCCTCGGGGCGACTAGGGCTAGGCGCGACTGAGCGCGATATGAGACGTCTCCGCCAGGGCGAAGCCCTCACAGCGGGAGATTCCCTAGTCGCCAAGGGGGGGCCTCGGGTTGACTAGGGCCACGCGCGATTGAGCGCGATATGAGACGTCTTCGCCAAGTTGAGGCCCTCGCGGCGGGAGACTCCCTAGTCGCCAAGGCGGAGCCTCTGAGTGACTAGGGCTGCACGCGATTGAGCGCGATATGAGATGTCTCCGCCGGGGCGAGGCCCTCACGGCGAGAGACTCTCTAGTTGCCGAGGCGGGGCCTCGGAGCAACTAGGGCTGTGCGCGATTGAGCGCAATATGAGATATCTCGGCCGGGGCGAGGCCCTTGCGGCTGGAGACTCCCTAGTCGCCGAGGCGGGGCCTCGGAGCGACTAGGGCTACGCGCGACTGAGCGCGATATGAGACGTCTCCGCTGGGGCGAGGCCCTCGCGGCGGGAGACTCCCTAATCACCGAGACAGGGCCTCGAGGCGACTAGGGCTATGCGCGATGTAGGCAGCATGCGTCAGGGCTCGTGGCCCTGCGCGGCGTCTTTGTTGCCACGGTGATGGGCTTATTGACGTTGCCATCCTTGTGGGCTTTCGCTGCTCACTCCGGAGAGCGAGCTAGCGTGCGCCATGGCTCGAGGCCATGCTCGACGTCTTTATTGCCATGGTGATGGTCTTATTGACGTTGCCATCCTTGTGGGCTTTCGCTGCTCACTCCGGAGAGCGAGCTAGCGTGCGCTGGGGCTCGAGACCATGCTCGGCGTCTTTGTTGCCACCGTGATGGGCTTATTGACGTTGCCATCCTTGTGGGCTTTCGCTACTCACTCCGGAGAGCGAGCTAGCATGCGTTGGGGCTCGAGGCCATGCTAGGCGTCTTTGTTGCCACAGTGATGGGCTTATTGACATTGCCATCCTTGTGGGCTTTCGCTGCTTACTCCGGAGAGCGAGCTAGCGTGCGCTGGGACTTGAGGCCATGCTCGGCGTCTTTGTTGCTGAGTTCTTTCCTTCGGTACCTGCGTCGAGATTAGAGGCCTCTCGCACAGATGGGGTCGTAGTGCTTATCCGCACGCTGCTGTGTTGTATGCATGTAATTCTTTTTCCGTGTAAAGTATTAAATAATTAGAGGGAAAACAAGCAGCATGTATAGTACTAAATCATGCGGTGGCTAAAGCTCCCCTAGACTTGGTTGTTGGCAATTACTGCTCTGGCCTCCTGCTCATGTACTAGTATGCCGTATTTCGAGGAATCACAAAGTGCACGCTGCACACTACGTGCTTTAGCCTCCTATTTTATATGCGTGCCGAGGCCGCGCCGTAGGGGGCTTCGCCATGCCCCAGGGGGGGTGCTGCGGGGATGCCGCGCTGGTAACGATCGTGCGGAGGCTGCTTCGGGATGATGCCGAAGGTGCCCCGCCCCGGGCTGGAGGAGGCTGCCGCGCCGGAGGGGGCTTCGCCCGGTCGCCAGGTGCTGAAGGTGCTTCGGAGGCTGTCGAAGACAAAATTGGGCCTCGGCTGGGACTTGCTTCAGCCGAAGTTGTGCCTCGGCGGGTGGTGGTTCGTCGAGGCTGGTCCTCCTGGCTGCCAGCGGCGGAACCGTCGGAGGCGCGTAGGATGCCTTTGGGCTGCTCCAAAGGGGCTTCAAGATGTGGGGGCCGAAGCCGGAGGGGCTCCGGCGGTGGTGACTAGGGGAGCCTCTGGAGGTGGCTCCGAAGGGCTGCCAGCGCTCCAGAGGTGGCGCACCGGAGCGGGATGTGGAGCGCAGGTGCTCCGCGTGGCTACGAGGGGGTCACTGGAGGAGTCTCCGAGGGGGCTCCGTCTTGGTCTGGAGGACTCCGAGATATTGCTCCTGCCGAAGGCGCGGGATATAGGTCCTGGCCGGAATTTCACTTCGACATCCGGGTGAAGGCCGAAGGTGGCGGTGAGGGGTGGTGGAGCTCTGGGTGAAGGAGCTGCCGAAGGGGTGGGGGAGGCTCCGGGTGATGAGCGAAGGGTGGAGATGAGCAGTCGAGGGAGTGGGGGAGCCTTTGGGCTGAGGAAGTTTTTTTTTTTCTAGTGGGCTTCGGCAGTGTGTGAGGTGTCTTCAGCTCCTCTCGTTTGTGACTTCTTGTTCGGTCCGCACGGACGGCGCCAACTGTCGTAGCTAAAAGACTAGATAGTGGATACGGAGGGTACCCTGTACCCTTTGTCATGGGAGAAGGACCGGACAGGAGAAGCCAAAGACAAACATGTATGTAAATATGAATGTATTGCCCATGTGTGTAGAATGAGAGTCCTCCCCTCTTACATGCTCATGGGGCTTTACTTATAGAGAGCAAGAAGGGACATTTACCTTCTTGCCCCCAAAGGCGTGAGAGAGAGAGAGAGAGAAAGAGAAAGGGTATTTTGGGTACATTTGCCCTAACATACACTATACAGACTAGGTTTACACAAATACGGCATCCCCGACGGCACACCGGTATTCCCGACGATCCTAGGGTGCGAGGCACCCCTTGGTGCCCTGCTACGACAATGTCGATGCAGGACTTAAGCTTACATCACAAGAATAAAAAAAACCTAATCAATATATAGACGATTTTACTGCACTCCATAGCGTTTAAGCAACCATATGTTTAGAGCCTTAATGTTATACAACTAAGACCTTTAGTACATGGATTGCACTTGCAACGTAAGTGACAACAAAAAAGAAAAAAAATGTCCAATTCCGATATCAATGAGCATAGCGATAGAGCAAGTATATCTTAACCGTGTTAAGAAACCAAATCCATCACCAATCACAAGTGGTGGAACAAATCCATCACCAATTACAAGAGGTGGAACCTCAATAGCTGTTGTTTCAAGAATGGCATCGTTTACTCTATTGCAGATCCTCTCAATCTCGATAGAACAAACCTGGAATTCATCATACACAATGAATGAATGGACCACCAAAAGCTGAAATGTGATAATGAGTCATGTGTTATAACATTTTATACCTTAATGCCGCCAAGGTTCATTGTGTCATCAGAGCGCCCATGAGCCCTATAATATCCTTCTGCAGTACGCTCAAATCATCACCATGCCTCTAGAGGGCCTGCATGCTCACATAGTCACGCGGGTTAGTGTCTCAACCTTTGAGGATTAGCAAGAAACCAAGGACAAACATACATACTTTCCCATTCCATTATGGCATTTCGCTAAAGTACGCCTCATGATGATCAACATTTAGCAGTGTTGTTGATGATCCAAATAAAGTTGGATTGAGAGCAAGTTCTCCAATACCAGCAGAATCATGTGGCTGTAAAGTTTGAAGAGTAGCACTGGCGTTAGGTCTAACAATTAACAGACTACTGAAGCAAACAAGCATCTATATGTGATTTGTGACAGAATTTGCAAGCTAGAGAAGTGCTGATAGGACCTAATGTTATGTTAGTGCTAACATGGATGTAGAGACACCTATGTTATTTGAAGCTGCCGTATAAGTTGTAGTGCATGTCTAAGCAAGAGTACACTAATCTATGTACATTGGTAAGCAAAGGTAATAATTTATCATGAATGAAACTAAAGTGCATCTAGGAAAAAAATGATCCCATGCTAATGGAGTACTTACTAAGGGATTTCCACTGCTGTCAAGAATAAACAGGTTACAACCCATGGCAGGTGTACTGAATGCAGACAATGCTTGAGGTTGCAGCACTGATTCAATAATAAAGCTGCCACCAATTTCTATGCCACCACAGTACTCAATTACTGGCTTGTAGCAAGCTCTTCCCATCAGCCATAAATAATCATCCACACTTGATGCCTCCCCAGTTGAGCTAAAGCATATGTATAAATAAACAACACCATCAGTGACAAACTATATGACATATTGACATTTGAGGATTTCCAGATGAACCGTTGAAAAGTTTCCACTTCGAAATGTGGATTAGGATTTTTTTTGACCTTTGGCTGAACTCAAGTGATGATCATTATAAACATAAAACATTAATTAGTTGCAACCACTCGACTCAACTCAAGGCTACATTGTGTAGAACACTTCAATCGCCACAACCAAGAAAAAAAAACTATCTTCACAGCATTTTACTAGACAAGTCAACTCATATGCAGATATACCTTCGCTTTAGCATGCAACTTCTCAGCGAAAGCAAGGTACTGCTTCAGAGTGTACTCCTTTGCATTGCCCAAGGCTGAGACCATCGCCTAAACACATCCCATCGAAGCTTAATTACAGCATCAAGAATGCAGTCATCTCGTCCATAAAGGCAGAAATGCAAAAAACATTTGAACAGACTTATTGCATCCGAAATGAACAGGGCAACATCAAGTGCATAGGCAGCGAGCGAGCACGGCGGACGGTGAGCTCGCCGATGGCCCTGCTGAGTTTGGGCAGTGCCACGAATGCCTTGCATGATGCTGATTCTGCTGCTGCATCATCCAAGCTCTGGATGAAATCGGATTTCCAAATCTGATCGGATTGGAGGTGCATCGGTCCAGACCTGATGGAGTCGGTGTGGCTCGAGGTGATACATCGGGCAGCGAGGAGGCGAGATAGTGGGGATGAAGATGGCTGTGGATCTGGATGGAGGAGATGGGCTGAGGGAAGCACTTGTGAGTGGTGAGAACAGGAAGGGAGAGTAGAATCTGAAGAGGTGGAAAAGAGGAGGGGAGAGGATTACCTGGTTAAAGGGAATGGCCTTGGTGCGACACACGGTGGAGCAGTCGACGGGATGCGTTAGAATATAGCGATCTCACTGGACTACGGGAGGCAGCAGGGATCCAACGGCGCTGGAAATGACTCACCATTGGAGTGGGATGCAGATCTGGGTAGATAAGGCAGTCCAGAGAGGAGGATGTGGCTAGAGGCGATGGAAAGGAGCTGAGGCGGGATCAAGGACGAGGCAGCCGGAGCGCGTGGGGAAAAGTGAAGGTGGGGCGGTCCAGAGAGGAGGATGTGGCTGGAGGCGATGGAAAGGAGCTACGACGGGATCAAGGATGAGGCAGCTGAAGCACGTGGGGAAAAGTGAAGGTGGCGACGGGGGGTTGGGAGTTGCGCATGAGGAAGAGAGAGAGAGAGAGGTGGAGTGACGGTTTCAATGAGAAGAGACGGGAGACCGAGAGCGATGGGAGATTAGGGGTGCATGCGAGAAAGATCCAATGACTCACGTCTCATGAAGAACGATGGATCCAACGGCTCACGTCGTATGAGGGAGAACAGACGACCATCAATTCCTTCTTTTAAGTAGTAGAGATCACTTGCCTTTCTTCCTCTCACTTGTGATGTGGTTGTTGATGTCGCAAAAATTACTCGTGAAACCATCGTTAGGCCCGCGTTCCAAACGAGGCCTAGGCAGAACTTTTTTTAGAAAAAAATAGGCCTAGGGGAACTTGCACTAGTTTAGATAGTTGGGGATGTAAAGCGAGGGGGTGATAAAATGGACTTCCCCTTCTTTTTTTACCTAGTGGCTGAGATTGAGAATGACACGGTACCATTACGGTGCAATGTCATCGGATAGGATCATCTGTTTTATATACTACATGACCCCTTGCCTCATTTAGCATCAAGCCATTAACCACTCTAAAGATCAAAATTGTTAATCATCAGTCACCACTGACCCAGACAAAAAGTAGAGTTCTTGGCGAGGAAAACTGCAGCATATCCAGCAACGCTCAGCCATAAGCTGCGCGTGGTATGCTGGAGTAGGTACACAACTACACATTGTGCAGCACCATCGAGCAGGCCAAATTAGGGAATTACACAACTACACATTTCTTAATTGAAATGTTGTCAAGAAGTTAGTACATCAATGGTGTTTCTTCCCCTCTACGTCGGGGGAGAAAGGGAAAAATAAATGAATTACATCTTGGATCTTACTATAGCAGTAGCAGGCTACCTCATCAAGTGATGTGCTCACTAGTTAAGCACGGTTCATCTAGCGAAAGAAGGAAAAATGAATGAAAAGGACAAGGAAAATTTGCTCAGTGAGTCAGTGCCTCAGTGGTGTCTAGGTTTATGGCCCCTTGGGCCATAGTAATCCTCATGGATCTCAGGCAGCCTGTGGCCTACTCTATAGTTCTCTTCAGAAATGGTTTTCTCCATTTCACCTAATGGTTCACCATCAGTCTTCACTACTCCTTTCTCCCCAGATTTCTGAAATAAAAGAATGCACATGAGTTAGAATCAGCAGAAACAAAAGGAGTCATTGCACGATGTGTACCAAAACACTCAAAATGCCAGTCACAATCACTTACATTGACTATCTGGTTGCTGAATGCTGCATGAGTCTCTGCATCCAACCGAATGCCCTGAACCGTTGCCACCGTCAGGAGCAGAACTAGGACAGCAGTAACCAATGGCAAAGAGGTCTTCATTTGATCTCTGTGTAAGAATCTTGGAAGAGGTAAGAATCCTGGGAGAGTTCAGAGACGAGTACTTCGGCTCAGATGGAATGGAACAGTGAGGAGCTATAGGACTTGGTTGCTTGAACCATTTCACACAGAGATCATATATATATATACATCCTATCTTCAGAACACCACCCTGGCCCCATCCAGTGATTGGTGTACTCATGTCTACAACGAAGGGGTTGACTGAAGTACCAATGCAAATGTGACCATAGTTTATGTTATCTTTGCCACACTTCAGAGAAGTATGTCTGCCCAAAGTATGGACATGTTTAGGCCATTGGCCCCTGGATTAGGTGCCAATGCCATACTTGAAAGTACTAAGTGGAATTAAGAATTTTGTCAAGTACTCTACTTGGTCTCAAGTATGACATACATCTGCTCCAAGAAAGTTGCTTGCATGTCTCTCAAGAAATGTACAGGAGTGCGTATATTTGTTCGCGCATTCCTCCAAAAAAAAAGCGTACAGAAACTAGTTGAATTGGGTTAGTTTACTGGCATGCAAAAAGGTTGGATTCGTGCGTCCGGACATACCATTCGCATCGGACACTTCATGTGTTCCACCCATTCGCCAGTACCTAACTTTTACAATAGAAATCACTAGGCACCTTCGTCCCCACGTGTCCCCGGCCACTACCATACAAATCTCCTTTTCTCTCACATGACTTGTTCATGTACTCTACTCTTTTGATGACTACTCTGCCTCTAGCTTCTTCTCAACTCAGCCTTTTGACTCCCATTTCCAAGCAGTCGCCTCTTCACTCCCATGCCCGGTTCTCTCACCTATCTCTTTTCTCTCACATCTGCTTGCGATGCGAGGAGGAGGTGCCAGCGTTGCCTCCCGGCCTCCCCTCGAGCCGTCTATGGCTAATTAGACTGCTAATTTAGTGTGGTGGCGGTGCTCTTCGAAGACCTGACATTTGGTGCGATTTGGTGCTGCTGCAACCCATCGCCTCTGGCCATGGCGACCCCGAGTGACTTCGGGACGAGTGAAATACTCCTGACATCCCCCTGAGCTCAACTGAGCCCTTGTCCCCCACCCTCTCTCTCAATGTCTCATAACATATTTGGTTGCAGTCGGCATTTTGATTTGGTGCATCAAAGTTTATTTATCGTTGCATTAGGAATGTTGAATTGTTGCACCGAGAAAATTGATGTTTTCCTTCCAAAAATGTTGCAAAAACTATTGTCAGATGTTGTCACTATTATTTTCAAATATTACAATGTTGTAACATCGAAATTTATTTGATCGGGATGTTTGAACTGGTTTTAAAGCGTAGCTATGTTCTATACTGATGATTTCATGCATTTTTCTGTGAGAATATTATTTTTTTCTATTCTTTTTTCTTGGCTTTATATTGTTATTTATACATTTTATTGCACACATAAATTAAAATTGTTTTACATATTTTATACTAATGTTACGACGGTACGATCAGAAGTCTCCAATCATATGTCCCAGCGCCAGTTGCTCCTTTTTTTAGTGGATCGAAAGCGCTCGACTTGCCAAGATGGCATAATGTGCACCGTACCGGACTGTGTAACACAACAGGGCCACCAAATATGGGCGTCGTGTTCTTTCCGGATACGTACGTGCATCCGAGCCGGACACCCCATGCAGCCGGACACTTCAATCCCTCGTTTCAAACCTGTAGATCATGGATCAAAAGCCAAAACACCTCTATATTTCTGCTTTTGTATCGATCTTCGGAGATTCGAGAGGCGATGAGGAAGCGACCACAGCCACCGCCATCCGAGTCCGACGATAGCGACAGTAGCGACAGCCGGCGGCCGGAGCGCACGCCTTCACCATCGCCGTATCGGGAGTCATCACCTTCGTGTACGCCACCTAGGGCGCACGAGCAGATGTCCCTGATGCCGTCTCCAAGGCCGACGAGGCGCCGCCGCCGGGAGCCGTCACCAACCGACACGCGAGAGAGACGGCCGTCTCCGTTGCCGAGATGGAGTCAGGGGAAGGTAGGCGGTATCGCAGCCAGGGATTCGGTAACCGTTTTTTTTACGACGATACCAATAGATCTGATTTTCGGTTTTTTCGGCTGATTTCGGCCAAAATTTTCAAACTGAAATTTGAATTTTACAAATTTTCGTCCAAAAAATGGCCACAATTTGTTGAAAAAATGGGCCAAAAATCGGAAAGTAGAAATCAATGATTACAGGTTTCCATGCATTACAGATTACAGGGACAAAATGCAAAGAAGATTACAGAATTGGCTCAATGTAAAATTACTGCATATCAGATTACAGGTTTCATCCAAAACCACAGAATTCATAATATAATTCAGAGGTTGTAGTCTTGTAGATCCATCTTCATCCAAAACCTACTTTTTGTCCAAACAAAAACCTGAAAATCATAATATCTCTGCTTGTTAGTGTACTTGACAACAAAAACCCAGCTCCTAAGAGGAGTATGAGGTTCAGCCATAGGTTTTGCTTTTGCAATCTAGTTTAAATCTACCAAAAGCACTAAAAGTTGCCTTTAGGTAGCTTTCCGTAGAAGCCAGATTGGTAACTAAAATATTGTAAAGCAGAAAAATCATATAGCATGCTCATTTCTACTACACTGCTAACAAGACAAAAGAATAAACTTTTTTTAGAGTAAATTTGGTGCATGCTTAGTGCTGTTATGGAAAGTGCCTATTTTGTTGTTTTGTTTCCTCTCAGTTTTGTCAAAAAGAAAAGTAGAGCATTCATGACACAAAATGCCTTTTCTGGTAACTTCAAGTTTCATGTGTGATCCAGTAGTCCTCAATGGATAGCAAAATTCAGCAAGAACATATCTTTCTCTACATTCCTGTGTACTTTTGGAGTTTTGGTTATGATTGAACAAACCAGAAACAGAAGCACCCAATGATGGAGCATAAGAAAACAGCCAAAGACAGAAGTACAAGTGTGTGTATGCTGATAAACCCACCATAACCGTTTTGGTTGTAACAATATTGGTAGCTGGTGATGGTGAAGTCACAATAAGAGGGATGAATTGTACTCTGCACTAGCGTCGCTCCCAATATATCATTTGTGTTAGGCTTTAAGCATGCTAATTTGTACAAAGTGAAGCTGTAGCAGGTGCCTAGTACAATAATTGAGCCCGATATATATAAGAGTTGGTTATTTGATCGGTGGATTCAGGACATGTTAGGGGACATGCAAATTGGATGGGAGTATATGGCTATATGCAGTAGACCAAGTGAAAAATGCATTCTGTTTAGATTTCTCCTCTTCCTTGCAGTTCAAAGTTCAAACTTCAAAAGACACATGCCAATCAGAGTGTCTTGTTCATCTGACTGGCACTTAACATCTGGAACTACTCATCTTTTTGGGAAAAATATTAGATTGTGCATCAGTATTTATCAAGGATGACAATAGCAATTTAGACAGGAAGCTTCCAACGAGGTGCGTTATATATAAGTACAATTCAAACTTCAAAGTATGCAATTTTACCCGCAACATAACTCCTTCATGTCGGGGACGGTAGTTGTGTGTTTGGTAAATATCAACAAACTGTGTGAGTAGCACCTCATAAGTTTTTATTGGTTCTTCAGTTACCAAGACACAAGAAAAAAAATAAAGGAAAAAGAAAGCAAGTATTTTTTTTAAAGGGTGAAAGCAAGTATTGATATAGATAGAGAAGACTCAGACAAAGTATTGTTCATGCATTGCAACTAAACCACCAGAGTACAATGCAGTGATCTTTTAGTGAAACAATTTACCTGTGGTTAACTAGCCATGAACCTACACGAGAATATATCAACAGGACTCCATTGGAGAACATAAATCACCTTCCTGCTATCAATGCCCTACACATTATATTCTCTTCATTGCTTATGCATGCATGCATCACACAATGATTTACAGTGTAATGATGTGTACATATCAGGAGTCAAACATATATTCCTTAATTTTTGCTTCTGTATTTCTGGCCACTGCTCAGAACCAAACTAGTATCCATGCACCCTAGAATCCTAGGACCACAGGATCATTCCAATTGCACAACTAGTTCTCAAAGGCTTTAATTAGTGTACAAGTACAGCTATGTCGCCCTTAACACTACCAAAAAATTGAGGGAGCAAACCCAGCTATTACACATACATAAGCTACGATTAATACTTAATGGTTATAGCTTGTATTTTCAACACAGGACACTAAAAATTTCAAGAATTTATAGAGGGACCACATCCTATACATGTTCCTGTGGGCAAAACCGAAATCAAGATGGTTTCTCTCTCAGAAGCTACCAAAATGAAAATAAATTTTCAGTAGTTATTTTTATCTTATCCCTATGCATCTGTAAAATCACAAGAAAAAAGAAAACAATCCCATCCTGATATTAAGCCCAACTTACATCCCTAAAACATATCATATTGTACTGCAAAAGAACTTTGAACAATATTGTTCCTACCAGCATCAAAGTCACCAATAATCAATCGCACAAGTAGATGAAGTAGAGTTTTGCCTAAACAAGTAGATAACAAACTTCCATACCGGTGGTCTAGTAGAGGCTAGAAAGATCCTTTGTCTTCTTTGTCGGTGCCTTTGTGATCTCATCTCCTCCAATGGAACCAACTACGTTGTCATCATCATCATCATCACTCAGAGAAGTGTTGTCATCCGTGTCTACATAACTAGGGCTTCCAGAAGAGGTCGACTTGTCCTCACCACTTCTCACATCATCTTCATATTCATCTTTATCCTTCTTTCCATTCTTCGCCTTATGCCTCCTTATGCTATCAGGGCGCTTCCTCTTTGATGCCCAAACATTGAGAGGCTTGTCGAGGAGTGCTTCACTGAACTTTTTGGACACAACTCTTGAATGCATTGGAGGATCTTCAAGCACAACCTTTGAATGCATCGGAAGATCCTCAAGCACAAGCTGTACCTATTCAAACACAACCCTTGAAGGCATTGGAGGATCACCAAGCTCATCCATAACAGGCTGGGATTTCCTCATCGATCTTGTTAACCAATCCATAATTGGGTTGTCTTGGTCATATAGAGTGGCATCCATCATAATTGCACAAGGGTCCAACTCCTTCTCGTAGGCGTCTGTTTCTTCTTTGTTGGAGGCGTAGCTTCAAGTTGTAATGGACATAAACCAACTGTGGAGCTTGTCACAAAAAAATAAAGGAAAAAGAAAGCAAGTATTTTTTAAAGGGTGAAAGCAAGTATTGATATAGATAGAAGACTCAGACAAAGTATTGTTCATGCATTGCAACTAAACCACCGAGTACAATGCGGTGATCTTTTAGTGAAACAATTTACGTGGTTAACTAGCCATGAACCTACGAGAATATATCAACAGGACTCCATTGGAGAACATAAATCACCTTCCTCGCTATCAATGCCCTACACATTATATTCTCTTCATTGCTTATGCATGCATGCATCACACAATGATTCTGATGTAATGATGTGTACATATCAGAGTCAAACATATATTCCTTAATTTTTGCTTCAGATTTTCGCCACCGCCGAACCAAACTAGTATCCATGCACCCTAGAATCCTAGGACCACAGGATCATTCCAATTGCACAACTAGTTCTCACTTTTGTGTGAACCAACGCAAATGTGCTCTAATTGTGCTCACACCCGCTTGAGGACACGCACTGTGATACAATCTTCATTGCATACTTTTGCAAGACCTTCGCATGTCCTTCATACATGTACCACCATACGGTTGCGATAAACACCACAAAACATTCATACAATGGCATATGAAACAATTCATTGTACAAGTAGACAAGTATAATCACTTAGATGGGCTCATTTGTGATGCTATAAGCTGTGCACCTCGACTGTCAAATTTAGAGTGGAAAGCATCAAATTGTGCAAGTGCCTGCACCTCACTCTGAGGTGAGTTAGCAATTTTCTCAATAGCCTTCTTCAGTGCTTACGCAAAATACTAGATGTTTCCCGTAGCTGTACTTGTAGTGTGCTTTTGGATCGAGTACACTGGCTGCATGATCAAGGAAAAAACATAAAATTCATTACAACAATAATTAATAATTAGATTGCACCTGCAACCATGAGAGTGTTCTTGTAAAGGTACTTCACCCTCGTCTTCACAATGCTCATGAATTTATTCATCTCTCTTGGCCTACCACGCAAATGATCTTCTATTTCATGCAAAGCACCCATCATCAATGGCATAAATCCAGACATTGTGGCCTTTTCTGTGTATCGGCAAACCGCAATACACAGTAGAGTGGTTGCACTGTATCTATCACCCACTTGACATCCTGTCAGGACCCCAGATCACTGAATCCGAGCCCTTTGTGTATTCTGAACTAATCCTATGATCAGTAGCTGGTCTACACAGTTGCAACATAGATGAAATCATATCTATATAACAAAATAACTAAGAAGTAGACAAATTAATATTACTTAGTAGCAGAATGACCTTATGGTCAAGTTTTACAGAGTTTGCCATGCAGAGCTAAAGATAACAGAGTAAACTTGCAGCGAAAATAAAATACTCTCGTGGTAGCCATCCGACATGTCCACCGGCAATTGAGTGGAGAACGCATCCTAGTTCGCACAGTCTTCAAGGTATTCATAAAAAATCTATGTATTCCCAGGTTCTTCCTCTGTGACTATTCAACAATGGCGCAAAGCCGTGAGTACTTTAAAGTACTCAAAGAAGTAAGGGAAATGTGTGCAAATATTATTCATGCAAGGCTTGACAAGAATAGCTTTATGGCTATTTTGTAGAAAGCGGTATTGACGATAAATCTGAGTAATTAGATTGAAAAGGATAATTTAAAAGATTAATACATAAGTAAATAAGTTTCTTTGAAACAACTAGTGAACACCCGTTCACTTCCCAACCATTCTAACCAAACCAAACCATTCCAACATTTTTTATAAGATCTACCCCTCGTGTGAAATCACCAGGCATTGTCCATAACCGGGGACACGGCTATTCGAATAGTTTTTAACACTCTATAGAGGTTGTACAGTTTGACTCACAAGAGATAATCATCTTGATAAAGACACATGTTCCCTTAGACATGTAAATCAAGGAGAGACTATCACAAGGCTTTTATAAAGTTCTGTTTGGACTCGGTTCTGCTCGCTAAGGATTTGCCATTCTGGGACCCCTCTTGCATTGCTCATCAACCCAAACAGAACCGACTCAAAATATTGCTAATTAGTTAGCAGGTCCACCCCATAAATAGACTTGTAGTTGTACGGTATGGCCCAGATCAATGGCGCATAAAGTTAAGTCCTTAGTGATTGCTCAAGCGAGACTTTCTGCATCCCATTTGCCTCGTGCACCTAAGTGCCTCCCGCACCCTACAATGTGCCTCCCGCACCCTACAATGTGCCTCCCGCATTGCCTCGCGCATTCCTCCTTTGCCATCCAACTACTCGCCCGAGTATAAATTATTTTCGTTCAACCCGGCCAAATAACAACCCTTGCCATGGCACAACAAATTTTAATAATAGTAGTATCGTACCACAATTGACACAATTGTGACCTCGCACCATAGTTGCACAACAATGGTATCACACCATAATTACATATATCATTAAATCAAATTTACCATCATTGAATCATGTGATCGTGAGACCATCGCATAACAAAAGCATGACTAAGCATAATACACACCCATGTTGGTATTACAATAATATCCAACTAAGATTACCCAACCTATTGTGTCCAAGGGTACATGTCAACATGTCATTCATAATTATTCAAGGAGTCATACTATCAAGTAGGTATTTAACTATTCTTGAAATCATTATTATAAAACTAGCAATGCATGTTGATATAAACCAATTTAATTTTATAAAATGGGTTCAACATGATCAAAGGTCTATGACTTGCCTTCGTTGAAGGTTTGAAGTGCTTCGGCTGGCGGTTCCAGGAATTCTTCAGAAACACCAGAATCTACTCGTGCGAAAAGAGTCAAATAAATACAACAAATCCAAATAAAATCCAAAAATTACAAAATTAGAAGCGAAAGAGAGGGGCTGAATTTAGATGAATTTAGAACCAAGAATTGATCGAATCGGATTTCGTATGAAGGAGAACGAATATTCAGAAGTTTGTCTTCACATGAAATATAGAAAATCAGCAGACATAAATAGTGCAGGCTCGGGCAAAAATGATGGCGCTTGAAGAATCTAGACCCACCATTATATGTTAATGGAGTATTTTGGTGATTAATGACAAATATATTTGTGAGACTAACACGTTTATTGATATACATATTGCTCAGTCTCAATTGGATAAAAAGGTGAAAATAAAAGAGGTATGCATTCGACATCATATTCTTATATATTGTTGCATTCCTCGGATCCAAAATATAGGTTGAACTCCACCAAAAGTTTAACTTGAATATGTGCATATGTTTTTATTACACATTCGTGTATGCACACATTTAGGGGGAGTTCACTCTATGTTTTGTGGTTTCATTAGTATTGATCCATATTTCCTTATACACATATATTGGGGATCTCTACTTTGAAACATATCCTTTGAGTATATAAAACTTGTGTAGTTTATATATACTCATATTACTTTATATTCAATTATTTGAAATTGTGTTGTGGGACTAACATGTGTGCTAAGATGTTTAAAGGCTTAGTCCCAGTTTATGGACGGCGACATGGTAATGGAAATGCATGACAATAGAGGGATCATGATTAGTAGCTTGATAGCTTGTTCTTATGCAAATTGGATCGATTTAGGATCATGCATGAATTTGAATTTGAGTTTGAAAGCTCTAAGTGCATTTGTCATAAATCGGTTGTACCGGAGTTAAACTTGCGGTTGTACCGATTTAAGCAGTATGACCGCACTATACTTGGCGGTACTACTGGGTTTTGACTGGTTCTGCCAACTGGGCGCTAATGCGGTACGACCGGCTCTTTGAGCGGTACTACTGCATTGCGGTCGATCCGATTTCTACTTGGCGGTTTGATAAAACCAGAACCGATGTAATTTTGGCTCAGAGCTCTCTTTGATAATCGGTTGTACCGCATTTGTGAAACAGTTGAACCGCGATGCGGTTGTATCGATTCTATGTGGTGCACGTATTTTCCGAGAGTGTGTCTTTTCGGCAAAATTGGAAACCTCAGAATCGTAGTATCGCTCCTTCGTGCGGCATTTATCGGACTAAGCGGTAGTACCGCAACTGGTTGGCGGTAGTACCGTCCGTGATTTTCAACGGCTTGTTTAGAAGCAATATTGCAGGTATATCTTGGTAATTGATGTTAATCATTATGGGACTAACATTTTCCATGAGTTGGATGAATAGGTTATGTTCTAGGGTAATGGAGACTTCGGATGGCATCATGAGTTGATCGTCATCAAGTCAAGGTTCAAGAAGAGGATGCATCATGTGTTGATGCATATCAAGATCTCGAAGAAGAGATGATCATGAGTTGATCATCAAGTCAAGAGAAGACTCATCATGTGTTGATTGAGGTCAAGTAAAGGATGCAATCATGGGTTGATGCATGTCAAGACGATGACCCGGACTTGAAGTGAAGATGTGCGTCATCAACCTTCAAGAAGATTCTCAAGGCAAATGTATGACTAGATAGGGCTAAGGATGTGTTCGTAGTCTTTTACCGGTCTTAGTGTTTGGTTGGAAGACCAGATTGCTAGTATAGGTTGCCGTACTGTTAAGAGGGGTCTTGTCTAGTAGCTTGAGTCTCATCATGTGTTGATAACTCAATCTCACTTGCTCTAGCTCTCCGTGGCATGATGCTATTATTTGCAAATGTGTTTTGCAAATAGTCGAGACTCATGCATTTAATCCTTATAGCATGTGACTATACTTTGCAAATGTGTTTTGCAAACGGTTGAAGTCCATGTACCTACTCCTTGTGGCATGATCTAAGTTTGCAAATGTGTTTTGTAAATTGTTGGGATTCATGCATTTTCCCTTGGCATGGTCTAAGATTGCTTGTTGCGAATACTTTGGACTTAGACCATGGTAGTGGCTCTTTGAAGTTATGCTTTTTGATTTGATAAAATCTGTTTGAGATCAAATCAAATAGGTGGGTTGTGTATCCCTCTGAATAAGCTTTCCATAGAGTCTAAGATCACTCAATTCCGACATCGGAGTCAAAAGTTATGACCTTTTTACCGAGTGTCGTCTGTGCTGATTTTGAGTTGCGGTTCAACCGCCATGAAAAGAGCGGTACAACTGCCCAGAACGGTTGTACTGGCCCTTGTGAGTCTTGATATGACCGCACCAAGTCTCAGAACGGCTAGTTTTTGGTTGTTTCTGTCTCCCATGACTAGTTTTTAGAGTAGGGGTTATAAATACCCCCTTGGCCGGTTAAGAGGCAACGTTTGGCATCCCATTTCAGTCTCTTGAGCTAGTGTGAGGTTCTCCTCTCAATTGTGCATGTGTTGCACCTTGTGAGCAAGGAGAGAGGTCTCTAGTTGTATGTGTTGCATCTAGAGGTGGATTTCATATCCACTTGAGCTTGTGCATTCGTTGCACGTGGTGAGAGTCAAGCAAGGGGCTTGGCTTATTACTCTTGGTGTTTGTCGACACCTAGACGGTGTGGAGGCATTGTGGTCCGGTGATCTTCTCAAGAAGCTTGTGAGAAGACTCGACGTGTTGTGAAGGTTGGAGCTCACCTACTCGGAGCGGGAAATAGCTACCACTAGTGGAATTGAGGTGTTTGTCTTAATTCATGGAGCCGGTCCAATTAGGTTAGGCTTACCTCAACGTGGATTAGGGGAGACCGGCATGTCTCCGAATACCACGGTAAAATGTCATTGTGTCATTGTAGTTTGCTCTCTAGTGATTTACTTTGTGTAATTTACATTCCTAGAATTAAATTGCTTACTTGTATGTGTATAATTGCTATCATTTATATAGTCTCATTTTGTTGGTGCTCTTAGTAAAGACTAGTTGTTTTAGTCTTTAATTGCGCAAAACCGAATTGATTTACAATTCCGCTTAAAACTCGGTTTTAGCCAAAAGTTTTTAAAAACCGCCTATTCACCCCCCCTCTAGTCGGTCTCCTCGATCTTACAGCGCTGGCGAGAGAAAGGGAGGGGCGGCTGGAGAACTAGCAAAATGGAATCCCGGGAGCAAGGCGAACCCAATGTTGGTGGTCGCGTCACCGGCGGAGGTCCGGCGCTGCGGCGGGGCGCAAAATGGCATCGGAGTGCGAGGAAGCGACGGTGCTTCGGCGATGCTTCGGTGAAGGCGAAGGGAGCACAGCGTAGAATGTCGCAAGGTGAAGCTAACAGTAGAGACGACATCGTTGGGGGATCAATGACGGCGGTGGAACGCGAGGAAGAAAGAGTTTTGCCAATGACGAAAAAATCTTGATTATGGAGAAACGAAGCGAGAGAGTGGCAAGTGCAGGAGGTGGAAGAGGAAGCCGAGGGGCTTGCCGTGACGTGGTCGGCGTAGCAAATGGATCACCGGAGAGGGAGCTTGAGGGAGGATGGCTCACGGTTGAACTGGAGAAGAAAAATGGTAGCTCCTGTTGCTTGCTTCGGTTTGGTTGGGGAGGAGAGGGGAGAGGTTGGAGGTGGAAAGAGGGGAGGAGGAAGCTTCAACTGTCTTTATTGAGGAGGAGGGAGAGGGAAGGCACCATGGGGAGGCATGGGGAGCAGCATGGGGGAGCGCATGGCCGGCAGGGGGCGCAGGATGGGGGGAAAATGGCCGACAGCATGGGATGGCAGGGTCACTACTACAGAAAAGGTCTTCATAGACGGTTCAAAAACATCATCACGGACGGTTTCGTGAGCTGTCTGAGTTTATGGGTCAGTAATGACATGAGGTCATCACAGACGGTTTTTGAACCGTCTGTGATGCATACTATCACAGACGGTTATTAACTCAAAACCGTCTGTGATAGTCGACTATCACAGATGGTTTGTAGATGAAACCGCCTGTTATATATCAGCTATCACAGACGGGTTTTATTTCAAACCGCTCTGTGATGACTTTCTCTATAAAGTATCCAAGTAGTGGCCGCTTGTGCCTTTAAAATCGGCTTTTTATATATATATATATATATATATATATATATGATCGTTGTCCCTCGACCCTTTGTCGAAGTCGTCCAAGCGACATGAGGAGGATTGGTCAACAACCACGAGCAACTTTGCGATCTGCAAGTTCAAAAAGCTTGGATGCCAGAGGCTGCGTGGACATCAAATTACCTCGATGTAAATCGATAGGTAATTGGGCGTCGCTAAGTTCGAGAAAGTGGCGTGGGCCTTGCAATTACTCTGGCGGGAAGTGGCATCATGTATCGATAACCAACCATTTCTTGATGTCCACTTTCAAAGTCATGACTTGTAGGGGCTCGACTTGACATCAAGGAATGGTTGGTTCGATACATGATGCCACTTCGATCGGTGTACTGTGGCGTCACGCCACTTTCAACTTAGCGACGCCCAATTACCTATCGGCGACATCGAGGTAATTTGATGTCTACGCTGTCTCCTCGCACCATGCTTCTTGAACTTGCATAAAGTCGCCTCGTGGTCACGACCAATCCTCCTCATGTCGCTTGGACGACCCTAGGGACAACGATATATATATATATATATATATATATATATATATATATATATATATATATATATATATATATATATATATATATATATATATATATATATATATATATATATATATATATATATATATATATATATATGATATGGTACTCACAGGAGTACGTACTCCCACCTCTTATATACCACTTAAATCGCATAATGATACCTCTTTATCTATTTGAGCATAGTCCAATAATGATTATAAGATACCCCAAAGTGAGTTCTATGAAAAATTTCATAAAAGTCCACTTTTTATAGCAAAATTTGTGTATATACTTCTTTTATATATGAAAAAGGGTATATAGCAAAAATAAAGGGCTCTAATGGAAAAAATTTCAACCAATTCACATTGAAGTATCTTATAATTGGTATTTTAAGTATACTGAAAGTGATAAAGAGGTATAATGTGTTCGTTTAAGTGGTATATTGGAAGTGGGAGTACATACTCCCAGGAGTACGAAACGGGTGTCCTATATATAGAGAGAGAAGAGATCAGGAATGGAATGGTAGGACGTACCTGGGCCGCAAGGGAGGAGAACTTGAACGGCATGAACACGATCACACAGACTATGGTGAAATGAATGGCGAGAGGCAGGTGAAGAGGTGTTGTAGTAGTTTTTAACTCATTTGGTCTTGTTTTGGAATGGAATATCAAATTTAAAAGACATAATTGACATATAAACATGTGAATCAATAGCATACACACTTGACACTTTTGAGTAAGTCATAACTCATAACAATATAACATATCAATAGACAACAGCCCATACACATATATCAACAACCCAATAAGTGATCATAACATACAACAACCCATACACATATCAATAGCAGAGACAACACTTGACACTTCTGAATAAATCATAAGTCATAACAATATAACATATCAACAGACAACAGCCCAACATCTGCATGGATCATTGCATTCATTTATATTTATGATTTCTCTACTTCTATCTACATGTATGTATTACACATTTACACTTCTCTAAAATGATGCACTTCTCTTCATGTATGTATGTATTACACATTTAAAAGTCTTCTGGAAGCCATCGGCACCCAACACCCATCTGGGCTCTGGCCAATGGCTATCACCATCAGCATCAACCAACAACCAGACAACATTAAGAGAAGAAGGGGACTTACGTGTTAGTGGGAGAGCCGAAGAGGTTGGAGGCACGTGGGAGGTCCGAGGTGGCGCAGCGAGCCGGCGGCGAGAGGGAGGAGGAGCTGGAGCTGCGGCATAGGGAGGAGGAGCCAGGGCCAACGACGTAGCGAGGGAGGACTGGGAGCTTGATCCGACGGCACAGGGAGGAGGGAGCTTGATCCGGAGGTACGGGAGCTGGCAGCGAGAGGGAGGAGGAGCTCGGTTCACATGAATACCAACAGCACACACCAATAGGTGATAGATCTGTTTTTCTAGTGGCGGAGGTAAGCTGCTATCTCCGTCTTCAAAACTTCATAGGCGGCAGCCCGAAATGCGTCCACCCGCTGACGCGCTCATTCGAGTGTCTCCCGAAGACCCTCGGACTGTTGAATCAAGAAGAATTGAGCCCATAGGCTCTCTTCCCTTGCTTGAGGGGTCTTGGCATGGTCGACTCGGTTGCCCATCGCCTCGATTAAATAGTCCAAGTGACAGCAAACCTCTTGGAGACGTGTAATGTCGTTGTGGAGGACCACGTCAATGACGCGGTCCACTCGCCGGAAGTGGGAGATCACCTGGAAGACACGGCGGAGGAGGATGTCAAGATGGCGGAAGGTGGCCGTCACCTACTCCGGCAAATCCTCGGACAGAGGAATGAAGACACTATTGAAACAGTGTTCTTCCGCAGCATCCGCCAACATACTGCGGGAGAGGTGCTTGTACAGTACGGCCAGGTAGGCCATCAATGCCGGCGACAAGGAAACAGAGGGAGCCATTTCTGCTTTTTTAGAAGTGAGTTATATGTGGGGATATACGATGATCATCTTTAAAGGCGGATGATCCATTTTATAAAACAAGGAATAAATTCGGCGCGAGACGAAGAGACACACCAGGGAGCCGAAGCGGCATTGATCGATGCAACGAAGAGACGCATCGGCGACGAAGAAACTCACCGGACATTATCACAGACGGTTATAATTAAAAAGCCATCTGTGAAGTCTATAATTATCACAAATGGTTCGTGTTTAGAACCGTCTGTGATATTTCATAGACGGTTTTCAATACGAACCGTTTGTGAAGTTTACAATTATCACAGACGGTTCGTGTTTAGAACTGTCTGTGATACTTCACAGACGATGTTTAATATGAACCGTCCGTGATAATACCTCTTCACAGATAGTTTTTAGCTCGTACAGTTACACAGACGTTCTCTAAACAAAACCGTCTGTGATTGTGTTTAGTACAGACGGTTTCGATCAACCGTCTGTGATATGGCGTCCAGTATTCGTATTTTTGTAGTAGTGGGTTAAAGCGATAGCGCATGGAGTGGCCAGGGTGAGGGCAAGGCATGGGTGGAGAGAGGAGTAGGGATGGGGAGGAGGCGTAGGCGAGTTAGGCGTGAAAAGAAAGCGCAGGAGCGGCGACATGTGGGTGGCGGTGTGGGCGTGGCATGGCTCGGGATGGGCGGCATGGGAGGCCAAAGTCAGAGGGCATGGCGGGATGGGAGCTGGGAAAAGGGGCAGCTCATGGGCTTGTTGTTTATAGGAGAAATGGTGGGGGAGAGAGAGCAGCATGGGGAGGCAGCATGGCTCGCTGGCAGCGGCATGGACGAGGCACGATAGGGCATGGGGTGGCGGCATGGGGCAGGGATGGGTGGCCAGGTCAAGTGGATGGGTAGCCATGGTGTTCGGTGGTGCGACGTGTGCACAGAGGTGCTGACGGGAGGAGAAAAGGAAGAAAGCAAGAAATGAATGCTCGGGAAGATGATCAGCAAAAGGGAGGAGAGAGAAAGGGAAAAAGAAGAAAATCCAAAAAAAAAAAAATCCAAAAATTTCAAGAAAACTTTATAAAATACTTTGGAATATGAAAAGATCAAATAAATTAATTTTGGATTTTTTAAAAGTTTATTTTAACCAATTATAATGTTTTTCCTTCAGAAATTTAATTTAAGCTTGAAATTAAACCGATAAAACCCAAACATTTTTTTTTATTTTTAAAGCTTCAAAATAAACCAGAAATTTAAATTAAATTGTACAACAAATAAAATAATTTTTGGGAAGACAAAAAAAAAAAAACCAGATCGGGTTGCAAGAAACAGTACCGACTTGAATAAAATCCAAAAAACCCCAGAAAATCCAATAAACTCATTTGAATTTAATTAAGGTTTTATTTAATCATTTAAAATGTTTTCATTTTCTGAAGTTTCAATTTAAGCTTTACTTAATTCAATAAAATGCGAACTATTCATTTTATAACTAAAGCTTTAAAAAGACTCTACAATACGGAAAAGCTGAAAAGAAATAAAAAGAACTCCACGGAAAAACAATTGGGTCTTGGAAAAAGGAATTCCAAGATAAAACCAGAAAATCAAATAGGACGATTTTTATTTAATTGAAGTTTGATTTACTCACATTAAATTTGTTTTTAATTTCTAAATTTCAAATTAAGCTTTAACAATTCAGGAAAAATCAAATGGTTATTTTTATTTTGAGATTTTAAAAAACTCTCAAAAATTGGGATGTTACACATCCACCCACCACACTACTTGTCAAGCATGAATCTATATATTTATAGTTAGGATCACTGCTCCATGCGTTATTCCTCCAACCCTCGGACACCATCCACTGTAGGAATTTAGGTTTCCTATCCCACAACTCTACAAGAAGATGAACATTGTTCCAAACGTTGTAGCATTGGGTCTAATGAACCCCCCACCAATGTTCTTCTTCATCTGAGCATGCAGCCTGCCATGGTTGTAGAAGAACCTGCAGATTCGCTTGGCACTAAGAATAACATTCTCAACCTCTAGCTCATTACCTATATCCTTCAACATTAGATTGACAATGTGAGCAGATCAGTAAAACCCTAGCCCGACATTGAGCAGGAATGTTACTTAACTACATTAAGCGCTAATTTAAACCACAAATTACAATAAATTTCAGCAAGCACATAACGAATAAAACCCACCACGTGTCACAAGAACATATGAATAACGACACGGCAAACACAATTATCTAAACTCTATATAGCAAGGCGAATAATAGCCCAAGAATTAAGCAAAATCAATCAAATAGAGACTATTGAATGAATAAACAACAATAGAGCAAGGGTGAGTCCAAGACTCAAGCAAGTACAATAATAAACAATGAACAATGCTTAATCAAGAGTAAACAATATCATCATCAACATCAATTGTTCTCTTTTATTTATTCTCATACTCAATTATTCAATTCTCTTTTCTTTATTATCATACACAATCAAATACTTTCCATTCAATGCATCTCTACACTACATGTCTACATGCACTTCTTTTATGATATCTGGTATAGCGTGAGTGTTCACCGTCGATGACACACTCTCAAGCCCATCCCCTCAAGGATCGGGGACCTCCTCCACTCCGTAGAGTTATGGTCAACATGATCACCTTCTCATATGCAGTGATGTTTATGAATGCACAATTATTAATAGATTCATCATTATTAACATTATCCAACGTTCTCATATCCATCAATACGAATAAAATCATGACCATTCACATTGCTTGCAATTAAATAAAGTAAAAGCACAAACAACATAATGGTAATGAGTAGTAAAGAATACAGTGATCAACCATTGAACACTGTCTACCATGCACTTGCCTCTTTATCCTAGCGAAGATGGATAACGAAGCGGCGGCAAAGTGCTAGAGACCACACTCCCTGAACAAACAATTCAAAATACACCTCAAAATCCTAACATCAAAGCACCAATACGTTATTCTAACCATCATCACACGTCTATGCCAAATCTATCCATTTAACCCAAAACTATCGGATACACTACCCGTTGTTCCAATAGTAAAACGGCTCACTTATTCATACGAACTCCAAATTCAACAATCCAAAACTTTATAGAATCCTCACGAAACAACCTACAATTTACTAGCTATGACGAACCTGTGATTCTACAGTTTTCTACCCTGTTTATTTACTCGAAGACCGTTCCAGAATATATCGAGCGATCTGTTTCACAATTTTATATCTTTAATTATAAAACTTTAAAATATATGAAAAAATAAGTTCTTGAAACTACCCAAGTTTTCCTACAATATTCAAGTTGACATAAATATTTAATTTTACCATTTACTACTTGAAACCGACCCAACTTCACGCCGCTACCAACTACATCCGAATTTGGACATCAACCTTCCCGGGGCTGTATCTTTTCGCTTGCTACTCTGATTTTAATGATCTAGACCTCCCTCGAAAGCTAACGAGATTGTATAACTTTTATCTAATTAGACCGGCCTCTAAATCTGAACCTAAATATCCCTAATAATCCCTAAAATGCTCTGCGTCGCAACTCGACAAACTTGGACAGAACAACAACTACTCTTCCTATAGACCAAACATACTCCAAATTGAATAGAGATTAACCTATGGCAAATCTAAAGGATTACAAATCGTTACCCTTGGAGCTCACAATGAATATACCAAATTTTCTACTAGATCCTCCCCTCTTTCTTCCTCCTTTCCTTCTCCTCCCTTCCTCCTTCCTTCCCTTCGTCCTCTGGCCAGGACTCCTCTGATCCTCCTCCTTTGTCCAAAGAAGAAAGGCATGAGGGGAGGTCTTTACCTAGGGCAACAGGGTCTTGGCTTGGTGGAGGCGACACTTGGAGGGATGGTGTAGGGGCACGGGTGGCGAATGGGGAGGAGGCAAGCAGGGTGGCACTGAGGGGAGGGTGGAGGCACAAGGGGTAGGGATGGCTTAGGGTTAGGGGCGCCTCCCTTGGTCCCTCTTAAAGCCGGCCCACTTGGGCCAAGCCGCTGTGGGCCGAAGGCCCGGGTTCTCTTTCTCCCACCCAAAAATCTGAAATCCCCCTTTTTAATTCTAGTTAAATTCATTTATATCTTTAAAAGGTTGAATGGGATATTACATTCTACCCCCCTTAAACAGAATTCGACCCCGAATTCTACTCATCGTCCTACTCGAAAAAAACAACCACAACTGAAAATAAACAATAGTTAACATGTACCTAGCGTGAACAACTCCGAATACTACTCGCACATGCGAGACTCTTCCCAAGTTGCCTTTCTCTTGGACTGATGTGTCCACAACACCTTGACGTATACCAACGTCTTATGCCTCAACACTTGCTCCGACCTCTCCAGAATCACACCGAACACGACTCAATGGTGAGATCTTGCTCAATGGTCAGCGGCACCAACGAAATCTCATGCTCTGGGTCTCTCATGAACTTTTTCAGCATCGAGACGTGAAACACATTATGAAATCCATGCATGGACTTAGGAAGGTCCAAGCGGTAAACCAACTTCCTAATTTTTGCCATAATCGTGAACGATCCAACGTACCTCGAGCTAAGATTCCCTTTGGTACCAAACTGGACAATGCCTTTAGTGGGAGACACTCTCAAGAGAACCTGACATCCACCGCCAACTACAAGTCACGCCTCCTCACATCTGCATAGCTTTTCTGTCTGCTCTGAGTTGCCAACAGATTCCGCCTCACCATAGACACATGCTCAACGGTCTTCTGAATCCAATCCGGATGCAAAACTGCCTTCTCACCTACTGCATCCCAACAAAGTGGCGATCTGCACTTTTGCCCATACAGAACCTCGAATGGTGTAGCTCTAATACTGGAATGGTAGCTGTTGTTGTAAGCAAACTCTGCAAGAGGCAACTGATCCTCCCAACTACCCTTCCAAGACAGAACACAAGACTGCAACATATCCTCCAAAGTCTGGGTAGTCCGCTCTGATTGCCCATCTGTCTGAGAGTGGAACACCGTACTAAGACGAAGTTGAGTGCCCAACACACTCTGCAAACTCTCCTAGAATTTGGAGGCAAACTTGGCATCCCTATTAGAAATGATGGTCTTTGGCACACCATACAATCTCACAATCTCATGCACGTAAATAGGAGCCAGGTTGTCGGACCCAGATTTCGTAAATCCAAATCCTCTGTAAAAACACTATGCTATTCCCTAGATCAGTAGATAGCACTCACAAGCACATTGCTGAATCATTTCATACATGGCGTAAAACCATACCATTCATTAATTTAACACATCAGAGTTTACATAGACCGCATCGGGTCAAGTTTTACAATAAGGGCCGAAGAGGCAAAACTGATTACATTACAAAAGTAGCGAAAGCGACAATGGAAGCAAAAGGGTGAGAGCACATCTATCCACAGGCAAGTGACTGGGGAAACCCGTGTGCATCCGATATTAACCAAGGATTTGGATAATATTGGATGCACGCAAGCACCAACGGAGTCAGCTAGACTGAGGCGAGATCTGGACTAGAAAAACTAAACTACTCCCCATCATCTCCTGGGCCTCCAACTTCTGGATCCTCGTAGTATGTGTAATCTTCAGGATTTCCTGCTTTTGAGGGTTTTTAGGAGAAGAGCGAGAATGAGCACAACTTCCGTGCTCGCGAGCCAATACACACAATGCAATATTATACATGCAAGGCTAAACAAGGATGGCTCAGGCTGAAAGGACTCCTCCCACGGATGTCTGCTTGACCCTTTAACTGAATGCCACATAGCGAGCTCTCACTATGAGCTCATCTCTAGGGCTTCAAATTGTCTTCTCATATAGCGCAACCAATCCACCGCTTGGTGGTGTACCGCCCCATCAAAGGTGTCTAGATGTAAAGCCAACCACTCACGAAGGTCATCCTGCCTCAAACGACGGTTGGAACGATAGTAGGTACCGCCACTGCATACCAGTATGGTATGCCGGGCGCTTGTTGGCGGTTACATACCTCTTCCATAAACTCGTAGTAAGGCCAAAGACCTTGCCCGATTCCCACCACAGACTACTCGGTGAAAAACCTCTCTGCATCGGTGCTTCTTCTGTCAACCTCAAGCGATGGCTCGCTTGAGCACGGCCATGGCCGTGACCTCTACCTCTACCCTCGGCATCTCTATTCACGCCAAACATGCATTCACACAATCACCTCACAAGCAATTACCTCGAAACATTGTACATCAACGGCATAACTAGCTAAAACATAAATGCAATGCATGACCCAAAACCCACCCTACTATGCACTAGAGTGTGTCAAGTTTAAATTAATTATTTAGCCTAAGTCAAGTTTTAGTAATTAATCACCTAGGTCTAATTTTTTTTCACCACGGACCTAATGCCCGCTCGATACCAATTGTAACACCCGACCGCCACTTGGGCCCGTAATGCTACCACTACACATTATTCATTACAAACTTTGCACAACTAATTTAACAACTAAATACACTACAACAAAAGTAGTTATCTAGGGAAAATGGTTTGCATCAAGATTCATGAGTGGCGTAGATGTGCTATTCTCCTTCTGAAGCATGACATCTTAAATCGATCACCTAACCACCAAAAGTACACAAGGGTGAGTCCAAGACTCAAGAAGCACATAATAGAATGATAAACACTACCACACAAACATAATCATATCATAACATTAATTCCATCATTAACTTTCCACTAGTGCAATGCATCGTTATTTTGCATGCTCATTTGCTCTCTGCATTTCTCATATATGCGAATGCACCATCATACTCATGCTCATATGCATCTCATCAGCTGATATCGGTATCGCTAAGTGTTCACCCGTCGATGATACACTCTTCACCCATCTTCGTTAGGATGGGGTCCTTACATTGTAGGACTTTATCTAGTCCCTACAGATGTAAGATTTTATCTAGATCACTCCGGATTAGTCATGTATCTTTCTCACCAACCTCACCGAAATAGTTACATGACTTTCTCACCGACCTGGCTTGTGCATTCTTGCCATGATGCAAATGCATATGTCCATTGTCATTGACATGGTTCATCATCATCATCATCATTGACAGGGTAGCCTCATTGCTCACCTCGTTCCATCATTATTGTCATTACCATTAGCATCATCATATAAATATCATCATATCACGCAATCATCACATATTTCATAGCACTTACAGGCTATCACTCTACCATGCACTTGCCTGTTAACCAAGCAGAGCGGGGTAACATGTGGATGACGCCGTTCCAGAACCTCCACCTAAACAGGCATTCAACCAGGCTCAATACATTATAGCAATACATGCACACATACGGACGACATCGTTCCTACGCGCAGTCCGACACGAACGAACCCCTTCTCTCCGGGCACTTTTTCGCTAACCTGGTGCCCAAAATAATAATAGGTTTAGAGATCGAGTCGTCTAACTTTGCGAATAAAAAAAATTATGTGTGCGCCCCAAATTTCTTTCCACCCTTTTCTTCTTTTCTTTTCCCTTTCTCTCTCCATCCTATCTACTCAGTTCGACCAACAACTCCCTCTAGCTCCTTTCTTCTTTCCCCCAAATCCCCTCCTTCTCATTCCCCATGGCTTCTTCATCTCTCATTTCTTATCTTCTCCCACCGGCTCCTCTGCTCCCCCTCTAGCCGAGCCACCTCCCGACGGCCAAGCCCAGCACGCCGCTCCTGCGCACGTCGCCTCATCTAGCCCCTCTCCTCTTGGCTGCGGCCTACTCTGCTCGGCACCACCGTCGGCGCCACCTCCTCGTGACTCGCCTCTGGCTCTGGGCCCTACTGGCCGTCAACCCCCCATCGGTTGCTCCCAAAGACGTCGCGCCACCGGTGTCGCCCAATGTCGCCTCTCCTACCCGACCAAGGCTGCACCCAGCTTGGCCTCTGGCCGTCGTGCACCTCCCCTCAGTGCCGCTGCCTCCTACGAGCTCTACCAGGGAAGTCTACTCTCACTCCCCCTTCTTACTTTATGCATCCTAGTGTTGTGCCATGCTTGCCCGTCTACTAAGCTTAAGAATGGGGGGGGGATGGGATAGCCTACCTGGTCTGTCAGTAGAGGTGGGAAGTGGCGGCGATGACACTCATGGTGGTCGTGACCTTGCCCTCAGGTGGGTGCTTCTCTAGTGGGTGGTTTGGGGTGCCTTCGGTTGGGGAAGAAATGGGATGGGAGGAGATATTGGCCTGATTGGCCAGCTCTGGTCTTATCCCCTTCTCTAACCCTCTCCTATTGGTTTTCTTACTGTGGGAAAGTGAATTGCTAAAAGTTATTCTCAATTTTTTACTTTTACTCACATTGCATTCTATTGGCATTACACTTGGACTGATTGGAGAACCAATCATCATGTAGTGCTTGCGGAGGAGCAATGCACATGATTATCGGAGCTCTAGTTTCGATCGGACCTACTCACTTAGATGAAGTTAATTTGGAATTCATTTACTTGAGGCCTAGAGTCATCGGTCTTACAGAAATAACCCGAGGGTCCTCACACGGCAGCTGTGCCGGGTGAACCTATGGAGCCGCACGTACGTTGTGCGAGGTGGCGCCGGGTGAACTTTGGATGTGAGGCATTAGGGGTGGATAACAAGCCAGCTAGGCTCGGCTCGACTCGGTCAAGCTCGTTAAGGAACCGAACTCGGCTCATCTTGTTAAGCAAATAAGCAAAAATGTCTGCTCGGGTCTCGTTATGAACTCGCGAGTTGGCTCGTTTGGCTTGGGACCGTGGGAGGGCGCCGAGCCGAACGTAGAAGGAGAGGGCGTGTGAAAAGCATCTAGGCCCCAAAAATTTGTTTTGGTAATTAATAACAATATGTGAATATGGGATTAACAAGTTTATTGAGTATTTACAAGGTTAAGTCCCATTGGTAAATATGTTGAAGCAAAGATGCATGCCAAAGGAGAAAATGAAGATCCACAAGGTTTAAAGACAAGGTACTATTAGTCTAGGTTCCTTTTCTATTTTACCGGTCTTAGGAGTTTGGTTGGAAGATCGGATTATAGGTTAAACACCGTACTATTAAGAGGGATCATGGCTAGTAGCTTGATAACATTTTCTTGTGCCATTTGGATCAACTTAGGATCATGCATGCATTTGAATTTGAAATTAAAATTGAATTGAAAAGTTTTAAGAACTTCTGTCCACAATCGGTAGTACCGAAGTTTCACTTGCGGTCGTACCGCATCGCGGTCCTTCCGATTTTTGTGTGGCGGTTCAATAAAACCAGAAGCGTTGCAAAACCGTCTCGCACTTTCTCATTGAAATCGGTCGCATCATTTATGCTAACGGTCGAACTGCAGTGCGGTCATTCCGATTTTATGAGGCGTTGAATAAAAAAGTAACCGATGTAAAATCGCCGAAACTTTTTCGAAATCGGACGTTCGCTTTTGGGAACGGTCGCATCGCTCGCGGTCATTCGATTTTTATCTGGTGCGTACGAAATTCCGTAACCATTGCAAATCTTGTGAAATTGCGAAACCCTACAAACGGTCGATCGCTCAGTATAAACAGACGGCGGGAAATCGGACGTCATCGCAAGTTTGCTGCGGTCGTTCGATTGGGAATTCAACGGCTAGTTTTTCTTTTTATAGTAATCGTTCTAGCCGCTGATCGTGTTTCGATCGAGTTCGATCGTCATCGCCACTTGCTCGCTGGTCGCACCGATTTCGCCGACTTGTCCGGTTTCGACTCAACGGTCACAATTGTTGGTGGAGCTTTAAATACCCCCAACCGCACAAGTCATTGAAGAAAGAGTTCATTGAACATCCATAGAGCTTTGTGAACCTTGTGCATCCACTCAACACTCAAAACCTCTTGTGCATTCATTCTCCTAGTTGATCCATTTGCACTTGAGTGTCGCCAAGTGAAGACCCGTGATCTTTTACTCTTGGAGTGTTGCCGCACTTCTAGACGGCTTGGCGGAGAGCACGGTGATCTCTTCAAGAAGATTATGAAGAGGCCGGTGCAAGCTTGGAGTGGTTCGGTGTTCACCATCTCCTGAGCGGAGGAAGAACAACCATAGTGACTTGAGGGAAGGCTTAATTCGTGGAGCCGGCTTGAGACGTCAAGCTTCCTCAACGTGGACTAGTGAAGACCGGCAAGTCTTCGATACCACGGGAAAAACATCGTCGTGTCTTTGTGGTTATCTCTAGTCTTTGTCTTCCGCATTTATATTTCTAGCTTATTATTGTGATTGTCTTGTTTAGCTAGAAGTATAACTTGTTTAGACTAAGTTATTTATTGGGTAAAATTGTTAATTTGTTAAAAAGTTTAAAAACCTCCTATTCACCCCCCTCTAGTCGGTTATCCTTGATCCTACAAGTGGTATCAGAGCTTAGTCTCTCATTGATTTAGACTTAACCGTCTAAGAGAGAAAAGGATGGCTAGTGAGGGAATTGCTTTAGGAAAGGCTCCTTTATTTGATGGCTCAAATTATGCTTATTGGAAAATTAGAATGTCAATTTATTTAAAGGCCATGAGTCCAAGCGTATGGAGAATCGTAAATGAGGGTCACGTAATACCCCTTGATCCATTACACCCCCATGGATCAAGAGACGCGTAATGCTCATTTAGATGCTCAAGCTATGAATACTCTCTTTGGCACTTTGAACGCGGATGAGTTCAATAGAGTGAGCAATTTGGAAAGCGCTCATGATATTTGGACCACTCTCTCGAAAATCCATGAGGGTACATCCACGATCAAAGAAGCCAAATTGCATAGGCTTCGGATTAAATATGAGACATTCATGATGTTGCCTCATGAAAACATCAATGAGATGTATTCACGACTCAACAACATTGTGAATGAGCTCAAAGGCCTTGGGACTAACCTTCTTGATGTTGATATTGTGCTCAAGATGCTTAGGGCTCTCCCGGACAAGTACGAGACGTTGGTGACTCTATTTTCAACTCACCCGAGTTGACAAGAATGACACCAACGGACTTTTGGGCAACCTCATCACAAATGAGTTGTTCAAGAAAGACAAGGAAGAGCTCTTGGAGACATCCTCCTCAAGGAAGAAGATCACCGCTTTCAAGGCCAAAGCGGAATCAAGTGATGATGAAGATGAAGAAGAAGATACCGATGAGGAGTATGCACTTCTTGTGAGAAAAATAAAGAGGTTCATGAAGAGACGCCCCAATAGAAGCTATAACTTCGACAAGTACAAGAAAGGGCAATCCTCAAATGACAAGAAGCGTTATAGCAACATCCGGTGCTATAATTGCGAAGAGAAGGGGCACATTGCTTCTCATTGCCCCGAAAAGAAGGATGACAAGGACAAGTCATTCAAGAAGAAGGAGTACAATGGCAAGAAGAAGCTTTTCAAGAAGCTTCACAAAGGTGGCAAGCATGAAGCCCATATTAGAGAATGGGATTCAAATGATGAGTCAAGCGACTCCGATTCCGATGAAGAAGAGTCCCCCAAGAAGAAGGGACTAGTCGGCATCGCCATCAAGGAAGCTTCATCGCTACTCTACTCCTACTTGCCTCATGGCAAAAGGAGATAAGGTAAAATCCATTATTTATGATGAACCAACATATGATGAATTAATGGATATGCTCAATGATTTAAATGAATATCTTGGAAAAGAAAAATTAAAATATAAGATCTTAAATAAAGAATACAATATTCTAAAAGATTCTTATATGGAGCTTGAGGAAGCACACAACCCGCTTATCCAAGAAAATTCAAATAAATCTTGTTCAAATGTAGGAATCACATGCAATATTATTGATAAAACGCCTAGTGTAGAAATTGCTAAGACTAGTGCATCTACCTCATGTGATGAACTACTTGCTATCCCATGTTGCTCTAATGTTGATGATTATCATAATATTGTTGAGAAAAATGATTCAAGGCTTGTTCATGAAAACAATGAGCTACAAGAACAAGTGACCAAGCTAAGTAAGAGCTTGAAAAATTGTTTCAAGGGGAAGGCCACTCTTGACAAACTTTTGAGTGAGCAAAGGTGCTCATTCAACAAGGAAGGTCTTGGGTATGTGCCTAAGAAAGGTAAGAAGCCGGCAAACATGCCCACAAGATTTGTGAGGCAAAATGGTAAGCAATGTTTTAAATGCTGGGAAATAGGACATGTGCAACAAGATTGTCCTAAGGGTAAGACTCCATCCATTGGAATGTATGATTCTTGCTATATGCTCAAAAAGTCTAAGGATGGTAAAATAATTGCTCGTTTTGTTGGCACTTCAATTTTAGGCGCTAAAAAGAATGCTATTTGGGTGCCTAAATCCTTGATTGCTAACCTTCAAGGACCCAAACAAATTTGGGTACCTAAAAGGACTTGATGTTTTTGTTTTGTAGGTGAACTATAAAACCAGTAGAAAACATTGGGCGCTTGATAGTGGATGCACTCAACATATGACCGGTGATAGAAAAATGTTCACCACATTCGAGAATGGCCAAGGAATGGAAAAGATCACTTTTGGAGACAATAGCAAAGGAAAGGTATTAGGATTGGGTAAAATTGCTATCTCAAATGACCTTTCCATTTCTAATGTTTCTTTAGTAGAATCATTAAACTTCAACTTGTTATCCGTTGCTCAAATTTGTGATCATGGACTAATTTGTTCATTCTCTAGTGAAGGTGTAACCATTTCTAATGAAAGTGATAGCTCTTTAGCTTTCAAAGGCTTTAGATTTGGAAATCTTTATTTGGTTGATTTTGGTTCAAGTGAATCTTGTTTAAAAACTTGTTTAATGGCAAAAACCTCATTGGGTTGGCTTTGGCATAGAAGGCTAGCTCATGTTGGAATGATTCAACTCAAAAAGCTTTTCAAACATGATTTAGTTGTTGGCTTGAAAGATGTGAAGTTTGAGAAAAATAGACTTTGTAGTGCTTGTCAAGCCGGTAAACAAGTCGCAAATTCTCATCCTTCCAAGAGTATCATGTCAACTTCTAGACCATTGGAACTCTTACATATGGACTTGTTTGGGCCAACAACCTATAAGAGTATCGGGGAAAATAGCTATTGTTTAGTCATTGTGGATGATTACTCTAGATACACATGAGTATTCTTCCTAGATGACAAAAGTGAAACCTTCGGGATTTTCAAAAGATTTGCAAAAAGGGCCCAAAATGAATTTGATTTCAAAATAAAGAAAATCCGTAGTGATAATGGTTCCGAGTTCAAAAATACTAAAGTTGAAGACTTTTGTGATGAACTTGGAATAAAACATGAACTTTCCACAACCTACACTCCGAGCAAAATGGATTAGTAGAAAGGAAAAATCGTACATTGATTGAAATGGCTAGGACAATGCTTGATGAATATAATACTTCGATGTCTTTTGGGGAAGCTATTAATACCGCTTGTCATGCCATAAATCGTCTTTATTTGCACCGTCTTTTGAAAAAGACTTCCTATGAGCTTCTTGTAGGAAGAAAACCGAACATCTCTTATTTCCGAGTTTTTGGTTGCAAGTGTTACATTTTAAAGAAGGGTGTTCGTCTTTCAAAATTTGATAGTCGTTGCGATGTTGGTTTCTTGCTTGGTTATTCTTCAAATAGCAAAGCTTATCGTGTCTTTAACAAAAACTCCGGTTTGGTTGAAGAAAGACACGATGTGCAATTTGATGAAACTAACGGCTCTCAAGAAGAGCATGAGAACTTGGATGATGTAGGTAATGAAGCCTTAAGAAAAGCAATGGAACATATGCAAATAGGCGACGTCAAGCCTGAAGATTATCCAACATCCTCCACTCAAGTTGAACCACCCACATCTTATACAAATCAAGTTCAACTTAGTGAAGAAAACGTTAATGAAGACAATCAACCATCCAACCAACCACCAAGGATTCACAATGCAATTGCAAAGGATCATCCAATAGATCAAATATTGGGTGACGTAAGTAAGGGTGTTCAAACTCGCTCTCGTGTTGCTTCTTTTTGTGAACATTACTCTTTTGTCTCTTCTATTGAGCCAAAGCATGTAGAAGAAGCACTTGAAGATCCAGATTGGGTGAATGCTATGCATGAAGAACTCAATAACTTCACCCGGAATGAAGTTTGGATATTGGTGGATCGACCTAAGGAGCACAATGTTATTGGTACAAAATGGGTCTTTAGGAACAAGCAAGATGAAAATGGTTTGGTTGTTCGGAACAAGGCAAGGTTGGTTGCTCAAGGGTTTTCACAAATCGAAGGTTTGGATTTTGGTGAAACCTTTGCTCCCGTAGCTAGGCTTGAATCAATTCGGATATTACTTGCCTTTGCATCATGCTTTGATATTAAATTATTTCAAATGGATGTTAAAAGTGCTTTCTTAAATGGTGAAATATCCGAACTTGTCTTTGTTGAACAACCTCCCGGCTTTGAAGATCCTAAAAATCCAAATCATGTCTATAAACTCTCCAAGGCGCCTATGGTCTTAAACAAGCTCCTAGAGCATGGTATGAACGCTTTAGAGATTTTCTAGTCTCAAAAGGATTCAAAATCGGAAAATTGATTCAACTCTATTTACTAAAGTTTTAGATGATGAATTCTTTGTATGTCAAATTTATGTTGATGATATCATTTTGGGTCTACTAATCAAGACTTTTGCAAAGAGTTTGGTGATATGATGTCTAGGAATTTGAAATGTCCATGATTGGAGAGTTGAGCTATTTCCTTGGACTTCAAATCAAGCAACTCAAAGATGGGACTTTCATAAGTCAAGCCAAATACGTGAAGGATTTACTTAAAAGGTTTGGCATGGAAGACGCAAAGCCCATCAAGACTCCCATGGCTACAAATGGTCATCTTGATCTAAATGAGGGAGGTAAACCGGTAGATTTAAAGCTTTATAGATCCATGATTGGTAGCTTGCTTTATCTTACCGCATCTAGGCTCGATATCATGTTTAGTGTTTGCATGTGTGCACGTTTTCAAGCAACTCCAAAAGAGTGTCATTTAATGGCCGTTAAAAGAATACTAAGATATTTAAAGCATTCCTCTAGCATTGGCCTTTGGTTCCGAAAGGTGCTAAATTTGATTTAATTGGATATGCCGATTCGATTATGCGGGTTGTAAAGTGGATAGAAAGAGCACCTCGGGTAGTTGTCAATTTTAGGAAGATCTCTAGTATCATGGTCATCCAAGAAACAAAACTCCGTAGCATTATCCACCGCGAAGCGTTTAATATGTTTCGCGGGAAGTTGTTGTGCTCAATTGCTATGGATGAGGCAAACGTTGATGGATTATGGAATTAAATTTGATAAAATGCCTCTTTTGTGTGATAATGATAGTGCGGTAAAAATTGCTAATAACCCTGTTCAACACTCAAGAACCAAGCATATAGATATTCGCCACCATTTCTTGAGAGATCATGTGAGCAAGGGAGATATTGAGATTAGCCACATAAGAACCGAGGACCAATTAGCGGATATTTTCACCAAGCCATTAGATGAAGGCCGCTTTTGCAAATTGAGGAATGAGTTAAATATCATAGACCATTCAAATGTTGTTTGAACACTTGCCTCATGTTATGTGCTTCATTTGATGTTATTTGAGTATTTTATGAAAATATTTCTCAAATCTTTATTAAAAATAGCTATGATCATAAAAATTATGTTCCTTAATAGACAATAGTCTATTCTATGCACAATGATCCTTAATGATATTTATTTGAGTGCAAAACTAGGATCATTTGCAAAATAATCTCGTTCCTAGAAAATCCGAAGTTCCGGGATAATCGGAACGATCGAGTTATACGTGGCGAACGACCGCTATCTTGACGACCGGCGTTATAAAAACCAGACGACGGGTCTTAAACGACCGACGGCATTTTGTCGGTACGACCGCGACGGTTTGGGAGAGAACTATAACTCCTTTTTCAGTTTCAGCTCTCTCTCTCTTTCTCCGTTTTACTCGCGAACGGCACGACCGTTTTTCTTCTCTCTCTCTCTCTCTCACTCGCCCGCGCGTCTCCAAACCTCTCCTCAAATCCACCCAAAACCTCCGAAATCTTTTGATTCTTCGTGTTGCAAGCTTTTCAGGGTTCTTCTCCCCCCAGATCTCAAGGTAAAATATTGTTTGATTCGCGTTTTATCTCTTTTGGAACCCTAGATTATTCCCTTTAGGGTTTTGATGAAATGTGATGAATCTCTGTAGTTCTAATTGGGTATAAGATGTATTTTGGTGTATTATGATGCTTGCGCATTAGTTCCATGGATTCAATCCATTAAAATCACCAAAATACGCAAGATTTGATAGCCCTAGAACTCGGTCAGGATAATCGGAACGTCCGGTTCTTGAGCGCTGCAGATATCAGCAGGCGGTCGATCATCGCCAATGAACGGCGGTACGACCGATTGTCCTGACTGAAAACAGAAATGTCATTTCTTTTTCAACTAAATTCAATTCCAATCATTCCCTTGATTATCTTATAACTTTCTATCTGTCTCTAAAGATGCCTAGGATGAGGGTTGCGACTAGGAAATCCGTTGGACCTCCTCGAGGACAATCTTCTCCTCAATCCTCAGCGGCTCCTTCTCTGTCACCTCGTCGTCGACGTCGAGAAGCTCCTCAGACGGCAATCTCGCTCGGTTAAATCGTAAAGTCGTGCATGGTAAAGGTAAAGGGCAAGACAAGCATCCAAATGAAGCAAGTGAGGATTATGTCTCTGATGACGAGACTCATTCTGAGCACGACACTCAAGAAGAAGGCACTTTTGATAATTTAGGATGACTCATTTCAGCGGATGACTATGCAATAAAAAGGCATGTCAATCAATATCTTCTCAAATCTGATTTTGTAAATCCAAGGTTTCATACTGTTTTTCAAGAGCAAGTTTATGAGCAACTTTATGGAAGAAACAGAAAATTTGCTGATCATAAGTGGATTAAGTGGACTCACTTAAATGACTTGGACAAATACAGTGGAGTATATCAGATGTTCTATGATGTAGGTCTTCACGACCTTGTGGCTTTGAAGCAAAACTATGATGATGAGCTTATTCGACAGTTTTATGCCACAGTTCATGCGTCAGCTGATTTACAGTCTTTTAGGTGGATATCTGTGGCTAGAGATTTGAAAGTACAAAGGAAGAATTTGAGCAAATCTTAAGAGTAAGATCCAGTTCTTGGGAGAAAATCTTTGATAGTCCAGCTTTACTTGCTCCTGCTTGGTCTGAATATTATGACTCCAATGTCAAATGCAAGCTAGGAACCATCACCGGACTTAAGCCTTTGCCGAGCATAATCAACAGGATTATCAATCACACCTTTTATCCTAAGAGTGGAAACTTTGATGCTATCAAGGGACATGCCTGGAACATTATAGATCATATTATGCGAGGCATAAAATTTGATGTTGTGGATGTTATCCTTCAGGGCATAGTCTCATCCAAGAATGATAGAGTCAAGAGGATTTACTATGCACCTTATATTATGGCCTTGATTTCTGAGAAGATAACATTTCATGGTGGTTTTGGTTCAGTTCATAAATCTTATAGACCACGAGATAGCATTCCTCCTCGACAGGCTGCTGAGGATGATCCCACCACTGAGGCGGTACCTACTGCTGATCCAGTTATCGATGAAGGCTCCATTGCACAACTTCTTGAAAATCAGCAGCAAATTCTCGATAAACTGCAAAACATGGAGCATGCTCAAATAGAATTTCAAAATGAGGTCTCTAACAAACTGGCAGATATGGAGTTAGTGCGAAATGACTTTCAAAATGAGGTTCTTAACAGGATGGCTGCCATGATGGATAGCATCAATGACTTAGAAAATTTATTGAAGGCTCCTTCATGATTCACTTTCTCTCGCCGCCTCGGTCTTCTAGGACAGCCTCGCTACCTCTGTACCTCCTCCAACTCCTGCGCCCTCTGATTTCTCCTCCAAAGACTACCACCGAGCGATCGCTCAGATCCGGCCCAGCTACAGAGTCAGCATCTTCGGATCCGGCGCCTACTCCCTCAGCTCCTCCTCCAGAGCAGGTTACCGCTCCTCCGGCCTCAGACTCTCAGGATGTCATCCCTCCTCTTCAGGACCCGACTCCTCCTCCAGCACAGGATCCAGTTTCCCAGGACATCGTCCCTCCGCCTCAGGATCCCTCTGTCTGAGTTGTTTTTGGTACTTTGATGCCAAAGGGGGAGAGATGTGAAAAGATATAGAAGACATAACTTTAGGGGGAGCTAGCGCAAGCTTTTGCTACTATATGGACTTATTATGTAATGTTGAACGTATTTGTGTCAAACCTATATGTGCTTGTAATAGTTTAATTATGCGTCGTTTAACTTGTTGAACTTGTTGGATGCTTATGTTATTATCTTTAATGCAATCTTACTTATAGTCATATCTTAATATTGCATTTCCTCAAGTTCAAATATGCTAAAGAAACTCTGCCATTTTTTTATTAAAAAAATCTCTTCATGTGCTTACCAAATTGTTCTATCCTTTTATGCACATGTTTAGGGGGAGTTTTTCTTTAAAATAGATTTAACAAGAAAATAATTCTCATTTATACTCTTTATAAGAATTGTTTTATTGTTAAGTCTTAAAAAGAATATGCAATTCTGGTATATTCAAACCAATCTTTCTCACATATTATTTGTGTTGTCATCAATTACCAAAAAGGGGGAGATTGAAAAGCATCTAGGCCCCTAAAATTTGTTTTGGTAATTAATGACAATATGTGAATATGGGATTAACAAGTTTATTGAGTATTTACAAGGTTAAGTCCCATTGGTAAATATGTTGAAGCAAAGATGCATGCCAAAGGAGAAAATGAAGATCCACAAGGTTTAAAGACAAGGTACTATTAGTCTAGGTTCCTTTTCTATTTTACCGGTCTTAGGAGTTTGGTTGGAAGACCGGATTATAGGTTAAACGCCGTACTATTAAGAGGGATCATGGCTAGTAGCTTGATAACATTTCCTTGTGCCATTTGGATCAACTTAGGATTATGCATGCATTTGAATTTGAAATTAAAATTGAATTGAAAAGTTTTAAGAACTTCTGTCCACAATCGGTAGTACCGAAGTTTCACTTGCGGTCGTACCGCATCGCGGTCCTTCCGATTTTTGTGTGGCGGTTCAATAAAACCAGAAGCGTTGCAAAACTGTCTCAGACTTTCTCATTGAAATCGGTCATACCGCCCATGCTAACGGTCGAACCGTGGTGCGGTCATTCCGATTTTTATGAGGCGGTTGAATAAAAACAGAACCAGTGTAAAATCTGCTCAGAAACTTTTCTGGAAATCGGACGTTCCGTTTTTGGGAACGGTCGTACCGGCCTGCGGTCATTCCGATTTTTATACGGCGGTACAGAAATTCCAGAACCATTGCAAATCTTGTGAAATTGCGAAACCCTACAAACGGTCGTACCGCTCGTATAAACGGTACGACCGGGGAAATCGGACGTACCGCAAGTTTGCATGCGGTCGTTCTGACTGGGAATTCAACGGCTAGTTTTTCTTTTTATAGTAACTGTTCTAGCCGTTGATCGTGTTTCGATCGAGTTCGATCGTCATCGCCACTTGCTCATGGTCGTCCGATTTTACCGACTTGTCTGGTTTCGACTCCAACGGTCACAATTGTTGGTGGGAGCTTTAAATACCCCCCCAACTGCACAAGTCATTGAAGAAAGAGTTCATTGAACATCCATAGAGCTTTGTGAGCCTTGTGCATCCACTCAACACTCAAAACCTCTTGTGCATTCATTCTCCTAGTTGATCCATTTGCACTTGAGTGTCGTCAAGTGAAGACCCGTGATCTTTTACTCTTGGAGTGTTGCCGCACTTCTAGACGGCTTGGCGGAGAGCACGGTGATCTCTTCAAGAAGATTGTGAAGAGGCCCGGTGCAAGCTTGTGAGTGGTTCGGTGTTCACCATCTCCGGAGCGGAGGAAGAACAACCATAGTGACTTGAGGGAAGGCTTAATTCGTGGAGCCGGCTTGAGACGTCAAGCTTCCTCAACGTGGACTAGTGAAGACCGGCAAGTCTTCGATACCACGGGAAAAACATCGTCGTGTCTTTGTGGTTATCTCTAGTCTTTGTCTTTCGCATTTATATTTCTAGCTTATTATTGTGATTGTCTTGTTTAGCTAGAAGTATAACTTGTTTAGACTAAGTTATTTATTGGGTAAAATTGTTAATTTGTTAAAAAGTTTAAAAACCTCCTATTCACCCCCCCTCTAGTCGGTTATCCTTGATCCTACTGGCGTGGGGCGGAGGCTAGACGCGAGGGGAGGGCAATGGGTGGACACCACACTGAGGGGGGAAGGCCCAATGAGGCCGGGCAAGTGAGGGGAGGCGCCAATGGAGACCGAGCTTGGGAGGCGGGAGATCGAGGCCGGAGCGGGAGGTGGATGCAGGAAGCTTGTTGGGTTGGATTCTAATATGAACGAGCTTAACGAGTTGCTCACGAGCTGGATCGAACTCGGCTTCTTAAGATAACGAAATGCCATCTCAGCTCGGCTCGTTTATGGCCCGAGTTCAAGCCGAGCTAGCTCGTGAGTTTTGAGCTTTTTTTTCCACCACTAGTAGGCATTGTCGAAGACTATAGAAGCCCTGCCGAAACAAGCCTCTCAACTCGGAAACAAGCCAAGCATTACATGTTACTCCCTCCATTCCAGATTAGAGGACGTGTAGTATTTTTCACTGGGACCAAGGTTGTGGCACGCAGGAGAGATTATTCCTGATTTACCCCTAATTAAACACACAATCAATCAATGTTGCTTGCGCCGGACGGTTACCAGATTACCTCGCATGTCGACGCTCCGGACTCAAGGCTCAAAGATCGAGCCCACGGCTCCTTTGGCGATTTGCTCCATAGCCCCGCGCCTGCCTGCATGGCCCATGCATGGCCAGTCATAGTGAAGTTTAGATCCCGCGGCTGCATGCATTGGTTATGAGCGATTGAAAATTTGAAGGATTGAGTGAATGAAAAACCCGCAGCTGCATACGTCCGGATTAGAGCAATTGAAATTTTGGCATATTGATTGAGATGTGGAGGGAAGGAAAATTTGAAAGATTCATTGAAATTTTGAGGACCACATGTGGAGGGAACGAAAATCTCTTTGACAGATTTGAGGGAAATGCCCGTGTGAAAATTTCAGAATCTAGCTACTCCCTCTCTGCTCTCTTCTCTACCGATGAACACCAAAGCTGTACATGGTCCAAATCAATGGCTAGCTTAGACCTTAATACTATCCCGATCAATTGGGAGGAGGTTGAGGAGTATGAAGGACTGGTGATTGACTTGAACTATGATCTCGAGTGGGACGACGATGCGCACGGAGATGACGAAGGAGGTGGTGCCGGGGATGGTGCGTGCGACCGTGTGCACGGAGACGGTGAAGGAGGTGGTGCTGTTGCCGGTGAGGAGCATGCCGGCCATGCGCAAGGAGAGGAGGAGGGTTGAGACGCCAGCAACGGTCACGACGGCCATGGGCATGCCTGCCGTGGGCACGGCAGGCTCGGGCTCGCCGGCCGCGGGCATAGGCACGCCTGGCGCTGGCAAGCCGGGCATGGTCATTCTCACACCGTCCGTGGCCACAACAGGCTCGAGCTCACCGGGCGAGGTCACGCCGCGCCTGGCACGCCTGGGCACGACCACGCCGTCATGCCATGGCAAAGCTCGAGCTCGCGCCATGGGCATGCCATGTGCGGGCTCGGGCTCACCGGCCACGGTGCCGAGGACCACGGCGACACCGGACACGATGACAATGTCATAAGGAGGAAGCAATACACCGATAATGAACGACGAGCCATATATGCCATGATTCTAGAGAGATCTTCGTTAGGCATTTTGAAGCGTGGAGTGACTAAGGCCGTTTCTAATGAAATGGGCGTGCCTCTGAGAGTTGTGCAGCGAATATGGCGCAATAGACAAGAGGGTGGAGGGTACACATAGTCGTGAGCAAGAAGCCAAAGAATTGTGGCCGCAAGAGAATAGCCTTCGATCCTGAAGACATTAAAGAAGTACCATTGCATAAGAGAACCACACTCCGAGATCTAGCCGAAGAACTGCATAAGTCGAAGACTACGTTGTTTAGGCGGTTGAACGAAGGCAAGTTTAGGCGGCACACGAATGCCATCAAATTTACATTGACTGAAGAGAACAAGAGAGGAAGGGTTCGTTTCTGCCTCTCAATGCTAGACAACATCAGCTTGCCGCAAGAACCAACTTTTCATGGAATGTACAACATCGTGTACATAGACAAGAAGTGGTTCTATCACACGAGGTAGGCTCAAAACTACTACCTGGCGCCAAACGAGGAGGATCTAGAAAGAACCACACAGAGTAAGAATTTTTATAGAGAAGATGATGTTCCTCACGGCAGCTTGCAAGGCCTAGGTTTGATGGTGATGGTAATATGACATTCTCGTGAAAGATAGGCATATTTCCTTTCACTTTCAGAGACGCGGCTAAAAGAAGTAGCATAAATAGGCCTGCCGATACCTTAGTAACGAAGGTGCCGCCGGTGACCAACGGTAAGCCGTGAGTACCTTGTTAACAAGGTTTTGCCCGCAATCAATGAGAAATGGCCAGCGGAGGAACATGGTACCCCCATATACATCCAGTAGGACAATGCTAGGACGCACATTGCAATCGATGATGTCGAGTTTTGTCATGAGGTAGCTGCTGATGGTTTTGACATAAGGATGATTTGCCAGCCGCCCAACTCTCCTGATCTCAACGTGTTAGACCTAGGTTTTTTGCGCTCTTCAAGCCATGTTTCAAAAGTCATCTCCGGGTAATGTTGAAGACATCGCCGCTAAGGTTGTCCAAGATTTTGACGAGTATCCGGTTGATAGAGCAATCAGATTTTTTCTCTCACCAATCATGAATGAGAGAGATTTTACGCCAAAAGGAGGGCAACACTACCATATTCCACACTTGAAGAAGCAATCACTAGAGAGGAATGGCGTTCTTCCCATTAGGTTGCAGTGTGATCCAGAAATTGTAAACAAAGCAATTGAGTATCTCAATTAGAATGTCATGTCCTAGTTTGTCTTTTTTTTTGTAATGTAATGGGATGATCATCTATGGATTTCAGTTTCTGCCCACATACTGTAACTTAGCGAAATTACTCCGTAAACACTCTAGCTCAAACGAATGCGCACATTCTTAATTTGAACTTCACCATTCACCGAGACAAGTTTTGCAGTAACAACAAAACATTCTTAATTTGAACTTCACGATTCACCGAGACAAAAAGTACTCAAATTCAAATAAGATCACTTAGACAGGTTTTGTAGCAACAACAAAACATTCTTAATTTGAACATCACCATTCACCGAGGCTGTCCAGGACATAACTATCGCCGGCTAGGGAGTCCGGGACGGTGTCCACAGATTTTGGCACTGAATCATCGAGGTTGACGACTTCGGTGACGGTGCTTTTTTCACGTCTAGCCATCCATTCCATGTTGACTCGCCAAGCGCGAAGAGAAGCCTCGTCGGGTAGGATTACCATGCAATCAAATTGGTCAAAGCCGTAAATCCTCACAGTCCACGTGTAGTCGTCGTGGCGGCGTCGGCAGCGAGAGCACCGTTGCCGTCTTCGCCGCCTTGGGTGGTCTGTAGGGAGCGCGTGCAACTCCATGTCTTCATCGTCTTCGCCAACCTCCATCACCTCCACTTCATCTTGGCCGCCATAATTGACGTCAACGGCGCGGCAGGGGAGCATGCCGACCCCGGGGAGCACGCCGAGGTTCTGGACGTTGTCGTCGGTGTCGCGCTCGGAGTCAAGTTGCATCGAGCCGTCGCCGTCGCCGCCATCGAGCCCGGCAGCAGCCGAGGTCTTGGCCGTCATCGTCGCTCGGCAAAGGCTCGCCCAACCACTCCATGTTGACTCGCATGCATGTGTGCTCCTCCCTGGTGTCGCTGCCGTTGAGATCGGCGAGCACGCGCTCCTCCTGGGCGTCCTCCTCGTCGAGACAAAGCGCTCGCTCCTCCTTGCTGCCCTTGCCGTGGAACTCGATCTCAGCCTTCGTCCGTTCTCTCCACTGGGAGGCGATGGGTTTTAGAGAGTTTGAGCACAGGGAACCGTTTTACTCCTACGCGTATGAATGCACCAGCGTCTCACGAAGCGTACAGCACTAAATGTAGCAGCGCCTTACGAAGCGTCGCCCACACGCATGCATAGAGAGGGCGGGGGGCATTTCTGAGAGAACGCGTCGCTACAGGCTTAGGTGCCCTGTTTTGTGGGACTGTTGAGAAAAAATTAGGTGCCCTCTAATCTGGAATGGAGGGAGTAATTACTACTGAAAATTCATTTTCAGAAATATGAGGTTCTACCGTCACCATTGCTGTCGATGCTCGTTGCGATTGTCATAGCACCTAGTCTTACCTTTCCTGTTTGTGCCGATCTGGACGCTGGTTTGAGATTCGTGCACTTGATTTTCTCCATGTTGGTCGGGGTCTCCCGCGAGTGGGCGTACTCGATGTCCGCTGTTACACGGTTGCGTTGCGCACGCCATTGCGAATTGGGAACGCCGTTACGCTGGACTAGGCTAGAGGGGGAGGCACCGGTGCGGCAGCAGTAGCCGGGTTGGCACACGAGGATTTGGGCCGGAGGAAGCGTCGGCGCGTGCCGGGGACAAGTGGGCTATGGCCGCAAGCCGGCAACCGCACGGGAAGAACCTGTCGCGCAGGGCGCCGCACGGCACTCGATTGCTCGCTGCGGTTATGTTCATCACAAGATTCACAACGGGCACAACATAGTGCTTGCTCAAAAGAAAGGAAAAAAACGAGCATGCTATAGTTCGCATATGCAAATTGGGGACAGTTCATGTTCAAAGAGCGTTCCTTTTATTTTCCAGTCTATCAACTGTATCAGAACAAGAATCCAATGGAGATTCTGAACCAACCAGGTTGAAACTTTGCAACACATGGTGATCGATCCATGGGTAAGACCAAACAACAGATAACAAGGTAGCAACAAATCATCACAACCATATTACACAACTCATTAATTGCCTTCTTCTACTAGTGTCACACAAATGTGGCCACATGACGAATTATTCGACACTCCAGAAAGGTCAATCAGTGCCACGGATCCTTCTCATGAGTATAGCCGATCTAAGCATCAGGAAATCACTGAACCTGTCCACAGCTGAAAACAGTGGCAATCGCCAGCTTCCCTTGAAGTAAAGCACTGCCAAGGATGTCCAGAAACCAATCACGTAGAACAACGCTGAACTGCCAAATAGTATCAGATTACCAACTTTATCATCGTCTTCGTGTTCTTCGGGCTGAGGAATCAACGGATCAGCGGAGCAACTCTTCCGCAGTGGCGGACCACACAGATATGGATTGCCTTGGTAGCTGCTCTGACCAAATGTGATGAACTGACCCTTTGTACGCAGTGTAGGGCCTGACAGGTTGTTGTATGCCACCGAGAACACCTCAAGGGATTGTAATGCTACTAATTCTGGTGGAATTTGGCCTGTCAAGCTGTTGTGAGATAGATCTAAGCTCTCAAGGTTACTTAAATTTGATAAGGACTTCGGTATTGGTCCACTAAATGAATTGTTTGAGAAGTTCAGTGCCCGCAACCATCGCATGCTACCTATACTTTCAGGAATGGATCCTTCCAACTGGTTTGAAGAGAAATCGAGTCCAGACATGTAGCTGAGGATGTTTCCCTTGTAATAGTCTTGCCTACTTTTCGTTGTGAATTTCTCCTGATCAAGTTCCAACAAACTAGCACTGAACTGTGATTCAAAAATAGAAATATTTTGTAGAGCGCTGCTGGGCATATTGGGCCAGTGGAGAGAGAAGTTGGCGAAGACCGGGAGGGGATCACCATATTGGAAGGAATAGAAGTCTCCATACAGTCCCATATTGCTGAAACATGACGGTATATGTTCAGATAGCATATTATTAGACAGATCTAGCAGGCGCAGATATTTCAAATCACACATTTGGTTTGGAATCATCCCTTCAAACATATTTCCTTTCAGCAGTAGCACTCTTAGCCCCGGAAAAGCCCAAGCTATAGTGAGTGGGATTGCGCCACCCAATTGGTTATATCGCAGATCTATTGTCTTCAGATTAGCACCACCCAGGGGAAATAATCCGCTGAAATTATTCTCACTTAGATGTAGATATGTCAAATTGGGAAAAGAGGGTACCGGCCCAGAAAGAAGGTTTTTTGACAGATCAAGAAACTCAAGACCCTGAAGGTAGGATAGCCCTATAGGAATTGATCCAGAAAAATTATTCCCTCTTAGATTGAGGGCATAAAGAGAACTCATCTGGCTTATGCACTTTGGTAGAGATCCAGTCAACTTGTTATTGCTAATATCAACGACACGAAGATTCAGGTTGCTGCAAATGCTTTGAATCTCCCCAGATATGTTATTATCATTTAGCACTAGATGGTACATGTAAGTAAAGTTTTGAACTTCATGGAGTGAACCGTGGAAGCTGTTGCCAGATAGAAACAAAGCTTCGAGGTTGGATAAAGTTCCAATAGAACAAGCCGCTATGTCATCTGACATATTGTTGTAAGATAAATCTAAAGATTGAAGATTCCCCATATAACTAAAAGCTGAAGGGAATATACCTCGAAAAGAATTCCTGGATAAGTTTAGGTAGAACAGATTTGGGAATGTAATGTTGATGTCCATAGGAAGCTCTTTGCTTAGCATATTGCAAGATGCAACTAACCATGATAAATTCCCATTTACTTTGGATGGAAGAACAAGTGGTCCAACAAAGGAGTTCTCTCCCAAATTCAAGTACGATAGGTATATATTGTTCTCCATTAACCATGCAGGGAAATAACCACTTAGATTGTTGCTTGACATATCAATAAAGTATAATCCATGCTGGTCCGACAAGAAACTTGGCATAGCACCAGAGTTGCCATTTAGGTTGCAATTTGATAGTTCAAGAACTTGAAGCTGACTGGATATATTTGCTGCTGGATTCTCAGTTCGCACTTCGAAGTTGATGCTGTTGCTTGAAAGTCCCAGGGATTTGAGTTGGAGAAGTTTTGCGAAGGAACTTAAAAACAGCCGACCCTCAAGTTGGTTATTAGTAAGGGAAAGTTGCACGAGTGATGTCATATTTGCGAAGTTAAGAGAGGGAAACCTCACTGTTAAGAGATTATATGATAGATCAAGAACTCTGAGAGAAATTAGATTCGTAATGCATGATGGGAGCTCCCCGAAGAAGAAATTTTCATTTAGATGTAACTCTTGAAGACTTGTCATATTGCAAACAGCTGCAAATGAAAGGAAAAAATGTGATGTTAAATTGTTAATTAGTAGTTGATTAGTTTTATGTAATTTCTTTTTAGACTACATTTATATATAGTTTATGAGACTGCAACAAGCCGGCCACCATACTGATACAAAATAGCAGTCAGAATGAAGTTAAGCATGCTATATAAGATGTGACCAATTTTATAGCAGTAAATTGCACAGGACACCCCGACAATTAATTATTAGTTAATGTAGTTATCGTGCAAAATGCGTGATGGGGGGGCACCATACCTCTTGATAAGTTGCCAACAATTATATTCCGGCTCAGATCAAGAACACGCAGCTTTCTTTTGCTCAACCCTGTAAGAAAAAAGTAAGTAAACCTAACTAAGAATTGAGGTGTACATAAAAAAGACATACATGCATGATGATTACTTTGGAAAATTAGGGCATTGGCTATGGAGTTGCGACTAAGGAATAGGGATCGTAGCGATGGAAGTCCAGCCAAGGATGAAATACTACTATCATTCAGCTGATTTCCAGATAGGTCAAGAATTGCTAATTTGTGTAATTTAGACCACACTTCAAACCCTGCATAAAAGGGAAAGATACCATGAATATTAAACTAGTCAATAAATCAAAGAAGATTCAATGCAATACAAAGTCTAAACAAAAGAAAGATGTCAAAATAAACATTTCACCTAAGATTATATTCAGCAAATCTAGATAACTGTGATAGAAAAAAAATAGGCTAAATACAATATGTAAATAAAAGAGAACGATTTTCCCACATGTACATGTAGGTATATGTACAAAGTACAATAACCACCATCAAATGTACCCCGAGATTGATGCAAGCATTCAAAATTCAAGCTAACAGCCATCCCATTTTCTAATCACTGTAATGTCCTTGCACAAATCACAAAGTACTTTGGAGGGCTAGGATAGTACATATACCTACATGTACATGTGGTTTTGCATTTTCCGTAAAGAAAAACACTAAATACTATATCTTTTGACACGTTAAAGCTATGTCGTGCTGAATAATCAAATAGCCATAATATTTACCAATAGAAGTAAAAATATTTCTAATACAGTGTTAAAAAGAGATTGAAAGCTGGTTAATGCATCTAGAGAGAGAAGACCTGCACCAGGCATGCATCCCTCTATACCGAGGTAACTCAAGGACAGAGTCCGCAGCTCCTGCAAGGGAAGGAACAAAGTAGCGTTGAGTAGCCGCAACTCTCCAGCTTCACCAAGGTTGAGGCCCGTGACACGACCTGTGCCGGAGTTGCAGGTCACCCCGTCCCACCGGCAGCAATTCTTATTACTCCAATCCAATATTGGAGGACGATACACATACACCACCAGCGAGGAAATGTCTAGAAGTGCCCTCCTCTCCTCGTGCAAACACCCGTTGCATACAACCAAGCATAGCAGAACCAAACACCAACTGCAGGGGTTCCTCATGGTCACTCCCCAATCCCCGTCCCAATACGCTCTCGCAAATTCCTACCCAGTCGCAGCAATTAATCTTATACTGATGAGTGATGACCACACTTCTGCACTGCACTCTCTTTTGGTGGGATACTGGGATCACACGGTCGAAGACTTGCAGGCTCAAGACTATAATGGCTGTGTACCGAACGAAGAGGGGCCTGGAATTCTATACGCCGAATTGCTGATGTAGTGATGTGCTTGGTGCCTTGGTCCTCGGTTGCAAGATTCATAAGAAAGTAGACTGTTCCACTTTTGACCCAAATCGGCGTGCGGCGACCAATCTGGCCATCCCATTATCGGCCTCCTGCTTGGAACGGCAGGGCCTTCCATCAGTTGCTGGTCTCACCACTGGAAGCGATGCTCGCCGTGCGCGCTGCTCTTTGCTCACCCTGACAGACACGGCGGGTGCTGGATCCCCACTTCGTCCCCGTGCGATGAGTAGCTAGGCTCCCTTGGGTGATGGACCCCCATGCATCAATTACTCTGGATAGAAGAACAAGTGGTCCAACAAAGGAGTTCTCTCGCAAATTCAAGTACGATAGGTATATATTGTTCTCCATTAACCATGCAGGGAAATAACCACTTGGATTGTTGCTTGACATATCAATAAAGTATAATCCATGCTGATCCAACAAGACTATAGTTGCAGGCATGATTGCGACGGCAATGGCTGTGTACCGAACGGGACAGCAATACAGATACCTCGGGGCTCACTTTCAAGCCGGGTCGCGTACGGTGTCCGTAGTAAGTGGCGCACCGAACGAAGAGGGGCCTGGAATTCTATACGCGGAATTGCTGATGTAGTGATGTGCTTGTTGCCTTGGTCCTTGGTTGCAAGATTCATAAGATCATCACCAATGTTGTGTTTTAGCCGGTTAAAATAAAGAGAGAGAAGGTATTGAATCGATTCAATATATTGGATGGATCGATTCCAACAAAAAAATACAAGGAGCGGGACTCTACTTAGATATCGATTCAAAGCATTAAATAACTCATATAAACATTAAACAACTCCCGTGCACCTATGAGGCTGCGCCGTGGGCCCCACTATCCGCTTTCTCTCTCTCCCCACATGATTCAATACATTAGAGGGGTCGATTCCAACTACGTCAGTCGCTGAGGTAAATATCCCGCACAACATATGGGCGTAACCCCATATGGGTGAGATGACGGAAGGGGCGAGATACTTTGAAAGGTTACTGTGACGAACGCTCAACTACATGACTTAGGAATCATGTGGGGTAACGAGTATGATTATCCTTTATGGGTACAGTGTACAACCTCCGCAGAGTTCAAACTGTTTAAACAGCCGTGCCTACGGTCAAAGACGGACATGGGAACTTTACTAGAGTTAGTTCTATTTCAAAAACCTTAATGGGTGGTATAAAAAATGTGGTGAGCTCACCTAGGCCTGAGATTGGATTTTTTCTGGGATTTCGAACTCAGTGGTGTTAATAAATGGAGGTAGCTCCAATCAAAAGAAGCATAAGGTAGAGTTTTCGACGGAGGGAACCTTTGCTGTTATTTAATATTGCACAATTACTCTCTTTAATAAAATGCAATTTGGTTAAAAATGCTAAGTGATAGGACTTTGTAATTATGATAATTGAAAATGTTGCTTTAGCAAATAAAAGAACCCGGGCCATCCTTGTTAAGCCATGCATGTATATTATTGCATCTTATGTGTTAGCTCATGAGCACGGAAGTTATGCTCATTCTCGCTCTTTCCCCCAAACCCTCAGAAACAGGAAATCCTGGAGATTACGAATACTACGAGGATCCAGAAGTTGGAGGCCCAGGAGATGATGAGAAGTAGTTTAGTTCTTGTAGTCTAAATCTCGCCTCAATCCAGTTGACTCCGTCGGTGCTTGCGTGCATCCTATATTATCTAAGTTTTCGGGTAATATCGGACGCACATGGGTTTCCCCAGTCGCTTGCCTGTAGAGAGATGTGCTCTCACCCTTTTGTTTCCGTTGCCGCTTTCGCTACTTTTGTAATGTAATCAGTTTGGCCTGTTAGACCCTTATTGTATAACTTGACCTGATGTGGTCTATGTAAACTCTGATGTATTAAATTAATGAATAGTATGGTTTTACGCCATGTATGAAATGATCCAACAATGTGCCTGTGAGTGCTATCTACTGATCTAGATAATAGCACAGTGTTTTCACAAAGGATTTGGATTTGTGAAATCCGGGTCCGACAGGGCTGATATCAGAGCATACGGCTGTAGGAGCCTTAGTTAGATTGGACGTGCCTACGGACTCGAGTCCTATTTTCAAAACTTAAGAAAAGCTTTGGCAAAATATAGCGTAATTATTGCTCCTTCTCACCACTCTTAGTTCTTTACTTACCTTGACTTCACTTGAGTTTTTACTCAGTTCTGACCCTTTCTCTTGCTTCAAAATTGTACATGACCAGTGCTTCATCCGATGCCCCGGGGGACTTCTCCACCCATGGAGAGGGCTTCGGAGAGTTCGTGGATATCCTCCGCCAGCTCATGCTATACCTGGACTACTGTCACCAACCCATCTTCAGGGGCCGGATGACTCAGGTCCTGGACCTTGAATCTTGGTCTATGGAGGTGTACCTCTATCTGAGGGAAGGCGAGTTCATCACCCACACCTTTAGAGCCAAGTATTCCAGGAGCCGCTGTTCTGATGCAGTTTAGGACACAACTCGTTTCGCCTCAGCTCGCCTGTGCCAGATGCACGAGGACGACCTGCTGGGTTCTCCATTCCGCTTCTATCCGTCTCTTCAGGAAGGATTGCGCTACCTCGAGATCTTCGAAATAAGAGCAGACGACCCCCGCCTAACTCACCAGGTGCAGCTCACGCAAGCAATGACAACTTCCCTCACCAGCGCCATGTACGAGATTGGATAATTTCGGATGCTGCTCACTTCAGCTACGACCACTCCAACACCCTCCACAACCGGCTGCTCAGATGGAATACATCCCTCTCAAAGGTGAATCAAGAAAGGGATGACGCCATTGAAGAGTTAGCACGGATCACGAAAGCCGCTGCGATCTCTGCCCTAGTTCCTGCTGCGCCTGTCGTCATCCCCAGCAACCCAGCGCCAGCTCAACCGCTTCGACTCAGAGGACCCCGAATCAGGATCACTACGTGCAACAGCGTGTGATGCCCCAGTCCACCGCCCGTCATCGACCTTGGAGAGTCCAGCCGTGGACGCAGCCTTAGCCGTTCCCGCCCCTGCTCCCACTCTCTGAGCTTCAGTCAGAGTCGTTCCCATTTCCGCTCCCCGTTGGAGTAGTCAGGACTAGTCTAGGTGAGCTAGCAGTGCTTGCTAGGCAGTCTTTTGGTTGCAAGAACTTTTTGTTTCCTTCTTTTGTAGATGTTGTGTTTGTATCTCATGTTGTGGCTTAGCATAGCCTATATACTGTGCTTCAAGAGTCATGTAACACCTAACCCCCTTAATATAATGCAGCCACTCTAGGCTTTGTATTGCACTTGATTCTTTCTCCTCATTGGTTTGAAGTTCTTCTGTGTGTGCTATAGAGGGCCAGTAAACCCTCATATATCCCCTCTCGCTGGCACCAAAGAGAGTAGCAACCCCAGGAAGTAGTGCCAGTCGCAAAAAAATGGCAACGCAAAGGCCACAAGACAGTTACCCCCAGTAGTCAGCATTTCTTGGCAGCTCGTCATTCGGACAGTCAGCAGCCCAACCACCAAGAGCTCCAACTCCACGTTCCAGTGGAAATGGTCTCCGCACTCTTCGCTCCGCTGGACAGCCTGCAACAATCGACCCTACAGCTAACCTTCACTGCTTTAGCTGTGGACAAAAAGGGTACTTCACCAATAGATGCCTCCAGAAGAGGCTTCGCCTCACACCTTGTGCAAAAGACGATAAAGCAGACCCTACCACTCATCAACTTAAAGAATTACCCAGAAGAAGTTGTCACATTAAAGACAACAGTGCCGCTACACCAGAAGGACCCCTGAAGGTTATCACTTGCTTCCATTGCGGAAATACCAGACACATCGCCAACAAATGCCCCCAAAGGAAGCAAGGCCAAGAGATCAAATATTTCTATTGCGACAACCTAGGACACCATGTAAACAGATGTCCCCAATGGAATCTTGAAGAACCAACAAGGAATGTCATCGCAGCCAACCTCAGTCTTGGCAACGAAGAACTTATCAAGAGCCCCAGCAAAAAGCAAGTTGTACCTACTGAAGTTCTATGATCAGACCCAGAAGCTTCGCTAGATGCCATATGCCTTGAATGTGGCAAGACATGACATGTCACCCAACTATGTCCTCCAATATGACAAGATGCAAGAGGAGCATGCTTCACATGTGGGTAATATGTACACTATTGCTACACGTGCCCAGTTCCCTACTGTCCCTGTTGCGAGGAACACCATCAATCCGAGTATTGCCCTATGAACCCAGTAGCATGCATGCGTTGTGGAGAAAAAGGACATCAGTCAGACCAATGCTGTGTAAACTGCCCCAACTGCGGTGAGGATCAACAGTCAGGTGAAAGCCCGATGCTTAAAGTTACGTGCTTCCTCTGCGAAGGACAAGACCACTGCCCCAAAGACTGTTTCCTACGCCCGTTACTGACTAAAGCAGTTGAGCTACAAAGGACAAGTTTTCAAGTCGCTGCGAGACTCGTCATAAATAAAGTTGGTAAAGACAACCAATATCAGACACCCTTCATTTTAAAAGAGAATAGTCAGATTGCACTGAAATATCCGAGTACCTCAGTGGAAATGAAAGGAAATGGGAATGTTCTCCGCTCTCACCACCCCGCGAGACCATCTGCAGCCACCAACCCGATAGCTCATCTTCGCAGCTTCAATTGTGGAGAAAAAGAACACTTTGCTAATAAGTGCTCTCAACCTGCCACCCCGGCAAGGTTCAACTTCAAGACCCTACCAACTCAAGGCCATATCTCAGCTCCAAGCAGAAATCATCAGACCTCGCAGGCATCCAGAGCCACTTCCACACCAAGCCAGAGCCAAGGCCATGTGAACCATGTCACCGCCGAAGAAGCCCAAGTAGCTTCAGGAGTAACAAGAGGTACGTTCTCTGTCTAATCCGAGTAGCTCGAATCTCGGGGTCGAGATTGCGTTTAAAGTGGGTAGGATTTGTAACATCCCGTTTTCGAAAACGGTGAATAGAAATTACTGTTTGGTTTTCGGTTTTCAATTGTATTTCAAATTATCTAGTAATTTCAAATCTTCTAGCTTTTAGCTGAGGTCGGGTTTGTGTTTCAAACCTTTTTGCAATTCCCGGATTCAAGTTTGAATTCCTCTTTTCAGATTTTAGGCCCTTTCTCTCTTTTGCCCTCCTCTCTTGTTTTGGGCTCAGCCTGTTTTACTTCTTGGGCTGGCACATTTCTCCCTCCCGGCCTCCTAGCCCATCTCCACCCGGCCCACATCTCCTTTCGGCTCAATTGGCCCGAGCCACCCTCCCCTGCCCTTCTTCTACCCACGGCCACTGCACTGCACCCCATGCGCTCGGTCAAGGCCTGCGCCACCCCTGCCACCCTTGTGCCCGCTTGCAGCGCCCACCTACCTCGTCGCCTCCGCCACCTATTCCGACCTCCAAGTCACCGCTGCCGTCAGCCCCTCCTCCCTAGCCTTCCCTGGTCCAGCAACCTCTCCTCTTGTCCCTTTTCTTCTTCCTCGAGTCGGCCGGGTCATGCCCCCGTCACCGAGTGCCCTGCCGCCTACGCCATCTCGCGTGCCTCTGCCACCCCCACGCTACTCCTCTGCCACCTCATGTGCCCGCCTGTGCCTCTGCTTCGTTCCACCTGCTCCCGTGGACTTCGGCATCCACCGCACCCCGCCTCGTCATCCCATCGCCCGGCTCGTGCCGCGTCGGCTCTCCGACCACATCGCCACTTGAGCCTCGCCACCCGCACCTACCGCTTATCTTTGTCTGTCTGTGTCTACCACGGCCCTCCAAATCCTTGCTTGGGAACCCCACGACGCCAGCACCTTCGCCTTGTCCCGTCGCCCAGGCCGTGCAAGTCGTCGTCACACCAGAGCCGCCCATGCTGCTAGCTCCGAACGGCCACCAAGGCCCCTCCCCAACGGCTCTTCCATCCTCTTCCTTGCGGCTATAAGAGCCCAGGCATCCCCTCTTGACCCCTCCCTTCATCTCCCTCTTCTCCAGTAAGTGTTGGAAATATGCCCTAGAGGCAATCATAGAGATGATTATATTTCATTATGTTCATAACATTGGATAATGTGTTATCTTGTTCCTAGAATAATATTGTTAATATTTATTATCAAGTATGTGACTTGGTTGTGAAACTCTATATTTACGCAATAATTATTCTTACACGATCCTCGGTCGTAAACATATGAGGACACATATGAATAGACTAGCATATGTATTGGTTGATGACTATGTTTCACGAGTCATAGATATGGAGATATCAAACCAATAATATGGACACATGTTAGAGAACATGATGTTGGATAAGACCCACCTTGAGGCACTATTGAGATTGTTATGAATCTATGTGTCATTAGTTGGTCTCAAGCAATGATGATGTATAATCCTTAGACCCGAGATCAAGATGGTTTCCTACATGTGTAAGAGCACTCTTAGGGGTTGCCAAACGCTACACCGTGAATCGGGTAGTTATAAAGGTAGCTTTGGGTATGCTCAAACATGGAGAGGAATGTGACCTGGTGGGATATGGGATTTGCCCTCCTAACATAACAGAGAGATGTCTCTGGGCCCTCGTTGTGATCGGATAAAGAAAGTGCATGGCCATGCCACTAGTAGTCGAAGTGTTCGACCACATAAGGTTATCGATACTCGATCGAGAAAGTATTGAGCAGTCCATGGATGACACAACATCTCACCGAGTTCAACCAGATATCGTGAGGCAAAGGGAGAATACATGAGTAGGTCACTTAGTTCGACCGACCTACCGATCGGGTCGTATGGAGATACAAGCAAGTCGAGATCGGTCGAACATAATCACAGAGTGGTCGAAACCAAGTCGTAAGGAGTTACGAGTTGGTCGTGATCAAATATGAACTGGTCGTATAGAGATAGGACACGGTCGTAAGTGATGAGGACCTGGTCGATATCATATTGCATTAAGGTTCGTCCGATATAATTTGTGTGTTTTCGAATCGATATGTTACGCTAGGAGCCGCTTCGACTCGTGATCGGAAACGGTTTCCGAATCACAACCGAACTACACATGAACCTACAGGGTCACACACTTAACGGGTTGGAACAAACCAGTACGAATACGATTCAGAACGTGTGGGATAGGATCCGCCACGAGCACTATATAAGGAGGTGCATGAGGCTATTGTAAAAGATGCGTGAAACACCACCAAAACCCTAGCCGCCATCTCCTTGAGAGCTCCACCGTGCGACTTGGTGCTGGCACACCGACGTTCGGTTGTTCCTTCCCTGGACGTGTGGATACCGTAGAGGCGCTACTACGATTGTTGCGCTTGAGGACGATCCGCGATTTTCACAAGGAACCGCAGACGTTGCTGGAGGAGACGATCGACTGCGACCATCGTGATCGACTTGTCGGGCGTTGGACGATCGACTACGACCACTACATCGACGCGCTCTTCGTTGGACCAGGCTGCTCCAACCCTTCTTCCGCTGCTCTGCGCGTCTGTTGGTAACGATCTGTGATCATCTACTTGCTTGGCATCCTGGTTCGCGTGGTAGAAATTTTTGTTTGTAGCTATCGTAGCCTACCCCGTGACCCAACAGTAAGTTCTCCCAAAAGAACCCGCCGCCGCTCCCGTTTTGTTTTGGTCGCGCTGCCTCACCATCGCCTCGCCGCTCTGGCCCCGCCACCACCCCGCGGACCCCGTCACTAGGTGCCACCGGAGCCAAGGAAGCTCTCCCCCACCTCCCTTTGTCCTCTTCGCTGCCGTGGAGGGCCCTCCCTGCCACACCTCCTTCTCCGTTGCCGGCCACCGCCGCCGGACCACCTCCGGCCTCCCAGACCGCCTCTGCGCCTTCCTCGTGGCCGCGTGCAGGCCATGCGCGAGCTGCCCCTGTCGTCGCGCCGTAGTCACGTCGTGCATCTCCAAACCATGGAGCCCGTCGCCACCTTCTTGCCTCGCCGCCGCCGCACCCACCCCTCCCCGGAGCCGCCGCCGGCACTCATGGGGACCCCAACCCCATGGGGTCCCATTCCGCCCTTTCGCTCGCCTCGCTTACAAGACCAAAGATGAGCCCAAGGCCTTGCGCCTGGTTTCCCTATCTTGCCGAGGCTCGCCTCCTCCTTCTCTCTTTGGTCAAGGGCCCTACCCGTCATTGGCTTTAGGCCCCCCCCTCCTTTGACTGCCAAGTGGGCCCGGCCGTGGCTGGTTCACGCGAGCCCACGCGCGCCCCACGCCTGGACTTGGTCCACGACTATTCGAGTGCACCTGTGAGGCTGCACTGTGGGCCCTACTATCGGCTTTCTCTCTCCCCCCTTTTTCTTGTATTTCCTTTTAGGGTTTAATTCCAATCCGAACTTCAAAAGTCCCGTACTCCCTCGTTGTAACTCAAAAAATTATGAAATTTGTTTCTAAAATTTTGTAAATTCAAGATCTTTCTAATGGCATTGGCCTTGTTTAATTTGGAGTTCATTTGTTATTCCTTTAGTATTTATTTGCTCTCTTTGCTTGTTTGTGCCTTTTTTCGGTACGTTCGTACGAATAGGATTCGAAGAAGCTGGAAATCTCCAACTTGATCAAGCACAAGACTATCAAGACCCTCTTACCTTTAATCTAGATGAGTCGATACTTTGATCATTTTGAGCCTACATTTTATGTAAATTATATTCATTTAAATTGCCAAAATTATATGCTTTAATTCTTTAATCAAATGTATGTTAAAGCTTATGGTAGTTAAATACCCATTTGATGATTAATTGACAATTGAATCCATTATTCCATATCACCCTAGTAACTATATGGTAATTAGTAGTTATAGGTTGTACTTAAGCGACATGCTAGTCTTGCTTAAGTACTAGGACATTAAATATCCTAATCATCATCTTTTAAACATAAAAGTGGTTTTAGGCAGTCATTGTAGGTAAATGACTGAGATGGTTGAGTTAATGTTTGTGCTCCTCAAAAACCCTAATAACTTGCCGTTACCGTCTGGGCGGATGGTAGGATGGATGGTATGTTGATGGGTGCTAATGCAGCCCAAGGAATGTATGGTATGTGGAATGAACCGCCCAGATGACCCTAAGGACTTAATCTTGTCATGACCTCCCGTGTAAACATGTACAACCACAAGTCCGCAGCGTTTAACTTGACTTAGTAAATTTATTGAACCCTGAATGTCATCTCGCTGGATGGATAATGGGAACGTGCAAGCTTTGGATACTTCCGGCTTGAATGGGACACCAAGGCACGGTGACGTTGCCAGATCGCCGTGGTGTAGTCCAACTACGCTAGTCACTGAGGTAAACATCCCACACAACGTATGGGCATAACCCCATATGGGTGAGATGATGGAAGGGGCGAGATACTTTGAAAGGTTACTGTGACGATCGCTCAACTACATGACTAAGGAATCATGTGGGGTAACGAGTATGATTATCTCTTGTGGGTATAGTGTACAACCTCTGCAGATTCTAAAGCTGTTTTAAGCAGTAGCGCCTACGGTCAAAGGCGGACATGAGAACTTTACTAGAGTTAGTTCTATTTCACAAACCTTTGTGGGTGGTATGAAAAATGTGGTGAGCTCACCTAGCCACGAGATTGGATTTTCTGGGTTTTTGAACTCGGTGGTGTTAATAAATAGAGGTAGCTCTCGATCAAAAGAAGCATAAGGTAGAGTTTTCGATCTGAGGGAACCCTCTTGTTATTTAATATTGCACAATTACTCTCTTTAATAAAATGCAATTTGGTTAAAAATGCTAAGTGATAGGACTTTGTAATTACGATAATTAAAAATGCTACTTTAGCAAATAAAAGAACCCGAGCCATCCTTGTTAAGCCATGCATGTATATTATTGCATCTTGTGTATTGGCTCGTGAGCATGGAAGTTGTGCCCATTCTCGCTCTTTCCCCCAAAACCCTCAGAAGCAGGGAATCCTGTAGATTGCGAATACTACGAGGATCCAAAAGTTGGAGGCTTAGGAGATGATGAGGAGTAGTTTAGTTCTTGTAGTCTAAATCTCACCTCAGTCCAGCTAACTCCGTCGGTGCTTGCGTGCATCCTATATTATCTGAGTTTTCGGGTAATATCGGACGCACACGGGTTTCTCCAGACGCTTGCTTGTTGAGAGATGTGCTCTCACCCTTTTGATTCCATTGTCGCTTGCACTACTTTTGTAATGTAATCAGTTTGGCCTGTTCAGCCCTTATTGTAAAACTTGACCCGATGTGGTCTATGTAAACTCTGATGTGTCAAATTAATGAATGGTATGGTTTTACGCTATGTATGAAATGATTCAGCAATGTGCCTGTGAATGCTATCTACTGATCCAGGGAATAGCACAGTGTTTTCACAGAGGATTTGGATTTGCGAAATTCAGGTCCGATAGGGACACACGCGGTTGTAGGATCAAGGATAACCGACTAGAGGGGGGGTGAATAGGAGGTTTTTAAACTTTCTAATAAATTAACCAATTAAGCCAATTAAGAACTAAGTGTCTAAACTAGATAGTGTGTGCTCATGTCATCCGCCGTGCTGGGTATTCGTACCGCGCGCTATAGGTAGTGTGTGCTCATGTCATCCGTTAGAATTGGATTCTGTGCATAACTTGTTTTTGCAGGGATTGATGTGAATAGTATGACCCATACTGTTTCATGTATGAGATGCATGTATGCTTGTAATATTCATGACCTGCGTGTCATGTTAATTACAACCCAAGGCTGTCTATAATTGTATAACGGCCTGCGTGTCGACTTGTGATGCTTCTTTACTCCTTGTGTTTCATTACTAGTACTATTAGAAATAATGGCTTAGTGAGAGTGCTTGGAGGAGTCCACCACTTGAAGACATGGTGAACAGGATGCATGGCGATGGAGATTACCATGAAGAAGGGTCATGCTATATCACAATGCAATTTGATTGTCTGTGAATGCCTTTACATTCCTGTTCATTTATTTCTATGCATGTTATTTTGCTTTAATTGCTTTTAACATAATAGAAGTAAAATTCCCTCACTTAATATTAAGTTAAATTGATGCCCTCCCAAATATGCCGCACCATCAAAAGTCATGTATTTTTAATGGTAGGTCTTGCCAAAGCAGTGCCATTAACTCTCCTTGACTAGATGGGTTTGTGTCAGACACTTACGCGCTGGCATTGGTTCAACTTAACAAGGTTATCATAACAGTTGTGGACCTTGGGGCATAAAGGTTGGGTGCCGAAGCATAGAGATGCTGCCCAACAACAAGAGTCATATAGTAGATATGATTAGCAAAGGTTGCTTACCGTTTTCACTAGTCTTCTAGCAGTGAAGCCAAAGCTCACTAGTTGATTAAATGATTATGGATCTTGAATCATTAAATGTCATAAGAGGGATATGGTGTTTAGTGGGAGTATCTTTATTAAATTGTTTAATAGAAGTTACTTTAATGAACATATGTCTTAGTTTTGCATATATTTTTGTTGTAGATCATGGCACCAATCGCAGTACCTACATCCAGCTTTTGCTTTTACGCTCGATACTTGAAAAGGAAAAACTTAATGGAACAAATTTTATGGATTGGTCCCAGAACCTGATTGTTCTCAGGCAAGATAAAAAGGAACATGTTCTAGAAGAACCAATTCCAGAAGTGCCTACAGAAAATGCTGCTGCTGCTATTAAAACTGCCTATAAAAAGGCATGTGATGAGTCCCTTGATGTTAGCTGTCTCATGCTTGCTGCTATGAACTCAGACCTTCGAAGCGGTTTGAGAACATAGAGGCCTCACGATATGATCGTAGCGCCAAAGGCATGTTTGAGACACAAGCAAGAACTGAGAGATTTGAGATCTCAAAGAACTTGTTTGGATGTAAGCTAGCTGAGGGTGGTTCGGTGAGCCCTCATGTAATCAAAATGGTTGGTTACACACAGAGCTTGGAAAAACTTGGTTTTCCACTTAGCCAAGAATTGGCTACAGATTTGATTCTTGCTTCGCTTCTCGAAAGCTATGGCGATTCATTTTGAACTTCCATATGAAGCAGCTTAGACAAGAATCTCACCGAATCGCATATGATGCTTAAGGCAAAGAGAGGGCAAGATTAAGAAATGCAACAATCATGTGATGATGGTGCAAAAGAGTACAAGCTTCAAGAAGAAGGCTAAGACTTGGGTCAAGAAAAAGGGCAAGGCTAAAGTTTCGGATGAGATCCAAACTGACAAACCTAAACCCAAGACTAAGTCTAGCCCGACTCAAGAGAATGAATGCTTTTACTGCAAAGAACTAGGCCACTGGAAGAGGAACTGCAAGAAATACCTAGCTGATCAGAAAAGGAATGGTGGGACTAAAACTTCCACTACAGGTATTAATGTTATAGACATTTTTCTTGCTGACTCTTCTGTTAACTCATGGGTATTTGATACCGGATCGGTTGCTCATATATGCAATACGATGCAGAGTCTAACAAGAAGTAGGATGATTGCAAGGGGCGAGATGGATCTTCGCGTCGGGAATAAAGCAAAGGTTGCTGCATTAGCCGTCGGGACTATGCCACTACTATTGCCTTCAGGATTTATTATGGAATTGAATAATTGTTATTACGTTCCAGCCATTAGTAGAAACATTATCTCTGCCTCATGTTTGATGGCAGAGGGTTATAAATTCATTATAGAGAACAATGGTTGTTCTATATTTTTGAATGAAGTGTTTTTGGCTATGCACCTATTTTGAATGGGTTGTTTATTTTAAATCTTGATGATGCATCAGTCTATAATATTAATGCTAAAAGGCTTCGGCCTAATGAAATAAATTCCACTTTTATTTGGCATTGTCGTTTGGGTCACATAAGTGAGAAACGCATGAAAAAGCTCCATAATGATGGAACTCTAAACTCATTTGATTTAGAATCATTTGAAACATGCGAGTCTTGCCTGGTCGGAAAGATGACCAAGACGCCTTTCACTGGTCGTAGTAAAAGGGCGTCCGACCAGTTGGCACTCATACATACTGATGTGTGTGGACCAATAAGTACGACAGTTAGAGGTGGTTTTCAGTACTTCATTACTTTCACCGATGACTATAGTAGATATGGTTATATCTACTTAATGAGGCACAAGTCGGAATCCTTTGAAAAGTTCAAGGAGTTCCAGAATGAAGTACAGAATCAACTTGGCAAGACAATCAAATCTTTACGATCTGATCGTGGAGGTGAGTTTTTGAGCCATGAGTTTGGTAATCATTTGAAACAATGTAGAATTATTCCACAGCTTACACCACCTAGCACTCCACAATGGAATGGGGTGTCCGAGCGGCGTAACAGGACCTTGTTGGACATGGTTCGATCAATGATGAGCCAATCGGATCTGCCATTATATTTTTGGGGTTATGCTCTAGAAACTGCCGCTTTCATTTTAAATAAGGTACCATCTAAATCAATAGATAAGACACCATATGAGATGTGGACTGGGAAAAGTCCTAGTTTGTCTTTTCTAAGGATTTGGGGATGTGATGTCTATGTTAAACGCTTGACGCCCCGATAAGCTCACACCCAAATCGGATAAATGCTTCTTTATAGGATATCCTAGGAAACCAAAGGATATTATTTCTACAACCGAAGAGGACAAAGTTTTTGTTGCCGAAATGGTGTCTTTTGGAGAAAGAGTTTCTTTCAAAAGGAGTCGATGGGAGAAAGGTGCAACTCAAGAAATTCGGAAACATCCGAAAGTGTTTCAACTCCTATTGAACCTCTCATGGATGAACAAATTGTTGTTGAACTCAGAGACAAGGCACCACCACGAGATCTAAAAGGCGCGTCAATTGCCTACAAGATATGGGCATGACATATTATTATTGAATAATGGTGAGCCTAAGACTTATGAGGAAGCGATGATGGACCCGGACTCGAGAAATGGCTTGGAGCCATGAAACCAAATAGATTCCATGAGAGAAAATCGGGTTTGGAACACGGTCGATCCACTTGATGGTGTCAAAACCATTGAGTGCAAATGGATCTATAAGAAAAAGATTGATATGGATGGAAATGTTCACATTCATAAGGCTCGACTAGTCGCAAAAGGTTTTCGACAAGTTCAAGGAGTTGACTACGATGAGACTTTCTCACCAAGAGCGATGCTTAAATCTGTTAGGATCATTCTAGCAATTCTTGCATATTTCGACTATGAGATATGGCAAATGGATGTCAAAACAGCTTTCCTTAATGGAAACCTAGATGAGGATGTGTACATGACACAACCTCAAGGTTTTGTCGATCCAAACAATGCTAGTAAAGTATGCAAACTTCAAAAGTCCATTTATGGATTGAAGCAAGCATCTCGGAGTTGGAATATACGTTTTGATGAGGAGATCAAAAGGTTTGGTTTCGTCAAGAACAAAGAAGAACCTTGTGTTTACATGAAGGTTAGTGGGAGCGCACTTGTTATTCTCGATCTTGTATGTAGATGACATACTCTTTGGTGGAAATGACATTCCGATGCTAGAATCTGTTAAATCTTCATTAAGGAAAAGTTTCTCAATGAAAGATTTAGGAGATGTAGCATATATCTTGGGAATAAGGATCTATAGAGATAGATCTAGAAGGCTAATTGGATTAAGCCAAGAAATGTACATAGACAAAGTGTTGAATCGGTTCAACATGTAAAATTCCAAGAGAGGATTCTTGCCCATGGCGCATGGCATTAATCTTAGCAAGAATCAGTGTCCTACGACTACTGATGAGCGAGACAAAATGAGTGATATTCCATATGCTTCGGCCATTGGATCTATCATGTACGCCATGATATGTACACGACCAGATGTATCATATGCTCTAAGTGTTACGAGCAGATACCAAGCTGATCCCGGTGAATGTCACTGGACAGCCGTAAAAAACATTCTTAAGTACTTAAGAAGGACTAAGGATGTGTTCCTAGTTTATGGCGGTGATGAAGAGCTCGTTGTAAATGGTTACACCGATGCAAGCTTTCAAACCGACAAAGATGATTATCGTTCGCAATCTGGTTTTGTATTCATTTTGAATGGAGGAGCAGTGAGCTGGAAAAGTTCCAAGCAAGAAACGGTTGCTGATTCCACGACAGAGGCTGAGTACATTGCGGCTTCTGAAGCTGCAAAAGAAGGTGTTTGGATAAGGAATTTCATTGCTGAATTGGGAATGGTTCCGAGTGCCTCGAGCCCAATGGATCTCTATTGTGACAACAATGGAGCCATTGCTCAAGCTAAGGAGCCTAGATCCCATCAGAAGTCCAAACACATACTCAGGCGTTATCATCTTATCCGCGAATTGGTGGATAGAGGAGATGTTAAGATATGCAAAGTTCATACGGATTTAAATATTGTCGATCCGCTGACAAAGCCTCTCACTGACCAAAGCATGAGGCACACACAAGAGCTATTGGTATTAGATACCTAAAATGATTGACTCTAGTGCAAGTGGGAGATATTGGAAATATGCCCTAGAGGCAATCATAGAGATGATTATATTTCATTATGTTCATAACATTGGATAATGTGTTATCTTGTTCCTAGAATAATATTGTTAATATTTATTATCAAGTATGTGACTTGGTTGTGAAACTCTATATTTCGCAATAATTATTCTTACACGATCCTCGGTCGTAAACATATGAGGACACATATGAATAGACTAGCATATGTATTGGTTGATGACTATGTTTCACGAGTCATAGATATGGAAATATCAAACCAATAATATGGACACATGTTAGAGAACATGATGTTGGATAAGACCCACCTTGAGGCACTATTGAGATTGTTATGAATCTATGTGTCATTAGTTGGTCTCAAGCAATGATGATGTATAATCCTTAGACACGAGATCAAGATGGTTTCCTACATGTGTAAGAGCACTCTTAGGGGTTGCCAAACGCTACACCGTGAATCGGGTAGTTATAAAGGTAGCTTTGGGTATGCTCAAACATGGAGAGGAATGTGACCGGTCGGATATGGATTTGCCCTCCTAACATAACAGAGAGATGTCTCTGGGCCCTCGCAGATCGGATAAAGAAAGTGCATGGCCATGCCACTAGTAGTCAAGTGTTCGACCACATAAGGTTATCGATACTCGATCGAGAAAGTATTGAGCAGTCCATGGATGACACAACATCTCACCGAGTTCAACCAGATATCGTGAGGCAAAGGAGAATACATGAGTAGGTCACTTAGTTCGACCGACCACCGATCGGTCGTATGGAGATACAAGCAAGTCGAGATTGGTCGAACATAATCACAGAGTGGTCGAAACCAAGTCGTAAGGAGTTACGAGTTGGTCGTGATCAAATACGAACTGGTCGTATAGAGATAGGACCTGGTCGTAAGTGATGAGGACCTGGTCCCATTCCGCCCTTTCGCCGGCCGCCGCTCGCCTTCGCTTGCCAAGACCAAAGAATGAGCAATGAGCAAGGCCTTGCGCCTGGTTTCCTGTCTTGCCGAGGCTCGCCTCCTCCTTCTCTCTTTGGTCAAGGGCCCTACCCGTCATTGGCTTTAGGCCCCCCCCCTCCTTTGACTGCCAAGTGGGCCCGGCCGTGGCTGGTTCACGCGAGCCCACGCGTGCCCCACGCCTGGACTTGGTCCACGGCTGTTCGAGTGCACCTGTGAGGCTGCACCGTGGGCCCTACTATCGGCTTTCTCTCTCCCCCCTTTTTCTTGTATTTCCTTTTAGGGTTTAATTCCAATCCGAACTTCAAAAGTCCCGTACTCCCTCGTTGTAACTCAAAAAATTATGAAATTTATTTCTAAAATTTTGTAAATTCAAGATCTTTCTAATGGCATTGGCCTTGTTTAATTTGGAGTTCATTTGTTATTCCTTTAGTATTTATTTGCTCTCTTTGCTTGTTTGTGCCTTTTTTCGGTACGTTCGTACGAATAGGATTCGAAGAAGCTGGAAATCTCCAACTTGATCAAGCACAAGACTATCAAGACCCTCTTACCTTTAATCTAGATGAGTTGATACTTTGATCATTTTGAGCCTACATTTTATGTAAATTATATTCATTTAAATTGCCAAAATTGTATGCTTTAATTCTTTAATCAAATGTATGTTAAAGCTTATGGTAGTTAAATACCCATTTGATGATTAATTGACAATTGAATCCATTATTCCATATCACCCTAGTAACTATATGGTAATTAGTAGTTATAGGTTGTACTTAAGCGACATGCTAGTCTTGCTTAAGTACTAGGACATTAAATGTCCTAATCATCATCTTTTAAACATAAAAGTGGTTTTAGGCAGTCATTGTAGGTAAATGACTGAGATGGTTGAGTTAATATTTTTGCTCCTCAAAAACCCTAATAACTTGCCGTTACCGTCTGGGCGGATGGTAGGATGGATGGTATGTTGATGGGTGCTAATGCAGCCCAAGGAATGTATGGTATGTGGAATGAACCGCCCAGATGACCCTAAGGACTTAATCTTGTCATGACCTCCCGTGTAAACATGTACAACCACAAGTCTGCAAAGTGCAACTTGACTTAGTAAATTTATTGAACCCTGAATGTCATCTCGCTGGATGGATAATGGGAACGTGCAAGCTTTGGATACTTCCGGCTTGAATGGGACACCAAGGCACGGTGACGTTGCCAGATCGCCGTGGTGTAGTCCAACTACGCTAGTCACTGAGGTAAACATCCCGCACAACGTATGGGCATAACCCCATATGGGTGAGATGATGGAAGGGGCGAGATACTTTGAAAGGTTACTGTGACGATCGCTCAACTACATGACTAAGGAATCATGTGGGGTAACGAGTATGATTATCTCTTGTGGGTATAGTGTACAACCTATGCAGATTCTAAACTGTTTAAACAGCCGCGCCTACGGTCAAAGGCGGACATGAGAACTTTACTAGAGTTAGTTCTATTTCACAAACCTTTGTGGGTGGTATGAAAAATGTGGTGAGCTCACCTAGCCCTGAGATTGGATTTTCCTGGGTTTTTGAACTCAGTGGTGTTAATAAATAGAGGTAGCTCCGATCAAAAGAAGCATAAGGTAGAGTTTTCGATGCAGGGAACCTCTACTGTTATTTAATATTGCACAATTACTCTCTTTAATAAAATGCAATTTGGTTAAAAATGCTAAGTGATAGGACTTTGTAATTACGATAATTAAAAATGCTACTTTAGCAAATAAAAGAACCCGAGCCATCCTTGTTAAGCCATGCATGTATATTATTGCATCTTGTGTATTGGCTCGTGAGCATGGAAGTTGTGCCCATTCTCGCTCTTTCCCCCAAAACCCTCAGAAGCAGGGAATCCTGTAGATTGCGAATACTACGAGGATCCAAAAGTTGGAGGCTTAGGAGATGATGAGGAGTAGTTTAGTTCTTGTAGTCTAAATCTCACCTCAGCCCAGCTAACTCCGTCGGTGCTTGCGTGCATCCTATATTATCTGAGTTTTGGGTAATATCGACGCACACAGGTTTCTCCAGACGCTTGCTTGTTGAGAGATGTGCTCTCACCCTTTTGATTCCATTGTCGCTTGCACTACTTTTGTAATGTAATCAGTTTGGCATTGTTCAAGCCCTTATTGTAAAACTTGACCCGATGTGGTCTATGTAAACTCGATGTGTCAAATTAATGAATGGTATGGTTTACGCTATGTATGAAATGATTCAAAGAATGTGCCTGTGAATGCTATCTCTCGATCCAGGAATAGCACAGTGTTTTCACAGAGGATTTGGATTTGCGAAATTCAGGTCCGATAGGGACACACGCGGTTGTAGGATCAAGGATAACCGACTAGAGGGGGGGTGAATAGGAGGTTTTTAAACTTTCTAATAAATTAACCAATTAAGCCAATTAAGAACTAAGTGTCTAAACTAGATATAATTCTAGCTAAGCAATTCAACACAAGATGTAAGCTAGAAATGTAAATGCGGAATAAGTAGAGACAAGAAATAACCACAATTGACAAAGGACTTTTCCCGTGGTATCGAAGACTTGCCGGTCTTCACTTGTCCATGTTGAGGAAGCTTGAACGAATCAATCCGGCTCCACAAATTAAGCCTCCCTTGATCACAATGGTAGTTCTTCCTCCGCTCTGGAGATGGCGAACTCCAAGCGACTCAAAATCTTGCACCAGGCCTCCTCACAATCTTCTTGAAGAGATCACCGTGCTCCACCGCCAAGCCGTCTAGGAGTTTGGCAAAACTCCAAGAGTAACAAATCAATGGCCTTCGCTTGACGGCACTCAAGTGTAAATCGATCAACAATGATGAGTGAATGCACTTGAATAAACTCAACAACCTCACAATGAATGCATAAGAGAATTTGAGAAGTTCAATGAATGCTCAAGGCTCTCAAGGCTCTAAGGATGTTAAATGAAGTGTAGCAACCTGTCCTTGAGCAGGTGAGGGGGTATTTATACCCCACCAAAAATTCTAGCATTTGGGACGAAGTCCCCAATTTTGATGGCGCGGTACTACCAAGAGTTAAGGGCAGATTACCGCACCATTGTCAGAGAGCTGCAACGGTTAAAACAGAAGCATTAATTCCCTCTGATATAGCCGTTGAAACTGTGGCGCGGTACTACAGCCAACTATCATGCGGTACTACCGCTACGGCCGGTCATACCGCTCACAAGGGCGGTACTACCGTTCCAAGGGTTTTGCAAACACAGCTGAAAATGGTGCTTCTCTGGAAATTTTATACCGCTCCATCACTTTCGGAATAGCCGGTGCGGTAGTACCATTTCAACAACAGCGGTACTAACGTTCCCAGGGTTTGCAAATTAGGACCGAAATGGAGTCTCTCTATAAATATTGTGCCGCTACACAAATTTTGGAACAACCGAGGAACGGTAGTTCCGCTCAATATCTGCGGTACTACCACAACACAAGAGCAACTAGAGAAACTTAGCATTTTAAACTAGACACGTGGCCGGCTTAGATTAATTGGGCCGTTCGGACCACCTTTTTAACCACACAATCAAGGTGATGTTCGGACAGTCCGAATAGCCCATGGTAGTACCGCCAAATAAAATACGGTCATACCACTAAATGGTAGTTCCGCTTGAAGCTTCGGTACTACCGTTCGCTGGTGAGCAATCAAATCCCGAAAACATGCCTTATTTGATTTTTAGAACTGCCAACTAAAAAACGGAATGTCCGCGCTGCGGTCGTACCGCTCAGCAATTAAGTCAACATGGCACGTTCGGACTATATACGTGGACGGCCCAGATTGATTGGGCCGTTCGGACCACACATTTAAACCACACGATCAAGTCACTTTTAGACGGTCCGAACGGCACACGGTAGTACCGCCGAAGGATACGCGGTCATACCACTAAGCAGTCGTACAGCCAAGTAAACTCTGGTACTACCGTTTGTGCTGACAATTGCACAGAATGCTTTCAAATTCAAATCCAAATGCATGCATATCCTAAATTGATCCAAATGGCACAAGAACATGCTATCAAGCTACTAGTCATGATCCTTCTTAATAGTACGACATTTAACCTATAATCTGGTCTTCCAACCATTTCTCCTAAGATCGGTAAAACATAAAAAAGGATCCTAGACTAATTGTACCTTGTCTTTTAGCTATATTGATCTTCAGGAAGTCCTTTAACATGCATCTTCAAGTCATCAAACTCACCAATGGGACTTAACTTTGTAAATACTCAATAAACATGTTAATCCCATATTCACATATTATCATTAATTACCAAAACCATTTTTAGGAGCCTAGATGCTTTCAATCTCCCCCTTTTTGTTAATTGATGACAACACAACTAATATGTGAGAAAGATTGTTTTGAATATACCATTTGTTTAAAAACAAGTGTATATTCTTTTGATGACTTAATAACAAAATAATTCTTGCAGTGAGCTCAAATGAGTTTAGAGAATTATTTTCTTGTTAAATCCATTATAAAGAAAGCTCCCCCTAAACATGTGCATATAAAAGATAGACAATCTTTTGCAAGCACATGTATAGATTTTTGAAATTTTGGCGGAGTTTCTTTAGCTTGTTGATACTTGAGGAAAAGATTGCAATGATATATAATGACCAAAATAAAGATTGCATTGCAAATAAGCATAACATTAACATCAAGTTCAACAAGATAACACTGAACCCATAACAAAGTGTTAAATTATTACAAGCACATAAGCATTCAACCAACAAGTTCAACAATAACAAAACACATCACATAGAGTAATAATAATAGCAGTCTAGCTCCCCCTAAATCTTTCTTCTCTTCTACTTCTCCCCCTTTGGCATCAAGGACCAAAACACATATCAAACTGCTGGGTCCTGAGGAGGAAGAGATGCATCCTGAGAAGCTGGAGCTGAAGCAGGAGCTGGAGCTGGTGCTGGAGGTGGAACAATAGCAGGAGCTTGGGGAATGACAGCTAGAGCAGAAGAAGTGGAAGCTCTTGAAGGTGTGTGAGTGCGACGACGAGTGTAGCGCTGAGGAGTAGGCAACCTCTCCTCCAAAGAAGTGACACACTCTGACAGGGCAGCTAGCCTATTGTGAGTCTCAGTTTGGAATGCTAGCTAAGAATCCTTTAGCTCTTGTAATTTGTTGAGAATCAACTGCTGATTTTGGAGGATCTGAGCAAGAGTTCCCTAAGCAGGAGCATCCTCTTGAGCAACAGCCTCTACTGGAGCATCCTCATGATGAACATGAGGACCTTCTCGAGGCTTGTATGCCTTATGTGCAGATCCCAATCCTCCATGGTACTCAAACTTGCTGAGAATCAGAGCCATAATGTATGGAGCATAGTAAATCATTTTGATCCTATCATTCTTTGAGTTTGCTATGCCCCTGATCATAACATCTATTACATCAAATTTCTTTTCTTGCATAATGTTGTCAATAATGTTCCAAGCATGCCCTCTCACTACATCAAAGTTTCTAATCTTGGGATAAAAGGTATGATTAATAATCCTATTAATCAGACTAGGAATGGGCTTGAGGCCTTGGATCTTCCCTGGTGTATACCTGACATTGGGATCATAGAAGTCTGTCCATGTAGGAGCTAGCAGGGCAGGCCTATCAAATAGCTTCTCCCACTGGCCAGATTGTTGTGTTCTCAAAACAACCTCAAAATCTTCTTTGGTGCATTCCAAAAGGGTTGTCACTGTCATCCATTTCATCTTAGAAAAATATGGCTCAATATGAACTATAGCATAGAACTGTCTTATAATTTCCTCATCATAATCATTTCTCAGCTCTACAAGATCATGAAGACCAACTCTTTGAAACAGCCTATACACACCATTATATTTATCCAAAGAGTTGATATGCTCCCAATTGATCCACTTGTGATCTGCAAACTTTCTTTGATGTCCATACAGTTGATCATAGACTTGCTCTTGAAATTTAGTGTGGAATCTTGGATTAATGGAGTCTGAGGAGAAATGGTATTGATTTAAGTGTCACCTAATTGCAAACTAGTCAGCTGAAATAAGCCTTAAATTAGTTGGAGGCTCTTCTGGCTCTCCCATTTCCTCATCTGATCCTGCTAGACTTTCTGATTCTATTGCAGATTCATCGACTGCTGGACCTTTCCCTCTGTCTTGCACTGCCTTTTGTCGCACTTCTGGAACTTCTTCATCATCAACAGGAGATGCCAGACGCTGGGACAAGGAGGATTGACCTCTACTAGTGCCGACAGACTTGCGAGTGGCAATTCTGGTTCTAGGCATCTAAAGATAGAAAGGATAAGTTACAAGAAGTTCAAAAGATCAAACTAAATAGAATTAATTTTGAAAAGAGATGATATTTCTGTTTCTGTCAAAAATTGGTAATACCGCCGTTACCATGCCGGTACGACCGCATAGCGGTGGTACCGCGCTCAAGGAGTGGTAGTTCCGTTTTTCAGACTGAGTCCTAGGGCATGAAAATTAGTGAATTTTTGATGTTTCTTTTGGATTGAATCCATGGAATGGATGTATGAACATCATAGAACATCAAATTAACAATTTTTTGCCCAAAGGAAACGTATAAATCATCCACATTTCAAGATTAACCCTAAAAGTGACCTAGGGTTTCAAATCCGGGTAAAACAATAATTAAAAGGGGTTTTACCTTGAGGATTGAAGGAGTGAAACCCAAGAGATGCAAGGAATCCACAGGAATGAAGAGAAATCCGAAAAACTTTGAAGATTTGAGGATGGATTTCGGGTTCTTTGGAGTGAAGAGAGAGAGAGAGAGAGAGAGAGAGAGAGAGGCCGAGAGGAAATGAAATGGTGAGAGGTGCGGTCGAACCATCGTTAATAGTAAAGGCACGAGTGAAAAGAAACCGCAGGGCAGTTACTTCCCTTTCTCAAACCGATGTGGTATTACCGCTGCTTTACCGCCGGTAGTACCGCATTGCGGTCATACTGTAGTTATAACGCCGGTTGTACCGCACTGCAGTCAGACCACGCTTAACCCGTCGGTAGTTCCGATTTTCTTGGAACTTTAGGATTTGACTTTGGATTAGAGAGAAATGCAAATGATCCTTAGTTTTGCACTCAAATAAACATCATTTAGGATCATTATGCATTGAATAGACTAATGTCTATCTAAGAACATAATTTCTATGAATATAATAATTTTTAATAATTGTTTTGAAAATATTTTCATAAAAGGCTTCAAATAACATCAAATGAAATAAAATGCATGAGGCAAGAGTTCAACCAACATTTGAATAGTCTATGACATTTAACGCATTCCTCAATTTGCAAAAACGGCCTTCATCTAATGGTTTGGTGAAAATATCTGCTAATTGGTCTTCGGTCCAGATGTGGCTAATTTCAATATCTCCCTTGCTCACATGATCTCTCAAGAAATGGTGGCGAATATCTATATGCTTGGTTCTTGAGTGTTAAACAGGGTTATTGGCTATTTTCACCGCACTATCATTATCACACAAAAGAGGCATTTTATCAAATTTAATTCCATAATCCATCAAAGCTTGCCTCATCCATAGCAATTGAGCACAATAATTTCCCGCGGAAACATATTCGGCTTCGGCGGTGGATAATGCTACGGAGTTTTATTTCTTGGATGACCATGATACTAAAGATCTTCATAAGAATTGACAACTACCCGAGGTGTTTTTTCTACCCACTTTACAACCCACATAATCGGAATCCGAATATCCAATTAAATCAAATTTAGCACCTTTGGGGAACCATAGTTCAATGCTAGAGGAATGCTTTAAATATTTTAGTATTCTTTTTACGGCCATCAAATGACACTCTTTTGGAGTTGTGCACACATGCAAACACTAAACATAATATCGGGCCTAGATACGGTAAGATAAAGCAAACTACCAATCATAGACCTATAAAGCTTTAAATATACGGATTTACCTCCCTCATTTGATTCAAGATGACCGTTGGTAGCCATGGGAGTCTTGATGGGTTTTGCATCCTCCATGCCAAATTTCTTGATCAAGTCTTTTGCATATTTTGTTTGGCTCACGAAGATTCCATCTTTGAGTTGCTTGATTTGAAGTCCAAGGAAATAGCTCAATTCTCCAATCATGGACATTTCAAATTCTCTAGACATCATATCACCAAATTCTTTGCAAAAATATTGGTTACTAGACCTGAATATGATATCATCAACATAAATTTGACAAACAAAGAAATCATCATCTAAAACTTTAGTAAATAAAGTTGAATCAATTTTTTCGATTTTGAATCCTTTTGAGACTAGAAAATCTCTAAGGCGTTCATACCATGCTCTAGGAGCTTGTTTAAGGCCATAGAGTGCCTTGGAAAGTTTACATACATGATTTGGATTCTTTGGATATTCAAAACGAGGAGGTTGTTCAACAAAGATAAGTTCGGATATTTTATCATTTAAGAAAGCACTTTTAACATCCATTTGAAATAATTTAATATCAAAGCATGATGTAAAAGCAAGTAATATCCAATTTGACTCAAGTCTAGCTACGGGAGCAAAGGTTTCACCAAATCCAAACCTTCGACTTGTGAAAAACCTTGAGCGACCAATGTTGCTTTGTTTCTAACAACCAAACCGTTCTTATCTTGCTTGTTCCTAAAGACCCATTTTGTACCAATGATGTTGTGTTCCTTGGGTCGATTCACCAATGTCCAAACTTCATTCCAGATGAAGTTGTTGAGTTCTTCATGCATTGCATTCGTCCAGTCCAAATCATCAAGAGCTTCTTCTACATGCTTTGGCTCAATAGAAGAGACAAAAGAGTAATGTTCAAAAAAAGAAGCGATACGAGAGCAAGTTTGAACACCCTTATTTACGTCACCCAACATTTGGTCTACTAGATGATCTTTAGCAATTGCATTGTGGATTCTTGGTGGTAGGTTGGATAGTTGATCATTTTCTTTATTGTCCTCTTTATCAATTTGAATTTGATTTGTGGAAGAGATAGGAGGTTCAACTTGAGTGGAGGATGATGGATTGTCTTCGGGCTTGATGTCGCCTATTTGCATATGCTCCATTAATTTTCTTAAGGCTTCATCATCTACATCATCCAAATTCCCATGCTCTTCTTGAGAGCCGTTAGTCTCATCAAATTACACATCGTGCCTTTCTTCAACAAAACCAGAGTTTTTGTTAAAGACATGATAAGCTTTGCTATTTGAAGAATAACCAAGCAAGAAACCAACATCGCAACGACTATCAAATTTTGAAAGACGAACACTCTTTTCAAAATATAACATTTGCAACTAAATACACAAAAATAAGAGATGTTCGGTTTTCTTCCAACAAGAAGCTCATAAGAAGTCTTTTTCAAAAGGCGATGCAAATAAAGACGATTTATGTCATGACAAGCGGTGTTAATAGCTTTCGCCTAAAAACTATCGGAAGTATTATATTCATCAAGCATTATCCTAGTCATTTCAATTAATGTACGATTTTTCCTTTCTACAACTTTATTTTGCTCCGGAGTGTAGGTTGTGGAAAGTACGTGCTTTATTCTAAGTTCATCACAAAAGTCTTCAACTTTAGTATTCTTGAACTCAGAACCATTATCACTATGAATTTTCTTAATTTTGAAATCAAATTCATTTTGAGCCCTTTTTGCAAAACTTTTAAAAATACCGGAGGTTTCACCTTTGTTATCTAGGAAGAATACCCATGTGTATCTAGAGTAATCATCCACAATGACTAAACAATAGCTATTTCCCCCGATACTCTTATAGGTTGTTGGCCCAAACAAATCCATATGTAAGAGTTCCAATGGTCTAGAAGTTGACATGACACTCTTGGAAGGATGAGAATTAGCGATTTGTTTACCGGCTTGACAAGCACTACGAAGTCGATTTTTCTCAAACTTCACATATTTCAAGCCAGCAACTAAATCATGTTTGAAAAGCTTTTTAAGTTGAATCATTCCAACATGAGCTAGCCTTCTATGCCAAAGCCAACCCAATGAGGTTTTTGCAATTAAACAAGTTTTTAAGCATGATTCATTTGAAGTAAAATCAACCAAATAAAGACTTCCAAATCTAAAACCTTTGAAAACTAAAGAGCTATCTTTTGCATTTGAAATTGTAACACCTTCATTAGATAATGTGCAAATTAAGCCAAGATCACAAATTTGAGCAACCGATAGCAAATTGAAATTTAATGATTCTACTAGAGATACATTAGAAATGGAAAGGTCATTTGAGATAGCAATTTTACCCAATCCTATTACCTTTCCTTTGATATTATCGCCAAATGTGATCTTCTCAACTTCTTTACCATTCTCGAATGTGGTGAACATCTTTCTATCACCAGTTATGTGTTGAGTGCATCCACTATCAAGCACCCAATGTTTTCCACCGGTTTTACAGTTCACCTACAAAACAAGAATCAAGTTATTTTAGCTACCCAAATTTGTTTGGGTCCTTGGAGGTTAGTGACTAAGGATTTAGGTACCCAAATAGCATTCTTTTTAGCACCTAAAATCGAAGTGCCAACAAATCTAGCAATGACTTTACCATCCTTAGATTTTCTAAGCATATAACATGAATCATATATACCAAAGGATGGAGTCTTACCCATAGGACAATTTTGTTGCACATGTCCTATTTCTCGGCACTTATGGCAATACTTGCCATTTTGCTTAACAAACCTTGTGGGCTTGTTTGCCGATTTCTTACCTTTCTTGGGGACATACCCAAGTCATTCTTTGTTGAATGAGCATCTCTGCTCACTCAAAAGCTTGTCAAGGGTAGCTTTACCCTTGAAGCACCTTTCTAAGCTTTTGCTTAGCTTAGTCACTTGCTCCTTGAGCCCATTGTTGTCAACAACAAGCTTTGCATCACTATGCTCAACATTATTATGATTAGCATCAATATTAGAGCAACATGGTATAGCAATAGGATCATTACATGAAGTAAATGCACTAGTCTTCGCAATTTCTACACTAGGCATTTCATCAATAATATCACATGTAATTCCTATGTTAGAGCAAGACTTGCTTGAATTTTCTTGGATAAGCAAGTCATGAGCTTCCTTTAGCTCCTCATAAGATTCTTTTAGAGAGATATGCTCTCTCTTTAAGACCTTATGCTTTGACATTTCTTTTCCAAGATATTCATTCAAGTCAGCATATCTATTAATTCATCATATGTAGGTTCACTATCATTAATGGATTTTACCTTATCTCCTTTTGCCATGAGCAAGTAGGGGTGGAAAATAGCGATGGAGCCTCCTTGATGGCGATGCCAACGAGTCCCTTCTTCTTGGGGGACTCATCCTCATCAGAGTCGGAGTCGGTTGACTCCTCATCAGAGTCCCACTCTCCAATGTGGGCTTCATGCTTGCCATCCTTGTGAAGCTTCTTGAAAAGCTTCTTCTTGCCATTGCATTCCTTCTTCTTGGATGACTTGCCCTTGTCATCCTTATTCAAAGGACAATGAGAGGCAATGTGCCCCTTCTCTTCGCAATTATAGCATCGGATGTTGCTATAACGCTTGTTGTCACTTGAGGATTGCCCTTTCTTGCTCTTGTCGAAGTTGAAGATTCTATGTGGGAGTCTTCTCATGAATTTCTTCATTCTTCGCACAAGAAGGGCAAACTCCTCTTTGGAGTCTCCTTCTTCATCCTCATCATCGCTTGATTCCGCTTTTGCCTTGAAAGCGGTAATATTCTTCTTTGAGGAAGATGACTCCAAGAGCTCCTCCTTGTCCTTCTTGAACAACTCATTTTTTATGAGGTTGCCCAAAAGTTCTGTTGGTGTCATTCTTGGCAACTCGGGAGAGTTGAGAAATAACGTCACCAACGTCTCATACTTGTTCGGAAGGGCCCTAAGTATCTTGCGAACAATGTCAACATCAAGAAGGTACGTTAGTGCCAAGGCCTCTGAGCTCATTCACAATGTTGTTGAGTCTTGAATACATCTCATTGATGTTTTCATGAGGCAACATTACGAATATCTCATATTTTATTCGAAGCCTATACAATTTGGCTTCTTTGACCGTAGATGTTCCTCATGGATTTCCGAGAGGGTGGCCCAAATATCATGAGCGGTTTCCAAATTGCTCACTCTATTGAACTCATCCGCATTCAAAGCACCAAAGAGAGCATTCATAGCTTGGGCATCTAAATGAGCATTACTTGTCTCTTGATCTGTGGGATCTAGTGGATTAAGAGGCATGACGTAACCCTCATTTACGATTTTCCAAATGGTTGGACTCATGGCCTTTAAATAAATTGACATTCTAATTTTCCAAAAAAGCATAATTAGAGCCATCAAACAAAGGAGCCTTTCCTATAGCAATTCCCTCACTAGCCATCCTTTTCTCTCTTAGACGGTTAAGTCTAAATCAATGAGAGATCAAGCTCTGATACCACTTGTAGGATCAAGGGTAACCGACTAGAGGGGGGGTGAATAGGAGGTTTTTAAACTTTTTGACAAATTAACAAATTAAGCCAATTAAGAACTAAGTCTAAACTAGATACAATTCTAGCTAAGCAATTCAACACAAGATATAAGCTAGAAATGTAAATGCAGAATAAGTAGAGACAAGAAATAACCACAATTGACAAAGGACTTTTTCCCGTGGTATCGAAGACTTGCCGGTCTTCACTAGTCCACGTTGAGGAAGCTTGAACAAATCAAGCCGGCTCCACAAATTAAGCCTCCCTCGATCACTATGGTAGTTCTTCCTCTGCTCCGGAGATGGCGAACTCCAAGCCACTCACAATCTTGCACCGAGCCTCTTCACAATCTTCTTGAAGAGATCACCGTGCTCCACCGCCAAGCCGTCTAGGAGTTTGGCAAAACTCCAAGAGTAACAAATCAATGGCCTTCGCTTGACGGCACTCAAGTGTAAATGGATCAACTAGGATGAGTGAATGCACTTGAATGAACTCAACAACCTCACAATGAATGCACAAGAGAATTTGAGGAGTTGAATAAATGCTCAAGGCTCTAAGGATGTTAAATGAAGTGTAGCAACCTGTCCTTGAGCAGGTGATGGGGTATTTATACCCCCACCAACAAATTCTAGCCGTTGGAACAGAATTCCCCAATTTTCAGCGAAGTGCGGTACTACCGTAGGCTAAGGGCCGGTACTACCGCACCATTGTCAGAGAGTTGCAACGGTTAAAACAGAAGCATTAACTCCCTCTGACATAGCCGTTGAAACCGTGGCGTGGTACTACCGCTAACTATCATGCGGTACTACCTCTATGGCCGGTCGTACCGCTCACAAGGGAGGTACTACTGTTCCAAGGGTTTTGCAAACACAGCTGAAAATGGTGCTTTTCTGGAAATTTTATACCGCTCCATCACTTTCGGAATAACCGGAGTGCCGTAGTACCATTTCAACAACGGCGGTACTACCATTCCCAGGGTTTGCAAATTAGCACCGAAATGGAGTCTCTCTGTAAATATTGTGCCGCTACACAAATTTCGGAACAACCGAGGAATGGTAGTTCCGCTCAATATTTGCGGTACTACCACAACACAAGAGCAACCAGAGAAACTTAGCATTTTGTACTAGACACATGGATGGCTCAGATTAATTGGGCCGTTCGGACCACCTTTTTAACCACATGATGGAGGTGATGTTCTAACAGTCCGAACAGCCCATGGTAGTACCGCCAAATAAAATACGGTCATACCGCTAAGCGGTAGTTCTGCTTGAAGCTTTGGTACTACCGTTCGCTGGTGAGCAATCAAATCCCAAAAATGTGCCTTACTGGATTTTTAGAACCGCCAACTAAAAAATGGAATGTCCGTGCTGCGATCGTACCGCTCAGCAATTAAGTCAACACGGCACGTTCGGACTATATACATGGACGGCCCAGATTGATTGGGCCGTTCGGACCACATGTTTAAACCACACGATCAAGTCACTTTCGGATGGTCCGAACGGCACACGGTAATACCGCCGAAGGATATGCGGTCATACCGCTAAGCGGTTGTACCGCCAAGTAAACTCCGGTACTACTGTTTGTGCTGACAATTGCACATAATGCTTTCAAATTCAAATCCAAATGCATGCATGATCCTAAATTGGTCCAAATGGCACAAGAACAAGCTATCAAGCTAGTAGTCATTATCCCTCGGTATTTAACCTATAATCCGGTCTTCCAACAATTTCTCCTAAGACCGGTAAAACATAAAAAGGATCATAGACTACTTGTACCTTGTCTTTTAGCCATATTGATCTTCAGGAAGTCCTTTAACATGCATCTTCAAGTCATCAAACTCACCAATGGGACTTAACCTTGTAAATACTCAATAAACATGTTAATCCCATATTCACATATTATTATTAATTACCGAAACCATTTTTAGGGGCCTAAATGCTTTCAGCAGCCGGGCGGTGGCGAGGGTGGTTCTGGTGACGGCGAGGTCGAAGGCGCGTGAATCAAGGGCGGTGGAGCTGATGTGGATGCGAGGTGTGGCAGACATAGTGGGGAGGTAGGGCGCGGAATTGGAGGAAGAAGAGCGGGGCGGCGATGGTGCAAATGCGAGGAGCGGCCACATTAGGGACGCATCATGGCTGACACGGTGGTCCCAATGCATGCAGGTGTTTTGTTGGTTTTTTTACATACGTAGGGGTGGGATGATCCTCCCGCCGCACGGGAGTTAACTCCTTTTATTAGTTAAATTAGTTAAGATTGCATTGAGGCAGGTGTCCATGTTTTAACTCTAGTACTGAGATTATCCAAACCTGGCACAACTAATGGTGGGTTTTACCTATGTTATTAATCATATTTGAGCTCCATTGAAAATTTGTTGCCTTACCGCTGTGATCTCAATGAATCATAGTTGAACCCTTCACGCTGATCTCAATGAAACATAAATTTCCAGAAAGCCTCCAGCAAGGATCTATTTTGCTTTGAATTAGAGGACCAATCAAGCAATGGTACTATGGTTGTAGGTAGCTCGTTTGCCATGTATTTTCATCTTTATATTTAGATCCATTCTGTAGTTTTATTCTTGCTCTGTGATGAGAATAGGGGACACAAAATTTGTAGGCTGGAGGTTCCACCAACTGGTGCTACACATGTACTCCACTATTTAGAATAAGGAGGATTTGAAACTGGAAAGTTCTGTTCTTTTCCAGTTGGGTGTCACCATTTTATATGTCATGTCTCATCTAACGCTGATGCTTTTCCAGCTCTGACTCACGTTTTAGTTGTTCATGGTTGGGATGTAAATCCCAATGAGGAAATAATTTCATATTATTTCTTCTAGAGAAGCGCATGCCATTTACCCACAGGATTTGTGTATTTCTTTATGATAAGTTTTTTCTCTATTATTTGGTTCTTACTTTTTTCCTTCTGGTTTTATAGGTGGATGGCAAAAGTTTTTCTACTAGAGTGCTATCTAGCCTATTCCAATATCTGAATTTGGAAATTAATAAATGGTTAGGGTGATTGGATGAAATATAGTTTGAACCGTAGTAACTCAAATGCTTGAGTCTTAGATGAACCTTGGATCTCTCAGCAGCCTGTTCAGGCATTATGGTGTTGAGTGTTATACTGTTACATGCAGGGATTCAAAAATCGCCGAAAATCGGTCCAATAATCGCCGATAACCGGTTTACCGGTGGGTCCCGGTAGAAGTTCAAATCAGCTCCGAAAATCTCGGTTTGGATTAATTTCGTCCAAAAAAATTCGAATTTGCTTGAATTTTGTCTGAATTTGTTTTTTTTTAAAAAAAAATTTTAAATCCGAAATTTTCAATTTTTTTTGAAAATTTCGGCCGAAATTTTCCAATTTTCAGTGAAATCGGCCTTACCGGTCCCCTCCGGTACAATTTTTTTGCCGGTAAATAAATCCCTGGTTACATGAGGTTTTTGGTACAAGAGTAGTCCAGACACTAAAATTGCTTTCTCATATGCTGCCGGTAATTTTCGGTTCTCTAAAGTACCAGCTAGAGTTACGTACAGATCAAGTGGCACAAGGTGCAACAATCTCCTCAGACATCGTAAGCTGCTATTCAGGGTGAGCAGCAGACTCACGATAGGTCGTAATCTCAGAAAGAGCAGCGACTACGAAGTCGTAGTGCTCAAGAGGACTGATAGTGCGACGATCACGAATATCGTATCTAGGAGGAGAAGGTGGAGCAGGATCTAGCAAGGATGGAGAAGAAGTGCTGGCAACAGGGCCCAGCAAAGACGGAGGCTCAACTGAAGGAATAGGCCGAGGACGGCGATAGTAGTGCAGGGAAAGAGTGGAATCTCAACAAAAGAGCTGGATGGAACCTTCCGCAGAGAGGGAACAGGTGGATCCAGAGGCTAGGGAAGCAATGAAAGTGGAGGTGGAAGCAAAACATAAGTGGAAAGCTGAGAGTCAGGAAAAGTCAAAAAGGAGATCGATTCAACAAGAGAATCTGAGCTGACAGTAGAGGTATGAGGGTAGTAAGGTCGGGACTTATCGAAGGTGACATCTCAAGAGATTCTCACCCGGTGAGCAACAGGATCGTAGCAGCGATAACATTTATCCTCGAGACTGTAGCCAAGAAAAACACACTCAACTGGCTCTGGAGAATGACGAAGCAAACACAGCCGAAACAACGAAGGTGATTGTACTATGGAGTCCAACCGTAGAGACGCTCGACAGGAGTAGAACTCTAAAGAGCAGTGGAAGACTGCATGTTGATGAGGAAAGCAGCAGTGGAGATAGCCTTAACCCAGAAGTGAGGTGGAATAGAATAGGCAAGCATGAGAGTGCAAGCTATCTTAAGCAAGTGATGATATTTATGATCAAAGACACCGTTTTGAGTCTGAGCACCAAGACAAGAGTATTGGGGAAGAGTATCCTGGTCAGCGAGAAAGTGACGCAAAGTAGAACATAGGTATTCACTAGCTGAGTCAGCACGAAACACATGAATGACCGAATCAAACTGAGTGTGAACCATGGTGGCGAACGTATGGTAAATAGAGAGAACCTAACTATGAGAGGACATGAAGTAGATGTAACACCCCTACCCGCCACCTGGGCACGGAATGCTATCACCACACATTATTTGATACAAATTCTGCGTAGCTAATTTAACAATTAAACATCTAACAACAAAAGTGGAATATCTAGGGAGAAAGACTTGCAATAAAAACTACATGTGACGTGGATGAGCTATTCTCCCCTTCCCGATGCTGGTCATTTGCAACGATCACCTAAAAAAACATTAACAAGCAAGGGTGAGTCCGAAGACTCGGCAAGCACATAATAGAAACGATAATCACTGCCACACAAACATAAACATATCCATTTCATCATTTCCATCATAACTTTCCTTTAGTGCCATGCACCACCATTCTACATGCTCATTTACTCATTGCATTGCCCATGTATGTGAATGCACCATCATGCTCATGCTTATATGCATCTCATCAGCTGATATCGGTATCGCGGAGTGTTCACCCGGCGATGACACACTCTTCCCCCATCTTCGTTAGGATGGGGTCCTTACATTGTCGGACTTTATCTAGTCCCTACAGATGTAAGACTTCATCTAGAACACACCGGATTAGTCATGTAACTTTCTCACCGACCTCACCAGAATAGTTACATGACTTTCTCACTGACCTGGCTCATGCATTCTTGCCATGATGCAAATGTACATGTCCATTGTCATTAACATGATTCATCATTGTCATCATTAACAAGGTAGTCTCATTGCCCATCATCATTGCCATCAACATGAAACCATTATCATGTAAGCATCATCATTTAACATTACCAGGTAAGCATTCTCATGTAAACACTACCATGTAAGCATCATCACATGAGTATTATCATATAAGCGTCCTCATGCATGTAAACATTATAATGTAGGCATCATCACATAAACATTATCATGTAAACATTACCACGTAAGCATCATTATCTAAACATTACCACGTAAGCATCATTACGTAAACATTGCCACGTAAGCATCATTACCTAAATATTGCCACACAAGCATCATTACCTAAACATTACCACGCAAGCATCATTACCTAGACATTACCATGTAAGCATCATCACATATTTCATAGCACTAACAGGCTATCGCTCTACCATGCACTTGCCTGTTAACCAAGCGGAGTGGAGTAACGTGCGGATGACACCGTTCCCGAACCTCCACCTGAACAGGCATCCAACCGGACTCAATATAGTACAACAATATAAGCACATATACGGACAACATGATCCTACGAACAGTCCGATACGAACGAACCCCTTCTCTCCGGGCATTATTCTGCTAACCTGGTGCCCAAAATAACAATAATAAGTTAGAGTTTGAGTCGTCTAACCTTGCGAATAAAAATTTATCTACGCGTCTCGAATTTCTTCCCTCTTTTCTTTCCTTTTTCTTTTCTTTTTTTCCTCTCCTCTCTTTTCCTTATCTCTTTTGGCCAGCTTCCCTTTCCCCATTCTTCTGCATCTCTCCCCTTTTCTTCACTTCACCGACGCTACCTGCTTCCCCTCCGGCCTCCGACGCCTCCCCTCCGACTCTCCCGCCTCGCTTTACTCTAGCGCCGCTCCTCAAGACATCGCTTACTAACGCCACCTCGCCTGCCATGCCTGGTGTAACGCTTAGCGCGGTGCTCTCCAGTGCCGCCTTGAGCTCCCCTTGCACCCGGCCGCTTCGAAGCGGTTTCGGTTTGTTCGACGACTCCAAGACCACTCGACCCTGCTCTTCTCGCGCGTCACCCCAAAGACTGCATGGCTCGCCTAACGCCGCTCGATCTGTGTGGCCGCTCGGCTGCCAGACCGCCTCGGCTCCTCCTCACACCGACGTCGCCTCATGTTGGCTCGTGCCGACACTCGCCGCCTCCCTCGGTGCATTGCAGGCTCACCTCTCCTCGGCTCGCCTCCCAGATACCCCTTCCTCCCCTTCTCCTTAGTGACTCGGTTGCCTTCGGTGGCGAAGAAATGGGATGGGAGGAGAGGGTGGCCTGTGGGCTTGGTCTTATCCCCCCTCTCTCTATCTCTCTCTATCACTCTTTCTCTACCTCTCTCTCTCTATCACTCTCTCTACCTCTCTCTCTCTCTGAAGGCTGTCTTACTGTGGGGAGGTAATTGGTAAAAATTCGTTCTCATTGTTACTTTTACTCACATTGCATTCTACTGGCACTATATTGCACCCCCCTTAACAGAATTCGACCTCGAATTCTAGCGTCTAACAATCCACACATCGGAACAAGATGAAAAAACTGTATATAAAATAACTCTAACTCGTACCCGTAGTGAACAACTCCGGGTACTTATCGCGCATGCGAGACTCCAATTCCCAAGTCGCTTCTCGCTCAGTTTGATGCGACCAAAGCACCTTAACACACTTTATCGATCCGTGCCTCAGCACCTTCGCCGATTCCTCTAGAATCTGAACTAGACGGGACTCGAAGGTGAGGTCTTGCTTAAGGGACATCGGTTCTAGCACGATCTCATGCTCCGGATCCCTTAAGTACTTTCTCAACATAAAAACATGAAACACATTATGTACCCCTCGCATGGACTCAAGAAGGTCCAGACGATATGCCAACTTTCTAATTCGTACCAGAATCAAAAATGGCCCAATGTACCACGGGCTAAGCTTCCCTTTGGTACCAAATCGCACAACTCCTCTAGTGGGAGACACTCTCAGGAGCACCTGATCCCCCACTTCGAACTCTAAGTCGCGCCTCCTCGCATCCGTATAGTTTTCTGCCTACTCTGGTCAGCTAACAAATTTTGTCTAATCTCCGCCACACGTTCCATTGGTTGCTAGACCCAATCCGGACCCAGAACAGCCTTCTCGCCTACGGCATCCCAATAAAGTGGCGATCTACATTTCCGTCTATACAGAACCTTGAATGGAGCTGCCCGAACACTAGAGTGGTAGATGTTGTTGTAGGTAGACTCCACGAGTGCTAAATGATACCTTTCTAGGACCAAACACAGGACCTCAACATGTCCTGCAGTGTTTGAATGGTGCGTTCAGATTGCCCATCTGTCTGTGGGTGGGAAGCGGTACTAAACTGTAGCTTTGTGCCCAAAGCACCCTGCAAACTCTTCCAAAACATGGAGACAAACTTAGCATCTCTGTCAGAAACTATCGTCTTGGGCACACCATGCAACCTCACTATCTCACACACATAAATGGGTGCCAAATCACTTGCTAAATTCGTCGTGTGAATAGGGATGAAGTGCGCGAATTTGCTAAATCGATCCACCACTACCCAAATTGCGTCCTTACCTCACTGGGTACGAGGTAAGATGACTACGAAATCCATGATAATGTCATCCCATGGCTGCTGTGAAACATCCAAAGGCTGCAATAGCCCAGCGGGACGCTTATGCTCAGCCTTCACCTGTTGGCAAACCCCGCAAGACGCCATATATCGAGCGATATCCACCTTCATTCTCTTCCACCAGAAGCTCTTTTTCAAATCCCGATACATCTTGATCTCGCTAGGATGTACCGTGTACGGGGTACGATGAGCCTCTCTCAATATTTCATCCTTGACCTGAGCCTTGCGTGGCACGCAAAGGCGGCCTTTAAACCGCAATGCATCCGACTCATCAAGGCTAAAGTCCTTTTTTCCCCTTCATCAAGGCACTCCTTCACTCACTCCAGAATCGCCAACTCCAGCAGCAACTACATCTCAGCTGGTGTTGTGCTAGCATAACAATAAGGTATTTCCATTAGATCGAAGTCAGCAACAGGACAACCTAGAGTGGAGGGTGTCTCCTTGCGACTAAGGGCATCTGCAACCACATTCGCCTTGCTCAGATGGTACTGGATAGTGAGATCATAGTCCTTGATCAGTTCCAGCCACCTTCTTTGCCTCAAATTCAACTTTTTCTGCATAAAGATGTACTTGAGGCTCTTGTGATCAGTAAAGATATCACAAGACTCTCCATATAAATAGTGCCTCCAAATCTTTAGAGCAAAAACCACTACGGCTAGCTCTAAATCGTGAGTAGGGTAATTCTGCTCATGTTTCTTCAACTATCATGAGGCATACACAATTACATTGTTGTCTTGCATGAGCACGCAACCCAGACTCACTTGTGAAGCGTACGAGTAGACTGTGAAATGCTGCCCTGGCTCAGGGAGGATGAGAATATGGGCAGTAACTAACTTTTCTTTCAAAGTGCAGAAACTGCACTCACATTTATCGGTCCACTGGAATTTCACCCCTTCCGCGTGAGCCGAGACATTGGCTTGGCAATAATTGAGAAATCTTTTACGAAATGCCAGTAGTAACCAACTAAGCCTAGAAAACTTCTCACTTCTTTGACATTAGTTGGTCTCTTCCAGTTCACTACAGTCGAAATCTTGGATGGATCTACTGAAATACCTTCCTGGTTAATCACATGACTCAGGAAGCCCACTTCAGAAATCCAGAACTCGCACTTCTTTAACTTAGCAAAGAACTGATTCTCCCTCGGAGTCTCAAGCATGAGCCTCAAAGTTGTAGATCTCGTCGAAACCTTTCAAACGAGTATATATAAGCCATATAAAACTTTGTTTGTTCATCGTTTGAGACTAGCTGTTGTTTCTGCTCAATCTAAAGGGTTGTTTGCGTTGCACCGATATTGTTGTTTTGTGCTCTACATCGCGCGAACAATCTTGTGCCTTTAGAAAGAAGTTTGAGTAGTTGGCTAGCGTCTCTCCTAGAACTTGTTGTGAGGTTCTCCTTTGCTTACATCAAGTCACTTTGATCATTGCGTGTGCGTACATACACTTCTCCGCATAGGGCTTTGATTAGCTAACTTTGATTGGGCTAGGATCAGCAACTTTGATGAGTACTTTGAATAATCCTTCAACTTGCATTAACTGATTTGATTATTTCTAATCCTTGCTACCATATTGAAGCCTTCCGAGCTCCACCTACTCTTGATCAGAACAGGTTCCCCTCTTGCAATCGAACCCACGCTCGACACGGTATCACGAACCAGCCATCGGTTGTACCACCTGCTGCATTGGTAAGAACACTTGTAAGAGTGTGGTAAGACACTTGAGAGTGTGTGTTTCCACCTTTCCACCACCTAGTAGTTGATAGGGATAATACTTTTGTGTTGTCTTTTGTTTTCTACTAACCATGACAGGTGCCGCTGCTACAGAAAATTATAGGACCCTAATTGTGCAGCAGTATTGAGCACTCAAAGGAGCAAGAGGAGACGCCTTCAACGCCATAACTGCTTCAGACGCTCCTCATCGTCAAGGATTGCCGTGTTCGTGTCATAATTGACGGCAGAGCAGTAATAACTTGGTGAATTCAGCGTTGGTCCGTATATGGCTTGACCACATCGCAAGATACTCACCCTTACCACATTCAATGGTTCAACAACAGCGGTAAGGTGAAGGTAACACAATCTGCGAGAGTGCATTTTTCCATTGGTTCCTATCATGATGTTGCCGATTTCGACGTAGTACCTATGCAAGCCTGCTCACTTTTATTAGGTCGTCCATGGGAATTTGATACCGATGCAACTCATCATGGTAAAAGTAATAAGTACTCTCTTATGCACAAAGGGAAGAAAATAACTTTGCTACCTTTGACACCTGCTAAAATTGTGAAATATGAAAACGAGATAGCTGAAAATGAGAAGAAAGAACTTGAACAAGAATCTAAAAATCAGCAAGTAGTAAAGAACATTTTTCCACCTAAGAAAGAGAAGTTGGAACCTAGCTCTAGGACTGAGGGAATTAAATTAAAGGGTTGTGTCATGCTTGCCACCAACTCTGATCTTGCTGAAATACCCCCGGGACAACCACCTATTAGAGGGATTGACCACCAAATTGATTTAATTCAGGGAACGACTTTGTCAAACTGTGTGGTGTACAAAGATACATTAGAAGATATTTCTTTGCCTCCTGTGGCTACTAATATTTCGCAGGAAAGTGATGACTTGAAGAAAACAAATGAGTCGAGGACGACTCAAATTCAAGAAAGGGAGGATGATGAGGACACCGACCCTAAGGATGCAACCATCGCTTCGACCACAAGACCTTGCATCCTCTACTTCAACAAAGATCCTCTCCAATAGGACTTTCGGCTACTGCAACACCATATTATCCAGTTGGACCGAGCTACCTCTACATGCCATGGTGCTACGTCTACATACCATGGTGCTACATCTACATGCCATACTGTTACATCTACGTGCCATCACAATTATCAAAAGAAGGTGCTGCGCCACCTGTTTGGGCCAATTTTGGGCCTTGTAATCCTTGGGCCCATCTCCCTAGCCGCCTCCCCTCCTAAGGGCGCACTGTTCATGGTGGTACTGTTCACATGAACAGTCCCCCCGTGAATAGTACCACCCCGCTAGTTGTTTTCTATGTGTGGCTCCCCCTCCCCTATATAAGGAGGCCACACCCCTTTAGTTTTTTTTGGGTTTTTCTTAAGGATTATTCTGCATAGCAGTTTCGCCGCTTGTTCGGTTGAGAAACCCCAACTTTATGAGCTAAAAATTTATTCGCAATATAATTAAAGATTGCATCTTCTACTCTCTTGCTTGTGTTCTCGATTAAACTTGTGAGATAGCCTTCTGGCAGGTCAACCGCTGCTCGCACGTTGATAACCAACTGAGCAAATGGTGTAGTGATTGCGAGGGTTCGATCTGTTTTGGTCGGAGCCTTTGGATCATCAACGTCGAGTTCTCCACAATCGACTTATCAGTACCTTTCGGAAGATCGGGCCACCTACACATCAAAAAGGACGAGCAGAAACATAATCACTAGAGGGATAGGGGAGCTGCAGCTACTTACGAAGCCTGTAACCCATACCATTTAAAGAAGTGTCACCCGAAATGGACCCAAGAACAACACGACCTACTAGAGACGACAGAAGCGGTCCACAGAGATGACCCAAACGATGGTGTCACTGAGCGAAACAAGCAGTAGACACTACTACAAAACAGGCTATACTAGACACCACGACAGGGGTGCGACAGAGGATTGTGTGCCATGGCAGGGGCGCGGCAGAGGATTGGCTACCACGGCAGGGGCGCGGTAGAGGATTGGTTACCACGGTTCATATCAAAAACCGTCTGTGAAGTATCACAGATGGTTCGTGATATGAACCGTCTGTGATATGTCATCACAGACGGTGCCCGCCGGGACGCCGTGTGTCAGACCTGGATTTTCTAATCCTGAATCCTCTGTGCAATTACTGTGCTATTCCCTGGATCAGTAGATAACACTCATAGACACATTGCTGAATCATTTCATACATGGTGTAAAACCATACCATTCATTAATTGAACACATCAGAGTTTACATAGACCGCATCGGGTCAATTTTTACAATAAGGGCCGAACAGGCCAAACTGATTACATTGCAAAAGTAGCGGAAGCGACAACGGAAGCAAAAGGGGGAGATCACATCTCTCCACAGGCAAGCGACTAGGGAAACCCGTGTGCGTCTGATATTACCCGAAAACTTAGATAATATAGGATGCACACAAGCACCGACAGAGTCAGTTAGACTGGGGCGAGATCTAGATTAAAAGAACAAATCTACTCTTCGTCTTCTCCTGGGCCTCCAACTTCTGGATCCTTGTAGTATGCGTAATCTCCAGGATTTTCTGCTTCTAAGGGTTTTGGGGGAAAGAGCGAGAATGAGCACAACTTTCGTGCCCGCGAGCCAATACACACAATGCAATAATATATATGCAAGGCTCAACAAGAATGGCTCGGGTTCTTTTATTTGCTAAAGCAATGTTTTCAATTATCATAAATACAAATTCCTATCACTTAGCATTTTAACCAAATTGTATTTTATTAAAGAGAGTAATTGTGCAATATTAAATAACAGCAGAGGTTCCCTCCGTCGAAACCTATACCATATGCTTCTTTTGATTGGAGCTACCTCTACTCATTAACACCACTGAGCTCGAAACTCAGGAAAAATCCAATCTTAGAGCTAGGAGAGCCCACCACATTTTTCATACCACCCACAAAGGTTTTTGAAATAAAACTAACTCTAGTAAAGTTCCATGTCCACCTTTGACCATAGGCACGGCTGTTTAAATAGTTTAGACTCTGCAGAGATTGTACACTGTACCCACAAGAGATAGTCATACTCGTTACCCCACACGATTCCTTAGTCATGTAGTTGAGTGACCGTCACAATAACCTTTCAAATTACCTCGCCCCTTTTGTCATCTCACCCATATGGGGTTACACACATACGTTGTGCGGGATGTCTACCTTGGCGATCTGGAGTAGTTGGACTACACCTCACTGACATGCAACTTTACCTTGTATCGGTGTCCCATTCAAGCCAGGCGTACGTAGCTAGCGCTTGCACGTTCCCATTATGCGTCCAGCGAGATGACATCCAGGGTTTAATAAATTTACCGAGCCAAGTTACAGTTTGTAGACTTGTGGTTGTACTTGTTTTACACGGGAGGTCATGACAAGATTAAGTCATTAAGTTTGTCTGGGCGGTTCATTCAATGTTCCTTAGGCTGCATTAGCACCCATCAACATACCATCCATCATACTATCCGCCTAGACAGTAACAGCAAGCTATTAGGGTTTTTGAGGAGTAAAATACATCAACTCAACCAACTCAGTCATTTACCCACAATGACTGCCTAAAACCATTTTCATGTTTGAAAGATGATGTTAGGACATTTAATGTCCTGGTACTTAAGCAAGACTAGCATGTCGCTTAAGTACGACCTATAACTAGTATTTACCATATAGTTACTAGGGTGACATAGAATAATGGATTCAAATATCAATGGATGGCTTAATAATTAATTAATCATCAAATGGGTATTTAACTACCTTAAGCTTTAACATACATTTGATTAAAGAATTAAAGCATGCAATTTTGGTAATTTAAAGGAATATAATTTACATAAGATGTAGGCTCAAAATGATCAAAGTATCGACTCGCCTTGGTTATAGGTAAGAGAGTCTTAACAATCTTGTGCTTGATCGAAGTGGAGATCCTCCGCATCTTCGAATCCTATTCGGATGAATGTACCGGAAAAATGTAAAAACAAGCAAAGAGAGCAAATAAATACTAAAGGAACAACAAATGAACTCCAAATTAAACAAGACCTATGCCATTAGCAAGATCTTGAATTTACAAAATTTTAGAAACAAATTTCATAATTTTTGGAGTTAGAACGGAGGAGAACAGAGCTTCCAAAGTTCAAAATGGAATTAAATCGGGAAAATAAAAAGGCGAGAGAATTTTGGCCCACTGACATGTGGGACCCATTGAAAAGTGAGATGGTTCACGTGTACAGTGCATGGACCAGAGGTCAACATGCACTGTACATGTGATCCACGGGAACAGGGGCGGTTGCGAGGCCCACATGTTAGCCAGAGGAGGAATGAACTGGCATCTTAAATGCCGGGATTTACTGTGATGGCCCCACACGGCAATGAAACCTTGCACCATTAAAGCATTACTTAACCGGCCATTAAATAAAGCAAATGATTACTTGGCCCTTAGTGACTGACAGGGATTTGATTCAGCCATTTAATCACTGCATAGCGCCGGTCCGAAACTTGGACAATAGGAGGGGGGAGCTACCGGCGTGCATGGGCAGAGCTTGTCGTCCGTCGGAGGGAGGCACGGCGGAGTCGATAGCACCAGGAATGGGTCACCCAAGGGATGGCGGCCCTAGGGGAGGCGGCGGCGGGGTGGGCGGTGTAGTGGCACAGTGGAGGAGAGCGGCGGTGGCGCCACGGGCCACGAGCGGCGCCGGCGGTGGAGTGGCATAGCGGTGAAGAGGGCACGCGCACGAGCTGCGCGCGGCCACGAGGGACGCGTGGATCCAGGCGGGGAGGTCGGAGGCAGCCTGAGACGGTCCGACGGCTGCCGTGGCGGAGGAGGAAGGAGCCACGGTGGCAAGACGTCGCGACGGAGGGACGGCGAGGAGATGGGGATGGCATCCGCGCACGGGCTCGTGACACGGTTGGTCGGGCGGCTCACACATGCGGCGAGAGGCGGCGTGACTGACGCGGGAGCGACGGCTTCGGTCGAAATGGGGGCTTTCTTTGGAGAACTCACCAGGAGGAGAGGGGAAGGAAATGAGGGAGCAAGGGGGAGCTTGGGGCTCTCTTGTAGGTGCGGGTGGAGGTAGGAGCCGTTGGGGGAGGTGGGCGTTCCCAATGCGGCGACAGAGATGGGAGCAGCAAGGCAAGAAGGTGGGAGCTGCGACAGGAGCATGTGCTCTGGCAGGCGCACGACGACGACTTGGGAGGACCAGAGCAGGTGGACGAGGCGACCAGGCGAGGCGGATGACGCGGCGAGGGTGCAGGCGGTTGAACGGACGGGACGGAAGCTTGAGCGCGTGCGTGCGGGCAGAGTAGGAGCGAGGCAGGCACGCGTGCGAGGCACAGAGGGTAGGAGAGCCGGGGTGCTAAAAGGGGCAACGCACAGGGTGGTGTGGGCATGGTAGGGTGCCTAACCAGGCAGCGATGTGGTGGTGGTAGAGGCGCACGGGAGCACTGCAGCGGCTTTGACTGGCATCGGCCAGGGGAGGAAGAAGGGCAGGGGAAAGGAAGCCGGGCCAAGAAGGCCAGGTGAGAGTGCTAGGCTGAGCCAACAGGGGAAGGGGGATGGGCTGGGGCCCAGGGGAGGTGTCAGGCTGAGCTCAAGGGAAAGAGGGGTTGTTGATAATGTAAAACCGAACACAAGTAAATGGGCGGACGACGGCCGTGCTACGGGCCTTCGTCCACGAGAGCAAGCGTAACACGGGGATTTATACAGGTTCGGGGGTCCGAGAAGACCGCCCTACTCCTGTCAGTGGCCTACGGGGGTTCGAGGATCCCTCCCGAAGGCTCACCTAGTGTCTTGCTTTCATGTATTGCTTAAGAGCCCTCTTGACGAGGATTAAAACCTCTACGTATTATTTTAATACATAATAAAAGACCATACGTCTTCATGGTCAGAATTCCTAAGACTAACGACCTCCACGGTCATTAGTATTCTAAAGGTTACTTAATGGGTACCTCGGCCTGATAAGGCTTTGTGCCTAATCCCCACCGTGATAACCGCCATAAAATTACGAAATGGTATTTCTTATCGTATGATGAATGGAACACATGTTATATGCTCCATTCCACGCGATGGTACAACCCCGAGACATCGACTATTAACCACCCTACGGTTAAGCTCTTCACAGTAACCGCAAGGAAGTTAGCACGTTGTTAATCGCTTCCACCGCTCCGACCGGTCGTAACGCTTTCACCAGGACGTCTTCTCCAGAGTAACTCGCCACCTCTTCGAAGTTATTTAAAGGTGAAGCGACAGACACAACAGTAATGTAAGACCAAGACCAACAAAGACAAGAACAACGATAGTTCAACAAGAATACACGAAGCCTAAGCGGTGGAATTAGAAGTTAGATAATCGACTTAGACTCATATTCTAAGTCTGATTACGATTAGACATTCCCCATTCAGGTAATTCAGGGTAGTACTTAGCCACATCTTGTAAAACCCAGTTCATATCAATAAAGAGCGACCCCCATTCCATTCCGTGATATTCCACGCCATTTTCCTCGCTCATTTTCAGAAGATCGGCGACTTGATCGCCGACAACCGGGCGCCGTCTGTGGGGAAGAAGGCGAAGTTTCTAAAGAAAATTCTTCGCCAAGAAAATCTCGCCAAAATCTCGCAATCGCCATGCGACTATGCCCGAGTTTGGGATGAGGAAAATCGTTCGACGGCGACTACGCCGACCTCGACATGGAAGGATGTATCCGCGCCATGGAAGAAAATGGCAGTCATCCTCTTCCTCCTCCGCCGCTCGCATGTCGCCGACGTTAGCGAGGTCGACCGGATGGATGAAGATGCGCCGCCACTCATCGGTGGCGAACCAGAGAACCGCCGTTCCAACCGATTCGAATGCCGAGGATCTCTTCAAGCCGGCCTTCTCGGCCGCTAAACAGTGAAGAAATTTCAGCCCCATCACCCGAAAACTCTATACCATTGATGAAATCATGGTCGAAAGATACTCTCCTTCGCTTCGCAATTCCAGAGTCAACCGTCACCGTAATCGGTGTCGATGAAACCTCCACGGTCGAGGCCATGTGGGGATGATCACACTCAAAGATACGATCGGCGGTTCATCGGATCAGCCTGAGAAGACCTCAGGAAGTGCTCATCTCCGACCGATCTCCATCGTGGAAGATTCTGGCAGAAGCACTGACAAGCTCTCCATTAGTTATGATGGAAGCTCATCGGAAGATCAATGCCGAAGCACGGTCAACGCGATCGGAGATGAAGATCAAGATGCCCTTCACGGTCCTACACTCTACCACGCCATCACGTGTTGTTAGAGATGATCCGGCCGCCAAGCACCAACTTCCGGAGGCAACGAACTAATCGACGCCAATCGCTTAACTCGCCGCATCGCTTCCACCCAGAGTGACCGATGGGACCGAACAAACCAAGGTCGGGAAGGTTCAGACAGCATACACCTACGACCAAGATGAACCCCCGAGACCTTCAAGAATCGACAAAACTTGCGACGATTCAAAACATGTTAAATAATTCCGATCCCGCCTAGCAGAACGCCTAGTTTTGTACAACTCGTAGGTCGTATCCAAATTCTCCAATGCACTATGCAATAACGGAAGCGATCGGGAACAGAGGGTTTCGTGAAGTCGACTATGACTTCATCCCAACGCCTCCCTCAACAAGGGACAACACGGTCATACCAGAGAGCGCCGATACCGAGACCTCCTCGACGATTCCGACCAAGGAGTCACGAGGGAGAAGGTTATTCCAAGAAGCTACTCCCCATCGTGTCGAGAGGAACCACCACTAGGACCTAACGATCTCCGACATCGCTTTGAACCAAGTGGGCGGTCGGAGGCATCATATCAAGGTGTTCACGATCGGACGGTACACCGGAGTTCCAGCGTCCCAATCTTAGGGATCGGTCTCCCGATCGACATAATCCGCACCTTCCTGAGAAGACGCCATGAATCAATCACAGTTGTCGAGCCTTCTCTCGCAGGCTCCAAGTCAGGCGCTGGCCTAACCGTTCCGACCGCCAACTTGGACAAATTCAATGGAACTCAAAACCCATTGGAATTTCTCCAATATATACCACCGCCATCGTGGCTCTTGGTGGCGATGAGAATGTAATGGCCAACTATTTACCCACCGTGCTCAAGGGTCCGCCTGGCCGTGGTTGTTAAACTTACCTGGCCGGATCAATATATACTTGGGAACAACTCGTGATCTTTCGATTGCCAACTTCAGGTACGCACGATCGCCTCGAAGGAGGACGATCTCCACGTAATCCCGCAGGATCTGATGAGACTTTACATCAATATATCAAGAGGTTCACCAGTTCGTAACTCTATACCAAGTCGCAGAATCCTCTCGTTATTCAAAGCTTTTAAAACAGTTCGAGGAATCGGCGGTTTACGGAGGACATAGCAATGAACCCTCCAAGAACAACCGCTGAGCTTTTTGATATGGCGATAAGTATGCCACCGCTAGCGAAGCAATCGAGTGGTGTGAAGCCATTGATCGGAAGACAAGATTCTCACCCGCCCGACAAACAGGAGAAAAAAACAAGAAGTCTCTCAAGAAGAAAAAGAACCGCAGACCGACGACAAAGAAGTCCTCGCTGTTCTGTAAAAGTTCAGAAGGGCAAGAAGGACTATGCTTGGCCGAAGGATTCTGCATTTAACAAGAAGTGGTGTCCACTTCACCAGCAGTGGCATGATCTCGCGACTGCCGTGGTCTCGCAAAAGAAACCGGAGGATTATTATGCGGGTAAAGGACCATTTCCGCAATACAGAACATGGAGAAACGAGCTCCAAAAAGGACAAGGATGGCGACGAAGAGATGGAGTACCAGATCCCCAACACACACCAACATGATTTTTGGAGGATCTTCTTCATACGAGTCCGACATCATCCAAGGCCATGGAGCGAGAGGTCAACCTAGTCGAATCTCCGATCGTAATCAAGCACTCAAGTGGTCTGACACCGCATTTCTTCAAAGAAAGACGATCGCCCCATCCCATCGACTCGACCGGTAGGTTCCCTATCGCTGTTGAACCAACCATTAATAATTGTCAAGTTAATCGGGTCTTAGTAGATGGGGGTAGTTCTTGAATATATTATTTGTGGGAGCTTTAGAAGAAATGCAGTCCCCATGTCAAAAGTGAAACCCGTGAAATATGCTTTTCATGGCATAGTTCCGGTTCTACCGCTAAACCGATAGGACAAGTTTCTTACCGATTACGCTCGAAAGCCCGACAACTTCCAACAGAGAGGATTCCGCTTGATGTAGTAAACTTCAATCCAAGATACAACGGAATTTTCATCGACCAAAGATTAGCAAAATTCTTGATAGCCACGCATTACGGTTATCAAAGTTTGAAAATGCCGGGGCCGAAGGGAGTCATCACTATTCGAGGAGATCATAAAATGGCTTATGTATGCGATCGAAAATCCTTTGCACTGGTTGATGAACTTCCGACCAAAGAGGTTAACCCGACTCCCATGCAGGTCAAGCACTCGAGGCCAAAGATGACACCCAAACCATCCGACCAGACAAAGGAGGTACCACTCGACAAAAGCGCTTCCCGACAAATAAGTCGTCACATGGGTCAGACATCCGCACTCCAACCGCCAAGAAGATTTCGGTCGGGCAAGACTCGACCCTAAATAGGAAGAGTCGCCGCCTCCTTCCTCCGAGCGAATCAGACGGTTTGCTCGGCAAGCGTCCGATATGCTCGAGTCCCCGAGGTGATCGAGCACAGCTTGCTCTCCACCGACAAAAACCGATCAAGCGTAAACTACGACGCTTACGCGACTGACGGAAGGAAGCAATCCAATCGGAGATTGACAAGCTTCTCAAAGTGGATTTATTCGTGAAGTCGACCACCCACAAGTGGCTTGCCAACTCGTAATGGTTAGAAAAACAATGGGAAATGGCGAATGTGTATCGACTTTACAGATCTTAATAAGGCTTGTCCGAAGGATGACTTTCCTTCCTCGCATTGATCAACCGTAGACTCTACTAAGGTGCGAAGTTACTAAGTTTTTAGATGCGATTCGTGGTACCACCAGATTAGTATGTGTAAAGAAGATGAGGAGAAAACTTCCTTCATCACCCCATATGGCACTTATCGTTATATTAAGATGCCATTTGGTCTCAAAACGCCGGTGCAACTTTTCAAAGGTTGATGCAAAAACCTTTAGTCCACAAATCGGTCGGAATCTAGAAGCTTACGCTGACGATCCGTCGTAAAGACCACCAACGCATGCACCACATTCCCGACTTACAAGAAACTTTTAATAACTTGAGAAGACATAACCTCAAGTTAAATCCTAAAAGTGTGTGTTCGAGTTTCACTGAAAACCGCTTTCGGTTTCCTAGTTTCGCTAGAGGTATTGAAGCAAATCCAAAGAAAATTGCGCCATCGACCGGATGCGCCCGACCATGAAGAAGGAAGTCCAAAACTAACCGTCAGATGGCGTAAGTAAGTCGTTTCATAGCAAGGTTAGGGAAAAAGGATTACCTTTCTTTAAACTTCTTCGAAACATGGGAGTTTTGAGTGGACTAAAGAGGCAAACGATGCCTTTGAGGAACTTAAAAGTACCTTACAAGTACCTCGTTTTAGTTTCTCCGAGATCGGAGAAACATTGCTAATTTACGTGGCAAAGAACACCACGCGCAGCTAGCGGTGTAATCGTTGTAGAAAGGATAATATCCAACGACCGGTCTATTACGTAGTTTAAGTCTTACATGGACCAAAGGAAAGATACCCACAGTACAAAAGTTGCTCTATGGCCTCCTTATGTCTTCAAGAAAGCTAAGGCACTACTTTCGTGCCCACAAAGTGGTCGTACTCTACCGGATATCCTCTTGGTCAAGTCCTTGGAAACAGGAATCATCAGACTAATAGCCAAATGGGCGGTCGAGCTAGGGCGTTCGATTCCATTTTATTTCACTTAACAGCAATAAAGTCCTGTGCAATAGCGTAATTCATTGCCGAATGGACAAACCCCGAACCCACCCAAGGACCCGAGTACTAACACCACGACGAGTGGACATTGTATTTCGACGGTTCCTTGATGTTACAAGGATCGGGGCCGGAGTGGTCTTGATATCCCCATCGGGCGAACACATCAAGCACGCCATCCAAGAATTTTCCGCCACCAATAATGTGGCGTAATATGAAGGTTTATCGGCAGACTCGAGCAATTCGTTCGCGGATTCGCAGACATTAGTGAAAGGCGATTCTCAACTAGTAGCTAATCAAGTGGGGAAAGAGTATCAATGCTTGAGTACCAAGATGTCATCTTATCTGGCGGAAGTACGAAAACTCGAAAAGCACTTCTTCGGTTTTCAGATCCAACATATTCCTAGAAAGGAAAACTTTCGCGCATCAGCTTGGTACGGATGGCCTCCACGAGGTCGACCGTCCCCGCCTGGGAGTTTTTCTCGAGCAACTCAATTCACCCTCAGTAGTTGAGCCTTCCGAGAACATACATGATTCTTGCAAGTTGAACAAACTAATCAAGGAACATGGATGCTCCATGTGTCGTTGACGGTTGGGCCGCCACGATCAAGGTAGAGATCGATGACATCGATCTACAATTATCTTCAAAGATGACACAATTCCAGAAGATGATGTAGAGGCCGATCGATAGCACTAAAAGCCAAATCATACACTCTAATCGAACGTATCTTGTATAAACGAGGATCTCATGGAGTGTTGATGAGATGCATATCTCAAACGGATGGCATTAGATTGCTAATCAAATCCATGAAGGCGCTCAGGAGCACACCATTCCTACTGTAACCTCGGTCGTCAGAAGCCTTCCAAGAAGGCTATTATCGCCAACCGCCTTCATGATGCAAAAGAGTTTGTGATGAAGTGTGTACAATGTCATTTATAGCCGATAAGTACACCACCAAAGACAAGCCTTACAAACAATTCTTTCTTGGCCTTTTGCAACCTGGGATCGACATTCGGGACCTTTCCTAAGAGCACCGGGGCCAATTCCTTTTCGCCATGATTGACACGCTACAAAATGGATTGAAGCCGAGCCACCGTTAAAATAACAACCGAGGCCGCTAAGAGATTTCTCCCAAAAATGTGATCACGCCGATTTGGTGTACCCAACAGATCATCACGCATAATGGTTCCCGCCTCCAAAGCAATCAATTCCAGAATTTCGCGATGAACTTGGTGTCAAAGTTCATTTTGCTTCGTTGCTCATCCACGAGCAACGGAGCGCTTGAGCGGCTAATGGTATCCTTATGCAGGGATCAAACGCCGAGTATTCACCGCTTAATCAAACGGTCGAGCTTGGGTTAAAGAACTTCCTTTGTGTTATGGGCCATTAGAACCCGCACCGACCGTGCGACCGTGAAACTCCATTCTTTTGGTTTATGGTGCCGAAGCCATGCTTCCTCCGTAACTCAAAATTGGCTCGCCGAATCGATCGCTTTGACTAAAATGATCGATTGAACGACGACTCGACGACGCCGATTTCCTTGAAGAACGACAAAACCAAGCCCTTGTACGATCGCTAGCCTACCAACAAGCCATGCGAAGGTACCATAGTCGAAGGTGCAACCGCAGCCTTGTCAGAGGTGATCCGTTCTAGAAAAATTCAGAGCCAAACAAATCGCAATAAACTTTCTCCTAAATGGGAAGGTCCTTACATCGTGGGTCAAGTCACCCGACTGTGTTAAATGACGACTAGCTATGTCCGATGGGCAAATTTTGTCAAATTCTTGGAACATCGATCAATTGCGTAAGTTCTATGTTTAATTTTCATTCTTTCATTTCTTTCAATTTCAATTTCACTAAATTTATTGATTAATTAAGAAGTGCAACCTTGCTTATATATATACACCTACATTCTCGTCGCTTATTATTGTTAGTCCGGCCTGAGAAGACATTTTTCTCTCCGATATCCTTTTTAAGGATCTCTCGATACTCTATGGTCCTCGTCGTGAGCATTTTTCTCAAATGATTCCCACACGCCGACTATACTCTTTTCTTAAAGAAAATGAGTAATCGAGCGCCACACAACTAACTATCTCATGAATGATATGCTTACGATTCTCAAGATTATGCTTCATTATTTCAAGATTCCGGTCTATTCTTGTCTGCTCATCGGTCGACACTGAAAGCCTCCTAGTCAAGTCTCTCCTTTACTCGTGGTCCCGCCTAATCGAAGGAGCTTCCTAGCGACGGTTCTTTTTTCACGATCCTCGCTACCAATCGGATATAGAATTTGAACACGCTTTCAAAAAATGTATGTCGATGCCTTCGTGTCTTAGCATTAGTTCCACTGCACTATGGGACAATAGATATAAACAAAGTTCACTTATAACTGCTGCATACATATTTGCATTTCTTCTTATGTCAAGTTTGACAAAGTCTTTTTCCGACCATATATAGTGTTTTTGATTGGTATTTCCATTATGACAAACAAAGATCTATAACTAGTCGAAATCGCACACGGTCCCGACCACATTTGATTTCCTAGTATCGCAACGATCGCTTTTGTCTTACATATCCAAACATACCTTCAAAACTCACATACATGGTTATGACCTCTTTTTATTCTCTTTCTTGGCTCACCGCTTGTACAAGAACGCTCTTCTACTATAAAGCGTTCGGGGCTAGGAAATATACGAGAATTTTAAAAGTCAAACAGATAAACAAAAGCTTTGTCAATGACATAAAAGGTAAGTTTTCATAGATATTCAAATATTTTTACACTTGCAGAACCTACTCTAAGAAATATTCCCACTTAACTCATCGCTTGTCTGAGATTCGACCTCCATCTCCTCTACAACTATATCTCCGAGTGGCCCGAGTTCTTCCATGAACTTGGTCGCCTCTTCGTGGGCGCTGAAGTCATCTTTAACAGCTTGGAGATCTATGGAGGGTCGGAAGCTTTCAGTTTTGCCAAAGCAAAACTAACTCCACTTGCAACGCCTGCTTTTAGGGCCCGCATAATTCGTCCGAGTAGTTTTGAGCGTAACTTTAAGGTCCTCTAGAAGTTGACCCAAATAGTTCATTTTCTATTGGATCTCTTAAGGAAGGCAAGCTTGATCCTCGATCCCATATCAAAGATCATCTTGTTCAAAGCATGAATCTTTTCATCAATATTTTGAGCAAGAGCCGCCTCCTTATCCTCGCTTCAAATTTCGTAGTTTTTACTGCTCAAGATTTGCGCTTGCTCGCAAAAACAAATCGCTTAATGAACACAAGCATAATTGAAGGAAAAATCAAGTTTACGACATATTACCTTCATTTGTTTTGCTAAGTGTTTCATATTTTCGTTGTTTCAATGATCAACCTGTCTTTAGTGAACTTGCTTCAAACAAATGATCGGTCTTTAGCTTTTATTTCTTCTTCAAGAAGAGCCGTCTTGGCTTTCACCACAACCTCCTCTTTTATTTTCTCCAGATCTATCGAATACGATAAGGAGAATAATTGTAGAGGAGCAAAGTATTGAAGAAGAAACAAAAGTTCAAAAGGAAAAGTTCTTACTTTCCAACTCGAGTGCTTTTGCTCCAAGTCCTTAACTCATTGGGGTCCTCCGATCACAAAGAAAGTTCTCACCAAATGCTACACAAATAGCATTCTTTCTTAAGTTTCTTATAAACTTTTTAAAGAAGAAGCGGTCGAGAATACTTACCCGAATTGCTTGGTCATTATAACCAAAGAAAAATCGAATCAGGTGCATCTTGAGTTGAGTATCCGATACTTTCGCCACGCCTCATCAAGCTCCTTATCCTCGATAAATCGGGACTAAAAGGAACTTGTTAGGTTGGGAAGGGTTATCAACAAAGGATCGAACTTGTTGAGACCTCTCGAGGCATCTACCTCCACGTAAGGGGTTTCAATCACCAAAGGATCCAACTCAACCGCTGTTCTTGTCACCGCCGGGGCTTCTTCGACCACTACTTCCTCAGAACTTTGTCCCGAGAAGTGCTCTGATCTGAACTTCCACAGTGCCGTCCTCAGAAGAACCCGGCCTGAAACGACCGAACACCGTAAGACCTATGCAAACCGAAGATGGGAAGTTCAAAGTATCAAATCATCAAGGAATTATTAAAGGTACATACTTATACGACCACTTTCATTTGTACATACCTTGTTAATCTCCGGATTTGACTCAAACGCGCAAGAGAGAAATCTGTGCCGCTAGCCTTCCTTTTCTTCTTCCAATTTTCTTTGGTTCTCGACCACAGGTTTGTTGAACCCTCACATCCTCCAACAAGATGTCGGAAGTTATGTCCTCGACCAGTTCATCAAGGTCCACATTCGACTATCCGGCCTGAGGGAGTGGTTTCATCAATCTCCGATCGCTTGTTTCAAGAATAACCGTAAGGTCGCACGACCACTCGAGTCTCTGACCCTTCGCAGCTATATTCTCGGGCCTTCAGCTTATCCACCTAAATCAAAGAACAAATTTGATTGGGTGAAGAAATCCTTTATCTAAAAAATTCGTACATATATGATTCCAAATGTTCTATTACCTCGAGGATTCATCTCCTTCAAGTGCCTCGAGGCACGACTCGGTCGGAACCAAGGTGGGATGTTGATCCTCACCAGATTGTATGATTCGCAAACCGACCGATCAAGCAAATGTAGAGCACGATTGGAAATCTGGTCGATATATGTATATACGTGGTAAAAGGAATTTTTGATTAAATTACCTTAAGCCTTGCCGCTCTCCCTTCAATAGGAGTTATGCTAAGATCTTGGGGCATTCCTTTTCTCTAGGCTCCTCAAGCAGATTAGCCCGACTCGTTTTCTAATTTCCCATAGGAAAGAACTTTAATGTAAGGAAGAATAGACAAATTTTAAGGTAACACATTAATCAAATCAAAATACCGATCGAATGTATCTCAAAGACTTACCACCTTTCGAGCAACTTCATCACGATCAAGGCACCAGAGCAGGAATGAGTCAGGAGCTTCAATGGACTAATCTGGCGAGAGGTAAAATCCTCACCACATGCCACGGTCGGGCCCTCGACTCAAGAAGTCATAGATGGCATCCGCCCATCTTTTGACTATCCTCGCCTTCTTTACGGCCTCCTTCCACTTGGGGTTTTCACTTGCTCTAGTTCCGCCAAGTAGAGGCCATCGTTTTCAGAATCGTCATGTAAAACCAAGATTTTTTCCATGACGACCACGAAGATTTCGCAGACATGAGGATGTACTCATCGGCCTTCCCGCCATGAAGACGCAATGTGCATTCCCCAGAGTCGCTTCAGATTTTGCGCAGATTTTCCCATCACCATGCGGTAGAAATAACTAAAGAGCTTCAAGTTCGGTTGTATTCCCAGATATGCCTCGCATAAATATGCGAAAATATCGATATTTGCGATCGAATTTGGGGCTAAATTCACTAATTCCACCCCGTAATGTTCAAGAACGCAGAGAAGGAATTTGTGTATGCGTAATCTCAAATTTCACATTCGATGTAGGCAAGAAAACAGGATTTCCTCATCTTCACGGCTCGAAAATGCTCTCCAATACGGTCTCTAATTAATCGATTCCTATCGGGAGCATTCCCATCTTCGCCAAAGCCTCAAGCTTTTTCTTGCCCAATTCAAGGCAACCACTTTGTAATCTGCTCGACATGGCTAAAATTATCAAGGATGAGTAGTGAAAGTTGGAGACTTCGTGGTCGGAAGAACAGAAAAACTCGAGGATTTCTACGAGAAGCTAAAGGAATCGAAAGGATTTTGGAAGCATAAAAATTCTAAGATCCCAAAAGAGGAGATTTTATAAACTTCCGATACTTTCAAGGATTCCCACAAGAGTCCAAACCGACAAAAAGCTCTTTTTGCTCAAACGAACAGAGGAACTCTTCGCTTCCCAAGGCAAGTTCTCAACTTTAAAGTGAACACAGACCACTTTCAGATACCACGACATTAAATGGGTTCCGCCTCGATACGATTTCATCGAAAAAGGTATATACACCACCAGTTCATTTAAAGTTCGGTGGCTAGCCGACGAGGATTAAAACCTCTATGTATTGTTTTAATACATAATAAAAGACCATACGTCTTCATGGTCGAACCCTAAGACTAACGACCTCCCGGTCGTTAGTATTCTAAAGGTTACTTATGGGTACCTGGCCTGATAAGGCCTTGTGCCTAATCCCGACCGTGATAACCGCCGTAAAATTACCGAATCGGTATTTCTTATCGTATGATGAATGGAACACATGTTATCGCTCCATTCCACGCGATGGTACAACCCCGAGACATCGACTATTAACCACCCTACGGTTAAGCTCTTCACAGTAACCGCAAGGAAGTTAGCACGTTGTTAATCGCTTCCACCGTTCGACCAACAGAACGCTTTCACCAGGACGCCTTCTCCAGAGTAATCGCCACCTCTTGGAAGTTATTTAAAGGTGAAGCGACAGACACAAATGTAATGTAAGACCAAGACCAACAAAGACAAGAACAACGATAGTTCAACAAGAATACACGAAGCCTAAGCGGTGGAATTGAAGTTAGATAATCGACTTAGACTCATATTCTAAGTCCGACACTGCTAGACATTCCCCATTTAGGTAATTCAGGTAGTACTTAGCCACATCTTGTAAAACCCAGCTCATATCAATAAAGAGCGACCCCATTCCATTCCGTGATATTCCACGCCATTTTCCTCGCTCATTTTCAGAAGATCGGCGACTTGATCGTCGACACCTCTCAAAATGAGGGATACACAGGGTATTTATAGGCTCCCAAGCCTGTACAAATGACCAAAATACCCCTTGAGGGATAGCCACACTATGAGTACAATGAGGGGTACAATAGTCTTTCAAAAGCGTTACTGCACTTCTTGGACCTGTACGTGAGTCTTCCGGCAGGCGGGCTCTATTATTGTGATGGATGAATTATTCTTACAACACTAGCCCCCCTGCCCCATGGCGTTTTAGTGGAAACGTCGAAAGGGGCAGTCTTGAATTGTGCCTTTTATGCAGAGGTTGATATTTCAGAAGAATTCTAGTATAGTTGAATGATGATTGCATCCAAAAGTGTGAGGCTGCACCTTCTCCATTGTGAATTCCTCGGGAGGCTACACCTTTGTACATGTAGGCAGATATATACCAACCAAGATCACAGTAGCTTTTTAGATAATGAAGGTCACAGTAGCCAGGGACATAAGAGATCCCATATTGATACTTGAGAAGCAGATGAGATGTCTGTGCTTTGTTTTCTTTTTCACATGAGACATGTTATGGTCTCGTGGAATCCAAGGCAAATAGACCACTATTTTTCTGGTCTCGTGGAATCCAAGGCTAGCGTTGGGCGGTGGCTTTCTTTATCTCATTTTCTCTCTTTCATCTTTATCAGCCGAATGGAGCATCAGGTGCCACCTCTTTTCCCCACTTTATGGCTTCAACTTCCTTCTCATCCCTTCCAACTTCCTCTATGCTCCAACTGAAGCTTGCTCTCCCTTTGATCCCCACGGCGTTGCTCCTACTGGCTCCTTCGGCCGTCGGCTCACCGGTCCTGAGCACCGTGCGGCGGCAGCGACCCGTTCTCGTGCCCGGCACAGCACCGGTTCGCTTCTGATCGGAGGCGACGCCCAAGGCGGCGACCTCCACGATGGGTTGCGACGACAGCGTCGGCGCGCGCGAGTGGCCTTCCCCCTCACCCGACTGGCGCGGCGGCAACACCCTCGGCGACCCGTCCCTACCCCTGCGCAGCGGCATAGGGAGTCGGCAGTAGTTCTTGCTAATGACCCCGATCCCCTTCCTTCACTCTCCGGCATAGGAAGGCGGCGGCGGCGGCTCCCCTCTCCGCAGTGGCCACGGTCGCTCCGGCGGCTCCTCGACAAGGACTGCGTGTCCGGGCTCTCGCGCTGCCTCGCGGGTCTCCTCGACGACGACGAGGTCCTTGCCATCGGTGAGCCTCGCTAGGACATTTTGATGGCTGTCGCGTCGTCCAACTCCATGCTAGAGCGCCGCGCGGCAGGGCGCCGCCGCCAGGCGTTAGTGCCGCCGCCGTGCTGTGGCGTTGGTGCAGGGCGCCGCCGCAGTGGTGTTGGTGCAGGCACCGTGTGTGCGGCGTCGGTATGTGGCGTTGCAGCGGCGCCGCCGCAGGCGCCGGTGTTAGGGCGTTAGTGCAGGCATCGCAGAAAGACGCCGGTGCCGTGAGCCGCTGCCAGTATTGGTGCTGGCGCCGCCGCAGGCACTAGTGCCCACTGCCATTGCAGGTATGCTGGTCCTTGTGTGTATGTAATTGCTTGTTTTGGTTTAACTTGTAACAAATCGCCAGGCGCTAAATCGCCAAGGCGCCATCGCCAGTATGTTAGTGCGGCGGCTGCCGATGAGGACATCACTTCTTCGGATACACGACTACGCAAAGTCCTCCAGATCCGGTTGCTAAACTACAAGGTCCTATGACAAGAGCTCATGCACGCCACTTAAATTATGAGGTGAGCTCGTTTTAGGTGCTAATAATTTATCTATGCGTAATGGTATGCTACCTAAAAATTGTGATCTTCATTACTTAGGAATAATGGGAGGATCCAAACCGCTCACGCACCAGTTCTCGGTGATCGCAAGCTCACGACTGTGTGTACCCGCCTACGACCAGATCTCGCCAGCTTCTACGACTGTGTCTCAACCTCACGACGATCACCCCACGACTAGTCCTATGACCAGTCGCTGTGTTTATGAGCAAACCTCAAGCTCAACGACTGTGCCCACGACCGCTGATTTACCACGCTGGGTGTTGGTCGAGACTTTGAAATAAGGTGTCACACACCGCTTTGGGCCTAATACGGCCTTGTAAGCGTGGCGAGGTCAAAGCCCGTGATGTGTACGCCTCCACATGGCAAAGACAACCCTAGGTCACCTCCTCATGTTCTTCTTCCCCTATATATTGTAGCGGCCGCCACGCTTTAGGGTGGGTTTTTCTTAGATTATTCGCCACTTTGCGCTTTCGCCGCTTATTCGGTTTGAGGAACCCCACTTGTGAACTTCATCTATATTCGCAATATATTTCAGATTGCATCTACCTTGTTCTTGTGAGTTGCTTCGATTGCTTGCGTGAATCATAACCCTCGTGGTAAGGTCGATCGCGCAAGCGTGGTTGATAACGGCAATGTAAGGGTGTAGCGAATTGTGAGGTGACGATCTGCGGGTCGGAAGCCTCAAAGCGCCAACATCCTCACGATTTAAATCAATCGAACCTATCGGAAGATCGGGCCACCGTGATTCATCAAGTGGTATCGAGCACCAAAGTTGCCCGTTAGGTAATCTCATTGATCCCTTTTTGCTAGTTGTTTTCCATCACCCAGAGTCCGTAAAATTGCCCCCAAAAAGTTTTAGATCTTAGTTCTTCCGCCGTCCAAACCACTGTGCCTTTCGCAGCTTGTGTTTTCGCCGTTGTTGAATTCGAGTCCATCGTCTTGTCTTTGTTGTTGGTCTAGTCGCCGGATCTAGTTTCTAGCGCCGAGTCTTTGCTGCTTTCGTCATCGGTATCTCGGCTTGCCCTTGGTTGCATCCGTTGTTTTGTCTACTATAGCCGAGATCGTGTCATCACCCTCATCCCACCACGCACTCGGGCCGACTTCCCACCAACTCGAAGTTCGACCACCGACGGCACGACCACCCCTTGGGTTCGACCACCGGTTGATTCGACCACCTCTTCTGATTCGACCCCAATGAATTCGACCACCATCCTCGATACAACCACCTCCTGTTCGACCACCCAATCGGATTCGACCACCCACTGATTCGCCACCTCTTCGAGTTCGACCACCTCCTGATTCGACCACCTCTTCGAGTTCGATCACCTACTTGAGTTCGACCACCTCCTCGGGTTCGACTGCCTAGTCGGCTCGACCACCTCCTCAGATCCGACCACCTACCCTTTCGACCACCTAACCAAAGTTCAGAGAGAGAGAGAGAGAGGGTTTGTGACCTATATATATCCCTAGACCCAGAAGAGGGTTTTGAAGAGTTGTGAGTCAAGGTCACTTTCGCAAAAAAAAAAAAGAGAGGAACCCTCGGTTGGGTTTAGGCAGTCAAAAAAAAAGAAAAAGAAAGAGAGAAGCAAAAAAAAAGAACGAAAAAGAGACCACCCCAGTTGGCTCACGACCACCCTCATTTGGTCTATGACCACCCTCAGGTGGCTCACGACAATCCACAGTTGGTCCACGACCACCCACAGGAGAAATCAGTTGCCTTGCGAATTTTGTTCTATTGTGCTTGTATTTCGCTTGCTCGAGCTAGTTCTAGGAACGCGCTTGGGCCAAAGAATCGTGATTTAGTACCGTGGACTTTGATTCAACTTTGCTAATCTGTTTTCATTATCGCTATTCCTTGCTACAAAATTTTACCCGTCCGAGCTCCACATACTTTCGCCCCCAGATTTGGATCCTCGATTCGCCATCCGCCATGGTCGACATCCCACCTTCTCCGATCATACCACCGCCGCAATTGGTAAGAAATTCATAAGAGCTTGGTAAGACGCTTGAGAGTGTGTGATCCCACCTCCCACCACCTAGTAGTTGATAGGATAATATCTTTGTGTTGTCTTTTGTCTTCTACTAACCATGGCAGTGAGGAATTGGATGCGCAAGAGTGTGTTTTGAGGAAGAGCTCATGAGGGTGTTGGATGAGCACCGCCATGCTATTAATGACGACATTGATAGGAAGTTTGCGTAAACAATCGCTACATCGCAAAGAACTCAATGATAGTATCGCAATGCTCAACACACGCATTGATGGTTTGGCCAATCAACCACCGAACAATGGGCGTGTGGGTCCTCATGGTGCAGCCCATGACCGTGAGTTTGACAATGGAAATGAGATGCACAACCACGACGCCTTTGATGCACAACAACGAACCGGTTGAACTTCAACCGCCAAGGTATGAGAGGTAATAACCTTCAAAGCAACATAATGCACGTGTTAATGATGATCCATATGCTAAAGTCAAGTTCACTATACCATATTTTGTGGGTGCTTATGATGTGAAACATATCTAGATTGAGAGTTGACGGTAGAGAATGTAAATTTAATGCTCACTTAGTTCTGAAGCGCATAGAGTTCGACAAGCCACAAGTGAATTTAAAAACTTCGCCATCATTTGGTGGAATAGGGTATGCAATGATGGATTAGCGCCTACTACTTGGGATGCTCTAAAGGTTGCTATGCGTAATAGATTTGTTCCACCTTCTTTAAACGTGATTTGCTTAAGAAATTGCAGCGCTTAAACCAAGGCAATAGATCTCAGAGAAGAATATTATCGAGCTACAAATTAGTATGTTACGTTGTGACATTATTGAGGATGAAGAGGCTGCGATGGCATGTTTTTATGGAGGATTAACACGTGAAATTCAGGACATAGTTGATTACAAAGAATATGATAGTATCCCTGGATTGTTTCAACTTGCAAGCTTGGCAGAAAAGGAATTGCAGGGATGACAGCAGAGGCCAAGGAACAATTTTGGAAGCACGTCTACACCAAGAACAACGCCGGGTCAAGTCAAAATAGTCTCACCTTCGGCTACACGGTCTGCTGCCCCCTCCTCGAGTAGGGCGCGTTCAGCAGCACCTCCGACACCATCACATGCACCCGAGGTAAGCAAATCTACTAGTGTGCATGCCCCGGCCAAGAGTTCTTCTTCGGTTGCTTCCACGGGTCGTACGACTGGGATTATTTGCCACCGTTGCAAGGGAATGGGCCACATCATGAGGGACTGCCCAAGTCAGCGAGCATACCTTGCCACTGCAGATGGAGGTTATGTAAGTGCTAGTGATATTGAGGATGAATATGTACTGGCAGCTAACATTGCAGGTGGAGGAGACGAAACAGACAGTGATGCTGATGATGTAGAGGAACAAGTAGCTGCTGTTGACACCGGGAATCATATGAGCCTTGTTGCACAACGAGTACTGAGCGCACAAGTGGAGAGAGAAGAGCAAAATCAACGGCACAACTTGTTTCAAACCAGATTTCTCGTGAAGGAGAGAGCCTGCAGAGTAATCATTGATGGAGGGAGCTGCAATAACCTTGCAAGTTCCGAGATGGTCAAGAAGCTTGGCTTGGCCACACAGCCACACCCACATCCCTACTACATCCAATGGTTCAATTCGTGTGGTAAGTTAAAGGTAAACCAAGTTGTCAGAGTGCAATTTTCAGCTGGTAATTACAAGGATAGTACCGACTTTGATGTAGTGCCTATGCAAGCATGCTCTTTGTTGCTTGGTAGGCCTTGGATATATGATAATGATGTTTTGCACCATGGTAGAGCTAATACCTACTGCTCACACATAGGGGCAAGAAGATTAAGTTGTTGCCTTTGACACCAAATTTAAATTGTGAAAGATGAAGTAGAGCGTATAAAGATGAAAGAAACATCAATGAACATGATTCTGAAAATCAGCAAGTAGCAAAACGTGTTTTCCCACCTAAAGGGAGAAAGTGACGCCTAGTTCTAAGTCCGAGGAATAAAATTGAAGGGGTGTGTTATGCTTGCCACTAAATCTGAACTTGCTGAAATTTGTGATAATGAGCTGTCCTGCTATGCTTTGATATGCAAAGATGCTTTATTTTCACTTGAGGATATATCTAGCTCTTTGCCTCCTGCTGTTGCTAACCTTTTGTAGGAGTATGTGGATGTATTTCCAGCTGAGATTCCCCCGGGATTGCCACCTATTCGAGGGATAGAGCATCAAATTGATTTGATCCCGGAGCGACTTTTGCCAAACTGCGTACGCATATAGGACCAATCCAGAGGAGACTAATGAAATTCAAATGACAAGTCCAAGATCTTTTGGACCGTGGGTACGCTGAGAAAGCCTTAGTCCTTGTCTTTGTTCTGTTCTTTTGGTTCCTAAGAAAGATGGTAGTTGGCGATGTGTGTTGATTGTAGAGCCATTAATAATATTACGATAAGGTATCGCTATCCTATTCCTAGGCTAGACGACATGCTTGATGAGTTGAGTGGTTCTATTATTTTCACAAAGATTGACTTGCGGAGTGGTTACCACCAGATTAGAATGAAATTGGGAGATGAATGGAAGACCGCTTTTAAAACTAAGTTCGACTATATGAGTGGTTAGTGATGCCTTTTGGTCTAACTAATGCACCTAGCACTTTTATGCGATTGATGAACGAGGTTTTACGCCCTTTCATTGGAAAATTTGTGGTGGTTTATTTTGATGATATCTTGATTTATAGCAAGTCACATGAGCTACACTTGGATCATATACGTGCTATTTTTAATGCTTTGAGAGATGCACGTTTGTTTGGTAACCTCGAGAAGTGCACCTTTTGCACCGATCGAGTTGCGTTTCTTGGTTATGTTGTGACACCACAGGGAATTGAGGTGGATGAGGCAAAGATTGCAGCCATCCAAAGTTGGCCGATGCCTACCACTGTGACACAGGTGCAGAGTTTCCACGGTCTTGCTGGATTCTATCGACGTTTTGTGCGGGATTTCAGCACCTTGGCCGCCCCATTGAATGAATTGACAAAGAAAGGAGTGTCTTTCCAATGGGGACCTGCACAAGAGAAGGCATTCAACTTATTGAAAGAGAAGCTCACCGCAGCACCCCTACTCCAACTCCCTGATTTTGGTAAGACTTTTGAGATTGAATGTGATGCTAGCGGGATTGGGATGGATGGAGTACTGATTCAAGAAGGTAAGCCGGTTGCATATTTCAGTGAGAAATTAAATGGGCCTAGTCTGAATTATTCTACCTATGATAAGGAGTTGTACGCTTTAGTTCGTGTGCTTCAAACTTGGCAACATTATCTATGGCCCAAAGAATTTGTTATTCATTCCGATCATGAATCGCTAAAACATATTAGAAGTCAAGCTAAACTGAACAAACGACATGCTAATTGGGTAGAATTTATTGAGTCGTTTCTATATGTCATAAAGCATAAGAAAGGTAAGGACAATGTGATTGCCGATGCGCTTTCTAGATGTTATACCATGTTATCTCAACTTGATCATAAGATTTTTGGTTTGGAGACCATTAAAGATTTATATGCTATTGATTTGGACTTTAAAGAAGTGCTTGAACATTGTAAAGGAGGGAAAACATGGAATAAATATGTGCTGATTGATGGTTTGGTCTATCGTGCTAACAAGTTATGCGTCCGGCTAGCTCCGTTCGTCTTTTGTTGTTGCAGGAGGCGCATGGAGGAGGTTTGATGGCGCATTTTGGAGCAAAGAAGACTGAAGATGTGCTGGCCGCCCACTTCTTTTGGCCAAAGATGAGGCGCGATGTCGAGCGCTACGTGGCTCGCTGCACTACATGCAACAAAGCTAAGTCCCGTCTCAATCCACATGGACTTTATATGCCTCTTCCTATTCCTAGCGCCCCTTGGGAGGATATTTCTATGGATTTTGTTTTAGGATTGCCTAGGACAAAGAGGGGAAGGGACAGTATATTTGTAGTAGTGGATCGATTTTCTAAAATGGCACATTTTATACCTTGTCACAAGAGCGATGATGCCACAAACATAGCTGAATTGTTTTTCAGGGAAATCATTCGCTTACATGGAGTGCCCAATACTATTGTCTCGGATCGCGATGCTAAGTTTTTGAGCCACTTTTGGAGATCACTTTGGAACAAATTGGGGACAAAGCTACTATTCTCTACTACGTACATCCCCAAACCGATGGACAAACGGAGGTTGTCAACCGCACGTTATCCACCATGTTGCGGGCTGTTTTAAAGAAGAATTTGAAGATGTGGGAAGAGTGTTTACCGTGATATTGAGTTTGCTTACAACAGTCGGTACACTCTACCACCAAGGTAAGTCCATTTCGTAGTGTATGGTTTTAACCCCCATACTCCTATTGATTTACTACCTTTGCCTATCTCTGAAAAAATTAATTTAGATGCTAAGAAGCGTGCTGAATTTGTTCTTAAGATGCATGAAACAACTAAAGAGAACATAGAGCGTATGACTGAAAAGTATAGAGTTGCTAGAAGTAAAGGTAGAAAAGAAATAAAATTTGAACTAGGTGATTTAGTTTGGGTGCATTTGAGAAAGGATAGGTTTCCGGAATTAAGAAAATCAAAGTTGATGCCTAGGGCTGATGGACCATTTAAGATAATTGCAAAGATAAATGACAATGCATATCAATTGGATATACCTGCAGATTTTGGGGTTAGCCCTACATTTAACATTTCAGATTTGAAGCCATACGTGGGAGAAGAAGATGAGCTTGAGTCGAGGACGACTCCAATTCAAGAGGGGGAGGATGATGAGGACATCACTTCTTCAGATACACGCACTACACAAAGTCCTCCAGATCCGGTTGCTAAACTACAAGGTCCTATGACAAGAGCATGTGCACGTCACTTAAATTATGAGGTGAGCTCGTTTCTAGGTGCTAATAATTTATCTATGCAGAATGGTATGCTACCTAAAAATTGTGATCTTCTGTTACTTAGGAATAATGGGGAGGATCCAAACCGTCTACGACCAGTTCTCGGTGATCTGCAAGCTCTACGACCAGGTGTACCCGCTCTACGACCAGATCTGCCAGTTCTACAACCAGGTCTCAACCTCTATGACCAGTCCTACGACTAGTCCCACGACTGTGTCGCTGTGTTTATGAGCAAACCTCAAGCTCAACGACTGTGCCCACGACAAAGGATGGCGACCACGTTGGGTGTTGGTCGAGACTTTGAAATAAGGTGTCACACACCGCTTTGGGCCTAATACGGCCTTGTAAGCGTGGCGAGGTCAAAGCCCGTGATGTGTACGCCTCCACATGGCAAAGACAACCCTAGGTCACCCTCCTCATGTTTTCCCCCTATATATTGTAGCGGCCGCCACAGTTTAGGGTGGGTTTTTCTTAGATTATTCTCGCCACTTTGCAATTTCGCGCTTGTTCGGTTTGAGGAACCCCACTTGTGAACTTCATCTATATTCGCAATATATTTCAGATTGCATCTACCTTGTTCTTGTGAGTTGCTTCGATTGCTTGCGTGAATCATAACCCTCGTGGTAAGGTCGATCGCGCAAGCGTGGTTGATAACGGCAATCGGCGGGTGTAGCGAATTATGAGGTGACGATCTGCGGGCCGGAAGCCTCAAAGCGCCAACGCCCTCACGATTTAAATCAATCGAACCTATCGAAAGATCAGCCACCGTGATTCATCACCGCCGCAGGCGTTGGTGCCGGCGCCGCAGGCGCTGGTGCTAGGGGCGATGTGGGGCGTTGGTCCTTGTGTGTATGTAATTGCTTGTTTTGGTTTAACTTGTAACAAATCGCCAGGCACCAAAGCGCCAGATGTCGCCGCTTTGTATGCTGGTCCTTATCGTATGTAATTGCTTGTTTTGGTTTAACTTGTAACAAACTGCCAGGGCGCCAAACTGCCAGGACGCTGCTGCAGGGCATTGTGGCAGGGTGCACAAAAGGACGGGCGCTGGCTGGACGAGGCGCATGGCAAGTGGTACTAGTAGGTTTTGTGTGGAACCGTGTGATCAGAGGAAAACAACTGGGATGGCTTTGCGCTATCCCTTGGACCAAACAGCATTTAAAGTTTGCTTTTAGTTTTTGGGGCTATATGCTAGCTAGGCAAGAGATTCAGCTTAGACTACATGCATGCTTGGCTAGTACAATGCTGGCTGGGAGCATTCTAATCTCAAAAGGTGGGTGTTGTTCCCAAGGCTAGGCCTCATGCTTGCATGAACGATTGCCATATATTGACATTGGACTGCTACTGTAGTAGAGCTATTATATATATATATATATATATATATATATATCTTGCTAGCTAGCACTATGTATTACCAGGGACGGCGGTGTATAGATAACAATGGCTTGCATGGGGAATTAACTGGGTTTGGGCAGCTATCACGTGCTCCCACATGCCGCCACCTACCAGCCATGATCACACCCACGGACCCCCTGCCCACGAGTGCTCTAACATCAAAACACAGCTCGATGGTGGCGCTGTTTGGGAGGAGGGGGTGGTGATTGAGAATGGGAAGTTCGCCATGGGTGGTTGTCGAGTGGCCTTGGTTTTCGGGTGAACGTCCAGAATGTTCTGATCAACATGTACTCAACTAGTCAGGATGTTGTTGCAGCACGGAGATTGTTTGATAGTGCTGAGTGTTTGTACCGGTTCTCCTTGATGACGAGGGGCGCGCGAGAGTGTGATGCCTTGAGGGCGCGAGGGCACCGCAAAGGGGGGCGAGGGCACGAGGCCCTGAGACCCGAGGGCTCGTCACCGTGAGGAAACGAGGCCACAAGGCCCCGAGGTGCGAGGGCTCAATGCCGCAATGCCGTGAGGCCCCAAGGGTCCGAGGCCCCAAGACCTGAGGGCTTGACATCGCGAGGGCACGAGGCTGCGAGGCCCCGAGGCATGAGGCCCTGAGGGCACCGCAAGGGCGCGAGGCCTCGAGGCCCCGAGGGCACCGCGAGGGCACGAGGCGTGAGGGCACCACGAGGGTGCGAGGCCTCGAGGCCCCAAGGGCGTGAGGCCCTGAGGGCACTGCGAGGGCGCAACGCCCGAGGCCCCGAGGGCGCGAGGCCCCAAGGCCCCGAGGGCATCAGGCCCCGAGGGCACTGCGAGGGCACGACGCCCCGAGGCCCCAAGGCCCCGAGGGGCGCAAAGGCGTGTCGAGGCCGGGGGCTCTGCCGAGCTGGAGGCGGAGCAGGCGAGGTGCTGGCCTTTTGGTGACTACATGGAGTCGCTCCGGAGGGATTGGAGCCGCGTGCCTCTCTCCGAAGGGTGTCACTCATCCCATGCCGTGTGGGATGGGCTTCGGCAGGGGTGATTTGATATTGCACCGAAAAACACTTCTCTGTTTTGGGTGTTCTTCAGGTGTACGAGTGCTTCTGAATAGCGTGTGTGAGTTGTTCTATTCTTCTGAACTTCTCTAAAGTTGCTCTTCTGAATTGCTCTAACGACTCACGGGATGCGCAGGGCGTTTGGAGCGGTGAGGTGTCGGGGCACGAGCCTTGGAGTAGCGACGGGACGCGTGGGGCATCGAGTCACAGGGTCCAGTAGGCCCCGAACCACTTCCAAAGGGTTGGTAGCCAAGCACCTAGGGCAAGGGGCTTATGTACGCCCCTTATGTAGACTTGTCGAAGTATAGAGCATTTTAGACAGGAGGAGTTAGGATTCCTCAACACTGCTAGCCCCCTTGTCTCTTGGGCGCCTGCAAGGACGCCCGAGGGGCAAAGAAGAGTGCTAAGGTCTTGTATCCTTTGACGAATATGCTTGGCCAAAGACTTGGCCAAATTCCAGCTTGACGGGAATGCAGACGCTCGAGATTTTGCCAAATTCTGACTCGGTGTAGTGCGAGGCACGAGGGTTGAGGAATACGTGCAAGGGCACCTACGACTTAGCCAATTTTGGCTTGGTGGGCACGCGAGCGCCCAAAGACTTTGGATTATTTTGTGCTTCATATCGCGTGAGTGCTCCACGTGAGGGTGGGTACCAAATTGCCGCTTCTCGTTGGGCCTTCATGTCGCGTGGTTTTTTTTTCGATCCCAAGGTGAAGTATGAATGTGAGGTTGCCCCACCGAGGCTGACCGAGGCGGATGGCGCGTCAAAGCGAAGCCTCTATAGACAAAGTAGTGGATGCAAGGCTGCCGAGCCGAGGCATAGCTTTTGAGGCAGGTGGTGTGTCAGAGTGAAGCCTATGTAGGCGGAGTCGTAGACGAGGGGCCGCTGAGCCAAGGCATAGCCTTTGAGGTGAGTGGCGCGTCGGAGTGAGGCCTATGTAGGCGAAGTCTTGGACGAGAGGCCGCCGAGCCGAGGCATAGCCTTCGAGGCGGGCGGCGCGTCGAAGCGAAGCCTTCGTAGGCGAAGTCGTGGATGCGAGGCCGCTGAGCTGAGGTATAGCCTTCGAGGCGGGCGGTGCATCGAAGCGAAGCCTCTGTAGGCGAAGTCGTCCTCCTCTTGCTCCGCGGCTTGATGAGAGTTGTCGAAGTAGAACTCCTCAGAATCATCGTAGTTCGATCTAGAAACGTTGCAGGGACAGGTAGATAACACGAGCGTCTCTACGGAAAAGAGAGAATGATCAACACTTATTTCTTGTAGCAAGATAACATTCGTTCGACATGAGCATTGATCGAAGTCGTTGCTATGGGACAAGTAGAGTCCCATCACTTTAGATACTAGGATCTCTGAGGTGACAGCCTTATGCGAGCATGATGGTCCTTGATCAATATTCGAGCCAGGTCGACGGTAGATGATTTGAGCTATGCGATTGAGTCATGGACATCTCAGAGGGGTGGGCACGAGACTAAGTCATGGGGCACCAAATGACCACTAGGGGTTATAGCCCCCTAGTGGGCTTGGAGGTGCCCATGAGGCTAAGTCATGGGCACCTTGGACGTGTGCCCCTGACATATAGATGTTCCCGAGGGGATGCAAATGTGTTAGGCACGGTTGGCCTTTGCCTGTATTAGAACAGGGCAATGAGTGACCCGGAGGTCGTTACGATAGCCCGGAGGTCAAGGGGACTAATCCTTAGCACATCCCTAGGCTCGGGCACTAGGCCCGAGCCGTCACTTGCGCCTTGGGTCCAGCAGGACGCAAGCCGCCATGACGGAGTCGACGGACGACCAAGCCGCTTTAGTCTTTTATTAGGGGAGACCACGGGGGTCGTGCGCCCTAGGCACCACGGAGGTGACATCCTTTGCAGGGGAAGGGTTAGCGAGAGCTTGTGTGAGACAAGCGAGACTTGTAGGACGGTCCGCTGCCTAACAAAGAAATGGCGTGTTAGGAGCAGCCTTCTAATCGCAACGATCGTAGGGAGACCTCTCAATCGTCAATGAGCACAAAATTGAGAAGACATTCACAAAACAGGTCAATCTCTTAACAGCAGCGTGTTAAGGGACTACCCTCGATCCAGGCCATAATTGCATAAATGTTGCGATCATGTAGGAACTTCGCGTCTTCATTGCATTAAGTAAGATAGTGTTTACATCTCGATAGATGCCATAGGGGGCATACAATAGAGTCTTAAGCATAAAAATTGTGGATCTCCTTCGCAAAGTCCACCTCAATCAAAACGATTGTCTTCGTTTTGAGCGAAGTGGGCAGGTAGTGGTGCTGAGAGCTTTTCCAATCGGAGAGAGCAGTGACGGATCTCGGTAGGGAGAACAGCTTCAGCCCTGTACATGAGTGAGAATGGGGTCATTTTGGTGGAGCAGCTGGGGGTCGTGCGCAGGCCCCATAGGATGCCCGGGAGCTCCTCTGCCCGGGTTCCCCGCTTGAGTGCACTTGTTTCAAGGCAGTGACGTATTCCTTGCAGGACTAGCCCATTGGTTCTTCCCACGGCCCCGTTGGTTTTTGGACGAGCCACCGTATCAAAGCGAAGGGTGGTCCCGATGGAGTTACGGGAATCTCTGAAGGCTGGAGCGTCGAATTGGGTATCGTTATCCACTGTGAGTTCCTTAGGAACATTGAAGCAACAGAAGATATTCTTCCAAAGGAACTCCATCATGGAGCGAGGTGTGATGGTGGCTAGGGGCTCTTCCTCTACCCATTTGGTGATGTAATTCACTGATGCTACCACACGCTTGTAGCCCCCCTTGCCCGGTGGGAATGGCCCGAGCAGGTCCATTCCCCATCGGGCAAAAGGCCAGGTGATTGGTATGGTGCGCAGGGGATTTGCAGGATCATTGTGATTGGCTACCATCTTTTGGCATCTCTCGTGCTTCCTGAGTGCGTCGAGGGCATTCTGCATCATTGTGAGCCGATAGAAGCCTTGGCGAAGTGTTTTTGTTGCGGTTGCCCTTGGCGCAATATGAGAGGTGCAGAGGCCCTCATGAACGTCCAAAAGAAGTGTCATGTTTGACGGTGTCCAAGTGAATATGCTAGTGTTGGACTTTAAGAACTCCATTAGCTCCTTCTCCATCTTTCCTGGGATAACGACCCCGATTCTAATAGACCGCGGGTCACCCTGGTCGAAGAGTCGTACTTCCTACAAGTCCTCCTCCGAATGAGGCTTAAGGGAGCACCTCACTGGAGGGGGGACATCCTTGGTGTGCCTTGGTGAGAGAGGCATGGGCATTTCCTCCTTTGACTCCTTGGGTTCGAGAAAGTTGATGTCGCCAGAGTTAACTGCCGCTTTGTGGTACAGACGGCGAGCTAAGTCTTGATCACCCCTCACGGAGATGACCCCGCGAGGGCCTGGTATCTTTAAGCACAGGTAGTTTTGATGTACCGCTGCACAGAAGCGGTTGAGAGTTGCCCTTCCCATGATAGCATTGAATGGGGACTCAATGTCAACAACATCGAACCTGACAGCTTCCGTGCGGTGATTCTCCTGTGACCCGAACGTCATGAGGAGTTCGATCCTCCCAAGGGATTGAATGGATTTTCCTGTTACGAAGCCGGCGAGAGGGCGATCGGATGGCAGTAGGATGCTAGGATGATAGCCCCCCGTGACTCCTATAGTTTCTTGAGCGCACGCAGGTAGAGTATATCTGCAGAGTTTCCTCCATCGACAAGGATGCGGGAGACCTCACAATTGGATATTGTGGCAATTACTAAGAGGGCATCATCATGATGGAACCTTAAGCCTTGTGCATCATCAGCTGTGAAGCTAAGAGAAATGCTTGCCCATTTGGGAGGGATGCTTTGAGGGGCCACCCCCACGACGTTGATTTCTCGCATTCTTCACATTGCGTTTTGATGCATGCCCGAGGCCGAGCCCCTATTATGACATTTACTTGTCTTTGCGGCGCTTGGAAGGAGTTCATGCTCAAGATCGTGCAAGCCTTGCCGAGGGGTAGATCACCAGGGGCCTGTGCCTGGGGTGGTGGAATTGCCTGAAGGGGCATCGCCTCTGCAGCCGTGGGACGTGGCGGCGACGCTCGACGCGGCCCAGGGCCGTGTTCGAGGAGCTTCACTACTTCAGCGGTGTACTGACGGCACTCATTCGTATCATGCCCGTTCATCTTATGGTAGGCACACCAGTGCCCGTCTCCTTGATTTGGGTTGCCCCTCCTTTCATTGCGGCCTTCGTCAGGACGTCCCTTCCAGTGGGCTTTTGGTCTCGATTCCTTCTTGGGTCCTCCGGTGGAGTTGCTCCCGCGCTCCTGCGAAGGAGTATCGGTTACGACAAGAATCTTGGAGTCACGTTCCCTGCCAGAGTGATCCCTCTAGTCATTGCCCTTCCTCTTGGGGGAGCTTTTTGACTTCTTCCCGGAGGAGATGCTTTAAATCTGCGGAGAAATCCTTCTTAGTCAGTCGTCTTCTTCTCCTCGGCGATTTTTCCACGACCTCGAAGAGCTCATGGGTCGATCCTCGGGATCTCTCCCAAGCGCACGATTGAGTTCTCCTGAGCAGCCCTTCTTGCACGCATTGATGATCGTGGAGTCCGGCATCTGCCACGGCCAGACTTTAGAAAAGCGCTTAAGAAATTCTCTTGTGGATTCCTTTTGTTGCTTAACAAGAAAGAGTCGGGGGGAGTATGGGCGCTTATAGCTTCCTTGGAAATTTATGTTGAACTCTTCCTCACCGTCCCAAGAATAGATGGAGCCTTTCTTTTGGTTGAAGAACCAGGAGCGCGCCATTCCGGAGAGGAATAGTGGGAGGCAGTTGCACATCTCTACTTCTCCACCTCCCCCAGCCCGAATCGCCGTGGAGTATACTTCCAGGAATTGTATGGGGTCAGAGTCCCCATCGTAAGGCCCGAGATTAGGCTGGCGGAACTTTGGTTGAAACAGAGCTTTGAAGACATCTCGAGCGAGAGGGTTCCCAGTCTCAGGGATGCCCCTGTCCTTTCGCGCGCGAGGTGATGGTGATCGCGCGGTGCAACGACGGCGGTGGCGGGGCTCTCCTGAGCTAGAAGAGCTAGATGCCCGTCGGTGGCGGCGATGGTGTGAGCGCATTGGCGAGTTGGAGCGCCCGCGCCGACTTGCAACTTGATCCGGCCGGGAGATTAGTGATTCAACATCCATTTCTTCATGGCGGTGGTGACCGCGCTCCCTAGCGGATCCGATTGGTGGCACGGGGACACGCCTAGTGCCCGCAGAGTACATGCTCTTCTGACCGCCTTGGCCACAGCCTCCTTGATGTGAATCCTTACGGCTTGACAAGTGCACTTGGGCCATGATGGGTGGAATGGTCCGTCCGCCTGAAGGTGCTGGAGGGGGCACAGGAGGAGTATCTTTTGGTCCTACGGCCCCCCTAGTCGCCCCTGGCCACGTAACACCTTGGGGGTGGAGACTTGCATTAACTGGAGGGAGCTGGTTTACCATCTCCGGTGCAAAGATTGCCTGTGGAGGAACTTGAAGAGGGGGTAGCGGAGTGCCCATTCCAGAGGGTATGGACTCAGGCCTCGGAGGCTGAGGCGACGGAACGAACTGTAATGGAACGGGCTGAGCGCCCCCCCATCCAGGGTTCGGCGGGTGTATCGGCCAATAAGGAGCCCCGTTCATCACCGCCGCGTGGGCGAGTGGAGGGAGGTTGTAAGGATGTCCCCCTTGCACCCTCCAGGAAACTCCTCCTGCCACGGGTCGAGGCCACTTGAATTGAAGGTGGTGCTGGTAGTGGAGAGATGTGTTGAGGGCCACTGGGAGTACGATATGCGGCCATCATGTAGTCCACCACCTGCCTTGCGGTTGCCTCCACCATTGCCTGGCAATTAGTGGCGTTGAGCTCCCTAGGAGCCGCGAACAGCCCTAGAGTGTCGATGAGACTTCGGGCCTCTTGCCTTTGGCCAGACACTGCGCCAGTTGGTGCGATGGATGTGGGAATGCTTGACAGCCCGGGGATGCATAGGACGTTGTCCCAACTAGGGTGGACAGCCCCGATCTCTGAGGATAACCCGCGCCTTGGGTTTCTCCGGAGAACAGACTAGTCGTCCGTGAGCTCCTGATGCTCTGGAGCAGGGGGAGGCCTCACGGACTTGGAGTACTTCTTGGTAGGAGCCATAGCCTTCTGTCGATTAGCTACGTCCCCACGGTCGGCACCAATGTTGATAGTGTAAAACCGAGCACAAGTAAATGGGCGGACGACGGCCGTGCTACGGGCCTTCGTCCATAAGAGCAAGCGTAACACGGGGATTTATATAGGTTCGGGGGTCCGAGAGGACCGCCCTACTGCTGTCGGTGGCCTGCGGGGGTTCGAGGATCCCTCCTGAGGGCTCACCTAGTGTCTTGCTTTCATGTATTGCTTAAGAGCCCTCTCAAAATAAGGGATACACAGGGTATTTATAGGCTCCCAAGCCTGTACAAATGACCAAAATACCCCTTGAGGGATAGCCACACTATGAGTACAATGAGGGGTACAATAGTCTTTCAAGAGCGTTACTGCACTTCTTGGACCTGTACGTGAGTCTTCCGGCAGGCGGGCCCTATTATTGTGATGGATGAATTATTCTTAGAACAGGGGTAAAGAGAGAAAGGGCCCAAAATTTGAAAAGGATGAATTCAAATTGAAATTTGAATTTGGGAAATGCAAGGAGGTTTGAAACACAAGCCTGAGCTTAGCTAGAAACTAGAAGATTTTGAGAACATAAGCTAGTTTGAAATACGAATGAAAACCAAACACCAAAAGTCTATTCACCATTTTTCAAAAACGGGACGTTACACCGTGGTTGGTGACATGGAAGAAGTCACAAGACCAAGTGGCGGCGCGGACGAGCGAGACGGTCACTGAACGCGGGAGAGAGAGATCAACGGTTGGTATGGCTCTCCATGGAGGTGCAGAGAGAGATAGTGATAGAAGGATGAAGAGGATGGGGGATAGAGGAGGAAATGGTTGGTTCGTATGAGGGGTGGATTAGATTGTACTGGGGAGAGAGAGACGAGGATGGTTAAGGAGGGGAGGTGCATACGGGGAGGTTGGGATGTGATGTTATCTGATTGTATGGGCTGTTGGATTTGTCGGATTAGATGACAGCGCCATGTCCCGTTGCTTTGACTGAGAACAGTATTGCGTTTTGTATCTTTTTCCAATTTTATATGTATTTAGAAGGCCAGGTGAGAGTGCTAGGCTGAGCCAAAAGGGGAAAGGGGGATGGGCTGGGGCCCAGGGGAGGTGTCGGGCTGAGCTCAAGGGAAAGAGGGGTAAAGAGAGAAAGGGCCCAAGATTCGAAAAGGATGAATTCAAATTGAAATTTGAATTTGGGAAATGCAAGGAGGTTTGAAAACACAAGCCTGAGCTTAGCTAGAAACTAGAAGATTTTGAGAACATAAGCTAGTTTGAAATACAAATGAAAACCAAACACCAAAATTCTATTCACCGTTTTTCGAAAATGGGACGTTACACCGTGGTTGATGATGTGGAAGAAGTCGCAAGACCAAGCGGCGGTGCGGACGAGCGAGATGGTCACTGATCGCGGGAGAGAGAGATCAACGGTTGGTATGGCCCTCCATGGAGGTGTAGAGAGAGATAGTGATAGAAGGATGAAGAGGATGGGGGATAGAGGAGGAAATGGTTGGTTCGTATGAGGGGTGGATTAGATTGTACTGGGGAGAGAGAGACGATGATGGTTAAGGAGGGGAGGTGCATACGAGGAGGTTGGGATGTGATGTGATCTGATTGTATGGGCTGTTGGATTTGTCGGATTAGACGATAGCGCCATATCCCGTTGCTTTGACTGAGAACAGTATAGCGTTTTGTAGCTTTTTCCAATTTTATAGGCATTTCTTGTGGGCGGTGTATCCGGTGAAAATATGAATTGATCAAACCTAGAAGTTTTCAATCATTCTAAAAAATTATGAGATGTAGGGGGACATTATAATTCGATATATATCCCTGCACAATTTCAAGATCAAACTCAATCATATTTGCTATATACGAAATGTGATTGAGTTTGATCTTGAAATTTCACAAAGATGTAAAACATACCATCCTCTACATTTGGTAATTTGTTGAGAATTTTTACAAACTCCTGCATTGGAATCATGGTTCAAAAAATCGGTCGAAAATCGGTAAAACCGGTTTTACCGGCCACCCCTGGTAGAAATCCAAACCGGCCAAAAAAAATTGGTTTTGGATGAATTTTGCCCAATATAAAATAAAATTGAAACCATATCTAAGCACATGTGTACATGCAACCTGGTGGTAAGGTTCTTAGCCTAGAAGAAGGAGGTCTTGGGTTCAAATGAAACCACACTATTTTTTAGTTTTTTCCGTTTGAACTTCAAAAAATTCCTATTTTGATTTGAAAATTTCGGCCGAAATTGCCCAAAATTTTCCGATTTTCAAACCTACCGGCCCCACCCGATAAAAATCCAAAACCGGTTTTGTGAACCCTGGTTGGAATTCACATTTTTCACATGATATTTCACCTTTCTTGACTAATATATGCACCCTTAACATAATATCATTAACATTACGAAGAATGTAAAACTAAATTACTAATAAGGGAGTGTATTGATTACACAATTGAATTGATGCCTGTACATAGTAAAATATGGATTAAGACGATAGAGAAGAAGAATAACAACATGCTTCACTGAGAGCATTAGGGATAAATTATTAGGGGATATAATATGATTACTAAGTAGTAAAGACTAATACTACCGGTCACAAAACGATAGGGGGGCCAAGCCCCTGCCACTGCCAGCCCCCCTTCCCTCCACCCCTGCTTCTTCATGTCCAGCGATGGGAGCTCCCATGCCCACGACCCGACGTCCAGGGCGGGCCACATGAGCCGGCCACCGCTGATCGAGGAGATCAACTGTTGGAATTCACGATGAAACTAGCAAAACTCCTAGAGCAGCCAAGCCTTTTCTCGGTGGGACCTCCTATCCCTATCCTTGTTCTTGACGTGACTTGCACGATCACTTCTCTAGCCTACCTCTTGTCTTCACGTTGATGCAAGTCGCAACACAGTGCTCCTCCCGGTCCTTGTCATCTCGTGATGCTCCTCTCGGCAAAAATAGCGCCCCTGCATTACTTTTCTTCTTCCTTCCTGCTGCAAAGAACCAAGCGAACAACACACCGACAATCGATTTCTTTGGGAGCACCGGCTCCTCTAATTGTCTTTTTTATTTCTTCAACTCCACATCTCAATACACCAGACTCAACTCCTTATAAAGACTGATTTACATGACTCTCATACGGACTATCTCCCTACTCGGATACACCCTCCTGTTAGAATACTACTCGGACAAAAACCAAGACTAGAAATTGTAAAACCAGAAACTAACACAAAATACTAAAATGAGATTAACTCCAATAATCACCCCCCTTAATCTCGTTTCTTCACTTTGATCACGCAATCTTTTCTCTTATTTGAACTTCTAAGTCTTCCTCTTTTACCTGCACTCCCGTGCACCGTTCCTTCCTGGGCCGATACCGCCCTACCACTGCTCTTGCTCCATCCTGAGTCATGCACAAATCAACGCTTGTCGCGTCTCGCACCTGGACTGAACTCGTCCTTCCTTGCACGCCCGCCTTGGCTGGAGCACCTGCTCCCACGACTGCCTGGGTTTCGTCATTACCTGAGCCTCTCGCTCCTCTCTCTTGGACCAAGTCTATCCACTTCTCCGTGTACATCTTAGCTGAGGCTACACCGCCTCTCCCTCCTGCGCCAGCTTTATGTATGCTGCGCCCTTCATGCGCGTGGGACTCGTCGCCCCCTATAGCTCCCTGTGCGTCTTGCTACGCGTCGTCTAGACCTCCCAAAGCTCCGCCTGCTGCGCCTCCTGCGCCAACTGCGTGCCACTCCTCGGTCCCGCCATGTCCTTGGCCGATACCTAAGTTCCACTCTAGCTCCTCCAGACTGTCCTTCACACAAACCGATTTACAAGTTTTGAGGGGAATTTTGTACAACCGGTTCGGGGATCTTTTCACCTTCATCAACAGATCTTTGTTCTTGTCATAGACACGCAAGAACTCATCCTGTAGCTCCAACCTGCACCCCTGTTCTGCCAACTGTCCGAAACTGAGTATGTTGTTGCACAAACTTGGTATAAAATAAATATCAGGCAGCATCTTCTGATCACCGTTCTTGCATCGCAACAACATTGTACCTTTGCCTTTTATTTGTACCATGGAGCCGTTGCCAAACTAGATTTCTCCCGAAATCTTCTTGTCGAGCTCATGGAACATGGAGTGATCTCCCGTCATATGATTGCTTGCTCCACTGTCCAAGTACCACTCATCAGTATGATCGTGATTTCCTCCCTCCGTGCGTAGTTTAGGAACTACTTTCTCCTCGTTCAACATCACCATGACCGGCGCCTTGTTGACACCTAAAGAGAGAAGTAGGGTAGGATGGTTGTCTTCATCTTCACAGTTTTGGATGACGTTTACCTCCTCATTCTTCTTCTTATTTCGATAATCCGAAGCATAGTGCCCATACTTGTCACAGTTGAAGCACTTTATGTGGCTGCGGCACTCCGACGCGTAGTGACCATACTTATCACATTTAAAACATTTGATATGTGACTTATTACGGGATTTGTCACCATTGTCTTGCCCAACCTTGTCTTCACGGCCACCTCTGCCGCCTCGCCCTTGCTGGTCGCCTCGCCCGCGCCCGCACTCACGCTCGCGGTTTCTTGATGAGCCACGGTCGTCCTCTTCCGATGATCCCCTGTGAAACCGTCTTCCATTGTTTCTTGTATCTCCCTTTAACAGCAATGCCTACTCGTTATGGGACTGATACCTTTGCTCGTTACGGGATTGATACCTCTTCAGTAGCTCCTCATGCGCCTTGAGGGAACCGATGATCTCCTCGATCTTCTTTTCCTCCAGATCCGAGGAGTACATGAGCGTGGTGAAGATAGGTACAAACTTTTCTGGTAACACGCGCAGATATTTCTTCACTACCATAGATTCCTCCATCTTGTCGCCGAGAGAGACAATCTGATTATACAATGAAGACAACTTACCGGCGAACTCGTCCACCGACTGGGTTTCTCCCATCTGGAGATTCTCGAACTCGGTATGTAAATTTTGGAGCCGCACCTCCTTCACACGATCAACTCCCTCGTGCATCTTTTGAAGCGTCACCCACGCCTCACGTGCCGTCTCCTTGCCGATGTTTGCCGCGATCATGGAGTCGACACCACCGATAGATGATGGCCAAAGCTGTCTGGTCTACCTTGTCGTCCACCTCCTTGTCCTTCGCCTTCGGATCGACTGCACCCCAGACTCCCTGGGCGCACATGTTCGCCTTCATCTTTATAGTCCACACCGGGTAATTGTCGGTTGTCAGGACAGGATATAGGAGGGAGACCGGCCCATCCCGGGTCTTCGCCTTGTCGCCATGATCTTCAGGTACTGATACTAGCAAAACTCCTGGAGCAGCCAAGCCTTTTCTTGGTGGGACCTCCTGTCCCTATCCTTGTTCTTGACGTGACTTGCACGAGCACTTCTCTAGCCTGCCTCTTGTCTTCACGTTGATGCAAGTCGCAACACAGTGGTCCTCCTGGTCCTTGTCTTCTCGTGATGCTCCTCTCGGCAAAAACAGCGCCCCTGCGTTACTTTTCATCTTCCTTCCTGCTGCAAAGAACCAAGCGAACAACACACCGACAATCGATTTCTTTGGGAGCACCGGCTCCTCTTTTTGTCTTTTTTATTTCTTCAACTCCACATCTCAATACACCAGACTCAGCTCCTTATAAAGACTGATTTACATGACTCTCATACGGACTATCTCCCTACTCAGATACACCCTCCTGTTAGAATACTACTCGGACAAAAACTAAGACTAGAAATTGTTAAACAGGAAACTAACACAAAATACTAAAACGAGATTAACTCCAATAATCATGGCCCCCTCGGTGTCTGAGCTGGTCAACGCCGGCGTCCAGTTCGCCCCAACCAACGGCGACCTGTCCACCATCGCCTTCGACGCCAAGACGGTGACCTTCCACCTCCCGGTGGTGACCCTCGACTGCAACACGGAGGTGATGCTCCGGAACCTGGTGGCCTATGTTAGATTAATCTTGTTGTTTTACATAAGCTGCACGTTAGTTTGTTCACACGTGTATTCACACGTGTATGTGTTTTATCTCATGTACTTGTTATTTACATTCAGTTCAGTTGAGAAATAACAGAGCTCAGAGAAAATAGATGCAGGCAGTTGCGCATCACCAAAACTAGAGTGTTCGTGTTCATCTTCTTCCACGGCAAGTGTTTGTGTGTCCACAGCTTCTAGAGTCTTTTCTTTGTTAACAGCCTATGAGGCGTCGGCCGCCCCCGGCCCGCTCGTGCTCGCCCGGTACACGGAGCTGATGAACAGCATCATCGACGCCGACGACGACGTGGCTCTGCTGCGGCAGCGCGGGGTGGTGCTGAACCGGATGAAGAGCGACGGCGAGGTGGCGAAGCTGTGGAACGGCATGAGCCGGTCGGTGCGGCTGACCAGGGTGGCGGTCATGGACAGGGCCATCGAGGACGTGAACTGCTACTACAACGGCCGGTGGCGCGTCAAGGCGAAGCGGTTCATGTGCAAGTACGTCTTCAGCTCGTGACACTGGCAGCTGCTCACCTTCCTCGCCGCCATCATGATGCTGCTGCTCACCACGCTGCAGACCTTCCGCTCCGTGTACACCTGCTCGCGGTGGTTCGACGTCGTCAGCGTCACCGTCACGGCGACGACGGCGGACTAGATCGATGTGTGATCTGCGTGCTCCTTTCTTGATCCGGCTACTCGGCATAATTTGCATGCGTTTGGTTTTGCTTCAAGTACAGTTTTTGGATACTGTTAGTCTGTTACTCGGCATTTTATGTTTTTCTTTTGTTCTGATGTAAGCGATCGGTTGTGCAGTGAGATTAATTTATAGTCGTATATATGTATGTACGTGCCATTGGTTTGACAAAATACTGTCATGTGATTTATACTTGTGTCATTCTGATGATTTAGACGTGCACGGGTACATGTATGTTACCAGTACTGCTGGCTTGTAACTCCTGGCTCAACTTAATTTGATATACGAGTAAGCATCACACATGCCAGAGAGGTAACCAAACATGGTCGATATTAACAAAAAATAAGTAGAAAAAAGTGAGTCGTGCAGAAGTTGTAAATGGTCTGATCAGCCAGCACGAATTTAGTGCTTGCCCATAGAGCGCGCGAATCATGCTACATGCATGTTGCAAATTGTCCAACCATGCATGCAACTTAAACTAGTCAAAATTAAATGCAAATCAGGCATACAGAACTCAACAAAAGAACAGGAAAATGAACTAGTTTCATGACCTCATCCAATCGGATAGGGTTTTACAGGCAATAATCGATTTGAATAACAAGGGAAAAATCAAGAATCTTCACTGGCTAGCAATTCATCATGGCAAGGACATTTTATCAAACAAGAGTTGCAGCTAAGGCATCCCCTTGTGTGCCCCCACGCGAAATTAGCACTTAACCAAATCAACATAATTTACGCATGCTCCACATCGCGTAATTTAGATAGGACTTCTCCCATCAAAGTCCACTCTGTAAAGTAGCAATAGGCACTACCAGAATCGTCTAATTTCCCGAGTGCTCAGAAGTTTCCCGAGTGTTTTTAATAATACTCTCGGGAACTTCCCGAGTGCCTTACGAAACACTCGGGGAGCGAAGAAAACACTCGGGAAATTAACATTTCCCGAGTGTCCGATCGGACACTCGGGAAACTTTGACGGGAGCAACGGGGAAAAATAATTTCCCGAGTGTCGTTCGTTACAGACACTCAGGAGCTAAAACATCAGGCCGCACCTTTTTTTCCCCACACCGCGCGCCCATTCGTTTCTAACTCCTACCGTTCTCCCCAACCTCGGCCCCATGTTGCTCCCTCTCCCAATCCCCCTGCGTTGCTCTCTCCCCACGAGGCAGCACCTCCTCCCCTCCTCCGCCTCCTCCGCCCGCCTTGCCGTCACCCCTCGTCGCCATGTGGCCTTTCTTGCCTCCCCTCGTCTCCTCCCCACCTCCATGACCGCGCCGCCTCCCCTCGTTCCTCCCCCCTCCTCGATCGCGCCGCCTCCCCCTCGTCTCCTCAACTCACTCAAGGCATTGAAGCTCCTTCGGTCCTTCCTCCTCCTCCCGGCCAAGGCAGGCACTAAACCTAGCGACAGCGAGCCCACGACGTGAGGCGCGTGGTGGCGGGCGAGGGAAGAGGGCAAGGCCGTAAGGGAGTGCAACATGGTGACGGCGGTCGAGGGCGTGGTGCGGACGGCGGCGGCGAGGCTGCGACCATGAGGCCATGAGGCGATGACTCTCCTCCTCCTTTGCCGCCGCCCGACCTCCTCCGGCCACTGGCGCCCGCCTCGACTCCGCCTCCTCCGGCTCCCTCCTCCGCCGGCGCCGCCCCCGACTCCGCCTCTCCCAACTCCCTCCTCCGACCGGCGCCGCCCCTTTCGGCTGCTCTGCGCATCCTCCGTCCGGCGAGGTAAGACTCCACCTCCCCTCTCACATGATGTCCAAAAGATAGTAGTGTGAAAGTAACAGGAGGCGACATCAATTAGGTTGAATTGGAATTGAAAGGTCTAGTGATAACTAACAGATGCTTGCCTTATATTTATGACTAAGATACTTTTGCTGTTGCATTGACGGGTGTCGACAAAAGATGCCTATGTGTATCCATCTCTGATCAAAGGGTTAGGAGAAAGCATCTAGACCAAAATGGCAACTAGTGGGCACAGAACCTCCCTCTCTAGTATGCTATAGCTTGACTTGAGAAAATTAGCAGTGAGGTCATAAAAGGATGCATGGTTTCTGTATTTGTGTTAAATATAAGTAGTAGATAGGATGCGAATTAGGGAATTAGGGAGAAACCTTCAAGCAATGCTTGTGGATAGTTAGGTATTTCTGAAATTTTACTTCTGAAAGAAGTCTAGATTGTTGAATTGGGTGTAGTAACTTTTCAGGCAAGCTCAGTACACAAAATCAATCATGCACTCTTATGTTCGTTGATCATGTCCAAGAATATCTAGACATGTATCTATATGAAGTTAAGTAGCAAAAAATACAAGGGCATGCCATAAGCATCGTGGTCAATTGGCCCCACTAAGCTTTAGTAATTTAGGTCAGGCTCAAACTTCCCCTAAATTTCATTTCATTACCGAAAGTTAAATATGAAAACAGGAGTAATATATAGTGAGACAAAGTCCACTAGCTGGTTTGATGAGTCGATTGATCCCAGTAGCTAGAGAAAGGAAGGATCCTTCCGACTATTCTCCTAGATGAAGTGTGAAAGCATGTGTCTTTAATTTGAGGCAAAAGCATGTGTCTATCATTATGTGTTGGTCTGTATGTGTGGTTACCTGGTTGGTATTGTGACTTCCAAATTACACCTTGGGGCTAGACCAGGAATCACTTATAGGCCAATGGCTGATGTAGTTCTCCAAAATGATTGCTTTGCATGGCATTTCTAACAAATTAACAGACGAGCTTTGCAACTACTCCGGTGTAACATGCTAAAGGATTTGTGATTTTGTTCCATCATGCGCATTTATCATTTCATGATTGTAAATTGGAAACATTTTTGTATTCAAGCTGAGCAGAGTCAAATATGTTGTTGAAGTTTCTTGATCTGTGAGAAGAGATTGTTAGTTTGTTACTGTGAAAATCAATACATACTGAGGCTTGATTGTTTTCAGGTACTTGCCTACAATGCTGCCGCCACCCCTCGCCGACTACCTCTACCGACACACAGCTGCAGCCATCTTCCCCACCGCAACTCCCTTGGCTTCCTCAGCTCCAAGAAGTACTGTAAGGTAATGGATAAGTGTAAAAAGAAATAAAGCTTTCTTATTTTCTTTTGTGTTGTCCATTTATGGTGGATTGATATGCTGTCATTACAATGCTACATTAACGTATTAATAAATAATGATATTCATTTATAATGGTATTCATATATATTGAAAGAAAGTGTTTTTATTCTCCGTTGATCATGTATATTGTCTTCATGTCAATGTGTTTTAGTGTACATATATAGGGCATGCATCCTATGGTAGCTTCTAGCTCGCTCTGTAGTTGTAATTTATGACATAAATAAAAGTTGGATTAAAATATGCATTATGTTTTGCACACTAGGATGGCTGAGGATCGTAGTTGGATGTACACTGGGCGTAGAGCGATGGGTGACTGTACCCAAGAATGGATGGAAAAGCCGATAGATTTTGTGGATCGAGCATTTGCTAGGAGTAATGGATGGGGTGTGTTGTGCCCTTGTTCTCGTTGTTCAAACACACGGCCACAAATGAGGGCAACAATGATCGCACACCTGTGTAAGTACGGATTTAGGGCAGGCTATACCATGTGGGTCTATCACGGCGAGTCACAACGTAGCAGATCAGATGTGCTAAGGGAAGAAACGGACGATGGCGGCCACAATGAGAGTAGGATAGAAGACATGCTAGATGATGTGCGTCATGCATATGGGCCACCTGCTGAGGAAGAACCGGAGCCTACAACAAGGGCTTTCTTTGATATGTTGTCCGCAGCGAGTCAACCACTTCATGGGCAAACACAAGTGTCCCAACTAGATGCCATCACACGACTACTTGCTGTCAAGTCTCAGTTCAGCACAAGCATTGCTTGCTTTGATGCATTCTTAAGCGTGTTTAGCACCCTTCTCCCAGATGGTCACAAACTGCCCACTAACTTGTATGAGGCCAAGAAATTGATAAGCGCACTAAATATGCCATATGAGAAGATAAATGTTTGTCCAAATCATTGCATGCTATTTAGGAATGAGAATGTGGACAAAGATCACAGTGATAAGTGTGGTGAGTCTAGGTTTATTGAGGTTGACTCCGGTATGGTCAGAAGAGGCAGCTTCCTATTGGCAGAAAAATACTTCGTTATCTACCATTTGTGCCACGAATCTAACGGTTATACATGTTTGATGTTTCTGCCAAACAAATGGTATGGCACAAGTATGGTCATCGGTACCATAATGACAAGATGGTCCACCCATCGATGGTGAAGCATGGAAGCAATTTGACCGAGACTATGTAGAGTTTTTGCATGAGCCTCGGAGCGTTCAATTGCAATTGCAAGCGATGGGTTTAACCCATTTGGTATGAAATTGCGCCATACATTTTGTTGCTATTGTGTTTGTCATTCCCTTAACCTCCCACCGGCGTTTGCATGCAGAAGCAGTACATATTCCTTTCCTTGATAATCCCTGGTCCTGAATACCTAGGGAAGAATATGAGTGTATTCATGGAGCCGGTGGTGGATGAATTGTTACATGCTTGGGAACAAGGCATAGTGACATATGATCGAGCATTGAAACAGAACTTCACCATGCGGGTCGCGTACCATACATCCATGCATGACTTCCCGGCGTACAGGATATTCTGCGGGTGGTCTATACATGGGAAGATGCCATGCCCAATCTGTAGGGAGACGTTGCGTGGCTGTTGGCTGAAGCATGGTCACAAGCACTCCTTCTTCGATTGTCATCATCAATTCCTTCCAATTGACCACGAATTCAGAAGTGACACAACTAGATTTAGGGCCAATATTGCTATCCGCAGTGGACCACCACGTCGTCTGGCAACTGAGGAGGTTCGTGCACGGCTAGATGCTTTGAAGCCTCTTGATGATGGTGATGAGTTCGAGAAATATGGTGAGGAGCACAATTGGACTCACATTCCAAGTTTGTATACGCCATACTTCCATAAGCTCATTCTTCCCCATAACATAGATGTAATGCATAATGAGAAGAATGTTGCAGAGGCCATATTTAGCACATTCTTTGACATTCCAGACAAGACGAAGAACAATGTGAAGGCTCGCCTTGATCAGGAGGAGCTTTGCAATAGGCCCTCGCTGAATATGATCTATAAGCCAGCTACTGGCAAGTGGGAGAAGCCAAGAGCTAGTTATTGCCTAACTAGGGTTCAGAGGAAGGAGATTTTGGAATGGTTCCAGACCCTAAAGTTTCCTGATGGGTATGCAGCAAATCTAAGGAGAGGAGTGAATTTAGCTACCATGCGCATCAATGGCCTAAAGAGCGATGACTACCACATATTCATAGAACGCCTTTTGCCTGTGATGATCCGTGGCTACGTCCCCGAGTGTGTTTGGCAAGTGATGGTGGAGTTGAGCTTCTTTTATCGATAGCTATGTGTGAAAGAGATAGATCCCATGGTAATGTCAACTATGGAGCGTGAAGTACCTGTGTTGCTTTGCAAGTTAGAAAAGATCTTTCCACATGGCTTCTTCAATCCAATGCAACATTTGATTCTCCATCTTCCCTATGAAGCTAGGATGGGGGGACCAGTGCAAAACCGGTGGATGTATCCAATTGAGAGGGAACAAAAGAAACTACGAGGCAAAGCAAAAAAATCGATCGCGTGTTGAAGCATCCATAGCGGAGGCGTACATAATTGAGGAAATTTCCCATTTCACATCAATATACTTTGCTGACAATGTTCGCACGGTACACAATCAAACCTCACGATACAATATTGGCATCACTCAAAATAATTGCCAACTTAGCCTCTTCACCGGAAGAGGTGACACTTCAAGCGGTGGTACTCCCAAAGTTTTATCGTGGGATGAGTGGTTGACTGTGATGTTGTATGTCTTTACCAACCTCTCCGAAGTGGATGATTACATTAGGTATGCATCAATTATTTTTTTCCCAATAATTGATGCATGAGTGTTTTAATCTACTTGTTTTGTTGCCTATAGGGAATTTGTTAGGAGCGAGTGGAAGCAACGTCGAGACCCATCCGAAAAACAAGTTGAGACCCTTCTTAGAAAGGGTGCTTTGAATTGTAAACCAATTTCCGACTTGGTTCTATCGTAAAGTAACTTCTCTATTAGCTAGTCCCCCCTTGCACATAATATTTACTAAGTAAAGAGGAACTAATACATGAAACCTATTCTATTTATGCTGTAGAGTTTGAAGGACAAGTCTATGAGCAGCGAATTGAGGCAAGTTGCTCAAGGATGCCACACTCGGGTGCTGTCCTATAGTACCTACAATGTGAATGGGTACTGCTTTCGAACATCGACACATGAGAGGGAACGGCCTAATGTAACAACAATTAATAGTGGATTGGTGACTATAGGACAAGATGGGAGCAATACACCTATTGAATACTATGGAGTAATTGAAGAAATAATTGAACTATATTTCCATGGTAGCAAACCTCTCAAACTTATGTTTTTCAAATGTCATTGGTTCCATCCGTTTAGGGGAGTCGACGGGATACATCACTTGGGTGGTTGAAGTTGCACATCAATCAATCCTACCGAGCAATGACCCATTTATTGTGGCTCGACAAGCCACCCAAGTATACTACATCCCGTACCCATGCAAAACTATGAGTAGTCTAGTGGATTGGTGAGTAGTACATAAGGTGCAATCATATGGTAAACTACCTACCCCTAGTGAGCAGGACTACAACATGGAGACCAACAATGGTGTTGACCTATTCTTTCAAGAAGATGGGCTACCAGGGACTTTTCAAATAATAATTGGGGAAGAGGATGATCACATGAATGATATTCAAATCGATGCCGATGAGGTTGTAAACCAAGAGGACTTGGAACTACTTAATCGCTTAGACATTGATGGCACCGAAGGGGATGAGGTTGAGTCAACACCTCATGATAGTGATGATGACTTTTTAGAGGGCCCATCTGCGGAGGATCCCATTGTAGACGACTACTTCTAAGAATGATCTTGTATGTCTTCCATCTATTTGTTGCATGTTTTTAATTTTTTGTATGAGCTTACTTGATTACGTTATATTACATTTTTCTATGAGCTTACTTGATTACGCTATATTACATCTTTCTATGAGCTTACTTCATTGCGCTATATTAATTGATTTATTTTATTTCATTTCATTTTAGGACACCAAAAAATGAGTGGCGTCGAAGAGGCAGCATACTCTAGTCGAGGCAGACGCTTGTTTTCCACTCAAGGAGGTAGAGGGGCAGACGCAGCCACTCGAGGAGGTAGAGGGGCAGCCGCGGCCCCTCTAGGAGGCAGAGGGGCAGCTGCGGCCCCTCGAGGAGGCAGAGGGGCAGTTGTGGCCCCTCTAGGAGGCAGAGGGGCAGCCGCGGCCACTCGAGGAGGCAGAGGGGCAGCCACGGGCCCTCGAGGAAGCAGAAGGGCAGCCGTGGCCCCTCGAGGGGGCAGCGGGGGGTCTACCTCTAGTAGATCAGGCTCAGACCCCACTGACCCAAGCGTCTTGATGATGTGGAGGATGAGCACCGTGAGGCGGAGGGTGAGAAGGAAGAGCACCCTAAGGCGGAGGGTGAGGAGGATGAGCACCATGAGGCACAAGAATTTTGGTTGCGAGGACCTGCAGAACCCGCCACGACGACCAACCCGAGAGGAGGAGAAGATCATCATCGTTCTGTTGGCGACACGTAAATGCTTGTTTACACTTTCACTAATTTAGCCCACTTACTTGCATACCTAAAAAAAAACTAATATGCAGGCAATGGCGAGAAGAAGGCGAGGGTGAGAAATGTAGACTTCCAAACGGCATAATTGGTGTGTTGATTCGATGGCACTTCCCTGGCTTGGTCACCTATAGAGGAAGGCGGGAGTCTGTATGGACATGGTGCCACTACAAGGCCACTGAAGATACCACCGTCGCTGAAGGAGAGGTTCCATTTGACAACTGTTTGCAGCGGGTGGAGGAAAGTTTTTGGGTAAGTGACTGAATATTTTTTCAAATCTGCTTCTATGTGTTCCTATGCATGTTAGGGTTGATTTGGTCACAACTCTCGAGTCTCAATTTAGTTACTATACTAACTTGCGAAACGTTGCTTGTATACAAATCACTCGGATGTATATACCATTGTAATTAATATGTTGCATTTTGTAAAGTTTAGGATATTTTTTGTTAATTCACAAGGATTATCCATGTCATCGCGCATTTGCTAACGACAAATGTTTATTAACCTTCCTGAAGAAACTAATTAGGTTAATTAGTTTGAAAGGATGGATATGAAGTGACTAATATTTGACTAATTATAGGATGCTAAGGTCTTCAATTATCTTGCTCTCAATTGTCATAATTTGTCAAAGCTGATCTCAATCTTTTACCAGCCAAAAACTTCTGCAACACTACATTGGTATGCACAAAGGCTAATCTGTTGGGAGGACAGAAAGATAAACTTTTAAAGATAAACCGGATATTGTTTTATCATCAGATCATCTTCAATATAGATCTGTTGGGAGGGCAGAAAGATAAACTATTCAAGTATAATATACTTGGCATGTAGTGAACTTAGGCTTTACAAAGTATCAAAATAAAGAGTGTTTGACCCGAAAACTAGATACATCAATATTGGATCAGGATCTTTTGGATGTTTAGTAGCCAAGTAATAAATGTCAACTAACTTAATCATCTTATTCTTTATCAATTCCTTTTCACTTTCATCAACTAACTTAATCATCTTATTCTTTATCATTTCTTTATTCTTGGATTGTAGTGGTGGTTTCGATGGGAAATTTGAGGGACGGAAGTCGATTCTAGGAGAGTCTTTGCGTAATTGTGTTAAGAAGTGATCCCACAGATGATCTCATGGGCACGCATCAAGCGATGATCTGTTACCACACACAAGTCCTTTGACAGACAAATTCAGAGGGCCGAGGCTTGCCAAGCGATATCACTTTGGGCGAGTACATGCGGGTAACCAACCTGAACAAACGATGTCCTTGATTACAATCAATTCTAGTTTATTCATATTTAACACTTGGTTAATTTAGGCAATACCTTGGTGGGCTCTTAGGTGTGAAGATGCATGGCAACAGATTGCCCAGAGAGGTGGTGCAACGAATGATGGTTAGAGGACTCTCGTGCTGCTAGGGAGCGGAGATTGTTGATGGATGGGATAGCACATCGTCAAGGCAGCTCCTCCATGGCTCGTTACAAGAAGAACCTGGTAAGTCAACATGTTCATATTGATTGTATGTTGCAGATACATATTTATTGACCGCCGTGATTTTTTTGGGTGCAGGAAAAGAAGAAGCAGAGGCTGTCTCGATATGGAGGCATATTTAGAAGCTAGGAGGGTGATCGGAGGGCACCTTGTGCGACCAAATATGACAGAGAGAACTTAGTACGATTTCGATCATTTTGTCCCTAATGATTTTTGCTCCTCGATGATTTTGTCCAATAGGCTGCATATCTTGATCTTTGCTAAGGAAATTCATGGCCGGACTACGACGTCATGAATTCACCACTAGACACGACTCTTTGTGTACAAAATTTGGAAAGGGAAGAAACATGGTCGTTTCTTCATGGGTGCCGCTACATTAGCACACCGACAACCCTCTCGGAGGTCCGATCCACGAGTGCTGTATCAACGGATGAAGTACACCTTCAAAGTCGACAGCAACCATCACATGGGATCGAGTCTCAGGTTTCTGACCTTCAGGCGCAGCTACAACAGGAAATTGAGGCTAGGCAGCGGTTGGAGCAAATGCTCCTGCAGGTTAGTTGGAGCGTGGTAGTACAATAACAAAGTAATATGCAATATATATATATATATATATATATATATATATATATATATACATATTCGTACTTGGCTAATGTATGGCCATGTGCAAACAAATATGCAGGCACTCGGGACCGGGACTCGACTTAATGGCCCTCCGCTGGGGGAACCACTACCTCCGGTTAGTAACTGCATACTGATTATTATATTGTTAGTCTCTTATGAGTGCTCGATTCGAAGACATTGAAATGACATGCAATGTAATTATTGGTCGCTCTCGCAAATTTCTTATAATCGTTTTCTTATGAAAATGTAGGAGCAGCGGGATCGATTGCTTCTCTGGCGATTTGAAGATCTTTGGTGCTAATGTTAAAGATCATGTGAATCGTCCATCACCGAGAGGCCACCACCGGTGCTTGCTATTTTCATGATCTACTAAAAGGATACCAATATTAGAAAACATTCACAATCGGTGATTGCTAAAAATGGATAAAAATGGCTACATATATAACTAATTCTCTATATCTATATCATAAATTCTTTTGAAATGTGTCAACATATAATAATTTGTATGTACACTCCTTTCTATGAATTTGATGATAAGTGCTTGAGACATAAATGTTGATCGAGAGTTCACAATGACAAAATATTGAGAGTTGGAGTTTAACATTTTTAGCACTGTGCTTTTCATGTTCTATATTGTTAGGTGCTAATAAGCACGTCAATATATGAACTTGCCAGAGCTTTTAAAAGGTACATCATACAAGTGGATACCATGCATGTAATTATATATCTAACAAAATATCACTCCTCGCACCTCTTAATTAAGTCCATATATAATTTCAGCTCATTCCTTTTTACAGTAGCATCATTATACTAAAATTTCTCTTGCATGTGCTGTAGATGACATAAGTAAATGATCAATTAGGCCACAAGCTAGCTGGCCCACACCCCAGGCATGCCCTTAACTGATTTGCCATGTTATTAGGTTGCTCATCATGATTTAAAGGAATTTTTTTTGCTTTGTCAGTAGTTTAGTTAATTATCTTTTCATGTAATATCAATTCCTAACTTTTGTTGTAAGATGGCACTAATATTAAGTTTTGCTCTATCTGCAGAACTCCCAAAATGACGCTTTTGTGCACAGAAGATTGAAGCAGGAAATTTTGTGCATGCAAATGGTTGTAGTGATACTTGCTTTTGTTTGATGTATATAAGACTATGAAATTACTATTTGGAACTGTCATATGTATAATGCCTTATGCTTACATTTTCGAACTTGAACTTGAATGTTGTGAGCTCGGGAACTGTTATGATGTCTTTTGTTCGATCTATACATATACATATATATATATATATATATATATATATATATATATATATATATATATATATATATATATATATATATATATATATATATATATACACATACATATATTGTGGAATGGATGGATGGATGGATTATTTGATTGCTGTGGAATGGATTTTTCTTGAATTTGTGAAAAATGGGGTTCTGCTCGTTTGTCGATTTCCCGAGTGTTTCTTCATATCCCGAGTGTTTTTGGCACTCGGGAAATCGACCAAATCTTTCCCGAGTGTCGACACTCGGGAAATCGACCAAATATTTTCCGAGTGTCGACACTCGGGAAAGCGACAAAATCTTTCCCGAGTGTCGATACTCAGGAAAACTTGACCCGTGGCAATTTCCTGTGGTATTCGTCGAAATCTTTCCATTGTCGTTTTCACCATGCACTCGGGAAAAATAGCCAGTGTCAATTTTCCCTGGTTTCGTCAGTCAAGCGTTGGAACCATTCGAGTGTTTCTTCAACGTATTCGAGTGTCAACACTCGGTAAAGATTCCGTTCACTGAGTGGAGAAGCCGTTCGGCAGGTTTTCTCCGAGTGTTGGAGTTTCGAGTGTATATGTATACACTGAAATCAATATTTCGAGTGTAACACTCGGAAAATGTTTTTATCCCAACTAATCTATCCCGAATGCTCTTTCTCGAGTGTGACACTCGGGAAAAATAACTCCCGAGTGTTTGGGCTCATTTCCCGCGTGTTTTTGGCACTCGGGAAAATTGCTGTTTCTAGTAGTGAGGAAAACTCACTAAGGTTCATAAGTAATCAAGGTGCTAAAAAATGGCATCCTAATCGACAGCAAAGAATGGCATCCACTCTAACACTGTTCTCTTTACATCGTCCAAGTTGTTGAGGAACCGTCACTGGCGAATCCAGTCCGATCGATCACCTGTAGATGAAATAGATTCACACAGAACAATACAAAAAATAAATAGTAGATTGAACATAGAGATATGGGGAAACTTCTTTCTTCTCTTTATTTCTCTTCTCAAAAGGACGTACAATGGTTGAGGGTAGTCTAGAGGTGGATGAAGAGCCCATCGTGGACCAGATCTGCAAGGCCTGGGCCCAGGTTTCTTAACACAAGTGTCCAACTATGTAACGTTCCGTTTTCAGACGTCAAATAGGATTTACCTTTCGGTTTTTGTTCTTCGTCCTTATTTCAAATTACCAAATATTTTCAAAATCTTACCTTTCGGTTTTTGTTCTTCGTCCTTATTTCAAATTACCAAATATTTTCAAAATCTTCTCGCTTCCTCTAAGCTCGGGTTTGTGTTTCAAACTTTCTCAAATTCTAAAATTCAAATTCAAGTTCGAATTTTTCCGTTTTCGGTCTTGGGCCCCTTTCTCATTTTGTTCCTTCTTTCTCTGTTGGGATCAACCCACTTTTCCCTTTTGGGCTGGCCCACTCCCCTTCACCTTCCCAGCCCATTCCTCTTGGCCTTTCTCCCTTGGCCCACTCGGCCCAACCTCCTCTTGGCCCATCCTCCCTCCCACGCCACCTTCTTGGCTGCTGCTGGTCATCTTCCTCATTTGGCCAGCACACTAGGCTGCCTCTCTCTCCCATGACGCTGCCCCCACCTCCACGAGCTCCACTATACCGCGCCTAGCTCCCACACCTGGGGCCATCGTCATCCTCCTCGGGTCAAGCCGCCCAGGCCGCCTCCCTCTCTCTTGGTTGCCGCCGCCTGCCACGAGTTCCTCTGGCCGCCTCTGCCACCACCAGCTCCCTGCTAGCGCCGCCCCCACCCCGCAACTTTGGAGCTCACTGTCCAAGCTGCGCGCCAGCGTCACGCTTGTGCTCGCCATCCTCGTCGCATAGGAGCTCTAGGACCAAGCCGTGTGTGCTGCGCAGCACACGCGCGCCAGTGTGGACGCCCAAAGTCTCCACCTCGTACCACCGCCCCCACGCCCATCCTTGGTCGGTCCAATCCATGTGCAACGCACGCGCGTGTGAGAGCCCACCATGCCACTGCATCGTGACCGCGCGGCTCTCCAATCTCCCCTTCGGCTATAAATCACCTCCTGTGCCCCCTTGCTTCCCTCGCGCCGCTCCATTTGCTCCTGGTAAGCCCACAGAGCCACCACCATTGTTTCCTTTCTTTTTCGGTCGCCGCCGCACCCAAGCTCCCTTGGCCGCGCCACCTCCCCGCTTCACCATCGTGCCGGTGAGTCGCCGCCCTGGCCGACCGCGTCACGGGATGCCCCGTGATGCGAGGGTTCTATCCCCTGCTCCTTGCTCCTCGCCGCCGAGGCGAACCCGCCGCCGCCCTCTTCCCGCTGCCCAGCCGCCGCCTGGCTGACCGCCACATGTCGCTCTCGAGCTGCCTCAACCCCACCTTCGGCTTCCCCAAGCTCCCTCGCCGCCCATGCGCGCACTAGCTCCGCTGACCCACGACCCTATCTCCGACGCCGCCCACAGCCTGTGGCACCGCTGCCGCCACTAGCTCTGCCACCGCCGCACCGGGTTGCCTCCTTTGCCGCCATCACCTCCCCTAGGGCCGCCATCCCCTTGGCGCCCCCTGATGGCCTTGCACGGTGCCACCGCACCCTTCGTCGCTGGTGGCGAGCCCATGCCCAGGCCTGAGCCACATGCTCCCGTGCCCTCCCCTGTTTGTCCGAATGTCGGACCGTGTGCGTGTTAGACAAAATCCCGGTCGGGATTTGAGAAAAAGAGGATTAACCGTTTAATAATCCATTAAATGCAATCACTGGTATTAATGATCGCTGGTTAAAAGCCATTCCTCTGACTGCCATTGGGCCCCGCGCATAGTAATGGTGGCCATTTCAGTAAATCACTCAATCCCCCCTCCATTTCACTGACCAGTGGGCCCCTGCGCCACTGTTCCCTTGGACTAGTGGTTTAGTGCACATGAACCGGTTTCATGCACTGTGCCATGCACCCATCCCCTCCCTCTCTTTATTTTAATTCAATTCAATCTTCGATAACTCCGTTCTCTCTCATCGTAACTCCAAAAATTATGAAACTTGTTTCTAAAATTTTGTAAATTTAAGATCTTGCTAATGGCATAGATCTTGTTCAATTTAGAGTTCATTTGTGTATTCTTGTGTATTTATTTGCTCTCTTTGCCTGTTGTGCTTTTTCCGGTACGTTCGTCCGAATAGGATTTGAAGACGCCGGAGACCTTCAAGTTGATCAAGCCCAAGAATATCAAGACTCTCTTGCCTATAACCAAGGCGAGTCAATACTTTGATCATATTGAGCCTACATTTTATGCAAATTATATTCATTTAAATTAACAAAATTGCATGCTTTAATTTTTTAATCAAATGTATGTTAAAGCTTAAGGTAGTTAAATGCCCATTTGTTGATTAATTAATTAATATGCCATCCATTGATATTTAAATCCATTATTCTATGTCACCCTAGTAACTATGTGGTAATACTAGCTATAAGTTGTACTTAAGCGACATGCTAGACTTGCTTAAGTACTGGGGTATTAAATACCCCAAACATCATCTCTTCAAACATGAAATGAATTTGGGCAGTCATTGGTGGTCCATTGACTGAGACAAATGAGATAATTGGTTTTACTCCTGAAAACCCTAATAACTTGCTATTACCACATCTAGGCGGATGGAATGAATGGTGGGTGCGAATGTAGCACGAGAATGAATGGAATGTGGTATGAACCGCTCGGATGAATTAAGGACTTAATCTTGTCACGACCTCCTGTGTAAAACAAGTACAACCACAAGTCTGCAAATTGCAACTTGGCTTAGTAAATTATTGAACCATGAATGTATCTCGCTGGATGGATAATGGGGATGCGCAAGCGCGTGAATGGTTTCGGGTTGAACGGGACACCGGTAAAGGGTGAAGTTACCAGCTACGCTAGTCATTGTGAAACGCTGTATTCCAGCTGCGATAGCGTTGTGGTGAACATCCCGCGCAACGTATGGGCATAACCCCATATGGGTGAGACGACGGAAGGAGTAAGATAATTTGAAAGGTTACTGTGACGGTTGCTCGACTACATGACTAAGAAATTGTGTAGGGCAATGAGTATGACTATCTCTTGTGGGTACAGTGTACAACCTCTGCAGAGTTTAAACTGTTTAAACAGCTGTGCCTATGGTCAAAGGCGGACATGGGAACTTAACTTGAGTTAGTTCTATTTATAAAACTTTGTAGGTGGTATGAAAAATGTGGCGGACTCATCTAACCCTGAATTTGGTTTTTCCCTAGGCGGATGTACCCTAGTGATGTTAATTGAGTGGAAGTAACTCAAATCAAAATAAGCATGAAGGTGGAGGTAACCTCTGCTGATTATACAAATATTGCACAACTAATATCTTTAACAAAATGCAGTTTGTTAAAATGCTAAGTGATAGAAATTTGTAATTATGATAATTGAAAATATTGCTTTAGCAAATAAAAGAACCCGAGCCATCCTTGTTAAACCTTGCATATATATTATTGCATTGTGTGTTGGCTCGCGAGCACGGAAGTTGTGCTCATTCTCGCTCTCCCCCAAACCTTTCAGAGAATGATGACCAAGGAGACTACGTGTATTACGAGGATCCAGAAGTTGGTGGCCAAGGAAACAATGAAGAGTAGTATAGTTCTATAGTCTGGGTCTCGCCCTAGTCCAGTGGACTCGTTGGTGCTTGTGTACAACCGATATTATCCAGCTCTTGGTTAATATCTGTCGTACACAGGTTGCCCTAGTCACTCGCCTGTGGTGAGATGAGCCCTATTCCCCTTTTGTTTCCGCTATAGTTTACGTTGCTCTATGTAATGTAAACAAGTTGGCCTTGTTCGGCCCCTTATGTAAAACTCGACTCGACGTGGTCTATGTCACTCTGTGTTGTAATAAATTTAAATGTTTAATTCACGCCTTGTATAAATGATTCAGCAATGTGCCTGTGAGTGCTACTACTGATCCACAGAATAGCACAGTATTTTCACAGAGGATTTGGATTCTCAGAATCCGATTCGACAAACTATCAAACCGGTGCAAATGAACCCCTTGCACTATACCACCTCAGTTTTACTGACGTGTATCTACGTTCCCAAGTATATGCTGACACGGCATCCTAATGAGCAGCAAAAGAAATTAAAAAAGAGTAAGTAGTACATTTAGGACATATGGTCCCACATGACATACGCATCTGAGCGATGGCTTAGCATCCTCGTCAATTAAGTCAGCAAATTTTTAAAAATCACATGCCTTTCTTCCTCTCACTGGTGACTGGTGATGTGGTTGTTGATGTCGCAAAAATTACTCGTGAAACCATCGTTAGGCCCGCGTTCCAAACAGGACCTAGGCAGAACTTTTTTTTAAAAAAAAAAGTGAGGGGCGATAAAATGGACTTCCCCCGTTTTTTTTTTTTATCTAGTGGCTGAGATTGAGAATGGCACGGTACCATTACGGTGCAATGTCATCGGATAGGATCATCTGTTTTATATACTACATCGACCCCTTGCCTCATTTAGCATCAGGCCATTAACCACTCTAAAGATCAAAATTGTTAATCATCAGTCACCACTAGCTTAGAAAAATATTGGGTTTTTATTATACCATCTGACCCAGACAAAAAGTAGAGTTCTTGGCGAGGAAAACTGCAGCATATCCGGCAATGCTCAGCCATAAGCTGCGCGTGGTATGCTGGAGTAGGTACACAACTACACATTCTGCAGCACCATCGAGCGGGCCAAATTAGTGAATTACAGTGACTACTGACCGGACAATAACGATGCCTCAAGTGAAACTTTGTAAAATCTACAGATGGAACTTGGAAGCCTACCAATTCATGCAGTTGTAGTTTCTTGATTGAAATGCTGTCAGCAAGTTGCAGTTTCTTAATTGAAATGTTGTCAAGAAGTTAGTACATCAATGGTGTTTCTTCCCATCTACGTCAGGGGAGAAAGGGAAAAATAAATGAATTACATCTTGGATCTTACTATAGCAGTAGCAGGCTACCTCATCAAGTGATGTGCTCACTAGTTAAGCACGGTTCATCTAACGAAAGAAAGGAAAAATGAATGAAAAGGACAAGGAAAATTTGCTCACTGAGTCAGTGCCTCAGTGGTGTCTAGGTTTATGGCCCCTTGGGCCATAGTAATCCTCATGGATCTCAGGCAGCCTGTGGCCTACTCTATATTTCTCTTCAGAAATAGTTTTCTCCATTTCACCTAATGGTTCACCATCAGTCTTCACTACTCCTTTCTCCCCAGATTTCTGAAATAAAAGAATGCACATGAGTTAGAATCAGCAGAAACAAAAGGAGTCATTGCACGATGTGTACCAAAACACTCAAAATGCCAGTCACAATCACTTACTTTGACTATCTGGTTGCTGAATGCTGCATGAGTCTCTGCATCCAACCGAATGCCCTGAACCGTTGCCACCATCAGGAGCAGAACTAGGACAGCAGTAACCAATGGCAAAGAGGTCTTCATTTGATCTCTGTGTAAGAATCTTGGAAGAGGTAAGAATCCTGGGAGAGTTCAGAGACGAGTACTTCGGCTCAGATGGAATGGAACAGTGAGGAGCTATTGGACTTGGTTGCTTGAACCATTTCACAGAGATCATATATATATATACATCCTATCTTCAGAACACCACCCTGGCCCCATCCAGTGATTGGTGTACTCATGTCTACAACGAAGGGGTTGACTGAAGTACCAATGCAAAATGTGACCATAGTTTATGTTATCTTTGCCACACTTTAGAGAAGTATGTCTGCCCAAAGTATGGACCATGTTTAGGCCATTGGCCCCTGGATTAGGTGCCAGTGCCATACTTGAAAGTACTAAGTGGAATTAAGAATTTTGTCAAGTACTCTACTTGGTCTCAAGTATGACATACATCTGCTCCAAGAAAGTTGCTTGCATGTCTCTCAAGAAATGTACAGGAGTGCGTATATTTGTTCGCGCATTCCTCCAAAAAAAAGCGTACAGAAACTAGTTGAATTGGGTTAGTTTACTGGCATGCAAAAAAGGTTGGATTCGTGCGTCCGGACATACCATTCGCATCGGACACTTCATGTGTTCCACCCATTCGCCAGTACCTAACTTTTACAATAGAAATCACTAGGCACCTTCGTCCCCACGTGTCCCCGGCCACTAACATACAAATCTCCTTTTCTCTCACATGACTTGTTCATGTGCTCTACTCTTTTGATGACTACTCTGCCTCTAGCTTCTTCTCAACTCAGCCTTTTGACTCCCATTTCCAAGCAGTCGCCTCTTCACTCCCATGCCCGGTTCTCTCACCTATCTCTTTTCTCTCACATCTGTTTGCGATGCGAGGAGGAGGTGCCAGCGTTGCCTCCCGGCCTCCCCTCGAGCCGTCTATGGCTAATTAGACTGCTAATTTAGTGTGGTGGCGGTGCTCTTCGAAGACCTGACATTGGGTGCGATTTGGTGCTGCTGCAACCCATCGCCTCTGGCCATGGCGACCCCGAGTGACTTCGGGACGAGTGAAATACTCCTGACATCCCCCTGAGCTCAACTGAGCCCTTGTCCCCCACCCTCTCTCTCAATGTCTCATAACATATTTGGTTGCAGTCGGCATTTTGATTTGGTGCATCAAAGTTTATTTATCGTTGCATTAGGAATGTTGAATTGCTGCACCGAGAAAATTGATGTTTCCCTTCCAAAAATGTTGCAAAAACTATTTTCAGATGTTGTCACTATTATTTTCAAATGTTGCAATATTGTAACATCGAAATTTATTTGATCGGGATGTTTGAACTGGTTTTAAAGCGTAGCTATGTTATACTGATGGTTTCATGCATTTTTGGTAAGAATATTACTTTTTCCCATCCTTTTTTCTTGGCATTGTATTGTTATTTATACATTTTATTGCACACATGAATTAAAATTGTTTCACACATTTTATGAAACACCTGAAAAATTTCAAAGAAATTCAAATTAGTTTGAATTCAAAATCGAATTTCAAAATTCAAAGCCAAATTCAAATTCGACCAAATTTTGCCAAATCCAAACCCTAACCCTAACCCGCCTTCCCCCTTCCCCTTCCCGCTTTCCCCTCACGGCCGCGCCTCCACCCCTCGCCACCTTCGCCATGCTGTCGCGCCACGCCGTGTTAAATCTCCGCCGCTTTGGCATAGCGTCGCCATGGCACCGGCCACCCACCGCCTTAGCTTTGCCGCCCATCTGTCGAGCCGCAACGATTCGCCGCCTCCACCTCACCCGCCTCCCTGCCACCCGCTCCTCGAGTGGTGGCGGCCCCTCGGCTGCGCCCGATGAGGGCCGCCTCTCGCCTCGACCCGCCCTCCGTACCTCACCCGACCATGGCCGCCCTCCGCCTCTCGCCCTACCACCTCACCCCCCCTGCTGCGGCGCCATGCCGCCCTTATCTCCCCTGCTCCCGCGCCTCATGGGCTTCTCGCCTCGCCCGCTCGGCCCCTCAACCCGCCCAACCCTCCCTTCCCCGCCGTCCCGGCTCAGGTGTGCGGCCCGCCGCCCGGTTTCCCACCAGTAGAACAAACCCTCCCTTTGCAAATCCCACCCACGAGGCAAAACAAAACCCCCAGAGCCCCTCCCTACCCTCTCCGGTCCACGGCCACGGATCTATCTTGGTGCCGCCTCCTCACCCCAAACCCTAAAACCCACGCACACCCAAAACCCTAGGGTTCAAGGACCTACAGGCGGAGCCTCTCTCTGTAATCTCCCCATCCATTGCTGGTCATCGTCGCGTGCCGCCGGTCTTGCCACAGATCCGCGCCCGCCGCTCTGAGCCGCCTCGCCGCTCGCCAGTGCTGTGATGCCTTGTGGCGCTTTTTGGTCAAGGCAGCGCCAGCGTTGCCCTAGCGACCTTTGGCGCGTCTTGTGCAGCAGCGTGTCTTTGGGCCGTGGGCCATTTGCCCGTTCCGTTTTCAATTTGCAAAGTGATTTGTTTTTTGTGTAGCCCAATCTTGTTTAGAAATCTTTAGCCCAAGATCTCGTTCACAAAGACAATAAAAATTAGGTTTTTAATCCCAAAAATCCAGAAATTTCACATTAAGCCATAATTCCTATTCCTAAACTTAAAATTGGTGATTAATTATTGTTTATATCTAATTAATAGGTATGAATAGTAATGTGATCATTATTTCTTTGAAAACCCTAAGTTAAGTCAGTATAGCCTTTTCGACCGTCTTAAACTCCTAAAACCTAATCCTAACTCTGTCCAGCCATATCCAACTCCTTTACCTCTTTAAGTTGATTTCTTTTCTCTTTTTATTTTTGTTGTAGTTGGATCTTTTTCTGGGCTCGTTCCTTGTTGAGCCAGGAGTCTTATTGGATTTTGTGTCTTGCACTAGGTTTCGACGCCGACGAGCCAGCTCAGGACTTCGCAGGACAGGACCCCGACGTAGCAGGACAGTTCGTGGAATTCGAGCAAGGAGGCAAGTTGCATACCTTGAACATATTGAACCTACATGTCATATATTCGTATTATTATCTTCATTAAAATATTTTAGCCAAGTATTTCAACAAAGAAATAATACTTTGGAATGCCATGTTAAATAGATATAAGTCCTTAACCCCACATATTAAACCACCCATTCTTGTAGGCCATATTCACCTTGACAAACTTGGTTCACATAAAATAATAGCAAATATTCTGCTAAGTCATGAAAAACTCTGTTCTAAATACTGTTAAGGAGAGTTAGCTTTAGGCCAATAGGATTTTGGTGTAAGTTGAAGGTTGTGTCCATTGAGTTGGGCAACCCAATATACTTGGTAAAATGGGTCATCAGTGAGATCAAGAGGTGGGCAACCGCGGGTTGGGCCATCGCCTCACTGGGTGACGTGTAAGGACAAGAACCTTGTGCTAAGTAATGCAGAACAAGATAAACGCTCAACCACATGCGTGGTCATTACTCCCTAGCTTAGTACTTTGCTCATCCAATTGAATATCTACTGATATCAAAGGTGAGGCAGGTGTACCCCTAAGGACACTCATTTGGTTCTTGCAGCAGTATGGGCCCATCGGCATCGAGTCTGAGTCCACTATTGGCGGTGGTCTCCCGAGGGTTGTATGGATTAAGATCTCTGGGTAGAGACTAAAAGGATAAGCGAGTGAAAAGGCTTTGTTATCCTTATTGGGTTGTGCGCAAACATGTTGCGTGGCAATGTGAGTTTGTGATATCGTGTGGGTAAAGTTGGGCAACTCTGCAGAGTGTAATCATTGTTATTGAATACACCGTGCTTAGGTTAATGAAGGTGTGTTCATGGGTGATTCAACATACAAGGCATAAGTAGAATTTCTGAGATGTTAATTGGTAATTTGAAGTTGTTAACCCTCGTGGCTATATTTATTCTTGTTTTCTTGTCTTTATTTCTTTGTAAAGCTTTTAAAGTCAAACTATTGCATTCCACATATACCTGTTTGGTAAAACTGTACCTTTCCTTTGACATTCCCAGCATATAGTTAAATAGCATTCCTTATGCAATTTGTTGAGTACGGTAGTAGTACTCATTCTTACTTAAATCATCAAACAGAAGAGTTTTGGGAAGATCCAGGTGTTCTCTACGAACAAGAAGAACCAGTAGACTGCGACGACTACTGGTATTAGGGTCTCGTTTACGCCCAAACTTCCTGTGGTTCTAGCATTCTTTTACAAGTGTATTATATTACTTTCGGGCTCAGATACCTGCTTCCGCTTTCAAACTGACTGTTAAGCCCTATCTGCTGTAATAAAAGTCTGTCTTTTGTTGTAATCATTTGCTTGCTTATGAAACCACGACCTTACAGCTGAACATCCTGGACAGTTGTAAGGATTCTAGCGATCCCAAGTTTTAAGGTCGTTACATTTTATATGAATGTTGCGAACGTACGATGAGAAATCTCCAATCATACGTCCCAGCGCCGGTTGCTCCTTTTTTTAGTGGATCGGAAGCGCTCGACTTGCCAAGATGACCTAATGTGCACCGTACCGGACTGTGTAACACAACAGGGCCACCAAATATGGGCGTCGTGTTCTTTCCGGATCGTCGTGCATCAAGCCGGACACCCCATGCTGTAGGACACTTCAATCCCTCGTTTCAAACACAGATCATGAATCAAAAGCCAAAACACCTCTAGATTTCGCTTTTGTATCGATCTTCGAGATTCGAGAGGCGATGAGAAGCGACCACGACCACCGCCATCCGAGTCCGCCGATAGCGGCGATAGCGACAACGGTGGCGGAGCGCGACGCCTTCACCATCGCCGTGTCGGAGTCATCACCTTCGTACGCCACCTAGTGCGCCGGCGGATGTCCCCGATGCCGTCTCCAAGGCCGATGAGGCGCCGCCACGGAGCCGTCACCAACCGACACGCGAGAGGCGTGTCGGATCCCAGATGGAATCTGTATGATTTGGGGAAAGTGTTATGGCTAAAGCTAAACTAAGAACAAACTAGGGTTTGGAATAATGGCATTATGCCCTTCTCATTCCATTTCAAGGTTTATATACTCGGTTGAGCCACAGTCAAATCCGGTTCTGTTTCGAAGATCGAAATTACAATTGAAAACAGTTGCTAAAGGTAAACGAAGCAAAGTGAAAGTGAATAGTAAATTCTGGTGGTATTTCAGCCGTTAGATCTAAGTGGGCCGATTGGACCATGTCCAGGGCCGTTAGATCTACATTGGGCCGATCGGACCAACGTTTCGGCCATTGGATCTTCATAAAGATGAAATGCAGTAACATCCTTCGATCTTGAGTCGAAACGGTATGGGTAAATCTCAGCCGTTCAGCTTCATTAAGGCTCTATTATTACTCGAATCCTTTTATGAACCTCATCTGCAAGCTTCAGACATTGATTCTGACAAGACGGCCATCTCCATTGCCGAGATGGAGTCAGGGGAAGGTAGGCGGTATCGCAGCCAGGGATTCGGTAACCGTTTTTTTTACCACGATACCAATAGATCTGATTTTCGGTTTTTTTGGCTGATTTTGGCCAAAATTTTCAAACTGAAATTTGAATTTTACAAATTTTCGGCCAAAAATGGCCACAATTTGTTGAAAAATCGGCCAAAAATCGGAAAGTATTACAGGTTTCCATGCATTACAGATTACAGGGACAAAATGCAAAGCAGAAATAAATGAAAGCAGATTACAGAATTGGCTCAATGTAAAATTACTGCATATCAGATTACAGGTTTCATCCAAAACCACAGAATTTATAATATAATTCAGAGGTTGTAGTCTTGTAGATCCATCTTCATCCAAAACCTACTTTTTGTCCAAACAAAAACCTGAAAATCATAGTATCTCTGCTTGTTAGTGTACTTGACAACAAAAACCCAGCTCCTAAGAGGAGTATGAGGTTCAGCCATAGGTTTTGCTATTGCAATCTAGTTTAAATCTACCAAAAGCACTAAAAGTTGCCTTTAGGTAGCTTTCCGTAGAAGCCAGATTGGTAACTAAAATATTGTAAAGCAGAAAAATCATATAGCATGCTCATTTCTACTACACTGCTAACAAGACAAAAGAATAAACTTTTTTTAGAGTAAATTTGGTGCATGCTTAGTGCTGTTATGGAAAGTGCCTATTTTGTTGTTTTGTTTCCTCTCAGTTTTGTCAAAAAGAAAAGTTGAGCATTCATGACACAAAATGCCTTTTCTGGTAACTTCAAGTTTCATGTGTGATCCAGTAGTCCTCAATGGATAGGATATATATTGTCCTCAGAGTGATAGCAAAATTCAGCAAGAACATATCTCTCTACATTCCTGTGTACTTTTGGAGTTTTGGTTATGATTGAACAAACCAGAAACAGAAGCACCCAATGATGGAGCATAAGAAAACAGCCAAAGACAGAAGTACAAGTGTGTGTATGCTGATAAACCCACCATAACCGTTTTGGTTGTAACAATATTGGTAGCTGGTGATGGTGAAGTCACAATAAGAGGGATGAATTGTACTCTGCACTAGTGTCGCTCCCAATATATCATTTGTGTTAGGCTTTAAGCATGCTAATTTGTACAAAGTGAAGCTGTAGCAGGTGCCTAGTACAATAATTGAGCCCGATATATATAAGAGTTGGTTATTTGATCGGTGGATTCAGGACATGTTAGGGGACATGCAAATTGGATGGGAGTATATGGCTATATGCAGTAGACCAAGTGAAAAATGCATTCTGTTTAGATTTCTCCTCTTCCTTGCAGTTCAAAGTTCAAACTTCAAAAGACACATGCCAATCAGAGTGTCTTGTTCATCTGACTGGCACTTAACATCTGGAACTACTCATCTTTTTGGGAAAAATATTAGATTGTGCATCAGTATTTATCAAGGATGACAATAGCAATTTAGACAGGAAGCTTCCAACGAGGTGCGTTATATATAAGTACAATTCAAACTTCAAAGTATGCAATTTTACCCGCAACATAACTCCTTCATGTCGGGGACGGTAGTTGTGTGTTTGGTAAATATCAACAAACTGTGTGAGTAGCACCTCATAAGTTTTATTGGTTCTTCAGTTACCAAGACACAAGAAAAAAATAAAGGAAAAAGAAAGCAAGTATTTTTTTAAAGGGTGAAAGCAAGTATTGATATAGATAGAAGACTCAGACAAAGTATTGTTCATGCATTGCAACTAAACCACCAGAGTACAATGCAGTGATCTTTTAGTGAAACAATTTACCTGTGGTTAACTAGCCATGAACCTACACGAGAATATATCAACAGGACTTCATTGGAGAACATAAATCACCTTCCTGCTATCAATGCCCTACACATTATATTCTCTTCATTGCTTATGCATGCATGCATCACACAATGATTTACAGTGTAATGATGTGTACATATCAGGAGTCAAACATATATTCCTTAATTTTTGCTTCTGTATTTCTGGCCACTGCTCAGAACCAAACTAGTATCCATGCACCCTAGAATCCTAGGACCACAGGATCATTCCAATTGCACAACTAGTTCTCAAAGGCTTTAATTAGTGTACAAGTACAGGCTGTACAGCTATGTCGCCCTTAACACTACCAAAAAATTGAGGGAGCAAACCCAGCTATTACACATACATAAGCTACGATTAATACTTAATGGTTATAGCTTGTATTTTCAACACAGGACACTAAAAATTTCAAGAATTTATAGAGGGACCACATCCTATACATGTTCCTGTGGGCAAAACCGAAATCAAGATGGTTTCTCTCTCAGAAGCTACCAAAATGAAAATAAATTTTCAGTAGTTATTTTTATCTTATCCCTATGCATCTGTAAAATCACAAGAAAAAAGAAAACAATCCCATCCTGATATTAAGCCCAACTTACATCCCTAAAACATATCATATTGTACTGCAAAAGAACTTTGAACAATATTGTTCCTACCAGCATCAAAGTCACCAATAATCAATCGCACAAGTAGATGAAGTAGAGTTTTGCCTAAACAAGTAGATAACAAACTTCCATACCGGTGGTCTAGTAGAGGCTAGAAAGATCCTTTGTCTTCTTTGTCGGTGCCTTTGTGATCTCATCTCCTCCAATGGAACCAACTACGTTGTCATCATCATCATCATCACTCAGAGAAGTGTTGTCATCCGTGTCTACATAACTAGGGCTTCCAGAAGAGGTCGACTTGTCCTCACCACTTCTCACATCATCTTCATATTCATCTTTATCCTTCTTTCCATTCTTAGCCTTATGCCTCCTTATGCTATCGTATGCTTCCTCTTTGATGCCCAAACATTGAGAGGCTTGTCGAGGAGTGCTTCACTGAACTTTTTGGACACAACTCTTGAATGCATTGGAGGATCTTCAAGCACAACCTTTGAATGCATCGGAAGATCCTCAAGCACAAGCTGTACCTATTCAAACACAACCCTTGAAGGCATTGGAGGATCACCAAGCTCATCCATAACAGGCTGGGATTTCCTCATCGATCTTGTCAACCAATCCATAATTGGGTTGTCTTGGTCATATAGAGTGGCATCCATCATAATTGCACAAGGGTCCAACTCCTTCTCAGGGCGATCTGTTTCTTGCTGTTGGAGGCGTAGCTTCAAGTTGTAATGGACATAAACCAACCTGTGGAGCTTGTCACAACCTAGTCTATTTCTCACTTTTGTGTGAACCAACGCAAATGTGCTCTAATTGTGCTCACACCCGCTTGAGGACACGCACTGTGATACAATCTTCATTGCATACTTTTGCAAGACCTTCACATGTCCTTCATACATGTACCACCATACGGTTACGATAAACACCACAAAACATTCATACAATGGCATATGAAACAATTCATTGTACAAGTAAACAAGTATAATCACTTAGATGGGCTCATTTGTGATGCTATAAGCTGTGCACCTCGACTGTCAAATTTAGAGTGGAAAGCATCAAATTGTGCAAGTGCCTGCACCTCACTCTGAGGTGAGTTAGCAATTTTCTCAATGGCCTTCTTGAAGGCTTACATAAAATACTAGATGTTTCCGTAGGTTGTACTTGTAGTGTGCTTTTGGATCGAGTACCTTGGCCGCATGATCAAGGAAAAACATAAAATTCATTACAACAATAATTAATAATTAGATTGCACTGCAACCATGAGAGTGTTCTTGTAAAGGTACTTCACCCTCGTCTTCACAATGCTCATGAATTTATTCATCTCTCTTGGCCTACCACGCAAATGATCTTCTATTTCATGCAAAGCACCCATCATCAATGGCATAAATCCGGACATTGTGGCCTTTTACGTGTATCGACAAACCGCAATACACGTGAGAGTGGTTACCTTGTATCTATCACCCACTTGACATCTGTCAGGACCCCAGATCACTGAATCCGAGCCCTTTGTGTATTCTGAACTAATCCTATGATCAGTAGCTGGTCTACACAGTTGCAACATAGATGAAATCATATCTATATAACAAAATAACTAAGAAGTAGACAAATTAATATTACTTAGTAGCAGAATGACCTTATGGTCAAGTTTTACAGAGTTTGCCACGCAGAGCTAAAGATAACAGAGTAAACTTGCAGCGAAAATAAAATACTCTCGTGGTAGCCATCCGACATGTCCACCGGCAATTGAGTGGAGAACGCATCCTAGTTCGCACAGTCTTCAAGGTATTCATAAAAAATCTATGTATTCCCAGGTTCTTCCTCTGTGACTATTCAACAATGGCGCAAAGCCGTGAGTACTTTAAAGTACTCAGCAAGTCGTAGGGAAATGTGTGCAAATATTATTCATGCAAGGCTTGACAAGAATAGCTTTATGGCTATTTTGTAGAAAGCGGTATTGACAGTAAATACAGTAATTAGATTGAAAAGGATAATTTAAAAGATTAATACATAAGTAAATAAGTTTCTTTGAAACAACTAGTGAACACCCGTTCACTTCCCAACCATTCTAACCAAACCAAACCATTCCAACATTTTTTATAAGATCTACCCCTTGTGTGAAATCACGGGCATTGTCCATAGCAGGGACACGGCTATTGAATAGTTTTAACACTCTATAGAGGTTGTACAGTTTGACTCACAAGAGATAATCATCTTGATAAAGACACATGTTCCCTTAGACATGTAAATCAAGGAGAGACTATCACAAGGCTTTTATAAAGTTCTGTTTGGACTCGGTTCTGCTCGCTAAGGATTTGCCATTCTGGGACCCCTCTTGCATTGCTCATCAACCCAAACAGAACCGACTCAAAATATTGCTAATTAGTTAGCAGGTCCACCCCATAAATAGACTTGTAGTTGTACGGTATGGCCCAGATCAATGGCGCATAAAGTTAAGTCCTTAGTGATTGCTCAGCGAGACTTTACGCATCCCATTTGCCTCGTGCACCTAAGTGCCTCCGCACCCTACAATGTGCCTCCGCACCCTACAATGTGCCTCCGCATTGCCTCGCGCATTCCTCCTTTGCCATCCAACTACTGCTTGAGTATAAATCATTTTCGTTCAACTTGGCCAAATAACAACCCTTGCCATGGCACAACAAATTTTAATAATAGTAGTATCGTACCACAATTGACACAATTGTGACCTCGCTTTCATAGTTGCACAACAATGGTATCACACCATAATTACATATATCATTAAATCAAATTTACCATCATTGAATCATGTGATCGTGAGACCATCGCATAACAAAAGCATGACTAAGCATAATACACACCCATGTTGGTATTACAATAATATCCAACTAAGATTACCCAACCTATTGTGTCCAAGGGTACATGTCAACATGTCATTCATAATTATTCAAGGAGTCATACTATCAAGTAGGTATTTAACTATTCTTGAAATCATTATTATAAAACTAGCAATGCATGTTGATATAAACCAATTTAATTTTATAAAATGGGTTCAACATGATCAAGGTCTATGACTTGCCTTCGTTGAAGGTTTGAAGTGCTTAATTTGGCGGTTCGAGAATTCTTGAAACACGAGAATCTACTCGTGCGAAAAGAGTCAAATAAATACAATAAATCCAAATAAAATCCAAAAATTACAAAATTAGAAGCGAAAGAGAGGGCTGAATTTAGATGAATTTAGAACCAAGAATTGATCGAATCGGATTTCGTATGAAGGAGAAACGAATATTGAAGTTTGTCTTCACATGAAATATAGAAAATCGTGAGACATAAATAGTGCGAGGCTCGGGCAAAAATGATGGCGCTTGAAGAATCTAGACCCACCATTATATGTTAATGGAGTATTTTGGTGATTAATGACAAATATATTTACGAGACTAACACGTTTATTGATATACATATTGCTCGGTCTCAATTGGATAAAAGGTGAAAATAAAAGAGGTATGCATTCGACATCATATTCTTATATATTGTTGCATTCCTCGGATCCAAAATATAGGTTGAACTCCACCAAAAGTTTAACTTGAATATGTGCATATGTTTTTATTACACATTCGTGTATGCACACATTTAGGGGGAGTTCACTCTATGTTTTGTGGTTTCATTAGTATTGATCCATATTTTCTTATACACATATATTGGGGATCTCTACTTTGAAACATATCCTTTGAGTATATAAAACTTGTGTAGTTTATATATACTCATATTACTTTATATTCAATTATTTGAAATTGTGTTGTGGGACTAACATGTGTGCTAAGATGTTTAAAGGCTTAGTCGGTTTATGGAATGGCGACATGGTAATGGAAATGCATGACAATAGAGGATCATGATTAGTAGCTTGATAGCTTGTTCTTATGCAAATTGGATCGATTTAGGATCATGCATGAATTTGAATTTGAGTTTGAAAGCTCTAAGTGCATTTGTCATAAATCGGTTGTCTGGGAGTTAAACTTCGGTTGTCTGGATTTAAGCGATATGACCGCACTATACTTGGCGGTACTCTTGGGTTTTGATTGGATTACGCTAATGGCGCTAATGCGATACGACCGGCTCTTTGGCGGTACTCTTGCATTGCGGTCGATCCGATTCTACTTGGCGATTTGATAAAACCAGAACCGATGTAATTTTGGCTCAGAGCTCTCTTTGATAATCGGTTGTACCGCATTTGTGAAACAGTTGAACCGCGATGCGGTTGTATCGATTCTATGTGGTGGTACGTATTTTCCAGAGAGTGTGTCTTTTCGGCAAAATTGGAAACCTCATGTCGGTAGTACCGCTCCTTCGTCTTGATACGATAGGATAAGCGGTAATACAATAACTTGGTTGGCGGTAATCGGTTCGAGATTTTCAACGGCTTGTTTAGAAGCAATATTGCAGGTATATCTTGGTAATTGATGTTAATCATTATGGGACTAACATTTTCCATGAGTTGGATGAATAGGTTATGTTCTAGGGTAATGGAGACTTCGGATGGCATCATGAGTTGATCGTCATCAAGTCAAGGTTCAAGAAGAGGATGCATCATGTGTTGATGCATATCAAGATCTCGAAGAAGAGATGATCATGAGTTGATCATCAAGTCAAGAAGACTCATCATGTGTTGATTGAGGTCAAGTAAAGGATGCAATCATGGGTTGATGCATGTCAAGACGATGACCCGGACTTGAAGTGAAGATGTGCGTCATCAACCTTCAAGAAGATTCTCAAGGCAAATGTATGACTAGATAGGGCTAAGAATGTGTTCGTAGTCTTTTACCGGTCTTAGTGTTTGGTTGGAAGACCAGATTGCTAGTATAGGTTGCCGTACTGTTAAGAGGGGTCTTGTCTAGTAGCTTGAGTCTCATCATGTGTTGATAACTCAATCTCACTTGCTCTAGCTCTCCGTGGCATGATGCTATTATTTGCAAATGTGTTTTGCAAATAGTCGAGACTCATGCATTTAATCCTTATAGCATGTGACTATACTTTGCAAATGTGTTTTGCAAACGGTTGAAGTCCATGTACCTACTCCTTGTGGCATGGTCTAAGTTTGCAAATGTGTTTTGTAAATTGTTGGGATTCATGCATTTTCCCTTGGCATGGTCTAAGATTGCTTGTTGCGAATACTTTGGACTTAGACCATGGTAGTGGCTCTTTGAAGTTATGCTTTTTGATTTGATAAAATCTGTTTGAGATCAAATCAAATAGGTGGGTTGTGTATCCCTCTGAATAAGCTTTCCATAGAGTCTAAGATCACTCAATTCCGACATCGGAGTCAAAAGTTATGACCTTTTTACCGAGTGTCGTCTGTGCTGATTTTGAGTTGCGGTTCAACCGCCATGAAAAGAGCGGTACAACTGCCCAGAACGGTTGTACTGGCCCTTGTGAGTGCGGTATGACCGCACCAAGTCTGTAACGGCTAGTTTTTGGTTGTTTCGTCTCCCAACAGCTAGTTTTTAGAGTAGGGGTTATAAATACCCCCTTGGCCGGTTAAGAGGCAACGTTTGGCATCCCATTTCAGTCTCTTGAGCTAGTGTGAGGTTCTCCTCTCAATTGTGCATGTGTTGCACCTTGTGAGCAAGGAGAGAGGTCTCTAATTGTATGTGTTGCATCTAGAGGTGGATTTCATATCCACTTGAGCTTGTGCATTCGTTGCACGTGGTGAGAGTCAAGCAAGGGGCTTGGCTTATTACTCTTGGTGTTTGTCGACACCTAGACGGCGTGGAGGCATTGTGGTCCGGTGATCTTCTCAAGAAGCTTGTGAGAAGACTCGACGTGTTGTGAAGGTTGGAGCTCACCTACTCGGAGCGGGAAATAGCTACCACTAGTGGAATTGAGGTGTTTGTCTTAATTCATGGAGCCGGTCCAATTAGGTTAGGCTTACCTCAATGTGGATTAGGGGAGACCGGCATGTCTCCGAATACCACGGTAAAATGTCATTGTGTCATTGTAGTTTGCTCTCTAGTGATTTACTTTGTGTAATTTACATTCCTAGAATTAAATTGCTTACTTGTATGTGTATAATTGCTATCATTTATATAGTCTCATTTTGTTGGTGCTCTTAGTAAAGACTAGTTGTTTTAGTCTTTAATTGCGCAAAACCGAATTGATTTACAATTCCGCTTAAAACTCGGTTTTAGCCAAAAGTTTTAAAACCGCCTATTCACCCCCTCTAGTCGGTCTCCTCGATCTTCTGTTGGCGAGAAAAGGAGGCGGTGGAGAACTAGCAAAATGGAATCCCGGAGCAAAGCGAACCCAATGTTGAGTGGTCGCGTCACCGGTCGGAGGTCCGCACACGGCATAAAATGGCATCGAGTGCGAGGAAGCGCGGTGCTTGGCGATCTGCCGGTGAAGGCGAAGGAGCCTGGCGTAGAATGTCGCAAGGTGAAGCTAACAGAGAGGCGACATCGTTGGGGATCAATGGCGGTGGAGCGAGGAAGAAAGAGTTTTGGCCGTGACAAAAAATCTTGATTGCGGAGAAAGCAAGCGAGAGAGTGGCGAGTGCAGGAGGTGGAAGAGGAAGCCGAGGGCTTGCCGTGGCGTGGTCGGTGTAGCAAATGGATCACCGAGAGGGAGCTTGAGGAGGATGGCTCACGGTTGAGCGGAGAAGAAAAATGGTAGCTCTGTTGCTTGCTTGGTTTGGTTGGGGAGAGAGGGAGAGGTTGGAGGTGGAAGAGGGAGGAGGAAGCTTCAAGCTGTCTTTATTGAGGAGGAGGAGGGAAGGCACCATGGGGAGGCATGGGGAGCAAACATGGGGAGCGCATGGCGGCGGGGCGCAGGATGGGGAAAATGGCCGACGGCATGGGATGGCAGGGTCACTACTACAGAAAAGGTCTTCATAGATGGTTCAAAAACGTCATCACGGACGGTTTCGTGAGCTGTCTGAGTTTATGGGTCAGTAATGACATGAGGTCATCACAGACGGTTTTTGAACTGTCTGTGATGCATACTATCACAGACGGTTATTAACTCAAAACCGTCTGTGATAGTCGACTATCACAGATGGTTTGTAGATGAAACCGCCTGTTATATATCAGCTATCACAGACGGTTTTTATTTCAAACCGTCTGTGATGACTTTTCTCTATAAAGTATCCAAGTAGTGGCTGCTTGTGCCTTTAAAACTGGCTTTATATATATATATATATATTGATCGTTGTCCCTCAGCCACTTTCGGGGGGTCGTCCAAGCAGCATGAGGAGGATTGGTCAGCAACCACGAGCAACTTTAACGATCCCCTGCAAGTTCAAAAAGCTTGGATGCCAGGAGACTGCGTGGACATCAAATTACCTCAATGTCGTCGATAGGTAATTGGACGTCGCTAAGTTCAGAAAGTGACGTGGACGCACAGGTACTCTGACTGGGAAGTGGCATCATGTATCAGTAACCAACCATTTCTTGATGTCCACTTTCAAAGTCATGACTTGTAGGGGCTCGACTTGACATCAAGGAATGGTTGGTTACTGATACATGATGCCACTTCGATCGGTGTACTGCTGGCCCACGCCACTTTTCGAACTTAGCGACGCCCAATTACCTATCGATGACATCGAGGTAATTTGATGTCTACTGTGATCTCGGCACCATGCTTCTTGAACTTGCAGGCTCAAAAAGTCAGCTCGTGGTCACGACCAATCCTCCTCATGTCGCTGGATATATATATATATATATATATATATATATATATATATATATATATATATATATATATATATATATATATATATATATATATATATATATATATATATATATAAAATGATATGGTACTCACAGAGTACGTACTCCCACCTCTTATATACCACTTAAATCGTACAATGATACCTCTTTATCTATTTGAGCATAGTCCAATAATGATTATAAGATACCCCAAAGTGAGTTCTATGAAAAATTTCATAAAAGTCCACTTTTTATAGCAAAATTTGTGTATATACTTCTTTTATATATGAAAAAGGGTATATAGCAAAAATAAAGGGCTCTAATGGAAAAAATTTCAACCAATTCACATTGAAGTATCTTATAATTGGTATTTTAAGTATACTGAAAGTGATAAAGAGGTATAATGTGTTCGTTTAAGTGGTATATTGGAAGTGGGAGTACATACTCCCTGTGAGTCTAAACGGTGTCCTATATATATAGAGAGAAGAGATCAGAATGGAATGGTAGGGCGTGCACAGGCGCAAGGAGGAGAACTTGAAGCAGCATGAACACGATCACACGAGACAATGGTGAAATGAATGGCGAGAGGCGGTGAAGAGGTGTTGTAGTAGTTTTTAACTCATTTGGTCTTGTTTTGGAATGGAATATCAAATTTAAAAGACATAATTGACATATAAACATGTGAATCAATAGCATACACACTTGACACTTTTGAGTAAGTCATAACTCATAACAATATAACATATCAATAGACAACAGCCCATACACATATATCAACAACCCAATAAGTGATCATAACATACAACAACCCATACACATATCAATAGCAGAGACAACACTTGACACTTCTGAATAAATCATAAGTCATAACAATATAACATATCAACAGACAACAGCCCAACATCTGCATGGATCATTGCATTCATTTATATTTATGATTTCTCTACTTCTCTCTACATGTATGTATTACACATTTACACTTCTCTAAAATGATGCACTTCTCTTCATGTATGTATGTATTACACATTTAAAAGTCTTCGAAGCCATCGGCACCAACACCCATCGGGCTCGGCCAATGGCTATCACCATCAAGCATCAACCAACAACGGACAATATTAAGAGAAGAAGGGACTTCTGGCGTTAGTGGGAGAGCCGAAGAGGTTGGAGGCACGTGGGAGGTCGAGGTGGCAGCCGCCGTGGCGAGGGAGGAGGAGGCTGGAGCTGCGGCATAGGGAGGAGGAGCCAGGCCAACGACGTGGCGAGGAAGGCCCAGGAGCTTGATCCGGCAGCACAGGAGGAGGGAGCTTGATCCGGAGGTCTGGAGGCTGGCTGGTGAGAGGGAGGAGGAGCTCGGTTCACATGAATACCAACAGCACACACCAATAGGTGATAGATCTGTTTTCTAGTGGCGGAGGTAAGTCGCTATCTCCGTCTTCAAAACTTCATAGGCGGCGGACCGAAATCGTCCACCGTGGCGCTCATTGAGTGTCTCCAAGACCCTCGATTTGTTGAATCAAGAAGAATTGAGCCCATAGGCTCTCTTCCCTTGCTTGAGGGTCTTGGCATGGTCGACTCGGTTGCCCATCGCCTCGATTAAATAGTCAAGTGATGACAAACCTCTTGGAGGCGTGTAATGTCGTTGTGGAGGACCACGTCAATGACGCGGTCCACTCGCCGGAAGTGGGAGATCACCTGGAAGACACGGCGGAGGAGGATGTCAAGATGGCGGAAGGTGGCCGTCACCTACTCCGGCAAATCCTCGGACAGAGGAATGAAGACACTATTGAAACAGTGTTCTTCCGCAGCATCCGCCAACATACTGCGGGAGAGGTGCTTACAAGATGCGGCGGGTAGGCCATCAATGCCGGCGACAAGGAAACAGAGGGAGCCATTTCTGCTTTTTTAGAAGTGAGTTATATGTGGGGATATACGATGATCATCTTCAAAGGCGGATGATCCATTTTATAAAACAAGGAATAAATTCGGCGCGAGACGAAGAGACACACCAGGGAGCCGAAGCGGCATTGATCGATGCAACGAAGAGACGCATCGGCGACGAAGAAACTCACCGGACATTATCACAGACGGTTATAATTAAAAAGCCATCTGTGAAGTCTATAATTATCACAAATGGTTCGTGTTTAGAACCGTCTGTGATATTTCATAGACGGTTTTCAATACGAACCGTTTGTGAAGTTTACAATTATCACAGACGGTTCGTGTTTAGAACTGTCTGTGATACTTCACAGACGATGTTTAATATGAACCGTCCGTGATAATACCTCTTCACAGATAGTTTTTAGCTCAAATGCAGTTACGAGACGTTCTCTAAACAAAACCGTCTGTGATTGTGTTTAATCTGAGCGGTTTCGATCAAGCAAATGCGTGATATGGCGTCCAGTATTCGTATTTTTGTAGTAGTGGGTTAAAGCGATAGCGCATGGAGTGGCCAGGGTGAGGGCAAGGCATGGGTGGAGAGAGTGAGCTGTAGGGATGGGGAGGAGCTGTGGGCGAGTTGGGCAGCAGGCAGCAGGCGCAGGGAGCGACGACGTGTGGGTGGCAGCGGTGTGGGCGTGGCATGGCCTGGGGATGGGCGGCATGGGGAGGCCAAGCTGTAGGGCATGGCGCCGGGATGGGAGCTGGGAAAAGGGGGCAGCTCATGGGCTTGCTGTTTATAGGAGAAATGGTGGGGGAGAGAGAGCAGCATGGGGAGGCAGCATGGCTCGCTGGCAGCGGCATGGACGAGGCACGATAGGGCATGGGGTGGCGGCATGGGGCAGGGATGGGTGGCCAGGTCAAGTGGATGGGTAGCCATGGTGTTCGGTGGTGCGACGTGTGCACAAAGGTGCTGACGGGAGGAGAAAAGGAAGAAAGCAAGAAATGAATGCTCGGGAAGATGATCAGCAAAAGGGAGGAGAGAGAAAGGGAAAAAGAAGAAAATCCAAAAATAAATAAATCCAAAAATTTCAAGAAAACTTTATAAAATACTTTGGAATATGAAAAGATCAAATAAATTAATTTTGGATTTTTAAAAGTTTATTTTAACCAATTATAATGTTTTTCCTTGAAATTTAATTTAAGCTTGAAATTAAACCGATAAAACCCAAACAATTTTTTTTATTTTTAAAGCTTCAAAATAAACCAGAAATTTAAATTAAATTGTACAACAAATAAAATAATTTTTGGGAAGACAGAAAAAAAAACCAGATCGGGTTGCAAGAAACAGTACCGACTTGAATAAAATCCAAAAAACCCCAGAAAATCCAATAAACTCATTTGAATTTAATTAAGGTTTTATTTAATCATTTAAAATGTTTTCATTTACTGAAGTTTCAATTTAAGCTTTACTTAATTCAATAAAATGCGAACTATTCATTTTATAACTAAAGCTTTAAAAAGACTCTACAATACGGAAAAGCTGAAAAGAAATAAAAAGAACTCCACAGAAAAACAATTGGGTCTTGGAAAAAGGAATTCCAAGATAAAACCAGAAAATCAAATAGGACGATTTTTATTTAATTGAAGTTTGATTTACTCACATTAAATTTGTTTTTAATTTCTAAATTTCAAATTAAGCTTTAACAATTCAGGAAAAATCAAATGGTTATTTTTATTTTGAGATTTTAAAAAACTCTCAAAAATTGGGATGTTACACATCCACCCACCACACTACTTGTCAAGCATGAATCTATATATTTATAGTTAGGATCACTGCTCCATGCGTTATTCCTCCAACCCTCGGACACCATCCACTGTAGGAATTTAGGTTTCCTATCCCACAACTCTACAAGAAGATGAACATTGTTCCAAACGTTGTAGCACTGGGTCTAATGAACCCCCCACCAATGTTCTTCTTCATCTGAGCATGCAGCCTACCATGGTTGTAGAAGAACCTGCAGATTCACTTGGCACTAAGAATAACATTCTCAACCTCTAGCTCATTACCTATATCCTTCAACATTAGATTGATAATGTGAGCAGCACTGTAAAACCCTAGCCCGACATTGAGCCCGGAATGTTACTTAACTACATTAACTGCTAATTTAAACCACAAATTACAATAAATTTCAGCAAGCACATAACGAATAAAAACCCACCACGTGTCACAGTAACATATGAATAACGACACGGCAAACACAATTATCTAAACTCTATATAGCAAGGCAGAATAATAGCCCAAGAATTAAGCAAAATCAATCAAATAGAGACTATTGAATGAATAAACAACAATAGAGCAAGGGTGAGTCCAAGACTCAGCAAGTACAATAATAAACAATGAACAATGCTTAATCAGTAGTAAACAATATCATCATCAACATCAATTGTTCTCTTTTATTTATTCTCATACTCAATTATTCAATTCTCTTTTCTTTATTATCATACACAATCAAATACTTTCCATTCAATGCATCTCTACACTACATGTCTACATGCACTTCTTTTGCGTATACCGGTATAGCGTGAGTGTTCACCCGTCGATGACACACTCTCAAGCCCATCCCCCTCAAGGATCAGGGACCTCCTCCACTCCCGTAGAGTTATGGTCAACATGATCACCTTCTCATATGCAGTGATGTTTATGAATACACAATTATTAATAGATTCATCATTATTAACATTATCCAACGTTCTCATATCCATCAATACGAATAAAATCATGACCATTCACATTGCTTGCAATTAAATAAAGTAAAAGCACAAACAACATAATGGTAATGAGTAGTAAAGAATACAGTGATCAACCATTGAACACCATCTACCATGCATTGCCTCTTTATCCTAGCGAAGATGGATAACGAAGCGGCGGCAAAGTGCTAGAGACCACACTCCCTGAACAAACAATTCAAAATACACCTCAAAATCCTAACATCAAAGCACCAATACGTTATTCTAACCATCATCACACGTCTATGCCAAATCGATCCATTTAACCCAAAACTATCGGATACACTACCCGCTGTTCCAATAGTAAAACGGCTCACTTATTCATACGAACTCCAAATTCAACAATCCAAAACTTTATAGAATCCTCACGAAACAACCTACAATTTACTAGCTATGACGAACCTGTGATTCTACAGTTTTCTACCCTGTTTATTTACTCGAAGACCGTTCCAGAATATATCAGAACAGTCTGTTTCACAATTTTATATCTTTAATTATAAAACTTTAAAATATATGAAAAAAATAAGTTCTTGAAACTACCCAAGTTTTCCTACAATATTCAAGTTGACATAAATATTTAATTTTACCATTTACTACTTGAAACCGACCCAACTTCACGTCGTCTACCAACTACATCCAGAATTTGGACATCAACCTTCCCGGGGCTGTATCTTTTCGCTTGCTACTCTGATTTTAATGATCTAGACCTCCCTGGAAAGCTAACGAGATTGTATAACTTTTATCTAATTAGACCGGCCTCTAAATCTGAACCTAAATATCCCTAATAATCCCTAAAATGCTCTGCGTCGCAACTCGACAAACTTGGACAGAACAACAACTACTCTTCCTATAGACCAAACATACTCCAAATTGAATAGAGATTAACCTATGGCAAATCTAAAGGATTACAAATCGTTACCCTTGGAGCTCACAATGAATATACCAAATTTTCTACTAGATCCTCCCCTCTTTCTTCCTCCTTTCCTTCTCCTCCCTTCCTCCTTCCTTCCCTTCGTCCTCTGGCCAGGACTCCTCTGATCCTCCTCCTTTGTCCAGTGACAAAGGCGTGAGGGGAGGTCTTGAAGCCTAGGGCGGCAGGGTCTTGGCTTGGTGGAGGCGACACTGGAGGGATGGTGTAGGGGGCACGGGGTGGCGCAATGGGGAGGAGGCAGCAGGGGTGGCAGCTCAGAGGGGGAGGGGTGGAGGCGCAAGGGGTAGGGATGGCTTAGGGTTAGGGGCTGCTTCCCCTCCCTTGGTCCCTCTTAAAGCCGGCCCACTTGGGCCAAGCCGCTGTGGGCCGAAGGCCCGGGTTCTCTTTCTCCCACCCAAAAATCTGAAATCCCCCTTTTTAATTCTAGTTAAATTCATTTATATCTTTAAAAGGTTGAATGGGATATTACATTCTACCCCTTAAAGCAATTAGACCCGAATTCTACTCATAAATCCTACTAAAAAAAAACAACCTGGCGAAAATAAACAATAGTTAACATGTACCTAGCGTGAACAACTCCGAATACTACTCGCACATGCGAGACTCTTCCCAAGTTGCCTTTCTCTTGGACTGATGTGTCCACAACACCTTGACGTATACCAACGTCTTATGCCTCAACACTTGCTCCGACCTCTCCAGAATCACACCGAACACGACTCAATGGTGAGATCTTGCTCAATGGTCAGCGGCACCAACGAAATCTCATGCTCTGGGTCTCTCATGAACTTTTTCAGCATCGAGACGTGAAACACATTATGAAATCCATGCATGGACTTAGGAAGGTCCAAGCGGTAAACCAACTTCCCAATTTTTGCCATAATCGTGAACGATCCAACGTACCTCGAGCTAAGATTCCCTTTGGTACCAAACTGGACAATGCCTTTAGTGGGAGACACTCTCAAGAGAACCTGACATCCACCGCCAACTACAAGTCACGCCTCCTCACATCTGCATAGCTTTTCTGTCTGCTCTGAGTTGCCAACAGATTCCGCCTCACCATAGACACATGCTCAACGGTCTTCTGAATCCAATCCGGATGCAAAGCGCCTTCTCACCTCTCGCATCCCAACAAAGTGGCGATCTGCACTTTTGCCCATCTGAGAACCTCGAATGGTGTAGCTCTAATACTGGAATGGTAGCTGTTGTTGTAAGCAAACTCTGCAAGAGGCAACTGATCCTCCCAACTACCCTTCCAAGACAGAACGCAAGACTGCAACATATCCTCCAAAGTCTGGGTAGTCCGCTCTGATTGCCCATCTGTCTGAGAGTGGAACACCGTACTAAGACGAAGTTGAGTGCCCAACACACTCTGCAAACTCTCCTAGAATTTGGAGACAAACTTGGCATCCCTATTAGAAATGATGGTCTTTGGCACACCATACAATCTCACAATCTCATGCACGTAAATAGGAGCCAGGTTGTCGGACCCAGATTTCGTAAATCCAAATCCTCTGTAAAAACACTATGCTATTCCCTAGATCAGTAGATAGCACTCACAAGCACATTGCTGAATCATTTCATACATGGCGTAAAACCATACCATTCATTAATTTAACACATCAGAGTTTACATAGACCGCATCGGGTCAAGTTTTACAATAAGGGCCGAAGAGGCAAAACTGATTACATTACAAAAGTAGCGAAAGTGACAATGGAAGCAAAAGGGTGAGAGCACATCTATCCACAGGCAAGTGACTGGGGAAACCCGTGTGCATCCGATATTAACCAAGGATTTGGATAATATTGGATGCACGCAAGCACCAACGGAGTCAGCTAGACTGAGGCGAGATCTAGACTAGAAAAACTAAACTACTCCCCATCATCTCCTGGGCCTCCAACTTCTGGATCCTCGTAGTATGTGTAATCTTCAGGATTTCCTGCTTTTGAGGGTTTTTAGGAGAAGAGCGGGAATGAGCACAACTTCCGTGCTCGCGAGCCAATACACACAATGCAATATTATACATGCAAGGCTAAACAAGGATGGCTCAGGCTGAAAGGACTCCCTCCCACCAGATGTCTGTTTGACCCTTTAACTGGAATGCCACATAGCGAGCTCTCAGCTATGAGCTCATCTCTAGGGCTTCAAATTGTCTTCCCATATAGCGCAACCAATCCACTGCTTGGACTGGTGTACCCGCCCCATCAAAGGTGTCTAGATGTAAAGCCAACCACTCACGAAGGTCTATCCTTGCCTCCGGCACGGTTGGAACGATAGTAGGTACCGCCACGGGTACAGCCGTAGCAGCGGCTGCCGGCGCTTGTTGGCGAAGCGCACAGACCTCTTCCATAAACTCTCGTAGTAAGGCCAAAGACCTTGCCTGATTCCCAGCTACAGACTACTCAGTGGAAAAAAACCTCTGCATCAGGTGCTTCTTGCTGAACCTCAAGCGATGGCTCCGCTTGAGCACGGCCATGGCCGTGACCTCTACCTCTACCCCTCGGCATCTCTATTCACGTCAAACATGCATTCACACAATCACCTCACAAGCAATTACCTCGAAACATTGCACATCAACGGCATAACTAGCTAAAACATAAATGCAATGCTTGACCCAAAACCCACCCTACTATGCACTAGAGTGTGTCAAGTTTAAATTAATTATTTAGCCTAAGTCAAGTTTTAGTAATTAATCACCTAGGTCTAATTTTTTTTCACCACGGACCTAATGCCCGCTCTGATACCAATTGTAACACCCCGACCTGCCACTTGGGCCCAGAATGCTACCACTACACATTATTCATTACAAACTTTGCACAACTAATTTAACAACTAAATACACTACAACAAAAGTAGTTATCTAGGGAAAATGGTTTGCATCAGTATCTGTGAGTGACGTAGATGTGCTATTCTCCCTTCCTGAAGCATGACATCTTCGTCGATCACCTAACCACCAAAAGTACACAAGGGTGAGTCCGAAGACTCAGCAAGCACATAATAGAATGATAAACACTACCACACAAACATAATCATATCATAACATTAATTCCATCATTAACTTTCCACTAGTGCAATGCATCGTTATTTTGCATGCTCATTTGCTCTCTGCATTTCTCATATATGCGAATGCACCATCATACTCATGCTCATATGCATCTCATCAGCTGATATCGGTATCGCTAAGTGTTCACCCGTCGATGATACACTCTTCACCCATCTTCGTTAGGATGGGGTCCTTACATTGTAGGACTTTATCTAGTCCCTACAGATGTAAGATTTTATCTAGATCACTCCGGATTAGTCATGTATCTTTCTCACCAACCTCACCGAAATAGTTACATGACTTTCTCACCGACCTGGCTTGTGCATTCTTGCCATGATGCAAATGCATATGTCCATTGTCATTGACATGGTTCATCATCATCATCATCATTGACAGGGTAGCCTCATTGCTCACCTCGTTCCATCATTATTGTCATTACCATTAGCATCATCATATAAATATCATCATATCACGCAATCATCACATATTTCATAGCACTTACAGGCTATCGCTCTACCATGCACTTGCCTGTTAACCAAGCAGAGCGGGGTAACATGTGGATGACGCCGTTCCAGAACCTCCACCTAAACAGGCATTCAACCAGGCTCAATACATTATAGCAATACATGCACACATACGGACGACATCGTTCCTCTGCGATCCGAACCTAACGAACCCCTTCTCTCCGGGCACTTTTTCGCTAACCTGGTGCCCAAAATAATAATAGGTTTAGAGATCGAGTCGTCTAACTTTGCGAATAAAAAAAATTATGTGTGCGCCCCAAATTTCTTTCCACCCTTTTCTTCTTTTCTTTTCCCTTTCTCTCTCCATCCTATCTACTCAGTTCGACCAACAACTCCCTCTAGCTCCTTTCTTCTTTCCCCCAAATCCCCTCCTTCTCATTCCCCATGGCTTCTTCATCTCTCATTTCTTATCTTCTCCCACCGGCTCCTCTGCTCCCCCTCTAGCCGAGCCACCTCCCGCCGGCCAAGCCCAGCACGCCGCTCCTGCGCACGTCGCCTCATCTAGCCCCTCTCCTCTTGGCTGCCGGCCTACTCTGGCCTGGCACCACCGTCGGCGCCACCTCCTGCACTCGCCTCTGGCTCCTGGGCCCTACCGAAGCCGTCGACCCCCCCACTGGCTGCTCCCAGCAGCGTCGCGCCCACCGGTGTCGCCCCAGCGTCGCCTCTCCTACCCGACCAAGGCTGCACCCAGCTTGGCCTCTGGCCGTCGTGCACCTCCCCTCAGTGCCGCTGCCTCCTACGAGCTCTACCAGGGAAGTCTACTCTCACTCCCCCTTCTTACTTTATGCATCCTAGTGTTGTGCCATGCTTGCCCGTCTACTAAGCTTAAGAATGGGGGATGGGATAGCCTACAGTGCTGTCGATAGAGGTGGGAAGTGGCGGCGATGACACTCATGGTGGTCGTGACCTTGCCCTCAGGTGGGTGCTTCTCTAGTGGGTGGTTTGGGGTGCCTTCGGTTGGGGAAGAAATGGGATGGGAGGAGATATTGGCCTGATTGGCCAGCTCTGGTCTTATCCCCTTCTCTAACCCTCTCCTATTGGTTTTCTTACTGTGGGAAAGTGAATTGCTAAAAGTTATTCTCAATTTTTTACTTTTACTCACATTGCATTCTATTGGCATTACACTTGGACTGATTGGAGAACCAATCATCATGTAGTGCTTGCGGAGGAGCAATGCACATGATTATCGGAGCTCTAGTTTCGATCGGACCTACTCACTTAGATGAAGTTAATTTGGAATTCATTTACTTGAGGCCTAGAGTCATCGGTCTTACAGAAATAACCCGAGGGTCCTCACACGGCAGCTGTGCCGGGTGAACCTATGGAGCCGCACGTACGTTGTGCGAGGTGGCGCCGGGTGAACTTTGGATGTGAGGCATTAGGGGTGGATAACAAGCCAGCTAGGCTCGGCTCGACTCGGTCAAGCTCGTTAAGGAACCGAACTCGGCTCATCTTGTTAAGCAAATAAGCAAAAATGTCTGCTCGGGTCTCGTTATGAACTCGCGAGTTGGCTCGTTTGGCTTGGGACCGTGGGAGGGCGCCGAGCCGAACGTAGAAGGAGAGGGCGTGTGAAAAGCATCTAGGCCCCAAAAATTTGTTTTGGTAATTAATGACAATATGTGAATATGGGATTAACAAGTTTATTGAGTATTTACAAGGTTAAGTCCCATTGGTAAATATGTTGAAGCAAAGATGCATGCCAAAGGAGAAAATGAAGATCCACAAGGTTTAAAGACAAGGTACTATTAGTCTAGGTTCCTTTTCTATTTTACCGGTCTTAGGAGTTTGGTTGGAAGATCGGATTATAGGTTAAACACCGTACTATTAAGAGGGATCATGGCTAGTAGCTTGATAACATTTTCTTGTGCCATTTGGATCAACTTAGGATCATGCATGCATTTGAATTTGAAATTAAAATTGAATTGAAAAGTTTTAAGAACTTCTGTCCACAATCGGTAGTACCGAAGTTTCACTTGTGGTCGTACCGCATCGCGGTCCTTCCGATTTTTGTGTGGCGGTTCAATAAAACCAGAAGCATTGCAAAACTGTCTCAGACTTTCTCATTGAAATCGGTCGTACCGCCCATGCTAACGGTCGAACCGTGGTGCGGTCATTCCGATTTTTATGAGGCGGTTGAATAAAAACAGAACCAGTGTAAAATCTGCTCAGAAACTTTTCTGGAAATCGGACGTTCCGTTTTTGGGAACGGTCGTACCGGCCTGCGGTCATTCCGATTTTTATACGGCGGTACAGAAATTCCAGAACCATTGCAAATCTTGTGAAATTGCGAAACCCTACAAACGGTCGTATCGCTCGTATAAACGGTACGACCGGGGAAATCGGACGTACCGCAAGTTTGCCTGCGGTCGTTCCGACTGGGAATTCAACGGCTAGTTTTTCTTTTTATAATGCTTGTTCTAGCCGTTGGTCGTGTTTCGATCGAGTTCGATCGTCTTGCATCGCCACTTACTATGATCGTCACCGATTTACTTTGACTTGTGCGGTTTCGACTCCAACGGTCACAATTGTTGGTGGGAGCTTTAAATACCCCCCCAACTGCACAAGTCATTGAAGAAAGAGTTCATTGAACATCCATAGAGCTTTGTGAGCCTTGTGCATCCACTCAACACTCAAAACCTCTTGTGCATTCATTCTCCTAGTTGATCCATTTGCACTTGAGTGTCGTCAAGTGAAGACCCGTGATCTTTTACTCTTGGAGTGTTGCCGCACTTCTAGACGGCTTGGCGGAGAGCACGGTGATCTCTTCAAGAAGATTGTGAAGAGGCCCGGTGCAAGCTTGTGAGTGGTTCGGTGTTCACCATCTCCGGAGCGGAGGAAGAACAACCATAGTGACTTGAGGAAGGCTTAATTCGTGGAGCGGCTTGAGGCGTCAAGCTTCCTCAACGTGGACTAGTGAAGACCGGCAAGTCTTGATACCACGGAAAAACATCGTCGTGTCTTTGTGGTTATCTCTAGTCTTTGTCTTCGCATTTATATTTCTAGCTTATTATTGTGATTGTCTTGTTTAGCTAGAAGTATAACTTGTTTAGACTAAGTTATTTATTGGGTAAAATTGTTAATTTGTTAAAAGTTTAAAACCTCCTATTCACCCCCTCTAGTCGGTTATCCTTGATCCTACAAGTGGTATCGAGCTTAGTCTCTCATTGATTTAGACTTAACCGTCTAAGAGAGAAAAGGATGGCTAGTGAGGGAATTGCTTTAGGAAAGGCTCCTTTATTTGATGGCTCAAATTATGCTTATTGGAAAATTAGAATGTCAATTTATTTAAAGGCCATGAGTCCAAGCGTATGGAGAATCGTAAATGAGGGTCACGTAATACCCCTTGATCCATTACACCCCCATGGATCAAGAGACGCGTAATGCTCATTTAGATGCTCAAGCTATGAATACTCTCTTTGGCGCTTTGAACGCGGATGAGTTCAATAGAGTGAGCAATTTGGAAAGCGCTCATGATATTTGGACCACTCTCTCGAAAATCCATGAGGGTACATCCACGGTCAAAGAAGCCAAATTGCATAGGCTTCGGATTAAATATGAGACATTCATGATGTTGCCTCATGAAAACATCAATGAGATGTATTCACGACTCAACAACATTGTGAATGAGCTCAAAGGCCTTGGGACTAACCTTCTTGATGTTGATATTGTGCTTAAGATGCTTAGGGCTCTCCGGACAAGTATGAGGCGTTGGTGACTCTATTTCTCAACTCACCCGAGTTGACAAGAATGACACCAACGGACTTTTGGGCAACCTCATCACAAATGAGTTGTTCAAGAAAGACAAGGAAGAGCTCTTGGAGACATCCTCCTCAAGGAAGAAGATCACCGCTTTCAAGGCCAAAGCGGAATCAAGTGATGATGAAGATGAAGAAGAAGATACCGATGAGGAGTATGCACTTCTTGTGAGAAAAATAAAGAGGTTCATGAAGAGGCGCCCCAATAGAAGCTATAACCCGACAAGTACAAGAAAGGGCAATCCTCAAATGACAAGAAGCGTTATAGCAACATCCGGTGCTATAATTGCGAAGAGAAGGGGCACATTGCTTCTCATTGCCCCGAAAAGAAGGATGACAAGGACAAGTCATTCAAGAAGAAGGAGTACAATGGCAAGAAGAAGCTTTTCAAGAAGCTTCACAAAGGTGGCAAGCATGAAGCCCATATTAGAGAATGGGATTCAAATGATGAGTCAAGCGACTCCGATTCCGATGAAGAAGAGTCCCCCAAGAAGAAGGGACTAGTCGGCATCGCCATCAAGGAAGCTTCATCGCTACTCTACTCCTACTTGCCTCATGGCAAAAGGAGATAAGGTAAAATCCATTATTTATGATGAACCAACATATGATGAATTAATGGATATGCTCAATGATTTAAATGAATATCTTGGAAAAGAAAAATTAAAATATAAGATCTTAAATAAAGAATACAATATTCTAAAAGATTCTTATATGGAGCTTGAGGAAGCACACAACCTGCTTATCCAAGAAAATTCAAATAAATCTTGTTCAAATGTAGGAATCACATGCAATATTATTGATAAAAGCGCCTAGTGTAGAAATTGCTAAGACTAGTGCATCTACCTCATGTGATGAACTACTTGCTATCCCATGTTGCTCTAATGTTGATGATTATCATAATATTGTTGAGAAAAATGATTCAAGGCTTGTTCATGAAAACAATGAGCTACAAGAACAAGTGACCAAGCTAAGTAAGAGCTTGAAAAATTGTTTCAAGGAAGGCCACTCTTGACAAACTTTTGAGTGAGCAAAGGTGCTCATTCAACAAGGAAGGTCTTGGGTATGTGCCTAAGAAAGGTAAGAAGCAGCAAACATGCCCACAAGATTTGTGAGGCAAAATGGTAAGCAATGTTTTAAATCTGGGAAATAGGACATGTGCAACAAGATTGTCCTAAGGGTAAGACTCCATCCATTGGAATGTATGATTCTTGCTATATGCTCAAAAAGTCTAAGGATGGTAAAATAATTGCTCGTTTTGTTGGCACTTCAATTTTAGGCGCTAAAAAGAATGCTATTTGGGTGCCTAAATCCTTGATTGCTAACCTTCAAGGACCCAAACAAATTTGGGTACCTAAAAGGACTTGATGTTTTTGTTTTGTAGGTGAACTATAAAACCAGTAGAAAACATTGGGCGCTTGATAGTGGATGCACTCAACATATGACCGGTGATAGAAAAATGTTCACCACATTCGAGAATGGCCAAGGAATGGAAAAGATCACTTTTGGAGACAATAGCAAAGGAAAGGTATTAGGATTGGGTAAAATTGCTATCTCAAATGACCTTTCCATTTCTAATGTTTCTTTAGTAGAATCATTAAACTTCAACTTGTTATCCGTTGCTCAAATTTGTGATCATGGACTAATTTGTTCATTCTCTAGTGAAGGTGTAACCATTTCTAATGAAAGTGATAGCTCTTTAGCTTTCAAAGGCTTTAGATTTGGAAATCTTTATTTGGTTGATTTTGGTTCAAGTGAATCTTGTTTAAAAACTTGTTTAATGGCAAAAACCTCATTGGGTTGGCTTTGGCATAGAAGGCTAGCTCATGTTGGAATGATTCAACTCAAAAAGCTTTTCAAACATGATTTAGTTGTTGGCTTGAAAGATGTGAAGTTTGAGAAAAATAGACTTTGTAGTGCTTGTCAAGCCGGTAAACAAGTCGCAAATTCTCATCCTTCCAAGAGTATCATGTCAACTTCTAGACCATTGGAACTCTTACATATGGACTTGTTTGGGCCAACAACCTATAAGAGTATCGGGGAAAATAGCTATTGTTTAGTCATTGTGGATGATTACTCTAGATACACATGAGTATTCTTCCTAGATGACAAAAGTGAAACCTCGGGATTTTCAAAAGATTTGCAAAAAGGGCCCAAAATGAATTTGATTTCAAAATAAAGAAAATCCGTAGTGATAATGGTTCCGAGTTCAAAAATACTAAAGTTGAAGACTTTTGTGATGAACTTGAATAAAACATGAACTTTCCACAACCTACACTCCGGAGCAAAATGGATTAGTAGAAAGGAAAAATCGTACATTGATTGAAATGGCTAGGACAATGCTTGATGAATATAATACTCCGATGTCTTTTGGTAGGAAGCTATTAATACCGCTTGTCATGCCATAAATCGTCTTTATTTGCACCGTCTTTTGAAAAAGACTTCCTATGAGCTTCTTGTAGGAAGAAAACCGAACATCTCTTATTTACGAGTTTTTGGTTGCAAGTGTTACATTTTAAAGAAGGGTGTTAGTCTTTCAAAATTTGATAGTCGTTGCGATGTTGGTTTCTTGCTTGGTTATTCTTCAAATAGCAAAGCTTATCGTGTCTAACAAAAACTCGGTTTGGTTGAAGAAAGACACGATGTGCAATTTGATGAAACTAACGGCTCTCAAGAAGAGCATGAGAACTTGGATGATGTAGGTAATGAAGCCTTAAGAAAAGCAATGGAACATATGCAAATAGGCGACGTCAAGCCGAAGATTATCAACATCCTCCACTCAAGTTGAACCACCCACATCTTATACAAATCAAGTTCAACTTAGTGAAGAAAACGTTAATGAAGACAATCAACCATCCAACCAACCACCAAGGATTCACAATGCAATTGCAAAGGATCATCCAATAGATCAAATATTGGGTGACGTAAGTAAGGGTGTTCAAACTCGCTCTCGTGTTGCTTCTTTTTGTGAACATTACTCTTTTGTCTCTTCTATTGAGCCAAAGCATGTAGAAGAAGCACTTGAAGATCCAGATTGGGTGAATGCTATGCATGAAGAACTCAATAACTTCACCCGGAATGAAGTTTGGATATTGGTGGATCGACCTAAGGAGCACAATGTTATTGGTACAAAATGGGCCTTTAGGAACAAGCAAGATGAAAATGGTTTGGTTGTTCGGAACAAGGCAAGGTTGGTTGCTCAAGGGTTTTCACAAATCGAAGGTTTGGATTTTGGTGAAACCTTTGCTCCCGTAGCTAGGCTTGAATCAATTCGGATATTACTTGCCTTTGCATCATGCTTTGATATTAAATTATTTCAAATGGATGTTAAAAGTGCTTTCTTAAATGGTGAAATATCCGAACTTGTCTTTGTTGAACAACCTCCCGGTTTTGAAGATCCTAAAAATCCAAATCATGTCTATAAACTCTCCAAGGCGCTCTATGGTCTTAAACAAGCTCCTAGAGCATGGTATGAACGCCTTAGAGATTTTCTAGTCTCAAAAGGATTCAAAATCGGGAAAATTGATTCAACTCTATTTACTAAAGTTTTAGATGATGAATTCTTTGTATGTCAAATTTATGTTGATGATATCATTTTTGGGTCTACTAATCAAGACTTTTGCAAAGAGTTTGGTGATATGATGTCTAGGGAATTTGAAATGTCCATGATTGGAGAGTTGAGCTATTTCCTTGGACTTCAAATCAAGCAACTCAAAGATGGGACTTTCATAAGTCAAGCCAAATACGTGAAGGATTTACTTAAAAGGTTTGGCATGGAAGATGCAAAGCCCATCAAGACTCCCATGGCTACAAATGGTCATCTTGATCTAAATGAGGGAGGTAAACCGGTAGATTTAAAGCTTTATAGATCCATGATTGGTAGCTTGCTTTATCTTACCGCATCTAGGCTCGATATCATGTTTAGTGTTTGCATGTGTGCACGTTTTCAAGCAACTCCAAAAGAGTGCCATTTAATGGCCGTTAAAAGAATACTAAGATATTTAAAGCATTCCTCTAGCATTGGCCTTTGGTTCCCGAAAGGTGCTAAATTTGATTTAATTGGATATGCCGATTCCGATTATGCGGGTTGTAAAGTGGATAGAAAGAGCACCTCGGGTAGTTGTCAATTCTTAGGAAGATCTCTAGTATCATGGTCATCCAAGAAACAAAACTCCGTAGCATTATCCACCGCCGAAGCCGAATATGTTTCCGCGGGAAGTTGTTGTGCTCAATTGCTATGGATGAGGCAAACGTTGATGGATTATGGAATTAAATTTGATAAAATGCCTCTTTTGTGTGATAATGATAGTGCGGTAAAAATTGCTAATAACCCTGTTCAACACTCAAGAACCAAGAATATAGATATTCGCCACCATTTCTTGAGAGATCATGTGAGCAAGGGAGATATTGAGATTAGCCACATAAGAACCGAGGACCAATTAGCGGATATTTTCACCAAGCCATTAGATGAAGGCCGCTTTTGCAAGGAATGAGTTAAATATCATAGACCATTCAAATGTTGTTTGAACACTTGCCTCATGTTATGTGCTTCATTTGATGTTATTTGAGTATTTTATGAAAATATTTCTCAAATCTTTATTAAAAATAGCTATGATCATAAAATTATGTTCCTTAATAGACAATAGTCTATTCTATGCACAATGATCCTTAATGATATTTATTTGAGTGCAAAACTAGGGATCATTTGCAAAATAATCTCAGTTCCTAGAAAATCCAGAAGTTCCCAGGATAATCGGAACGACCGGAGTTATCTGCTGGAACGACCGCTATCTTGATACGACCGGCGTTATAAAAACAATACGACCAAAGTCTTGAGCGACCGGCGGCATTTTGTCGATGCGATCATGACGGTTTGGGAGAGAACTATAACTCCTTTTTCAGTTTCAGCTCTCTCTCTCTTTCTCCGTTTTACTCGCGAACGGCACGACCGTTTTTCTTCTCTCTCTCTCTCTCACTCGCCCGCGCGTCTCCAAACCTCTCCTCAAATCCACCCAAAACCTCCGAAATCTTTTGATTCTTCGTGTTGCAAGCTTTTCAGGGTTCTTCTCCCCCCAGATCTCAAGGTAAAATATTGTTTGATTCGCGTTTTATCTCTTTTGGAACCCTAGATTATTCCCTTTTAGGGTTTTGATGAAATGTGATGAATCTCTGTAGTTCTAATTGGGTATAAGATGTATTTTGGTGTATTATGATGCTTGCGCATTAGTTCCATGGATTCAATCCATTAAAATCACCAAAATCGCAAGATTTGATAGCCCTAGAACTTCGGTCGGGATAATCGAACGTCCGGTTCTTGGCTGATGCGACCATGATCTTGATCGTCGCATCGCCAATGAACAGCGATACGACCGATTATCTGACTGAAAACAGAAATGTCATTTCTTTTTCAACTAAATTCAATTCCAATCATTCCCTTGATTATCTTATAACTTTCTATCTGTCTCTAAAGATGCCTAGGATGAGGGTTGCGACTAGGAAATCCGTTGGACCTCCTCGAGGACAATCTTCTCCTCAATCCTCAGCGGCTCCTTCTCTGTCACCTCGTCGTCGACGTCGAGAAGCTCCTGTACGGCAATCTCGTTCAGTTCGTCAGAAAGTCGTGCATGGTAAAGGTAAAAGGGCAGCACAAGCATCTGAAACAGAAGCAAGTGAGGATTATGTCTCTGATGACGAGACTCATTCTGAGCACGACACTCAAGAAGAAGGCACTTTTGATAATTTAGGATGACTCATTTCAGCGGATGACTATGCAATAAAAAGGCATGTCAATCAATATCTTCTCAAATCTGATTTTGTAAATCCAAGGTTTCATCTTTTTTTCAAGAGCAAGTTTATGAGCAACTTTATGGAAGAAAGCAGAAAATTTGTTGATCATAAGTGGATTAAGTGGACTCACTTAAATGACTTGGACAAATCTGATGGAGTATATCGGATGTTCTATGATGTAGGTCTTCACGACCTTGTGGCTTTGAAGCAAAACTATGATGATGAGCTTATTCGACGCTTTTATGCCACAGTTCATGTGTCACCGGTGATTCTGATCTTTTAGGTGGATATCTCTGGCTAGAGATTTGAAAGTACAAAGGAAGAATTTGAGCAAATCTTAAGAGTAAGATCCAGTTCTTGGGAGAAAATCTTTGATAGTCGACTTTACTTGCTCTGCTTGATGCGAATATTATGACTCAATGTCAAATGCAAGCTAGGAACCATCAGGACTTAAGCCTTTGCCGAGCATAATCAACAGGATTATCAATCACACCTTTTATCCTAAGAGTGGAAACTTTGATGCTATCAAGGGACATGCCTGGAACATTATAGATCATATTATGCGAGGCATAAAATTTGATGTTGTGGATGTTATCCTTCAGGGCATAGTCTCATCCAAGAATGATAGAGTCAAGAGGATTTACTATGCACCTTATATTATGGCCTTGATTTCTGAGAAGATAACATTTCATGGTGGTCTTGGTTCAGTTCATAAATCTTATAGACCACGAGATAGCATTCCTCCTCGACAGGCTGCTGAGGATGATCCCACCACTGAGGCGGTACCTACTGCTGATCCAGTTATCGATGAAGGCTCCATTGCACAACTTCTTGAAAATCAGCAGCAAATTCTCGATAAACTGCAAAACATGGAGCATGCTCAAATAGAATTTCAAAATGAGGTCTCTAACAAACTGGCAGATATGGAGTTAGTGCGAAATGACTTTCAAAATGAGGTTCTTAACAGGATGGCTGCCATGATGGATAGCATCAATGACTTAGAAAATTTATTGAAGGCTCCTTCGCGATTCACTTTCTCTAAATCGCCCTCAGTCTTCTAGGACAGCTCCTGCTACCTCTGTACCTCCTCCAACTCCTGCTCCTTCTACAGTTTCTCCTCCGGCCACCTCTGAGGCGATCGCTCAGATCCGGCCCAGCCTCTGAGTCAAGCATCTTCGGATCCGGCGCCTACTCCCTCAGCTCCTCCTCCAGAGCAGGTTACCGCTCCTCCGGCCTCGAGACTCTCAGATGTCATCCCTCCTCTTGAGACCGACTCCTCCTCCAAAGACAGATCCAGTTTCCCAGGACATCGTCCCTCCGCCTCAGGATCCCTCTATCTGAGTTGTTTTTGGTACTTTGATGCCAAAGGGGGAGAGATGTGAAAAGATATAGAAGACATAACTTTAGGGGGAGCTAGCGCAAGCTTTTGCTACTATATGGACTTATTATGTAATGTTGAACGTATTTGTGTCAAACCTATATGTGCTTGTAATAGTTTAATTATGCGTCGTTTAACTTGTTGAACTTGTTGGATGCTTATGTTATTATCTTTAATGCAATCTTACTTATAGTCATATCTTAATATTGCATTTCCTCAAGTTCAAATATGCTAAAGAAACTCTGCCATTTTTTTATTAAAAAAATCTCTTCATGTGCTTACCAAATTGTTCTATCCTTTTATGCACATGTTTAGGGGGAGTTTTTCTTTAAAATAGATTTAACAAGAAAATAATTCTCATTTATACTCTTTATAAGAATTGTTTTATTGTTAAGTCTTAAAAAGAATATGCAATTCGGTATATTCAAACCAATCTTTCTCACATATTATTTGTGTTGTCATCAATTACCAAAAGGGGAGATTGAAAAGCATCTAGGCCCTAAAATTTGTTTTGGTAATTAATGACAATATGTGAATATGGGATTAACAAGTTTATTGAGTATTTACAAGGTTAAGTCCCATTGGTAAATATGTTGAAGCAAAGATGCATGCCAAAGGAGAAAATGAAGATCCACAAGGTTTAAAGACAAGGTACTATTAGTCTAGGTTCCTTTTCTATTTTACCGATCTTAGGAGTTTGGTTGGAAGACCGGATTATAGGTTAAACGCCGTACTATTAAGAGGGATCATGGCTAGTAGCTTGATAACATTTCCTTGTGCCATTTGGATCAACTTAGGATTATGCATGCATTTGAATTTGAAATTAAAATTGAATTGAAAAGTTTTAAGAACTTCATCCACAATCGGTAGTACCGAAGTTTCACTTCGGTCGTCTGCATCGCGATCCTTCCGATTTTGTGTGGCGGTTCAATAAAACGAAGCGTTACAAAAGCTGTCTCGAGACTTTCTCATTGAAATCGGTCATACCGCCCATGCTAACGGTCGAACCGTAGTGCGGTCATTCGATTTTATGAGGCGGTTGAATAAAAGCAGAACGATGTAAAATCGCTCGAAACTTTTACGAAATCGGACGTTCGTTTTTGGGAGCGGTCGTCGACTCGCGGTCATTCCGATTTTATCTGGTGATGCAGAAATTCCGAACCATTGCAAATCTTGTGAAATTGCGAAACCCTACAAGCGGTCGTATCGCTTTCGTATAAACGGATACGGACCGGAAATCGGACGTCGCAAGTTTGCATGCGGTCGTTCGATTCGGGAATTCAACGGCTAGTTTTTCTTTTTATAGTAATCGTTCTAGCCGTGATGGTGTGCTCGATCGAGTTCGATCGTCATCGCCACTTACTGTGATCGTACCGATTTCTTTGACTTGTCCGGTTTCGACTCAACGGTCACAATTGTTGGTGGGAGCTTTAAATACCCCCAATGCACAAGTCATTGAAGAAAGAGTTCATTGAACATCCATAGAGCTTTGTGAGCCTTGTGCATCCACTCAACACTCAAAACCTCTTGTGCATTCATTCTCCTAGTTGATCCATTTGCACTTGAGTGTCGTCAAGTGAAGACCCGTGATCTTTTACTCTTGGAGTGTTGCCGCACTTCTAGACGGCTTGGCGGAGAGCACGGTGATCTCTTCAAGAAGATTGTGAAGAGGCCCGGTGCAAGCTTGTGAGTGGTTCGGTGTTCACCATCTCCGGAGCGGAGGAAGAACAACCATAGTGACTTGAGGAAGGCTTAATTCGTGGAGCCGGCTTGAGGCGTCAAGCTTCCTCAGCGTGGACTAGTGAAGACCGGCAAGTCTTGATACCACGGAAAAACATCGTCGTGTCTTTGTGGTTATCTCTAGTCTTTGTCTTCGCATTTATATTTCTAGCTTATTATTGTGATTGTCTTGTTTAGCTAGAAGTATAACTTGTTTAGACTAAGTTATTTATTGGGTAAAATTGTTAATTTGTTAAAAGTTTAAAACCTCCTATTCACCCCCTCTAGTCGGTTATCCTTGATCCTACAAGTGGTATCAGAGCTTAGTCTCTCATTGATTTAGACTTAACCGTCTAAGAGAGAAAAGGATGGCTAGTGAGGGAATTGCTTTAGGAAAGGCTCCTTTATTTGATGGCTCAAATTATGCTTATTGGAAAATTAGAATGTCAATTTATTTAAAGGCCATGAGTCCAAGCGTATGGAGAATCGTAAATGAGGGTCACGTAATACCCCTTGATCCATTACACCCCCATGGATCAAGAGACGCGTAATGCTCATTTAGATGCTCAAGCTATGAATACTCTCTTTGGCGCTTTGAACGCGGATGAGTTCAATAGAGTGAGCAATTTGGAAAGCGCTCATGATATTTGGACCACTCTCTCGAAAATCCATGAGGGTACATCCACGGTCAAAGAAGCCAAATTGCATAGGCTTCGGATTAAATATGAGACATTCATGATGTTGCCTCATGAAAACATCAATGAGATGTATTCACGACTCAACAACATTGTGAATGAGCTCAAAGGCCTTGGGACTAACCTTCTTGATGTTGATATTGTGCGCAAGATGCTTAGGGCTCTCCCGGACAAGTATGAGACGTTGGTGACTCTATTTCTCAACTCACCCGAGTTGACAAGAATGACACCAACGGGACTTTTGGGCAACCTCATCACAAATGAGTTGTTCAAGAAAGACAAGGAAGAGCTCTTGGAGACATCCTCCTCAAGGAAGAAGATCACCGCTTTCAAGGCCAAAGCGGAATCAAGTGATGATGAAGATGAAGAAGAAGATACCGATGAGGAGTATGCACTTCTTGTGAGAAAAATAAAGAGGTTCATGAAGAGACGCCCCAATAGAAGCTATAACTTCGACAAGTACAAGAAAGGGCAATCCTCAAATGACAAGAAGCGTTATAGCAACATCCGGTGCTATAATTGCGAAGAAGAAGGGCACATTGCTTCTCATTGCCCGAAAAGAAGGATGACAAGGACAAGTCATTCAAGAAGAAGGAGTACAATGGCAAGAAGAAGCTTTTCAAGAAGCTTCACAAAGGTGGCAAGCATGAAGCCCATATTAGAGAATGGGATTCAAATGATGAGTCAAGCGACTCGATTCCGATGAAGAAGAGTCCCCAAGAAGAAGGGACTAGTCGGCATCGCCATCAAGGAAGCTTCATCGCTACTCTACTCCTACTTGCCTCATGGCAAAAGGAGATAAGGTAAAATCCATTATTTATGATGAACCAACATATGATGAATTAATGGATATGCTCAATGATTTAAATGAATATCTTGGAAAAGAAAAATTAAAATATAAGATCTTAAATAAAGAATACAATATTCTAAAAGATTCTTATATGGAGCTTGAGGAAGCACACAACCTGCTTATCCAAGAAAATTCAAATAAATCTTGTTCAAATGTAGGAATCACATGCAATATTATTGATAAAACGCCTAGTGTAGAAATTGCTAAGACTAGTGCATCTACCTCATGTGATGAACTACTTGCTATCCCATGTTGCTCTAATGTTGATGATTATCATAATATTGTTGAGAAAAATGATTCAAGGCTTGTTCATGAAAACAATGAGCTACAAGAACAAGTGACCAAGCTAAGTAAGAGCTTGAAAAATTATTTCAAGGGGAAGGCCACTCTTGACAAACTTTTGAGTGAGCAAAGGTGCTCATTCAACAAGGAAGGTCTTGGGTATGTGCCTAAGAAAGGTAAGAAGCCGGCAAACATGCCCACAAGATTTGTGAGGCAAAATGGTAAGCAATGTTTTAAATGCTGGGAAATAGGACATGTGCAACAAGATTGTCCTAAGGGTAAGACTCCATCCATTGGAATGTATGATTCTTGCTATATGCTCAAAAAGTCTAAGGATGGTAAAATAATTGCTCGTTTTGTTGGCACTTCAATTTTAGGCGCTAAAAAGAATGCTATTTTGGTGCCTAAATCCTTGATTACTAACCTTCAAGGACCCAAACAAATTTGGGTACCTAAAAGGACTTGATGTTTTTGTTTTGTAGGTGAACTATAAAACCGGTAGAAAACATTGGGTGCTTGATAGTGGATGCACTCAACATATGACCGGTGATAGAAAAATGTTCACCACATTCGAGAATGGCCAAGGAATGGAAAAGATCACTTTTGGAGACAATAGCAAAGGAAAGGTATTAGGATTGGGTAAAATTGCTATCTCAAATGACCTTTCCATTTCTAATGTTTCTTTAGTAGAATCATTAAACTTCAACTTGTTATCCGTTGCTCAAATTTGTGATCATGGACTAATTTGTTCATTCTCTAGTGAAGGTGTAACCATTTCTAATGAAAGTGATAGCTCTTTAGCTTTCAAAGGCTTTAGATTTGGAAATCTTTATTTGGTTGATTTTGGTTCAAATGAATCTTGTTTAAAAACTTGTTTAATGGCAAAAACCTCATTGGGTTGGCTTTGGCATAGAAGGCTAGCTCATGTTGGAATGATTCAACTCAAAAAGCTTTTCAAACATGATTTAGTTGTTGGCTTGAAAGATGTGAAGTTTGAGAAAAATAGACTTTGTAGTGCTTGTCAAGCCGGTAAACAAGTCGCAAATTCTCATCCTTCCAAGAGTATCATGTCAACTTCTAGACCATTGGAACTCTTACATATGGACTTGTTTGGGCCAACAACCTATAAGAGTATCGGGGAAAATAGCTATTGTTTAGTCATTGTGGATGATTACTCTAGATACACATGAGTATTCTTCCTAGATGACAAAAGTGAAACCTCCGGGATTTTCAAAAGATTTGCAAAAAGGGCCCAAAATGAATTTGATTTCAAAATAAAGAAAATCCGTAGTGATAATGGTTCCGAGTTCAAAAATACTAAAGTTGAAGACTTTTGTGATGAACTTGGAATAAAACATGAACTTTCCACAACCTACACTCCGGAGCAAAATGGATTAGTAGAAAGGAAAAATCGTACATTGATTGAAATGGCTAGGACAATGCTTGATGAATATAATACTTCCGATGTCTTTTGGGCGGAAGCTATTAATACCGCTTGTCATGCCATAAATCGTCTTTATTTGCACCGTCTTTTGAAAAAGACTTCCTATGAGCTTCTTGTAGGAAGAAAACCGAACATCTCTTATTTCTGAGTTTTTGGTTGCAAGTGTTACATTTTAAAGAAGGGTGTTAGTCTTTCAAAATTTGATAGTCGTTGCGATGTTGGTTTCTTGCTTGGTTATTCTTCAAATAGCAAAGCTTATCGTGTCTAACAAAAACTCCGGTTTGGTTGAAGAAAGACACGATGTGCAATTTGATGAAACTAACGGCTCTCAAGAAGAGCATGAGAACTTGGATGATGTAGGTAATGAAGCCTTAAGAAAAGCAATGGAACATATGCAAATAGGCGACGTCAAGCCCGAAGATTATCCAACATCCTCCACTCAAGTTGAACCACCCACATCTTATACAAATCAAGTTCAACTTAGTGAAGAAAACGTTAATGAAGACAATCAACCATCCAACCAACCACCAAGGATTCACAATGCAATTGCAAAGGATCATCCAATAGATCAAATATTGGGTGACGTAAGTAAGGGTGTTCAAACTCGCTCTCGTGTTGCTTCTTTTTGTGAACATTACTCTTTTGTCTCTTCTATTGAGCCAAAGCATGTAGAAGAAGCACTTGAAGATCCAGATTGGGTGAATGCTATGCATGAAGAACTCAATAACTTCACCCGGAATGAAGTTTGGATATTGGTGGATCGACCTAAGGAGCACAATGTTATTGGTACAAAATGGGCCTTTAGGAACAAGCAAGATGAAAATGGTTTGGTTGTTCGGAACAAGGCAAGGTTGGTTGCTCAAGGGTTTTCACAAATCGAAGGTTTGGATTTTGGTGAAACCTTTGCTCCCGTAGCTAGGCTTGAATCAATTCGGATATTACTTGCCTTTGCATCATGCTTTGATATTAAATTATTTCAAATGGATGTTAAAAGTGCTTTCTTAAATGGTGAAATATCCGAACTTGTCTTTGTTGAACAACCTCCCGGTTTTGAAGATCCTAAAAATCCAAATCATGTCTATAAACTCTCCAAGGCGCTCTATGGTCTTAAACAAGCTCCTAGAGCATGGTATGAACGCCTTAGAGATTTTCTAATTTTAAAAAGGTTCCAAAACGGGAAAATTGATTCAACTCTATTTACTAAAGTTTTAGATGATGAATTCTTTGTATGTCAAATTTATGTTGATGATATCATTTTTGGGTCTACTAATCAAGACTTTTGCAAAGAGTTTGGTGATATGATGTCTAGGGAATTTGAAATGTCCATGATTGGAGAGTTGAGCTATTTCCTTGGACTTCAAATCAAGCAACTCAAAGATGGGACTTTCATAAGTCAAGCCAAATACGTGAAGGATTTACTTAAAAGGTTTGGCATGGAAGATGCAAAGCCCATCAAGACTCCCATGGCTACAAATGGTCATCTTGATCTAAATGAGGAGGTAAACCGGTAGATTTAAAGCTTTATAGATCCATGATTGGTAGCTTGCTTTATCTTACCGCATCTAGGCTCGATATCATGTTTAGTGTTTGCATGTGTGCACGTTTTCAAGCAACTCCAAAAGAGTGCCATTTAATGGCCGTTAAAAGAATACTAAGATATTTAAAGCATTCCTCTAGCATTGGCCTTTGGTTCCCGAAAGGTGCTAAATTTGATTTAATTGGATATGCCGATTCCGATTATGCGGGTTGTAAAGTGGATAGAAAGAGCACCTCGGGTAGTTGTCAATTCTTAGGAAGATCTCTAGTATCATGGTCATCCAAGAAACAAAACTCCGTAGCATTATCCACCGAAGCGAATATGTTTCAGCAGGAAGTTGTTGTGCTCAATTGCTATGGATGAGGCAAGCGTTGATGGATTATGGAATTAAATTTGATAAAATGCCTCTTTTGTGTGATAATGATAGTGCGGTAAAAATTGCTAATAACCCTGTTCAACACTCAAGAACCAAGAATATAGATATTCGCCACCATTTCTTGAGAGATCATGTGAGCAAGGGAGATATTGAGATTAGCCACATAAGAACCGAGGACCAATTAGCGGATATTTTCACCAAGCCATTAGATGAAGGCCGCTTTTGCAAGGAATGAGTTAAATATCATAGACCATTCAAATGTTGTTTGAACACTTGCCTCATGTTATGTGCTTCATTTGATGTTATTTGAGTATTTTATGAAAATATTTCTCAAATCTTTATTAAAAATAGCTATGATCATAAAAATTATGTTCCTTAATAGACAATAGTCTATTCTATGCACAATGATCCTTAATGATATTTATTTGAGTGCAAAACTAGGGATCATTTGCAAAATAATCTCAGTTCCTAGAAAATCCAGAAGTTCCCAGGATAATCGGAACGACCGGAGTTATCTGTGGCATGAACGACCGCTATCTTGATCACGACCGGCGTTATAAAAAGCAATACGGCAAAAGTCTTGAACGACCGACGGCATTTTGTCGATGCGATCATGACGGTTTGGGAGAGAACTATAACTCCTTTTTCGTTTCAGCTCTCTCTCTCTTTCTCCGTTTTACTCATGAACAGCACGACCGTTTTCTTCTCTCTCTCTCTCTCTCACTCGCCCGTGCGTCTCCAAACCTCTCCTCAAATCCACCCAAAACCTCCGAAATCTTTTGATTCTTCGTGTTGCAAGCTTTTCAGGGTTCTTCTCCCCCCAGATCTCAAGGTAAAATATTGTTTGATTCGCGTTTTATCTCTTTTGGAACCCTAGATTATTCCCTTTTAGGGTTTTGATGAAATGTGATGAATCTCTGTAGTTCTAATTGGGTATAAGATGTATTTTGGTGTATTATGATGCTTGCGCATTAGTTCCATGGATTCAATCCATTAAAATCACCAAAATACGCAAGATTTGATAGCCCTAGAACTCGGTCAGGATAATCGGAACGTCCGGTTCTTGGCGATGATGACAGCTGATCTTGGTCGCATCGCCAATGAACAATGAGACGACCGATTGTTGGCAAAATGTCATTTCTTTTTCAACTAAATTCAATTCCAATCATTCCCTTGATTATCTTATAACTTTCTATCTGTCTCTAAAGATGCCTAGGATGAGGGTTGCGACTAGGAAATCCGTTGGACCTCCTCGAGGACAATCTTCTCCTCAATCCTCAGCGGCTCCTTCTCTGTCACCTCGTAAATCGGCGTCGAGAAGCTCTGTCTGCAATCTCGTTCGGTTAAATCGAAAGTCGTGCATGGTAAAGGTAAAAGGGCAGCACAAGCATCTGAAACAGAAGCAAGTGAGGATTATGTCTCTGATGACGAGACTCATTCTGAGCACGACACTCAAGAAGAAGGCACTTTTGATAATTTAGGATGACTCATTTCAGCGGATGACTATGCAATAAAAAGGCATGTCAATCAATATCTTCTCAAATCTGATTTTGTAAATCCAAGGTTTCATACTGTTTTTCAAGAGCAAGTTTATGAGCAACTTTATGGAAGAAACAGAAAATTTGCTGATCATAAGTGGATTAAGTGGACTCACTTAAATGACTTGGACAAATACAGTGGAGTATATCAGATGTTCTATGATGTAGGTCTTCACGACCTTGTGGCTTTGAAGCAAAACTATGATGATGAGCTTATTCGACAGTTTTATGCCACAGTTCATGTGTCAGCTGATTTACAGTCTTTTAGGTGGATATCTCTGGCTAGAGATTTGAAAGTACAAAGGAAGAATTTGAGCAAATCTTAAGAGTAAGATCCAGTTCTTGGGAGAAAATCTTTGATAGTCCAGCTTTACTTGCTCCTGCTTGGTCTGAATATTATGACTCCAATGTCAAATGCAAGCTAGGAACCATCACCGGACTTAAGCCTTTGCCGAGCATAATCAACAGGATTATCAATCACACCTTTTATCCTAAGAGTGGAAACTTTGATGCTATCAAGGGACATGCCTGGAACATTATAGATCATATTATGCGAGGCATAAAATTTGATGTTGTGGATGTTATCCTTCAGGGCATAGTCTCATCCAAGAATGATAGAGTCAAGAGGATTTACTATGCACCTTATATTATGGCCTTGATTTCTGAGAAGATAACATTTCATGGTGGTCTTGGTTCAGTTCATAAATCTTATAGACCACGAGATAGCATTCCTCCTCGACAGGCTGCTGAGGATGATCCCACCACTGAGGCGGTACCTACTGCTGATCCAGTTATCGATGAAGGCTCCATTGCACAACTTCTTGAAAATCAGCAGCAAATTCTCGATAAACTGCAAAACATGGAGCATGCTCAAATAGAATTTCAAAATGAGGTCTCTAACAAACTGGCAGATATGGAGTTAGTGCGAAATGACTTTCAAAATGAGGTTCTTAACAGGATGGCTGCCATGATGGATAGCATCAATGACTTAGAAAATTTATTGAAGGCTCCTTCGCGATTCACTTTCTCTCGTCGCCCTCAGTCTTCTAGGACAGCTCCTGCTACCTCTGTACCTCCTCCAACTCCTGCTCCTTCTCTGATTTCTCCAAAGACTACCACTGAGCGATCGCTCAGATCCGGCCCAGCCTCTGAGTCAGCATCTTCGGATCCGGCGCCTACTCCCTCAGCTCCTCCTCCAGAGCAGGTTACCGCTCCTCCGGCCTCAGACTCTCAGGATGTCATCCCTCCTCTTCAGGACCCGACTCCTCCTCCAGCACAGGATCCAGTTTCCCAGGACATCGTCCCTCCGCCTCAGGATCCCTCTATCTGAGTTGTTTTTGGTACTTTGATGCCAAAGGGGGAGAGATGTGAAAAGATATAGAAGACATAACTTTAGGGGGAGCTAGCGCAAGCTTTTGCTACTATATGGACTTATTATGTAATGTTGAACGTATTTGTGTCAAACCTATATGTGCTTGTAATAGTTTAATTATGCGTCGTTTAACTTGTTGAACTTGTTGGATGCTTATGTTATTATCTTTAATGCAATCTTACTTATAGTCATATCTTAATATTGCATTTCCTCAAGTTCAAATATGCTAAAGAAACTCTGCCATTTTTTTATTAAAAAAATCTCTTCATGTGCTTACCAAATTGTTCTATCCTTTTATGCACATGTTTAGGGGGAGTTTTTCTTTAAAATAGATTTAACAAGAAAATAATTCTCATTTATACTCTTTATAAGAATTGTTTTATTGTTAAGTCTTAAAAAGAATATGCAATTCGGTATATTCAAACCAATCTTTCTCACATATTATTTGTGTTGTCATCAATTACCAAAAAGGGGGAGATTGAAAAGCATCTAGGCCCCTAAAATTTGTTTTGGTAATTAATGACAATATGTGAATATGGGATTAACAAGTTTATTGAGTATTTACAAGGTTAAGTCCCATTGGTAAATATGTTGAAGCAAAGATGCATGCCAAAGGAGAAAATGAAGATCCGCAAGGTTTAAAGACAAGGTACTATTAGTCTAGGTTCCTTTTCTATTTTACCGATCTTAGGAGTTTGGTTGGAAGACCGGATTATAGGTTAAACGCCGTACTATTAAGAGGGATCATGGCTAGTAGCTTGATAACATTTCCTTGTGCCATTTGGATCAACTTAGGATTATGCATGCATTTGAATTTGAAATTAAAATTGAATTGAAAAGTTTTAAGAACTTCATCCTGTCGGTAGTACCGAAGTTTCACTTTATGGTCGTATCGCATCGCGATCCTTCCGATTTTGTGTGGCGGTTCAATAAAACGAAGCGTTACAAAACTGTCTCGGACTTTCTCATTGAAATCGGTCATACGCCCATGCTAACGGTCGAACTGTAGTGCGGTCATTCCGATTTTATGAGGCGTTGAATAAAAGCAGAACCGATGTAAAATCGCTCGAAACTTTTACGAAATCGGACGTTCCGTTTTGGGAGCGGTCGTCAAACCGCGGTCATTCCGATTTTATCGGTGATACGAAATTCCAGAACCATTGCAAATCTTGTGAAATTGCGAAACCCTACAAACGGTCGTACCGCTCGTATAAACGGTACGACCGGAAATCGGACGTACCGCAAGTTTGCATGCGGTCGTTCGACTGGGAATTCAACGGCTAGTTTTTCTTTTTATAGTAACTGTTCTAGCCGTTGATCGTGCTCGATCGAGTTCGATCGATCGCCACTTACTCGTGATCGCAGACGATTTCGCCTGACTTGTCTGGTTTCGACTCCAACGGTCACAATTGTTGGTGGGAGCTTTAAATACCCCCCCAACTGCACAAGTCATTGAAGAAAGAGTTCATTGAACATCCATAGAGCTTTGTGAGCCTTGTGCATCCACTCAACACTCAAAACCTCTTGTGCATTCATTCTCCTAGTTGATCCATTTGCACTTGAGTGTCGTCAAGTGAAGACCCGTGATCTTTTACTCTTGGAGTGTTGCCGCACTTCTAGACGGCTTGGCGGAGAGCACGGTGATCTCTTCAAGAAGATTGTGAAGAGGCCCGGTGCAAGCTTGTGAGTGGTTCGGTGTTCACCATCTCCGGAGCGGAGGAAGAACAACCATAGTGACTTGAGGGAAGGCTTAATTCGTGGAGCCGGCTTGAGACGTCAAGCTTCCTCAACGTGGACTAGTGAAGACCGGCAAGTCTTCGATACCACGGGAAAAACATCGTCGTGTCTTTGTGGTTATCTCTAGTCTTTGTCTTCCGCATTTATATTTCTAGCTTATTATTGTGATTGTCTTGTTTAGCTAGAAGTATAACTTGTTTAGACTAAGTTATTTATTGGGTAAAATTGTTAATTTGTTAAAAAGTTTAAAAACCTCCTATTCACCCCCCCTCTAGTCGGTTATCCTTGATCCTACAGCGTGGGGCGGAGGCTAGACGCGGAGGGGGAGGGCAATGGGTGGACACCAGACACGGAGGGGGAAGGCCCCAGCGGAGGCCGGGTGCGGAGGGGGAGGCGCCCAGCGGAGACCGAGCTTGGGAGGCGGGAGATCGAGGCCGGAGCGGGAGGTGGATGCAGGAAGCTTGTTGGGTTGGATTCTTATATGAACGAGCTTAACGAGTTGCTCACGAGCTGGATCGAACTCGGCTTCTTAAGATAACGAAATGCCATCTCAACTCGGCTCGTTTATGGCCCGAGTTCAAGCCGAGCTAGCTCGTGAGTTTTGAGCTTTTTTTTCCACCACTAGTAGGCATTGTCGAAGACTATAGAAGCCTGCCAAACAAGCCTCTCAACTCGAAACAAGCCAAGCATTGCATGTTACTCCCTCCATTCCAGATTAGAGGACGTGTAGTATTTTTCACTGGGACCAAGGTTGTGGCACGCAGGAGAGATTATTCCTGATTTACCCCTAATTAAACACACAATCAATCAAGCTGTTGCGCTTCGGATGAAGCGCTGCATTGCCTCGCATGTCGCACGCTCCAGACTCGCGCTCCAGCATCGAGCCCACGGCTCCTTTGGCGATTTGCTCCATAGCCCCGCGCCTGCCTGCATGGCCCATGCATGGCCAGTCATAGTGAAGTTTAGATCCCGCGGCTGCATGCATTGGTTATGAGCGATTGAAAATTTGAAGGATTGAGTGAATGAAAAACCCGCAGCTGCATACGTCCGGATTAGAGCAATTGAAATTTTGGCATATTGATTGAGATGTGGAGGGAAGGAAAATTTGAAAGATTCATTGAAATTTTGAGGACCACATGTGGAGGAACGAAAATCTCTTTGTGATTTGAGGAAATGCCGTGTGAAAATTTCAGAATCTAGCTACTCCTCTCTGCTCTCTTCTCTACCGATGAACACCAAAGTGTACATGGTCCAAATCAATGGCTAGCTTAGACCTTAATACTATCCCGATCAATTGGGAGGAGGTTGAGGAGTATGAAGGATGGTGATTGACTTGAACTATGATCTCGAGTGGGACGACGATCGCACGGAGATGACGAAGGAGGTGGTGCGGGGATGGTGCGTCGATGACCGTGCACGGAGGCGGTGAAGGAGGTGGTCTTGTTGCGGTGAGGAGCATGCCGGCCATGCGCAAGGAGAGGAGGAGGGTTGAGACGCCAAACAGCGGTCACGACGGCCATGGGCATACTGCGTGGGGCAGCGAGCTCGGGCTCGCCGAGCGCGGCACGCACGGCGCTGGCAGGCCGGGCATGGTCATGCTCACACCATCCGTGGCCATAGCAGGCTCGGGCTCACCGGGTGAGGTCACGCCGCGCCGGCGCCGCTGGAGCCTGATCCGCTGTCATGCATGCCATGGCGAGCTCGAGCTCGCCGCCATGAGCATGCCATGTCTTGAGCTCGGGCTCACCGCCACGGTGCGAGGACCACGGCGACACGACACGATGACAATGTCATAAGGAGGAAGCAATACACCGATAATGAACAACGAGCCATATATGCCATGATTCTAGAGAGAACTTCGTTAGGCATTTTGAAGCGTGGAGTGACTAAGGCCGTTTCTAATGAAATGGGCGTGCCTCTGAGAGTTGTGCAGCGAATATGGCGCAATAGACAGTAGGGTGGAGGGGTACACATAGTCGTGAGCAAGAAGCCAAAGAATTGTGGCCGCAAGAGAATAGCCTTCGATCCTGAAGACATTAAAGAAGTACCATTGCATAAGAGAACCACACTCCGAGATCTAGCCGAAGAACTGCATAAGTCGAAGACTACGTTGTTTAAGCGGTTGAGCGAAGGCAAGTTTAAGCGGACACACGAATGCCATCAAATTTACATTGACTGAAGAGAACAAGAGAGGAAGGGTTCGTTTCTGCCTCTCAATGCTAGACAACATCAGCTTGCCGCAAGAACCAACTTTTCATGGAATGTACAACATCGTGTACATAGACAAGAAGTGGTTCTATCACACGAGGTAGGCTCAAAACTACTACCTGGCGCCAAACGAGGAGGATCTAGAAAGAACCACACAGAGTAAGAATTTTTATAGAGAAGATGATGTTCCTCACGGCAGTTGCAAGGCCTAGGTTTGATGGTGATGGTAATATGACATTCTCAGGAAAGATAGGCATATTTCCTTTCACTTTCGTAGACGCGGTGAAAAGAAGTAGCGCAAATAGGCCTGTCGATACCTTAGTAACGAAGGTGCTGCCGTCGGTGACCAACGAAGTAAGCCGTGAGTACCTTGTTAACAAGGTTTTGCCCGCAATCAATGAGAAATGGCTAGCGGAGGAACATGGTACCCCCATATACATCCAGCAGGACAATGCTAGGACGCACATTGCAATCGATGATGTCGAGTTTTGTCATGAGGTAGCTGCTGATGGTTTTGACATAAGGATGATTTGCCAGCCGCCCAACTCTCCTGATCTCAACGTGTTAGACCTAGGTTTTTTTGCAGCTCTTCAAGCCATGTTTCAAAAGTCATCTCCGGGTAATGTTGAAGACATCGTTGCCAAGGTTGTCCAAGATTTTGACGAGTATCCGGTTGATAGGAGCAACCGTATTTTTCTCTCTCACCAATCATGAATGAGAGAGATTTTACGTCAAAAAGGAGGGCAACACTACCATATTCCACACTTGAAGAAGCAATCACTAGAGAGGAATGGCGTTCGTCCCATTAGGTTGCAGTGTGATCCAGAAATTGTAAACAAAGCAATTGAGTATCTCAATTAGAATGTCATGTCCTAGTTTGTCTTTTTTTTTGTAATGTAATGGGATGATCATCTATGGATTTCAGTTTCTGCCCACATACTGTAACTTAGCGAAATTACTCCGTAAACACTCTAGCTCAAACGAATGCGCACATTCTTAATTTGAACTTCACCATTCACCGAGACAAGTTTTGCAGTAACAACAAAACATTCTTAATTTGAACTTCACGATTCACCGAGACAAAAAGTACTCAAATTCAAATAAGATCACTTAGACAGGTTTTGTAGCAACAACAAAACATTCTTAATTTGAACATCACCATTCACCGAGGCTGTCCAGGACATAACTATCGCCGGCTAGGGAGTCCGGGACGGTGTCCACAGATTTTGGCATTGAATCATCGAGGTTGGCGACTTGGTGGCGGTGCTTTTTCACGTCTAGCCATCCATTCCATGTTGACTCGCCAAGCGCAAGAGAAGCCTCGTCGGGTAGGATTACCATGCAATCAAATTGGTCAAAGCCGTAAATCCTCACAGTCCACGTGTAGTCGTCGTGGCGGCGTCGGCAGCGAGAGCACCGTTGCCGTCTTCGCCGCCTTGGGTGGTCTGTAGGGAGCGCGTGCAACTCCATGTCTTCATCGTCTTCGCCAACCTCCATCACCTCCACTTCATCTTGGCCGCCATAATTGACGTCAACGGCGCGGCAGGGGAGCATGCCGACCCCGGGGAGCACGCCGAGGTTCTGGACGTTGTCGTCGGTGTCGCGCTCGGAGTCAAGTTGCATCGAGCCGTCGCCGTCGTCGCTACTGAGCCCGGGCAGCGCGCCGAGGTGCTGGCCGTCATCGTCGTTCTGGCAGTGCCTGCCCAACCACTCCATGTTGACCTGCATGCATGTGTGCTCCTCCCTGGTGTCGCTGCCGTTGAGATCGGCGAGCACGCGCTCCTCCTGGGCGTCCTCCTCGTCGAGACAAAGCGCTCGCTCCTCCTTGCTGCCCTTGCCGTGGAACTCGATCTCAGCCTTCGTCCGTTCTCTCCACTGGGAGGCGATGGGTTTTAGAGAGTTTGAGCACAGGGAACCGTTTTACTCCTACGCGTATGAATGCACCAGCGTCTCACGAAGCGTACAGCACTAAATGTAGCAGCACCTTCTGAGCGTCGCCCACACGCATGCATAGAGAGGCGGGGGCATTTCGAGAGAACGCAGCGTCGCTCTGAGCTTAGGTGCCCTGTTTTGTGGGACTGTTGAGAAAAAATTAGGTGCCCTCTAATCTGGAATGGAGGGAGTAATTACTACTGAAAATTCATTTTCAGAAATATGAGGTTCTACCGTCACCATTGCTGTCGATGCTCGTTGCGATTGTCATAGCACCTAGTCTTACCTTTCCTGTTTGTGCCGATCTGGACGCTGGTTTGAGATTCGTGCACTTGATTTTCTCCATGTTGGTCGGGGTCTCCCGCGAGTGGGCGTACTCGATGTCCGCTGTTACACGGTTGCGTTGCGCACGCCATTGCGAATTGGGAACGCCGTTACGCTGGACTAGGCTAGAGGGGGAGGCACCGGTGCGGCGGCAGTAGCCGGGTTGGCACACGAGGATTTGGGCCGGAGGAAGCGTCGGCGCGTGCCGGGGACAAGTAGGCTATGGCCGCAAGCCGGCAACCGCACGGGAAGAACCTGTCGCGCAGGGCGCCGCACGGCGCTCGATTGCTCGCTGCGGTTATGTTCATCACAAGATTCACAACGGGCACAACATAGTGCTTGCTCAAAAGAAAGAAAAAAAACGAGCATGCTATAGTTCGCATATGCAAATTGGGGACAGTTCATGTTCAAAGAGCGTTCCTTTTATTTTCCAGTCTATCAACTGTATCAGAACAAGAATCCAATGGAGATTCTGAACCAACCAGGTTGAAACTTTGCAACACATGGTGATCGATCCATTGGTAAGACCAGACAACAGATAACAAGGTAGCAACAAATCATCACAACCAAATTACACAACTCATTGATTGCCTTCTTCTACTAGTGTCACAAATGTGGCCACATGACGAATTATTCGACACTCCAGAAAGGTCAATCGGCGCCGCGGATCCTTCTCATGAGTATGGCCGATCTAACCATCAGGAAATCACTGAACCTGTCCACAGCTGAAAACAGTGGCCATCGCCAGCTTCTCTTGAAGTAAAGCACAGCCAAGGATGTCCAGAAACCAATCACGTAGAACAACGCTGAACTGCCAAATAGTATCAGATTACCAACTTTATCGTCGTCTTCGTGTTCTTCGGGCTGAGGAATCAACGGATTAGCGGAGCAACTCTTCCGCAGTGGCGGACCACACAGATATGGATTGCCTTCGTAGCTGCTCTGACCAAATGTGATGAACTGACCCTTTGTACCCAGTGTAGGGCCTGACAGGTTGTTGTATGCCACCGAGAACACCTCAAGGGATTGTAATGCTACTAATTCTGGTGGAATTTGGCCTGTCAAGCTGTTGTGAGATAGATCTAAGCTCTCAAGGTTACTTAAATTTGATAAGGACTTCGGTATCGGTCCACTAAATGAATTGTTTGAGAAGTTCAGTGCCCGCAACCATTGCATGCTACCTATACTTTCAGGAATGGATCCTTCCAACTGGTTTGAAGAGAAATCGAGTCCAGACATGTAGCTGAGGATGTTTCCCTTGTAATAGTCTTGCCTATTTTTCGTTGTGAATTTCTCCTGATCAGATTCCCACAAAAAGCTGTAATATGGTTCGAAGAAAGAAGTCCCTTGTAGAGCGCTGCTGCCTATAGTAGCGAAAAAGGGGAAGAACGGGAAGTGATAACCATAATGGAAGGAATAGAAGTCTCCATACAGTCCCATATTGCTCAAGCATGACGGTATATGTTCAGATATCATATTACTAGACAGATCTAGCAGGCGCAGATACTTCAAATCACACATTTGGTTTGGAATCATCCCTTCAAACATATTTCCTTTAAGCAGTAGCACTCTTAGCCCCGGAAAAGCCCAAGCTATAGCGCTTGGGATTGCACCACCCAATTGGTTATATCGCAGATCTAATATCTTCAGATTAGTATTGAATGACAAGGCCAGGGGAAATGTTCCGCTGAAATTATTCTCACTTAGATGTAGACATGTCAAATTGGGCAAAGAGGGTACCGGCCCAGAAAGAAGGTTTTTTGACAGATCAAGAAACTCAAGATCCTGAAGGTAGGATAGCTCTATAGGAATTGATCCAGAAAAATTATTCCCTCTTAGATTGAGGACACGAAGAGTACTGATCTGGCTTATGCACTTTGGTAGAGATCCAGTCAACTTGTTATTGCTAATATGAACGATACGAAGTTTCCGGCTGTTGCAAATGCTTTGAATCTCCCCAGAATCTGGAGACATGAAAGTAAAGCTTCGGAATTCAGGGAGTGAACCGTGGAGGCTGTTGCCAGATAGAAACAAAGCTTCGAGGTTGGATAAAGTTCCAATAGAAAAAGCCGCTATGTCATCTGACATATTGTTGTAAGATAAATCTAAAATCGAAAGACTCCCCATATAACTAAAAGCTGAAGGGAATATACCTCGAAAAGAATTCCTGGATAAGTTTAGGAGGTACAGATTTGGGAATGTAATGTTGATGTCCATAGGAAGCTCTTTGCTTAGCTTATTGCAAGATGCATCTAACCATGCTAAATTATCATTTACTTTGGACGGAAGAACAAGTGGTCCAACAAAGGAGTTCTCTCGCAAATTCAAGTACGTTAGGTATATATTGTTCTCCATTAACCATACAGGGAAATAACCACTTAGATTGTTGCTTGACATATCAATAAACTGTAATCCATGCTGATCCAACAAGAAACTTGGCATAGCACCAGAGTTGTCATTTAGGTTGCATTTTGATAGTTCAAGAACTTGAAGCTGACTGGATATATTTGCTGCTGGATTCTCAGTTCGCACTTCGAAGTTGATGCTGTTGCTTGAAAGTTCCAGGGATTTGAGTTGGAGATGTTTTGCGAAGGAACTAAAAAACAGCCGACCTTCAAGTTGGTTACTAGTAAGGGAAAGTTGCACGAGTGATGTCATATTTGCGAAGCTAAGAGAGGGAAACCTCACTGTTAAGAGATTATATGATAGATCCAGAACTCTGAGAGAAATTAGATTCGTAATGCATGATGGGAGCTCCCCGAAGAACACATTTTCATTTAGATCTAACTCTTGAAGACTTGTCATATTGCAAACAGCTGCAAATGAAAGGACGAAATGTGATGATAAATTGTTAATTAATAGCTGGTTACTTGTATGTAATTTTTTTTATACTACATTTATACATAGTTAATGAGAACAGCAACAAGCCCACCATACTAATACAAAATAGCAGTCAGAATGGAGTTAAGCATGCTATATGACGTGACCAATTTTATAGCAGTAAATTGCACATGACACCCCGATAATTAATTATTAATTAATGTAGTTATCATGCAAAATGCGCGAGAGGGGGGGGGGCGCGGGGGGCACCATACCTCTTGATAAGTTGCCAACAATTATATTCTTGCTCAGATCAAGAACACGCAGCTTTCTTTTGCTCAACCCTGTAAGAAAAAAAGTAAGTAAACCTAACTAAGAATTGAGGTGTGCATAAAAAAGACATACATGCATGATGATTACTTTGGATAATTAGGGCATTGGCTATGGAGTTGCCACTAAGGAATAGGGATCGTAACGATGGAAGTCCAACCAAGGATGAAATACTACTATCATTCAGGTGATTTCCAGATAGGTCAAGAATTGCTAATTTGTGTAAATTAGACCACACTTCAAAACCTGCATAAAAGGGAAAGATACCATGAATATTAAACTAGCCAATAAATCAAAGAAGATTCAATGCAATACAAAGTCTAAACAAAAGAAAGATGTCAAAATAAACATTTCACCTAAGACTATATTCAACAAATCTGGATAACTGGGATAGAAATAAAAAATAGGCTAAAAACAATATGTAAATAAAAGAGAACGATTTTCCCACATGTACATGTAGGTACATGTACAAAGTACAATAACCACCATTAAATGTACCCCGAGATTGATGCAAACATTCAAAATTCAAGCTAACAGCCATCCCATTTTCTAATCACTGTAATGTCATTGCACAAATCTCAAAGCACTTTAGAGGGCTAGGATAGCACATGTACCTAATAGCCATAATATTTATCAATAGAAGTAAAATATTTCTAATACAGTGTTAAAAAGAGATTGAAAGCTGGTTCATGCATCTAGAGAGAGAAGACCTGCACCAGGCATGCATCCCTTTATACCGAGGTAACTCAAGGACAGTTTCCGCAGCTCCTGCAAGGAAGGAACAAAGTAGTGTTGAGTAGCCCCAACCGTCCACCTCTAGTTTCACCAAGGTTGAGGCCCGTGACACGACCTGTGCCGGAGTTGCAGGTCACCCTCTCCCACCGGCAGCAATTCTTATTATTCCAATCCAATTGATAGCCCACCAGCGAGGAATAAATGTCTAGAAGTGCCCTCCTCTCCTCGTGCAAACACCCGTTGCATACAACCAAGCATAGCAGAACCAAACACCAACTGCAGGGGTTCCTCATGGTCACTCCCCAATCCCCGTCCCAACACTCGCGCAAATTCCTTTTTATGCTGATGAGGAACCGGTGACCATCTCTGCACTGCACTCTCTTTTGGTGGGATCACACGGTCGAAGACTTGTAGGCTCCAAGACTATAACTGTAGGCATGATTGCGACGGCAATGGCTGTGTACCGAACGGGACAGCAATACAAAGACCTCGGGCTCAGTTTCAAGCGAATTTTTTTTAAATAATATTATTTTAAAAAATAACTACAAAATTAAATAGTTGATTTTTTTTTTTACAAAACTAGGTCTCCTGTCGCCATTTTGCCATTTGAAATGGTAACAGAACCTCTCCCACTGTTCCCCCTCAGAAGGAATTTTTAAATATAGCAAATGAGCTAAAAAACTTACAAAATTTTTTGTGGAGCCATCCGACACAGTGTGCTTGCTTATGTAATTTTTTTTATAATTTTATCTGTTCTAAATTTTTCTCTAAAATTCATTTAAGTATAATTTTTACAAAAATTTCTAAATATATAAAATGAGCTCAAAAAATTATGAATTTTTTAAGGCACCTTACATAGTGGGCATAATTGTGTAATTTTTACATGATTTTATATATTCTGAAATTGTCTCGAAAATTAAGAGTTTAGGACCAAGCCTCGAAAATTAGTACTTTAGGTTTCAGAAATTAAGGTTTCATGGCTTCATGATTCTAACAAAAATACCAGTGGATCGGGAAACATTGCTGAGGAAGGCGTATGTTGTCTATGAAACCCACTACGATCTTGGTAAGTTTCAAGCCGGGTGGCGTACGGTGTCGGTAGTAAGTGGTGCACCGAACGAAGAGAGGCCTGTAATTGCTGATGTAGTGATGTGCTTGGTGCCTTGGTCCTCGGTTGCTCCACTTTTGACCCAAATCGGCATGCGGCAACCAATCTGGCCATCCCATGATCGGCGTCTTCCACGGCCTCCTTGGAACGGCAGGGCCTTCCATCAGTTGCTGGTCTCACCACTGGAAGCGATGCTCGCCGTGCGCGCTGCTCTTTGCTCACCCTGACAGACACGGCGGATGTTGGATCCCCACTTCATCCCCGTGCAATGAGTAGCTAGGCTCCCTTGGGTGATGGATCCCCATGCCTCACAGTCACAGCTCCAGCAATCTCACTGAACAGGTCAACGGGAGCTGGCCATACTTAGATAGAGAGCTTACTCGAGCTTACATGGGATGGAGCAAGAGGTCTTGGCCGTCGAATCCCTCGGGGAAGGGGTTGAAGAAGTAGGCGTCGATGGGGGGGCCAGCGAGGACGTCAGCGGCAGCGCTGTGGTGTGGTGCTCCTCCGACTCGAACTTCACCGGTGACTCCGCCCATGTAGCGAGGCCCAGTAGGCCCATGTGATGGCCCAGTTTTTTTTTCTGAACAGCCCGTGAAGGCCTGGCCTACTTCGGACGTGTTGTGTTGTCCTAGAGCTGGCCAAATAAGCAGCATACACGGCCCAGCACGGCTCATTCTGGCCCGCGAACTAAACGGGGTATGCCGTGCCCGCTAGGCCGCCCAGGCAGGACCCGATGGCCTTTTGGGCCGTGCCGTACCGGTCCGAGCACGTTTAGCCCGACAGGCTAAGCCCACTTAACCCATTAGGTCCGAAAATTAAAAAAAAAGAAAATAATAATAATAATGTGTAGAATTCAGAAATACATATGAAAATTATAAAAAATGAGACAGGCATATTGAAAATATAATAACTAATTTTACTAATGTTCAAATGACTACCTCATTAAAATATTTGCCATTTATCTCATAAGACATGAAAAATTGAAAAAAAATCCTAAACAAATCCTAGAAAATATATATAATTTTTAAAAAACCAAAACCCAGGCACGGCCCGGGTTGTCGTATTATAACAAGGCCTATGAGCAGTCTTGGGTTGTGCCATGCTGGCCGAGCCAACGATGTCGTGCCTCGGTAGGCGACACCCAAGACCTGACCCATTTGGCTAGCTCTAGTTGTCCCATCCCATCTCTATATGCATGCATCCCATCCCTTCTTCCCCTAGTTCAAACTCGCAACGCGCTTTTGTTCCGTCTTGCCTCTTCGCTTCATCTCCGCTCCTTGGCTCGGCTCTCTCCTCCCTCGTAACCCTAACCCTAACCAGCGGTTGGCTTCTCCTACCCCTCTCCAATTCCTCGTCGAGGCACACCATCATGTGCACCTAACCTGACAGGGACAAGGTCTCACTCTGCCATTCCACTATGGCTTGCGAAAGCATCCATGCCCCACTTCTTCTGTAACCGCCCAAACCATCATCACCCCACTTCTTCTCCACATGCACACGCTGAAATTCGTCATCGTCCCACTCATTCCCGTATCACGCTCTATACCCTCGCGTAGCGACTCGTCACCTGCGCCCGTCCGGCATTCTATGCGTGCCTTAGATATGTCGACCCCCTCCATCACTCAGTCTGCGCCCGCCAATGGCAGCGTGCACAAAGACAGGGGGATCCTGCTGTGTAGGAGCCGAGGTGGGAGGCAGCAGCGTGAGGAGGTAGCAGTAGCGTCAGCGCCAGTTGGAGGTAGCGTTGGCGACTGGAGGAGGTAGTGGGGAGGGGTGAAGGTACTGGGAGGGAAGGGAGGAGAGGAGGTGGCGGTACCTTGCAGGAGAAACAACGACGCCGAGGATAGGTGGGAAGGTAGCGACGGTGCACGAGGAAGAGGCAGAGATGAAGGCTTCCTTCCCTCGCCGTGTCACTGTCTCGAGTTCACCGCATCTCATCCTCTTCATCCTAATTCTCCCCTGCGCCGCCACCGGCGCCTCGCTTACCACCGCGACGCCGCCACCGCTTCCTCACCCGGCCTCTCACCTCTTCGTCGCGATGTGCATGGCGAGGGCCGTAGAGGACAATGCCCGTCAGAACCAAGCCACGGCTTGGGTTCAGGGTGAAAGAAGGTAATCGTCGACACGTAACCCTCTTCCTTGCCGGCCGGCAATGGATTGAAATGGGCAGCACGTCAGTGAGGGAAGTTGGCATCAACTTCAACTTCCAAAGGTAAACAATCTACGAGCTTAAAATTTTAATTTCCAGGTAGTAGTAGTAGCAGGTGATGCAATAGACAGAGTTAATGTTTGTGTTTATATGTGTGTGAAAGAAAATTTATATTTATTATATGGTTTAGAATCTCAACAGCTGATATGTGTCACTCTCTTTTGCGTTTTCGTTGCAACGTACGAACATACTACTAGTTATTAATCATATTTGAGTTCCATTGAAAATTTGTTGCCTTACTGCTGTGATCTCAATGAATCATAGTTGAACCCTTCACGCTGATCTCAATGAAACATAAATTTCCAGAAAGCCTCCGGCAAGGATCTATTTTGCTTTAAATTAGAGGAGCAATCAAGCAATGGTCCTATGTTGTAGGTGGCTCATTTGCCATGTATTTTCATCTTTATATTTAGATCCATTCTTTAGTTTTATTCTTGATCTGTAATGAGAATAGGGGACAAAAACATTGTAGGCTGGCGGTTCCACCAACTGGTGCTACACATGTACTCCATTATTTAGAATAATGAGGATCTGAAATTGGAAAGTTCTGTTCTTTTCCAGTTGGGTGTCACCATTTTATGTGTCATGTCTCATCTAACGCTGATGTTTTTCCAGCTCTGACTCACATTTTAGTTGTTCATGGTTGGGATGTAAATCCCAATGAGGAAATAATTTCATATTATTTCTTCTAGAGAGAAGCGCATGCCATTTACCCACAGGATTTTATTTATTTCTATATGACAAGTTTTTTTCTCTATTGTTTGGTTCTTACTCTCTCTTTTTCCTTCTGGTTTTATAAGTGGATGATGCAACAGAAGTGGAAAGCCGAGGGCTAGGAAAAGTTAGAAAGGGGAACGATTCAACAAGAGAATCTGAACTGACAGTAGGGGTATGAGGGTAGTAAGGTCGGGACTTATCGAATGTGACATCTCAAGAGATCCTCACAAGATGAGAAATAGTGTCATAGCAGCGATAACCCTATCCTTGATACTGTAGCCAAGAAAAACACACTCAACTGACTCTGGAAAATGACGAAGCAGACACAGCCGAAACAACGAAGGTGATTGTACTATGTGGCCTGACTATACAGACACTCAACAGGAGTAGAACTCTAAAGAGCAGTGGAAGACTGCATGTTAATGAGAAAAGCAGCAGTGGAGATAGCCTCAACCCAGAAGTGAGGTAGAATAGAAGAGGCAAACATGAGAGCGCGAGCTGTCTTAAACAAGTGACGATGCTTAAGATCATAGACACCGTTTTGAGCATGAGCACCTGGACAAGAGTATTGGGGAAGAGTACCCTGCTCAGCGAGAAAATGATGCAAAGTAGCATATAGGTATTCACCAGCCGAGTCAGCACAAAACACGCGAATGACCGAATCAAACTGAGTGTGAATCATGGTTGTGAACATATGGTAAATAGAGAGAACCTGACTACGAAAGGACATGAAGTAGATCCAAATATGATAAAAATAATTATCAATAGAGATCACATAGTATCTTTGAAACCTTTCGAAACGACGAGAGTCGAACCCTGTAACATTCCAATTTTCTGAGCTTTAAAAATATTTTGAATAGTTAGTAGTTGAAAAATTCACCCTTGAGAGTTTATTTGAATTTTATTTAAAGCTTAAACATGGACTTTCAGTATCAAAACTATTTAACATGATTAAAGTCAACATCAACAATTGTCAAAACTATTTTATTTGGGTTCTATGTGCTTGGATATATTTTTTGGATTTTTCTAGAATTTTTTCGAGTTCATTTGCCATTTTCTATATGCCAATTGGATTTACTGTATTTTCTAAAATAGAAAATGTAATTAAAATCTCAAAATTAGTCTTGGGCCGAATCTCCTTGGATCCGGCCTATTTCCTTCGCTCTCGGTCCGATTTCGCGCGTAGCCCAGCCGTGCCTCTGCTCTCTCTCCGCGTCACTGACCAATGGGGCCCGCCTGTCAGGCCCTCCTCCCACCTCCACCTTCATCCTCCTCACTCCGGGCTCACTCCGTCCGCCATTGATGCTTCTAGAAGCTCCATCCGACAAATTCATTTCCAATGGAAAGAATCCCGTAGCGATTCGTTTTCCAAATCCTTCTATCCCTCCGCACCTTTATCCATAAAGATCTTATCCCGAATTCGTTTCAATCTTCAAATCCAACTCATGTTCATCTCGAAATCGATTTGGGTGTTTCCTTATCCGGCATGCCCGAGCACTATAAAAGGGCCTCTAGGGTTCGCCATGTCCTCCTTATCCCGAATCCCCACCACGTTCTCCTCCTAAAGCCCCAGCGCCGCAGCATTTTGGAGTTTTAGGGTTTTAGTCGTAGATCGATTTCTTCGAATTGCGCCGCCACCATCACCGCCTCATCGACATCGACCCCGCTGTTGAGTCCACCGTCATCAGAGCTCCCTCCAGCGCCCCTCCCCGTCGTTAGTGCCTCACCGGAGTTGGATTCCGACAACACCCGTACCTCTCTACCGTTTTGAGCTCGCCGCCAATTGCCACAGTCAACTCCGACCACCAGTGAGCACCTCATTAGATTCGCAATAGCGTCAGCTACATGCTGGTACCACTCACCGCCGTGCGCCGTTGTCGCTAGAGTTCAAAAGTTCATCGGGGCAATGACGTCATCCATTGACGTGTCCGTCCACGTCCACGAAAGCTCATCCTACGTGTCGCGTGCGTGGCGACGCGTCAAACGCCACATGCATGTGTGCGTGTCACCGATCCAAACCCAGAACCAAAATCCCAAATAGATCTATTTCATGGTGCACCGAGTCTCTGACTCATGGGACTCACCTGCCAGCAGTACTATTCTATAGACCATTAACTCGTAGACCAGTAAACCCTTGAGTGGACTCGGTCCATGGATCGAGGGCCCACCTGTCATTCTCTGCAGCTTTTCTCGGATTTATTTTAATTCAAACAATCCTAGGGCTGACGTCAGCTTGAGTCATATTCTGATTTTTCAACAGAAAAAATAATTCGGATAATCCAGAAATTCCAATTTTGAGTATTTTCTTTAGATTAGATATTCCAAAAGCCATATCTTCTTCATCCAAACTCCGACTGAGCCTATTCAAATTTCTAAATTCATCTAAATTTGAGCTCTAGTTTACTGAGATTCTTATTTAATTTTTGGAGCTTGTTTTCTCTCTATTATTTATTTATTTTGTTTATTTGCTTCGTTTGCGAGTAGACGTTGATTCTTCAGGAAATTTTGAAGGAGTTCACCAAGACCAAGACCAGTACTAAAATCTATTCCAAGGCAAGTTGTACCTTCGATCATATTGAACCCAATTTTCAAAATTACTTTGATTCAAATTAATGCATTTACTTTAAGTATTTATTTAAATGCTTTTGGGTTTAGTTATTAATCCAAATTGTTTATATCCGCCTTGTCTATTGTTATGTCATGATCTTTTGTCATCCTAGATTGGTTATTATTTAGTTGGTATTATCGTAGCACCAACATGGGTTGGTTAGATACGAGTAGCTTGTTTAGCCATGCAACGAGTCATCATTTCATGTGAGTTGCAAATATGAATCTGACTAAGTGATTATAGAACTTTGTGATAAAACTGTGTGCGATGTGTGCTATTACTCGTTGATGGCATGTGTTGCACTTAACCAATAGGGTGGAAAAAGATTTAGACTGAGGCAAGTGGTGGAAACTCTGTGATATGGTGGAGCTCAGTGCGTGGGATTGGAATCGATGGATTTCCGCTAAAGTTATTTTGTTCCGCTGTTTATTTCAATTATTCCCAGCCCTGCAAGGCTTAATAAATGTAAACTCGACCTTAAGGTCACAATAGTTATTTGTTATCCAAATTACTCGTTTATTCTATTATTTTGCCTTGTGTGGTTCGATATTTATCTATGTTGACACTGTGTGCACTAGCGTGATCCTGAACTAGTGCGTTATACACAGAGGGTCCATAATTGCATTTTTGGGTCCCAACAGACCCCAAATATCTGAGTGAATAACATCAAAAGGACGAGCAAAAACATAATCACTAGAGGGGTAGGAGAGCTGCAGCTGCTTGCCAAGCTTGCACCCCATACAATCTAAAGAGGTGTCACCCTAAATAGACCCGAGAATAGCACGACCTACTAGAGACAACAGACGCGATCCATAGAGATGATCCAAACGATGGTGTCACTGAGCGAAACAAGCTGTAGAGGACACAGCAAAAACAGAGGCAATGGTAGTGGCTGACTGGCTAGTGGACACAATGAAAGGAATGTGCAACCAGTCGAGCTCCCAAAGACGATGCGAATCATGGCGCCGATGACTAGTACCAACCAGAGTCCCCGTGCGGTGGCCTTAGACATAACAAGTTAGACTTAAGAACAACACGACAGTCATGATCAGTGATCTGACCGAACGACATAAGCTACATAGTAAGGTTGGGAACACGAGAGATTGCAGGAACATGAAAGGAAGAAGTGGAAATGGTACCTTGACCTGCAATAGGAAGAGGTACCATCTGCAGTTTGAACAGTGGAAGCAAGAGTTATAGGACTCACAGAAGTGAGGTGGGTAGAATCTGGTGTCATATGAAAGGAAGCATCAGGGTCCAAGCTCGCCCAAGTCTTGCTTTAGTCTTCGTGCTCAATATTGTGTCCACACAAGTTTGCACGGGTGATTTGTTGCTTGCTATATCTGAATCAAAGACTCTACCAGCAGACCTTGCATTGCGAAACAATGTATGAATCCTGCTACTTCTACCACTAGTACCAGCATTGCTACCACTCGTACCGACACGTCCGCCACCACTCCCACATTCATGCTCATATATCCCACCACTACACTCCACACTATCCTGAAAGTAAAGGTCCCTCAATGACGCATTGATAACCATCTGTTCTTGTAAATCTTCACCATCTGTTCTTGTAAATCTTCATTGCTGGGCACATCAATTGATTCATTCATCTCTTCATAAATCGATCTTTCGATTCTAAGTTTCTGCTCGTGTGCTTATCTCCTCCTTTGCTTTTCTATCCGGTCAAACTTCTTCATCACATCACGAACCTCCTGCGGCACTTGATGGCAAGATTTTACATTGCCCGATATACCCGCTAGCTGTTGCCTAAGCCGGATTGCACCTCCTCCTCAAAAAACCACTAAGTAATATTTGCACTTGAAGTCGGCCTCTATTGTCTCCCCATGGCTCCAAACATAATTGATGTCTTCTGCAATTCCAAAACAGCAAAAAAAATCACCACTTCCATATTCACAAAAGAATGTATGTAATTCAGCTTGTATAGGAGAAATGTAATAATTTGATCGATCAAGATTCAACTTCAAGCAAAAAAAATAGCAAATTAGAAATTTATGTCTTCAATTTGCCATCAAACAGGGAGATGCAAGATCAATAAAGAAATCAAGTTATAAAATAGCAAATTCTAAGCTAGCAATCTTCAATTTGCCCGAATAATGAGCTACCCACTGTCTAGTTTCGTAGCTACAACACCTAGTGCTTTAATGAATTTTACATTAAATTTTGAAAATGTCTTCTCATTCTAATTTATCTTCTTGGTTATCAAAGAGGTAAAAATTTGCTGGTCCTTTAGCTAATGCCTTCGCAAGTCGATTAAAGGTATGCATTGTTGTTATGTATAGTATAGTGGCTTGTACTAAATTAGTCTGATGGTGGGAATAGAAACACAGCTGTTGATCAATAAATTGACCCAGTATGGTACTCTTGATCTTCAGAATACATAATCAAAGTAGGTTTTCTATGAATAAAAATCTTGATCTTTAGAAACTTTGGGAGTTCTATGAACTTTGGTCTTTAATTAGACTCCAATTATGATTTCTACAAAAAGAACTCATGATCCTTAGACTCCGAGTATGATATCTATGAATGGAACACTTATCTTTTAGACCACGAGTAGGATTTTTGGCTGGAAATGTAAACAAGTTCAGCACAAAATTAGTTAGTTCATCGTACCTTTCAGGCCATGTTAACAATTTAGTACAACATTTAGAAGACGCCACTTAAATAAAGATTAAACTGAAAAAATGAACGAAAGCTTGCACCGTGCCAACAATTCAGGTTTTCTGAATTCAGTATGTCTCCTATTGGATTACCAGCAACCATTCTGATAAATGCTTCTTCCGAACAAAATAATTTACATATTCATATTTCATAGTACGATAATCGTGTAGAAACATGTACTAAAGTGACGTCTAACAGTTCAACAAGTAAACACTACATGGGGGGACTCAAGAACAATAACACTGTGAATGCCTCTAATCGGATCCATCTTCTCTGTGCATCTGTGCATTTGCCTCTAAACGATACATGGGGGGACTCAAGAACAATAACATGTGTGTGTTTGCAAAAGAAGTGTACTAAACTACTAATACTAGAGATTACAGAAACAATTCCAGATGGGTGAAACACTAAGGGAAGGCACACACTTGGACATCGAATCCGAGCTAAATGATGCACACTTTTCCTACCTGTTGCCAGCCCGCCGCCCGTGGCCGTAGCAACGCCGCGCCCACCGCCGCTCCGTGCAACTGCGCCTCCGCCGCGCTCCATGCGCCTTTGTGACGACGCCGACCCTCCTGTAGCCGTGCCACCACCGCGCCCGCCGCCGCTCCACGCCATTGCGCCTCCGCCGCCTTCCATGCGCCGTTCTGAGGAGGCAGGTGCCGAGGAGAACCACGGGAGCTTGGGCCTGGGGGGAAGAGCCAACGAGGTTGCCCGGGATGCGTCGCTCGCCTACTTGCCGCTAGCCTCCATTGAGTGCCGAAGAAGCAAGGCAGTGCGGAGGAGCACAGACGAAGGGGGAGGAGCAGAGAAGGAACAGAGGCACCGCCGCCAGTGCGAGTGTTGCACAAGACGAAGGGGATGGAGTCGCTCGCTGCATACGTGACCTTGGGCAGAAATGGTTTGTATTCCTACCCAGGGGGCCGGTATAACCGGTAAATCCGATTTTCGGCCCAAAAAAAATTCCCTGGTCGCAGCCAAGAGGACGGGTAGGCTGTTCGGCCAGGCCGCGTGGATGCTGCCACCGCCGCCTTCTTCGCAGTTGAAGGGGATAGAGCCCGAGCTGTCATTGCCCCCTCGGCCACCCGTGTCGTCGCCTGAGTCCATCGTCGGTGCCAGCCGAACAACCTGCTTCGCGTATGCGTACAGATCGCCTCTACCACCATGATCGAAAGACCGAGAAGTCACTTTACCTGGTCATGCCAGATGGCAACGACGCCTCCTCTGACTACGGCGTGCATCGCATTGACACGCTGTGCACCGCATCGACTTGGCGCACTCCCATCGTGGCATCCCCCCCGGTCGCCCACTTACAGGCGGCTGCGGGTACGAACTTTGTCCAGGTGGGCTCGAAGATCGTGGGTGTCAATGGCAAAGACATCGGGGCCGACAAGGTGTCATCGACTCCTGGTTGTGGGAAGTGTCTACCGGCCCTCCGTCGTTCTCCGTCAAGTATGGCTTCGTCGAGTTCGCCGACAAGGTTTACTACATGGATATGTTCACCAAGGATCCGAAGTGTGAGGTTCTTGACCCAGCGAGTGTCGACACGTCCTGGTGCCCCCCGCGACGGCCTTCGTTTAGCGGTCGCAATGTGTTGCTCACCACGCACCCACCTCACCGTGGGATCTTGGTCTCGATGGAGGAGAGCGAAACCTACCTCTTCGACATCCACCGCCGGGGCGACACGGCATGGGTGAAGCTGCTCGGTTTGGTGTCGCTGCCGTTCGAGGAGCGCTCCGTGTACTCCAAGGTCTACGGCCTGTGGTTCTAGACTGTGACAACCCAGAAAATCAGATTAATCTAAAACCATGCTAATCGCTGTTTAGCAGTAAATTAAGATTTTCTAAACGCAAACAAAGTATAACGTCATATTAATATTAATTGCTTTGTTAAACAAAGTTCCTATTACATAATATTATCCGGAGTTCAATCCGAATTATTAAGTCAAACATATAACATCGAGTATACTGCAGAATCAATTATAAAATCCATTGCAATCAAAGGTGAAATATTACAGACAAACTCGAAATTAAATAATGATAATTCTCTACAGTGGTTGACATACAAGAATTCCTCACAAACGAAAGTAAAATATCACAACTCAAGTTTATTTATAAAAGTTTGTTATAAGCGAAACTAAAACAATAATCCAATCATCGAATTAATTACATCATCAAGAGGATACAAACATACATCCAAATCAACATATATCATCCTTATGTCATTTAAAGTCAATTACAATAATCCCTTAAAGCTGAAGGTAAAACAATAAATACGAGCCTAGATTTAATTACAAGAATGCATGACCACTGATACAATATAATTACAACTTTGTTTAAGTTACAAAGAATAAATCATCTATATAATCTCATAACCTTCTACAAGAAGTTATTATCAAATAACATATATCATTCTTTCAATCTCAAAAATACATCACCATATGATTTCGCTGTAAGCAAAAGTAAAAAATTACAACCCAGTATTATTCACAATTATCCATACAAGCAGAAAAAGAATAATAATAATACAATCTCTGAATTAATTACAAGAATGATTTTCATCAGATCATCACATAAGTACGATCTAAATGCTTGCATTCATCTTGTTGAAGCCCTAGTATCAAGCCCAACCAAAGTGATTCTTCAGTTCAAAAGACCAGCACAAATCCCTCACAATGCATCCTCATTTAGTAACCAATGGACCAACAGATACCTATATAAACAATACCATGAGAGGGCAGTGGAGAAAAGCAAAGGTGCACAGTAAGTAGTAGTAAAGCATAGCCTGCACATTCAGGACAGCAAACCAACCCTTCCCATATACCAAACGCATCAAGCAGACTAGCCCTATCCAGAAGGGCAACTCATTACCACCCTTCCTCACAAAACCCTGCCTAGTTTCACTCATCAGGAAGAGCAAGGAGAAAGGGAGCAGTAGGGTGGTCAAATGGAGCACAGGAGGAAGAGGAGACTTAAGAGATAGAGTCATGGTAATAAAAAGAATAGGAAATGGTAAAAGGAATATGCAGTCTTTGAGGATAAGGGCAAAGTAAAATGAACAAAGACAAGTGGTAACTAGGGTAATGCACAGCAATAGATAAGCCAGCCCTCCCCAGCAAGAGATAAGTCGGCTCAACAGGAAGGGGATAAGCTAGCCACACAGGCACAAGATAACCCAGCCGAAGACATTCTCCCCAGCATGCATATCCCCCACAAAGGCCACACTGCTCTTTACAAGCCTCCCTAGACCACCCAGTCCCTTCCATTCCCAAACCAGCCGAAGGCAAGGCCAAGCAGAGGCAACCAGAGCTACCACATCCCAAGCTCCACCAAGCCCACTGCCCTCCCAAACCCAAGGCCACACCAGGAAGGGAGGAAGGAAGTATAGAGGAAGGGAGCAAGAAAGAAGGGCCAGACCTGCGGAGCCAGGACCATCGGTAGAGCCAGGCATCAAGCAAGCCAGGAGCTTCACCAACAAGGCCGAAGCCTGCAGCCATCAAGCCACTGGAAGGGAAGGGGAGGCACCAGGGGAAGGAGAGCACCGGCGGCGACGACCAGCATCCCGACGCTACCATCCAGCCCCAATCAAACCCAGGAGGTAACCCTAGTTGCACCTCAGTAGAAATCCACACACATACACATCATCCACATACCACCCAGTCTCAGTGACAGCAACTGGTAGCTCTCAGTTCTCAGTTCATCACAGAGAAAGGGATCAAGGATCAGAGAGGGAAGGGAGGGGGTGATACCTCAGGGTAGCCACAGCCGAGCCACCACCATCAATCCCGTTAAGCATGATCATCTAGCAGCCGAACCACCATCATCAAGCTTGTGCATCAACCAAGCATCTAAAGCCAACAAGTAAAAATGAATCAATCCATTTTGAAGAACATCAGTAAGCATAAGTAAATGAAGCAACCAAATCATGTAATCCTGTTTAATTAGGGTGGGGGTTAGGGGAAGAGAAGGAACCGGGCCGGTCCAGGGTGAGCCGTAGGGTAGCAGCGATGGTCGTAGGCCAGGCTGTAGAGAGAGAGGGCCGAGGCGACGGCTCCAGGGTGAAGGAGGAGTGGAGCCGTGGCGACTCAAGCAAGGTGGGAAGCGAGAGAAGGGCCGGATCGAGAGGAGGAGAGGCAGGAGGGCCGAGTGGCGGTCTTGCCCTGTGTGCCGCGGACCGGGAGAGGGAGGTGGAGGCGCCATAGGGAGGTGGCGACGGTGGCTAGCTGGAAGGGGAGCAACCGAGAGTGGGCGCAAAGACGGCTGTGGAGGAGGAGGCGGGGAGGAGGAGCCACTGGGAGTAGAGGAGGTGCAAGTGAGTCGGTGTGGTCTGCCGTCTTAAACCAAGGGAGGCGGCCGGAGGAGGAGCCAAAGGCCGATGACCGAAGGGGAACCAGGAAGTGGCGGCGGCGACACCAAGAAGGGAGGAGGAGTGAGATCTGGGATTGGGGAGATTAGGGGAGAGAGAGAGAGAGAGAGAGAGAGAGAGAGACGAGTGGGGTGTCGGCCGGTTAGGGTTAGGGTAGAAAAGAAAATAGAAAATGGGTAAAAGGGAGATAGAGGAAAGAAAGAAAAATTAAAAAATAAATAGAAGAAAATTTTGTAGAATTGTTATAAATTCAAATTAGGTAGAAGAATTGAACTACTAGTATAGCTGCGATTTTCGTTTGAGTCACTAGTAAGTTAGGTTATTTAATCCGCGTTAGAGTATTTGGCAGTAAAACGACCGGTAGGAATTAAAGGCGAAAAATGTGTATAACTTGAATCGGAACTTCAGATTTGAGTTAGTCGTTCATAGAACCCCCAAACTAAATAAATAAGTAAATTGGGCGTTAGAGATAATCTATTCAAGTAGGTTCGCTTATTTAGCACCGGCATAAAATCAAGTTAATCATTTAATTGACCACGTGAATCTGATAGATTTAGTTATGCTCGAATAAAACTTGATGGATTTAATAAGATGCGATCACGTATAGTTTATTCTTCTCGTGCGATAAAACGTGAGTATCGGCAATCCTAACCCTAGAACCGGTATTCTAGAACGACCATAATTGGGAGTGCTAACTCAACGGGGTTTCAAAACTGCTATCAATTTAAGATCCGCTAACAAAAAGAATCATCTGACTAATATGCACTGCACATAGTCGCACATATTATTACTACGTATTTAATTATGTATTTATTATTTAGACCGTCGTATAAATTGCGAGGTGAACCAACAGAATAGCTAGTATCAATTTAAATGGCGACGATCTTTCCTCTGATTCATGAACAAGCTACTCCCTTGTTCATAAACATAGCTATTTTAAATATCAAGCGTATATTGCTCTATCATATATGTATTGCATCAAAACTATTTTCTCAAAACTAAATTGGATTTGAATGAAATTGGGAAGATAAGAAATGAAATGAAAGAAAAGAAGGAATGTGACTAAATAGGTTGGTAAAGGGGGCATTTGGGAAACACGATAATGATCTTTGAGGTAAGAGGTGGGATCCTTTGCATAGGGTTATAATATAAGGACCAACAAAACTCTTACTCGGTCGGAGGTCAGAATTCATGCCAACCATTTTCCCGTTTAAACGGCGAAAGTGTTACTGTTACGCAATTATACTCTCCACATCGGGTAAGTAAGCACGGGAGGATCCCGAACATGGGGACCCAGGCGATATACTCAAGCCTGAGTGGAGTGTTGGGACCGGAGGGGGGGCGGCCAACCAACATTACTGGAACTCGGTGTATGACGAGGTCAGCAACGTGATTAAATCAGCACCGACGGAAAGTAATGGGTGGAGACTTAATCACGTAATTAGAAAACGTTCTGTATTCTGAACCCGAAATCGCATCAAAGGAAATACGGTGGACCTAGCTCAGAGAGGGTTCAGGATAACTATGGGTAAAGTGGCACAAGAATGCGCAGTGCTATACAAATCATGAATTCATGCCAGTCTCCTGGATTGGAGTCTACGAGAACTGCTAGGGGTCTTTCTTCTCTCCGAGTAATCAAGTAGTCTCTTCAGAAATTAAAATTTGCAACCTGAGTTTTAATGACTATTTTCAGAATAAGAGATGAGTTATGAATTTTGATAAGGACGAAATTTAGAGTCATCAACTGCATTTTAGCTATTAATGCTTGCTGAGTACACTATATTACTCACTCTTGCTATCTCTCCCCTTGCTTAGATCCTAATCCGACCAGGAGTTATCCTGAGTGGGATGAGGAATTTCGTAGGTACCGAAAAGGCCACAGGAGACGGGGGTGTTGGGTACGAGAAGCAGGGCGAGATGATCGCCCCTTTCGACTTGTGGGACGAGGAGACTACCAGAGGAATCTAGAAGAAAATAACGGGAAGTGTTTTCCCCTTTGTAATTAAATATTTGTATTCAGAACCCTAGACCTGTGTGGCTACTGTTGTAGTAAAAAGAAGTTTCTATTTTATTGTTCTGCTGCATTATCTCTGATAAATGGCTTACTATTCGTTGGAGCAGTGTTCTACTGGGCAAACGAATAGTAATCCGTTTGCCTAAGTATGATTACCCTTGGGGTAATGACATGGGGCGTCGCATAGATGTCGCAGAGGGACGGGCGCCTCTGCGTGCACAACCTCGACGTCGTGGGCACAGAGCCCGAGCTAGAGTGCCAGACGTACCAGCTATCGGATCCCAGACCGGTCACTACGCAGAGCTCGCGTGGTGTGTCGGGGACCAGCGCCAAGCTGATTTACTTGTGGAGCGGCAAGTTCTGCATCGTGCAAGCTGCTGCCGAGCGCCGCGGTGCGGAGGCCGACCATATTTGTGATGACCGTGATGGTTTTCAAGGTGATCGATTCCAAGAAGTAGGTGAAGTGCAAGTTGGCGTTAGCGAGGAGGCGGTCGAGCCGGGAACGCAAAATGAATGTGAGCTGGGTGACCTCGGAGTTGGGGCGCGCGCGCACGGGCAAGGCCTTCGAGTCTGGCCGGCAGGCGGCAACTATGCCGAGTGAACCTGTGGAGCCGCACGTACGTGGTGCGAGGTGGCGCCGGGTGAACTTTGGATGTGAGGCATTAGTGGTGGATAACGAGCTAGCTAGGCTCGGCACTACTTGGTCAAGCACGTTAAGGAGCCGAACTCGGTTCGGGTCGTTAAACAAATAAGCAAAAATGTCTGCTCGGGTCGACTCATTATGAACTCACGAGCACGGCACTCGATTGCTCGCTGCGGTTAAGTTCATCACAAGATTCACAACGGGCACAACATAGTACTTGCTCAAAAGAAAGGAAAGAAACAAGCATGCTATAGTGCGCATATGCAAATTGGGGACAGTTCATGTTCAAAGAGCGTTCCTTTTACTTTCCAGTCCATCAACTGTATCAGAACAAGAATCCAATGGAGATTCTGAACCAACCAGGTTGAAACTTTGCAACACATGGTGATCGATCTATTGGTAAGACCAGACAACAGATAACAAGGTAGCAACAAATCATCACAACCATATTACACAACTCATTGATTGCCTTCTTCTACTAGTGTCACACAAATGTGGCCCAATGACGAATTATTCGACACTCCAGAAAGGTCAATCAGTGCCACGGATCCTTCTCATGAGTATGGACGATCTAACCATCAGGAAATCACTGAACCTGTCCACAGCTGAAAACAGTAGGAATCGCCAGCTTCCCTTGAAGTAAAGCACTGCCAAGGATGTCCAGAAACCAATCACGTAGAACAACGTTGAACTGCCAAATAGTATCAGATTACCAACTTTATCGTCGTCTTCGTGTTCTTCAGGCTGAGGAATCAACGGATTAGCGGAGCAACTCTTCCGCAGTGGCGGACCACACAGATATGGATTGCCTTCGTAGCTGCTCTGACCAAATGTGATGAACTGACCCTTTGTACCCAGTGTAGGGCCTGACAGGTTGTTGTATGCCACCGAGAACACCTCAAGGGATTGTAATGCTACTAATTCTGGTGGAATTTGGCCTGTCAAGCTGTTGTGAGATAGATCTAAGCTCTCAAGGTTACTTAAATTTGATAAGGACTTCGGTATTGGTCCACTAAATGAATTGTTTGAGAAGTTCAGTGCCCGCAACCATTGCATGCTACCTATGCTTTCAGGAATGGATCCTTCCAACTGGTTTGAAGAGAAATCGAGTCCAGACATGTAGCTGAGGATGTATCCCTTGTAATAGTCTTGCCTACTTTTCGTTGTGAATTTCTCCTGATCAAGTTCCACCAAAGTAGCATTGACTATAAGGTCATCAAAATATTTGAAGGAATAGAAGTCTCCATACAGTCCCATATTGCTCAAGCATGACGGTATATGTTCAGATAGCATATTATTACACAGATCTAGCAGGCGCAGATACTTCAAATCACACATTTGGTTTGGAATCATCCCTTCAAACATATTTCCTTTCAGCAGTAGCACTCTTAGCCCCGGAAAAGCCCAAGCTATAGTGCTTGGGATTGCACCACCCAATTGGTTATATCGCAGATCTATTGTCTTCATCCTAGCATTGAATGCCAGGGGAAATGTTCCGCTGAAATTATTCTCACTTAGATGTAGATATGTCAAATTGGGCAAAGAGGGTACCGGCCCAGAAAGAAGGTTTTTTGACAGATCAAGATACTCAAGATCAAGGTCGGATAGCTCTATAGGAATTGATCCAGACAAATTATTCCCTCTTAGATTGAGGACACTAAGAAATTTGTTCTGGCTTATGCACTTTGGTATAGATCCAGTCAACTTGTTATTGCTAATATCAACAAAAAAAAGATTCTGGCTGTTGCAAATGCTTTGAATCTCCCCAGATATGTTATTATCATTTAGCACTAGAAGAAACAGGTAAGGAATGTTTAGGACTTCAGGGAGTGAACCGTGGAAGCTGTTGCCAGATAGAAACAAAGCTTCGAGGTTGGATAAAAATCCAATGGAACAAGCCGCTATGTCATCTGACATATTGTTGTAAGATAAATCTAAAGATTCAAGATTCCACATATAACTAAATGCTGAAGGGAATGTACCTCGAAAAGAATTCCTGGATAAGTTTAGGAGGCACAGATTTGGGAATGTAATGTTGACATCCATAGGAAGCTCTTTGCTTAGCATATTGCAAGATGCATCTAACCATGCTAAATTATCATTTACTTTGGATGGAAGAACAAGTGGTCCAACAAAGGAGTTCTCTCGCAAATTCAAGTACGATAGGTATATATTGTTCTCCACTAACCATGCAGGGAAATAACCACTTAGATTGTTGCTTGACATATCAATGACGTGTAATCCATGCTGATCGAACAAGAAACTTGGCATAGCACCAGAGTTGCCATTTAGGTTGCAATTTGATAGTTCAAGAACTTGAAGCTGACTGGATATATTTGCTGCTGGATTCTCAGTTCGCACTTCGAAGTTGATGCTGTTGCTTGAAAGTCCCAGGGATTTGAGTTGGAGATGTTTTGCGAAGGAACTTAAAAACAGCCGACCTTCAAGTTGGTTATTAGTAAGGGAAAGTTTCACGAGTGATGTCATATTTGCGAAGTTAAGAGAGGGAAACCTCACTGTTAAGAGATTATATGATAGATCAAGAACTCTGAGAGAAATTAGATTCGTAATGCATGATGGGAGCTCCCCGAAGAACAAATTTTCATTTAGATGTAACTCTTGAAGACTTGTCATATTGCAAACAGCTGCAAATGAAAGGAAGAAATGTGATGTTAAATTGTTAATTAATAGCTGATTACTTATATGTAATTTTTTTTATACTACATTTATATATAGTCAGTGAGAACAGCAACAAGCCCACCGTACTTTGGATAATTAGGGCATTGGCTATGGAGTTGCCACTAAGGAATAGGGATCGTAACGATGAAAGTCCAACCAAGGATGAAATACTACTATCATTCAACTGATTTCCAGATAGGTCAAGAATTGCTAATTTGTGTAAATTAGACCACACTTCAAACCCTGCATAAAAGGGAAAGATCAATAAATCAAAGAAGATTCAATGCAATACAAAGTCTAAACAAAAGAAAGATGTCAAAATAAACATTTCACCTAAGATTATATTCAACAAATCTGGATAACTGGGATAAAAATAAAAAATAGGCTAAATGCAGTATGTAAATAAAAGAGAACGATTTTCCCACATGTACATGTAGGTACATGTACAAAGTACAATAACCACCATCAAATGTACCCCGAGATTGATGCAAAAATTCAAAATTCAAGTTAACAGCCATCCCATCTTCCAATCACTGTAATGTGCTTGCACAAATCTCAAAGCACTTTGGAGGGCTAGGATAGTACATGTACCTACATGTACATGTGGTTTTGCATTTTCCGTAAAGAAAAACACTAAATACTATATCTTTTGACACGTTAAAGCTATGTCGTGCTGAATAATGAAATAGCCATAATATTTACCAATAGAAGTAAAATATTTCTAATACAGTGTTAAAATAAGATTGAAAGCTGGTTAATGCATCTAGAGAGAGAAGACCTGCACCAGGCATGCATCCCTCTATAAAGAGGTTACTCAGGACGATTCCTCCCGCAAGGGAAGGCAAGTAGCGTTGAGTAGCGGCAACTCTCCAGCTTCACCAAGGTCGAGGCCCGTGACACGACCTGTGCCGGAGTTGCAGGTCACCCCGTCCCACCGGCAGCAATTCTTATTACTCCAATCCAATATTGGACACCCGTTGCATACAACCAGCGAGGAATTAATGTCTAGAAGTGCCCTCCTCTCCTCGTGCAAACACCCGTTGCATACAACCAAGCATAGCAGAACCAAACACCAACTGCAGGGGTTCCTCATGGTCACTCCCCAATCCCCGTCCCAATACACTCGCAAATTCCTTTTTATACTGATGAGGAACCGGTGACCATCTCTGCACTGCACTCTCTTTTGGTGGGATACTGGGATCACACGGTCGAAGACTTGCAGGCTCCAAGACTATAATTGTAGGCATGATTGCGACGGCAATGGCTGTGTACCGAACGGGACAGCAATACAAAGACATCGGGGCTCAGTTTCAAGCGAATTTTTTTAAAATAATATTATTTTAAAATATAATTACAAAATTAAATAGTCGATTTTTTTTTACAGAAGTACGTCTCCTGTCGCCATTTTGCCATTTGAAATCGCGGCGAACCTCCCCCATTATTCACCACCCCGGAAGAAATTTTTAAATATAGCAAGTGAGCTAAAAAACTTACGAAATTTTTTGTGGAGCCATCCGACACAGTGTGCTTGCTTATGTAATTTTTTCATAATTTTATCCGTTCTGAATTTTTTTCTAAAATTCATTTAAGTATAATGTTTGTAAAAATTTCTAAATATATAAAATGAGCTCAAAAAATTATGAATTTTTTTAAGGCTCCTTACATAGTGGGCATAATTGTGTAATTTTTACATGATTTTATATATTCTAAATTTGTTTTGAAAATTAAGAGTTTAGGATCATGTCTTGAAAATTAGTATTTTAAGTTTCGGAAATTAGGTTTCATGGCTTCATGATTCTAACAAAAAATAGCAGTGGGTCGGGAAACATCGCTGAGGAAGGCACATGTTGTCTACGAAACCCCACTACGATCTTGGTCAGTTTCAAGCCGGGTCGCGTACGGTGTCGGTAGTAAGTGGCGCACCGAACGAAGAGGGGTCTGTAATTGCTGATGTAGTGATGTGCTTGGTGCCTCGGTTGCAAGATTCATAAGTGTAGACTACTCCACTTTTGACCCAAATCGGCATGCGGCGACCAATCTGGCCATCCCATTATCGGCCTCCATGGAACGGCAGGGCCTTCCATCAGTTGCCGGTCTCTCCACTGGATGCGATGCTCGCCGTGCGCGCTGCTCTTTGCTGACCCTGACAGACACGGCGGGTGCTGGATCCCCACTTCATGCCCGTGTAATGAGTAGCTAGGCTCCCTTGGATGATGGATCCCCATGCCCCACGGTCACAGCTCCAGCAATCTCACTGAACGGGTCAACGGGAGCTGACCATACTTAGAGAGCTTACTCGAGCTTACTTGGGATGGAGCTCTTATGAATAGCGCTTGTATTCACCGTGAGGTCAATCGATCAAAATATATACATGTACAGGTATGACATATATACAGATAACCCATTATACAACAGAGGAAATACACAGATAATAATACATCTAACCAGAGGCGGATCTAGTATAGGGACATGAGTGTACAGATGTACACCCATTATTTTTGAAAAAAAAACCCATTATTTATTAGGTATATTAGGTATATATACTAGTAAATACTTAGAATATGTATTTAGACTGCACAGAAACTCCTCATCGCGTGAAACACGCACCGACTCGCCCAAGCCCAACCATCCCCACACCCCCACCAGGCCACCAGCAAAGGCCACCACGCCACCCCGGCCCAAGTGCCCAACCCAAGCGGCGACCGAGCGCCTCACACCCAACCCATCCCCAGATCCCCTTCCTTCGTGACTAAAATCCCCAAATCCCTTCGTGTCAGCGGCGAGGCGGCGAGCGACGGCGACCCGTGAATAGGGGCCGAGCCGCCGAGCGGCAAAGCGATGAAGCCGGAGCCGGGGATGGAGGGTGCCTCATGGCGCAGCAGGAGGAGAAGCCCGCCGGTCTTGCAACAATGCCGAGGCCAGCAGACCACCACCACCCAAGCACCGGTGCAAGGCGGTGGCGGACGCAGCGAGGTCCAGTGAGCTCCTCGCCTCCTCGGTTGGTTTTCGCCTCATCACCGTCGATCTTCTCGTCTCACTGATGTCGCCGCCTCTGGCTCTTACAGGCCGACCAAGCTGGCTGTATTGGCGTGGATTGGCGGATGGGGAAGTTGCTGCCGCTTTAGAATCGGGCTGAGCTGAGCGGCGAGCGGCGAGCGAGCACAGAGGAGGAGCGCCGGGCGCAGCTCGGCACCAGCAGCAGGCAGAGGAGGCGAGCCTTGGCACGCCGGAGGCCGAGAGGCGGCCTTGATGGTGCCGGGCCGGAGGGGAGCCAGGCAGGAGGAAGCATTGGGGATTGGGGGAAAAGAAAAACAAGCAAGCACCAAGCAAGAAGAAGATGGGGTCCTGGGGAAGTGGGGACTTCGGCTGGAGACAGCAATAGGAAGGACCAACCGAAGGATTGAGTCATTGTCTCATTGAGATAAAGGCAAAGAGGACAGCAAGAGATATTCATAGCTTGTATAGTTCAATACTATACAATAGTTGTATGTATATGTTAGTAGATAAAAGAGAAGATTATTATGTCCAAATGTCCAATTATTTTGTAGCTTGTGTAGCTTTAGTTGTTAGATAAAAGAAAAGATTATTCTATACAGTTCAATAGCTTGTGTAGCTTCAGTTGTTAGATAAAAGAGAAGGTTATTTTGTCTTAAATGTCCAATTATGCGGCGGCGACACGGGTACATCTCACTCTCAATCTCTCATTCAATTCCTAATTCTCAAATTTCCAATGATGTTCTAGTGTTGATTTGTAATATGCGAATTGTGTCTTTCGAAATGTAGACCATAGAACATTCAAAAATGAAGAGGAAATCCATATATTTAAAATATTTGTCAGATATAGTTAGATTGCAATTTTTATTTATTTATTTTGTAATTTCTCTAAATTATTTAATATGTTGTCTTTAGTACGAGCAGTTTGTACTTTGTATTTTGCTACTATGAATCTTTATGTTTTACATTAGACAATATTTTTATAACTTCGAACACCCATTCTGTAAATCCTGGATCCGCCACTGCATCTAACTGCCCCCCTTAAACTTACGGTGGATCAACCACGTGAAGTTTGGAGAGATAGAAGTTGTATTGGGCTCTGGTCTGTGCCTTTATGAAGAAGTCTGCCAACTAAAGTTCTGAAAGCACATACTGAAGAGCAACAACCTGGTCCTACACCTGTGTCCACATGTAGGTAGCATCAACAACAATATGCTTTGTAAGCTCATGCTTCACCAGATCTTTAGCAATGCTAATAGCACCTATACTGTCAGACAAAAGAGGAGTGGGTGCTGAAACAGAAACACCAAAATCCTTAAGTAACCACCGTATCCAAGTAACTTCCGTAGTCAATAAAGTCATAGCTCACAACTCGGCCTCAGTACTCGAACGAGAAACTGCGGTCTGCTTCTTAGTCTTCCAAGTAATAAGAGAAGCACCAAGCAAAACACAATAAGCAGAGAGAGACCGGTGATCAGAGTGATCACTAGCCTAGGTGGCATCAGAATATGCCTAAAGCTATAAAGAGTTGGAGCGAAGGAAAAATAGATGACAAGTGATGGTTCCACATCATTAGTGAGATGCACTTCGATGCTAGGCTCCCTTGGGTGATGGATCCCCATGCCTCACAGTCACAGCTCCATCAATCTCACTGAATGGGAGCTGACCATACTTAGATAGAGAGCTTACACGAGCTTACATGGGATGGAGCAAGAGGTCTTGACCGTCGAATCCCTTGGGGAAGGGGTTGAAGAAGTAGGCGTCGATGGGGAGGCCAGCGAGGACGTCAGCGGCAGCGCTGTGGTGTGGTGTGGTGCTCCTCCGACTCGAACTTCACCGGTGACTCTGAGTCTCCGCCCATGTAGCGAGGCCCAGTATGCATTGATGACCTGGCCCATGTGATAGCCCAATTTTTTTTTCTGAACAGCGCGTGAAGGCCTGGCCTACTTTGGACGTGTTGTGTTGTCCTAGAGCTGGCCAAATGGGCGGCACAACACGGGCCCAGCACGGTCCATTCTGGCCCGTGAACTAAACGGGACATGATGTGCTGGCTAGGTCGCCCAGGCACGACCCGATGGCCTTTTGGGCGTCTTGAAGTCTTGGCAGAAACACGTTGCTTAGATGGGCCAAGCCCACTTAGCCCATTAGGTCCGAAAATTAAAAAAATAGAAAAAAATAATGATGTGTAGAATTCAGAAATACATATGAAAAATATAAAAAATAAGACAAGCATATTGAAAATATAATAACGAATTTTATTAATGTTCAAATGACTACCTCGTTAAAATCTTTGCCATTTATCCCATAAGACATGAAAATTTGAAAAAATGTTAAACAAATCCTAGAAAATATATATAATTTTTAAAAACCAAAATAAATTTATATATACTTATAAATTGAACTATATAAAATTTAAAAACTTTAGCTTTGAGCTCCCTGGAACTTCCATTGATGCTGATTAAAATAGAGGGCACAAGCCATGAGTACTTTTGAATGTACTCAGCAAGCCGTGGGGAAATGAATGCAAATAATACACATGCAAGGCTTGCCAAAAGAGCTGTTGTAGGGTTAGTTGCACAAAGCAATATTGGACGGTAAATAACATGTATAGATTGCAAAGCTCAAGTTAAAAAAAACAATAATACATAAATACATTTGATTTCAAAAGAGGTCGTGAGCACCCACTCACTTCCAAAACCACTTGGGGGAGGTCTGGACGCACCCACGGCCAGAACCTCTCCCAAGACCACTCTGGAGCACCCACTTCAGAGCTACCACGCCCAGCCCCTGGACCTCATCTCGAGCCAACCATGACCCTTGTAAAACCGGCCAAGGTCTCTTCGAGGCAAAGCCACGGCCTCTCACAGAAGCGCCCAGGGACACAATTTTATAAAAGTCTACCCTTTTGCACCACTTCTCCGGAAGATGTCCATAACCAATGACTTGGCTATTCGAATAGATTTTACGTTCTGCAGAGGTGTACCAACTTTACCCACAATCCACGATCTCTCTAGCGGGACGGGTTTCGGAAAGACCCTTGCTCACTTCCGAAGGTGAGAAGTCTAGAGAGCGTGGCAAGGCCTTTACAAAGCTTTGAACTGGCTCGAAGCTGCCCGCTAAGGTTTCGTAAATCTCCCCTGTCGGGTTATTGGGTGCCCCCTCTTGTGCCAGCGCCTCAGCATGCTCCACCACAACAGCAACAAGCCCTCATTGCTAATTATTCGGCCCATGCCATCCCCATAAAATGACCTTGTGGTTGCACGGATTACCCGAATCCACAGACACAAAGTTAAGTCCTTAATTGTTGCTCAGGCAATACTTCCACATCCCAGTGTGTGTATAGCACCCCCTTTACTGCACGATCAATTTCCCGAGCAAGGAAACATTTTGGATTCAACCCGGCCAAAGACCACCCTGGTCTTGGCACCACAAATTTTAACAAGAGTGGCATCGCACCATAATCATCATAGTTGCGGAGTTAGCACCATAGCTGCTCAATAGTGGCACCAACCACAGTTCCATAGTTCAATTAGTCAGGATTATTAATATTGAAGCACGATTCTCAAGACCCACGGTTCTGAAGCAAGGATAAGCATAAACATATGGTCCCTTGTTGGCAACATCAAGCAATACCAACTAAAACACCCAATCTAAGGTGTCCAAGGGCGATCATGTCAACATGTCAAGTTCAAGTGTCCAAGGAGGCATAATGTCAAGTAGGAAAATAGCTACTGCCCAAACCAGTTTTATAAAAATAGCCATGCGAGTTTAACAAATCAAAATACTTTTGTAAAATGGGATCAAGATGATCAAGGGATTCCACGACTTGCCTCTGTCGACGAGCAAGGCTTCAGTTGAGGTGGCTTGGTCCACAAGCTCTTTAGCAAAAACCGAGATCTACACATTCGCAAAAGAAACCAAATAAGCAAAGAGACTCCAAGAAATCCAAAAGAACTTACGTACAACAAAAAGAGAGGAGGTCCACTGAGAGGAGGAGGTCCGAGAGGGAGATCCAGGTCCAAGGAGGTCCGAGCCAGAGGAGCTCGGGGAGCTCACCAGGACAGGGAAAAACCGAGGGAGAGGCTGAAATGAAGAACAAGTAGAAAATGGTCACCCTGGGTGCTCTATTTAAAGATAAAGGAGAAATAGGAGCACCACAAAAAGAGGGTGACCAGGTGCAAAGTATTGGTACAAAAGGTACACTGCTAGCAAGTACAATAAAAGACTTGTCGGTGTTTTAGAACCGAACTTACGTAATGATTGTTTGATTCGGGGGTTCCTCTAGGCTCGAAATCACACAGAGATGGAGACACGGGGATTTTTATACAGGTTCGAGCCTTCTCCTGGGAGAATAACAACCCTACTCCTGTGTGTATGTATTGAGTATGCTGGATTACAAAGTGGGATCAAAGACAATATTGTCCTTCTAATCTTCTGTTGCCCGTCCTAATGTTCTGTGCTCCCTCCCTTTTGCCCTGTTGATCCTTGCCTTTTATATCATCCACGGAGTGCACCATTGGATCTTCGAAATAAAAGTCTCCTTGAAGTGCCAGATCGTTGAGCTGTTTCCGGGAGTTATTGCGGGGGTCTTAACGTCCCCACATCGCCAGGCAATTATCATCATAACAAGGGGTTAAGTCGTGCTGTTATTCTGGGGAATTACAGCATAATTGATTACTCATATCATGGGATACGGTACGTGATGTTCCTTTATCGACTAGGCCCCCCAGCTTAAGCGAAAGTAACTCGCTTGGAAAGGAGTTGTAGACGGTCTTACGACCAGTAGGCGGTCGTAAAAAGATGGTCGAAGGAAAGACTCTTCGACTAGTGTTTCATTTGACCAGAAAATAATTTGGTCAAGAAGGTTGTAAAATAATCTTACGACTTGTAGGGTAATCATAGAAGATCTTACAATTTCCAAGTCGTCGCAGTACTAAGGTCGGAAGTAAAATCTTTTCGATTGTCTGCTGTGTTTGACCAGAAAAGACTTGGTCAAGAAGGTAATTTCGCTTGAGGTGTGAAAACTGACTCGGCTTCCTCGAGTAGACAAATTTAAGAATGCGAATAGGCTCTTACAGATCTGTCTGTTGGAGCAGTTCCCGAGGCATCAGCAACCGTTGAGTAACCACGTCTCTTCATCTCCAAGCGAGCAGTTATAAATATTCACCGCGGGTGAGCATAAGGTCTTTTACCTTCCCCCAAATCGCTCCTGCATTTTCGTACTTTCGAGTTCTCCGTCGCCAACCAAATCGAGCCCTCTTCTTCGATTTTCCCGAGCCCAAATCTCTGATCCCTGAGAGAAATGGCCGGAGCCGTTTCTCAGTGGGCCGAATCGGAGATGGACGTGACCAAAATCAAAGCTTTGGTCGCTGCTGAGAAGATTCCGAAGAGGAAGTCCGTGAGGTGGATTGAGGCCGCTAGGCAGCATTGGCCATCGAGGGAGATTGGGCAAATCCCTATATTCCAGGCATTCTGTGAGTGAGGACAGTCTTTCCTTCATCAGGAGGTTGGCCGAGAAGACCTCGTCCTGGGATTCGACTCCCAAGGATCTTGGTCGGATCACCCCTTATATCCAAGCCATTGCTGGCTTGAAGGAAGAGGGGCTGACCGGATGGCATGTGGTGAAAGACTTCATCACGCGCCGCATTAGTCCCTTGAAGAGGAGGGCTCATCTGATGTGGAGGTACTCGGGTCCGGCGGACGCGACGAGGGATTATGCGGAAGGTAAGCAGGCCTCAAATTTAGCCTTCTTCCTGTCGGTTCCGAATCAGGTTTTTAAAGAAATTTTCTTTCATCCCTGCAGACCTCTCTCAAGAGGAGATTGACGCCCGGGTCAAACTCATCTGTGATAAATCGCCAGCCAATGCGGAGGCACCTCTAATACTGGATCCCCTGTCCCCAGAGGACAAGGTGGAACACCTAAAGGTAATCGAGAGTTGATTTCATCTTTAGGACTTCGTGGTCATAGAAAAACTTATGACTAGGTAGTGATCGTAGTAAGGCTTACGATCAGGTCTTGGTCGTAGAAATACTTACGACCAGGGGGTTGTCATAGAAGAGCTTATGACATAGCAATGGTCGTAGAAGAACTTACGACCGCTTTGCAATTTCTCTTTCTTTCTGATTTTTGCAGAAAGTAGGTATGGAGAACCGTCAGGACGATGAGGAAGTCGAATCGGCGGTCGTTGAATCTTGCCCTAGAGCGGCTTGTTTCTCCCGACCAAGAGCGTGGGCTCGCGCAAGATCTTAGATGGGAGAGGTGCGAGTTCAAGTTCTTTTCGATCGCATATACGTGAAGAAGCAATTTGCATCAAGCAGATGCCGTGGCGAGGGTAGCGATGCCCTTAAGGTGGTTGAGACCAGTCTTGACCATCCAAGGAGTCAAGGGGATCTGGGAGAGAGGGTGCTCGATCAAGATCCGCGACCAGACGTGGTCGTGGCCATTCCTCAACTTGATTCTCAACCAGACGTGGTTGAGAAAAAGTCGAAGAAACTCCCTTTGGGGAGGATCGTTCCGAAATTTAAGGTCAAGTCTGGCACTAGGATGTATGTAAAAGAGACAAAAGCATAAGGATGACATTCACCTTTTGTTTTCTACTACCTGATAGTGCTTTCCTTTTTATGGTCTCGGCCTGGCTTCTCTTGTCATCAAAGATGTTCCTGTTAAGGAACCCACTGTAGTTTCTTCGACAGACGAAGGAACAGCAGTGGCGGTGGTCGAAGGGTAGTCCGCCGTTCGAGTGACTGAAGATGCCGTTGTAGTGGCCACGACTGCTAGAGTAGTCGTAGCGTCGGGAACGGCTACGCCCATGGGAATGGTCGTAGAAACTGAGGCGAAGATGACGTCTGATGCTGCGGAGGCGTCAGAGCGACGCGCCGGGAAGGAGATTGCCTCAAAAGTTATTCTAGGTTCTCAGGGCGGAAATGACATTATCGAATCAGAGGAAGAATATGCTAACTTCTGCTCTGATTTCTTCGGGCCATCCCCCATCGTGGAATCTTCCACCCTCGTGTCTTGTACTCGTGTTCCTTACCCCAAAGACATTCCTGGTGACAAGGATGTTTTCGATGACACGCGTCTCAAAAAGGTTTGGTGGGACCGAGTTCGAGAGATCGATGAGCTGAGGAACTCCTCGTTTGTAGTGTTTTCGTTTGCGCGGAAGGCAATGGATGTAAGTACCTTTTGATCGGTATTTACACTCATGTTGTTTCTTGCTTCTAGCTGTTTCTCTTTTTTGTAGAGAGCATTGGAGCAAATCATCACATTCTTTGAATACAGCGAGCAACTTGTCCAATTTGCGGCGGGAAAAGCGGAACTCTCTGAGCAGCGGAGAGGTGGTAAGTCCTTTATTACTCGTAGTCGTTTTTGGTTTGACCACTTATACAATGCTTGTGGAGTTTGTCGTGGAAAAGCTCAAGACTAGGTGCTGGCCGTGGAAAAACTTACGACCTGTAGTTTGTCATGGAAGAACTTACGACCAGGTGTTGGTCAATGGTCGTACAAGAACTTACGATCACCTGGTTAGTGCTCATGTTAATTCTTAACCTTTACAGGTTAAAAAGTGATGAAAATACCCTAGCAGACTCGCTCGACTATGAAAAAGCCGAGACGAAAAAGCTGAGGGAAGATAAAGAAGACCTCTTGAAAAAACTCCAGGAGATCAGCTTTGCAACTCAAAACTTGCATTAAGTGATGAATAGTAAGTACTGATCTTAAGACTGCTCATGTCGCTGATCTTTACCTTTTTAACTCTTGCTTCTTTTCAGAAAAAGAAGACGAAATGGAAAGGCTTCAAATCAAAGTTAAAGATAAAACTTTGGTTATTCAAGAGATTTCTCGCGCTGCCAAAGATAAAGATCAAGAGATTGAGAGGCTAAGATCTCGGCGAGCAGGTGAGCAATTCTTTACCTGTAATCCTTTACGATTTATCTTCTTTTACTAATTCTCATTTCTTTTCAGAAATTGAGCTTGAACTAGGAAGGCTCGAAACTAGGGATCGGGAAAAAACCATGATCCTTAACGAGACCGTCCACATTGCCAAAGAGAACGCAAAGGATATTAGATTATGGGAGGAGGCGGTATAAAAAGACTACCGCCTCCCATAATGATGAAATCGAGAAATTAAATTCACGACTGGCAGGTAAGGACTTCTTTACCTACGATCAAGTTCTTCCCTCTTTTAGGAGTTATTTTTTTGTTCGACCAGTCTTGCCCTTTTTTCAGAGCAAGTAGCTGAAAATAAACAACTCCGCGAGGCTTTGACTCGTAACCAAGAGGATATGAAGTCGTCGAAGATTAATCTTCAAGACAACATCTCTCTCCTGAACAATATACTTGGTGAGCTATGTGGTGAGGGAAAAAGTGCTCAAGAAGATACGATAGCTGCTCACATAAGTACTATTGGAGAACAAGTCGGGACTTTGCGAGAGCTGATGAGCACTCTAAAGGCCAACCAAGTTGACTCAATAAAGGAGGCGGTCCAAGGTGTGATAAGTTATGTTTTGGCAAAACTTAAAGCTCATGACCCCAACCTTAATGTGCAACCAATCGAAAACGACTTCGACTGCCCTAAGGTAGAAGCAAGTTGTTTGATTGAAGAAATGCAGCCAGTCGGCAGGAAGGTCTCAGAGGAGATGCAACTGGGATCTCCTTCTTCAGAGTAGCTTGTAATGAAAACCTGTGAAAGCAAGCTTTTGTTGATGTAATATATATAATCCATCCTGTTTCCTACAAATCATCTTGTCGAGTAGTTAGTAACTCAAAAGATATTTGACGAAAGATAGACTAAGAAATGAAGTCAAGTTAATAACTTTATCCTTGCCCCCGACTATTTGCTTGGTTTATTTAGATAAAGCTGGTATATAGTGTTCAATGGGTTTTACGAAAGAGAGGTTTAACTAACTACGAGTTTCAATCACGATTATCATGCCTTTGGTCGGAAGAGTAGGAGCAGTCGACACTAGGAAGTTCCTTCTAGTGGGCGGGGACCACGTCTTGAGAGGAGAGACCGACTAGGTGATGTTTCCATCTCAGGCAGATTAATCAAACCAAGAGCGGTCATTTCGAGTTAGATAAGCGTCGGAGTTCCTTTAGAAATTTGTTCAACTTATTTCAACTCACTCAGTTGGTTCGCTCTGGTAGCAAGAGTTAGAAACAGAACAACGCTAGAAAGTTCCTTCTAGTGGGCAGGACCACGTGCAGAGAGGAAAGCCTTCGACTAGGTGTTGCAACTTTCGCCGACCAGTTAAAACAAACCTAGTTTGTCGAAAGTAGTCGAGCAGATTTGGAAAGTGTACTCGGCTTAATTTATTTTTCAAAAAGATGTATGAAGAAATAAACTAAGGTACTAAGAGTTGGTTTGACATTGTTTCAACCATGTTTTGGACCCAAGCTCTTTGTGTTGGTAGAAAATGGAGGAACGAATTGACTTTAGGAAGTTCCTTCTAGTGGGTGGGACCACATGCAGAGAGGAGAGGCTTCGACTAGATGATGTTACCATCCTTTCAACCAGTGTAAAGATGAGTTGGGTACTGGTCATAGAATATCTTACGACCAGTGTATTGTCGTAGAAGACTGTACGACTAAGAACTGGTCGAGGGCGAACCTTCGACCAGGGTATGGTTGAAAGAACTGTCAATGCGCTACTCGAAGTAAGACAATAAAGATAGAAAGAACCTGAGGATTTATTGAATGGTTGGTCATTTACACGTAGAATTTACGTAGCTGGTCGATGTTCCAAGAATTCAAGAGAATTCGGCCGTCTTCCATTGCGGTCGTGCGAACACAGTCGCATAACCGACCCTTTGTATAAGAACCTTCCCACTTGGGGAAAGTTTGTTCGATTAGGCGGGATTGAATTTTCCTCAATACCAAGTCACCTCTGACAAAGGCTGCGAGGTTGGACCTTCTGATCATAGTATTTGCGTAGGGCTTGTTGGTAGGCTATTTGAGCGGATTAAGGCACGATTCCTCTTTTCTTGACGAGTTAATGTCATCCACTCGAAGTTGTTCTTGGGTGAGTCATTGAAACTCTCGACCCTTGTAGACTGATCTTTAATTACAGGCGGAAGCATGGCCCGGCACTAAAAACTAGAAAAAAAGGTGTTTACTTTCTTTGCCGGAGCTAGCGGTCGTCTTGGCCTTATATCTTGAGGTAATTCTTGTACCCAAGCCCGGCGCTTGACAAGCTGGTCGAAGACTCGATTTTAATTCCTGCATTACTTGGCCATTTGCTCGTTCATTGCCCATTGCTCTGGGGATGGGCGACATAAGCATAATGAGCTTGGTACCCAACTCGCCATAAAATTCACGAAATTTTGCACTTTCGAAAGTGTTTATCATTATCGTGATTATTACGACTTGGGGCGTAAACCGAGTAATCACGCTTCTCATCATGAACCGTTTTGCGGCTTCGTTGTTATCCCAATCACGAGGTTAAACCCGATCCATTTTGTGAGCGTATCAATAGCCACAAAAGGAACTTCGAAGCCTCTTGGAACCCTTAGGAGCGGTCCTAGGAGATCGAGAACCAGTGCAAAAGGCCAAAATAGAGGATTGTTTGTAATGCGACGTGGTTGGTGTATTTACTGCTATAGGCGGCATTGTACACATTTCTTAACCAATTCTTGGGCATCGTAGAGGATGTTGGCGATAAAATCCTTGTCGAAGGCTTTTGAATAGCGTTACGTAGGGCGTGAGTTCCACAGATGCCCTCGTGAATGTCGTGAAGGAGGTTTAGTCCTTCTCTTTGCGGTATGCATCGCATGAGTACCCCTTGAGTACCTCGTTTATAGAGGACTCCTTCGACCAAAGTATACATTTTGGCCTTCGGGATAAGCGATCGCCGAGATGCAGTAAGTGAATCTGGAACCCGTCAAGAAGATACTTGTAGATGGGGTCCATCCAAGTATCCTCGTAATCTAGAAATTTGTCTCAATAGGAGATGTCTGGTGTGTCCATTGGAGCGGCTTTTGGAGTTGCTCAAGAAAACTCATTTTGGTACTTGTGATCGGGAAGAAACTCATTCAGGCCACTAACAACGTGGCAGAGTCTGAAAGGTTTACTAGCTAGGCATACGAAGTGCGAAGGATAATTTCTCATGAGACCCGACTTGCTCGGATAGCTTCTTCCCGATCACAAGTACCAAAAGAAGTTTTCTTGGAGCAACTCCAAAAGCCATCTCTAGTGGACACACCAGAGACATCTCCTATTAAGACAGTCTCTCTAGATTACGAGGATACTTGGATGGACCCCATCTACAAGTATATCTTCAGACGTTCCGCATACCGGCGACGATGTCGGCGCATCATTTATCCCGAAGGCCAAATCAGATACTTTAGTCGGCGAGCCCTCTATAAACGAGGTACTCAAGGGGTACTCATGCAATGCATACCGCAGAGAGAAGGACTAAACCTCTTCACGACATTCACGGGGCATCTGTGGAACTCACGCTTCCTCTGTAACGCTGGTCTGAAAAGCCTTTCGACAAGGATTTTACTAGCCAACAACCCTCACGATGCCAAAGAATTGGTTAAGAAATGTGTACAATGCAAGTTTCATAGCGCATAAATACACCAACCAACTGCATTACAAACAATCCTCTATCTTAGCCTTTTTATGCACTGGGTCTCGATCTCCTAGGACCATTCCTAAGGGCTCCAGAGGCTTCGAAGTTCCTTTTGTGGCTATTGATACGCTCACAAAATGGATCAAGCTGAAGGATCGATAACAACAAAAGCCGCAAAACGGTTCATGATGAGAAGCTTGATTACTCGGTTTACGCCCCAAGTCTAATAATCACAGATAATGGTAAACAATTTTCGAGCACAAAATTTCAGAATTTTATGACGAGTTGGGTACCAAGCTCATGCCCGCCGCCCATCCCCAAAACAATGAGCAATGAACGAGCTTAATGGCCAAGTAATGCAGGAATTAAAACTCAAGTCTTCAACCAAATTTTGTCAAGCGCGGCTTGGGTACAAGAATTACCTCAAGATATAAGGGTCAGACGACCGCTAGTCGAAAGCAACCAAGTAAACACCTTTTTTTCCTAGTTTTTGGTGCCGGGCCATGCTTCCGCCGTAACTAAAGATCAGGTCTACAAGGGTCGAGAGTTTCAATGACTCACCTTAAGAACAACTTCGAGCGGATGACATTAACTCGTCAAGAAAAGAGGAATCAGCCTTAATCCGCTCAGCCAGCCTACCAACAAGCCCCAAGCAAATACTACGATCATAAGGTCCAACCTCACAAATTTTGTCAGAGGTGACTTGGTATTGAGTAAAATTCAATCCCAAACTAATCGGAACAAACTTTCCCCAAGTGGGAAGGTCCTTACACAAAGGGTCGGGTTATGCACTGTGTTCGCAGACTTAATGGCAATGGAAGATGGCCAATTCTCTTGAATTCTGAACATCGATCACCACGCAAATTCTACGGTAAATCCACCAACCATTCAATAAAGCCTTAGGTTCTTTCTATCTTTATTGTCTTACTCGAGTAACGCATTGACGCTTCTTTCAACCATACCCCGGTCGGTTCGCCGACCAATTCTTAGTCGCATAGCCTTTCATTTACAATACACCGGTCAGAAGACATTCTACGACCAAGACTCAAATTTCATCTTTACATCGCTGAAAGGATGGTAACATCACCTAGTCGAAGCTCTCCTCTCTACATGTGGTCCCGCCCACTAGAAGGAACTTCCTAAAGTCGATTCGCTCTCCATTTTCTACCAACACAAAGAGCTTGGGTTCAAAACATGGTTGAAATAATGTCAAACCAACTCTTAGTACCTTAGTTTATTTCTTCATACATCTGTTTGAAAAATAAATTGTCGAGTACACTTTCCAAATCTTCTCGACTACTTTCGACAAACTTGGCTTGTTTTACCGGCCTCACGAAAGTTGCAACACCTAGTCAAGGCTTTCTCTCGCACGTGGTCCGCGCCACTAGAAGGAACTTCCTAGCGCCGTTTATTTCTAACTCTTGCTACCGTGAGCTAACCAACCGAGGAGTTGAAATAAGTTGAACAAATTTCTAAAGGAACCCAGACGCTTATCTAACTCGAGTGACCGCTCTTGATTTGATTAATCTGGCTCGAGATGGTAACATCACCTAGTCGAAGTCTCTCTCTCTCGCATGTGGTCCCGCCCACTAGAAGGAACTTCCTAGTATCGACTCATTCCTACTCTTTCGACCTGCATGATAATCGTGATCGAAACGTCAGAAGTTAGTTAAACTCTCTTTTCGTAAAATCGATTGAACACTATATACTCGGTTTATCTAAATAAACCAAGTAAATAGTCGGGGGCTAGGACAAAGTTATTAACTTGACTTCATTTCTTAGTCTATCTTTCGTCAAATATCTTTTGAGTTACTAACTACTCGACAAGATGATTTGTAGGAAACAGGATGGATTATATATATTACATCAACAAAAGCTTGTTTTCACAGGTTTTCGTTACAAGCTACTCTCAAGAAGGAGATCCCCTGCATCTCCTCCGAGACCTTCCCGCCGACCGGTCAGATGATTCAATCAAACGACTTGCTTCTACCTTAGGGCAATGGGTCGCTTTTCATTGGTTGCACATTAAGGTTGGGGTCATGAGCTTTAAGTTTTGCCAAAACATAACTTATCGCACCTTGGACCGCCTCCTTTATTGAGTCAACTTGGTTGGCCTTTAGAGTGCTCATCAGCTCTCGCAAAGTCCCGACTTGTTCTCCAATAGTACTTATGTGAGCAGCTATCGTATCTTCTTGAGCACTTTTTCCCTCACCACATAGCTCACCAAGTATATTGTTCAGAGAGAGATGTTGTCTTGAAGATTAATCTTCGATTTACTTCATATCCTCTTGGTTACGAGTCAAAGCCTCATGAGTTGTTTATTTTCGGCTACTTGCTCTGAAAAAAGGGCAAGACTTGTCGAACAAAACAATAACTCCTAAAAGAGGGAAGAACTTGATTGTAGGTAAAGAAGTCCTTACCGCCAAATGTGAATTTAATTCTCGATTTCATCATTATGGGAGGCGAGTCTTTTATACCGCCTCCTCCCATAATCTAATATCATTTGTGTTCTCTTTGGCAATGTGGACGGTCTCGTTAAGGATCATGGTTTTTTCCCGATCCCTAGTTTCGAGCCTTCCCAGTTCAAGCTCAATTTCTGAAAAGAAATAAGAATTAGTAAAAGAAGATAAGTCGTAAAGGATTACAGGTAAAGAATTGCTCACCTGCTCGCCGAGATCTTAGCCTCTCAATCTCTTGATCTTTATCTCTGGCAGCAGGAGAAATCTCGTGAATAACCAAAGTTTTATCTTTAACTTTGATTTGGAGCCTTTCCATTTCGTCTTCTTTTTCTGAAAAGAAGCAAGAGTTAAAAAGGTAAAGATCAGCGACATGAGCAGTCTTAAGATTGGCACTTACTATTCATCACTTCCTGCAAGTTTTGAGCTGCAAAGCTGATCTCCTGGAGTTTCTTCAAGAGGCCTTCTTACTCTTTCCTAAGCTTTTTCATAGTCGAGCGAGTCTGCTAGGGTCTTTTCGTCACTTTTTAACTTGTAAAGGTTAAGAATGAACATGAGCACTAACCAAGTGATTGTAAGTTCTTCTACGACCATTGACCAACAACTGGTCGTAAGTTCTTCCACGACAAACTACAGGTCATAAGTTTTTCTACGACCAGCACCTAGTCGTGAGCTTTTCCACGACAAACTCCATAAGCATTGTATAAGTGGTCAAACTGAAAACAACTATGAGTAACAGTGACTTACCACCTCTCTGCATGTTCGTGGAGTTTCGCTTTTTCCTGTCGCAATTGGACAAGTTTCCTGTTGTATTCAGCAACAGTGATGATTTGCTCCAATGCTCTCTACAAAAAAGAGAAACAGTTAGAAGCAAGAAACAACATGAGTGTAAATACCGATCAAAAGGTACTTACATCCATTGCCTTCCCCAGTAGTTCACTCATTTTTCATCGTAGAACTCTTTCAGAACGCCTACACCAACCTCAGCATCTCGTCCAGCTACTCAGAACTTTCGCAACCCTGTGACAGTCAACTCCAATCCAGGGAACAATCAACAGAATGAAGCTAGAGTTGGTTATACCTGCTGTCAGCCAGGACACTTCGCCAACCATTGTCCTCAGAAGAGAACAATGACTCCAATACGCTTCAACCTTAGAGCTACACCGGCCAAGACGTCTGCACCAAGCAACAATCAAGGAGCCTCTCAAGCTGTCGGTCAATCCGGAGGAGCGCCGCAGTCTATGGTCAGAGGCCGTGTCAACCACGTCATTTTGGAAGGATCCTAGGAAGCACCTGACGTCGTACTGGGTAAGTTGCTGGTTAACTCAGTACCTGCATTAGTTTTGTTTGATTCTGGAGCTTCGCATTCGTTTGTTTCTAGAGTTTTTGCAACCAAGAACAATTTATAAGTTATGCGTCTTAAGCGTACTCTGTTAGTCCAGTTGTCTAGTGCAGAGTTAAGTTCTAAAGTGGAGTGTTTAAGAGCTAAGTTACTCATAGCTGGAGTTGAGTTTCTAGCCAACCTCATTGTCTTAGACACCCAAACCTTAGATATCATTCTTGGCATGGATTGGTTAACAAAGCACAAAACTGTGCTAGATTATGGCTGGAGAGTCGTAACAATCAAGTATACCAATGGGAAGAAGGTAGAGTTTCTAGCCACCTCAGTGCGAGATGGACATCTGTTAATCAATAGCTTGAAGACCGTTGCTTTGGAAGATGTGTCTATTGTCATAATATCCAAATGTGTTTCAGAGGAATTACCAGGGATGCCACCGGACCGTGACATTGAGTTTGTCATCGATCTAGTGCCAGGAACTGAACCGATCTCTAAGAGACTCTATCGGATACCAGCCGATGAGCTAGTAGAAATGAAGAAGCAGATAGAAAAACTTCTTGAGAAAGGTTATGTGAGACCTAGTTTGTCACTGTGGGGAGCACTAGTCTTGTTTGTCAAGAAGAAGGATGGAAGCATGAGGATGTGCATCGATTATCGTGCTCCTAATGAAGTCACCATCAAGAACAAGTACCCACTTCCCCGAATCGATGATTTGTTCAATCAGATGAAAGGAGCAGGAGCGTTCTCAAAGATCGATCTGCGATCAAGTTACCATCAGTTGAAGATTTTCCCAAAGGATATACTGAAGACCGCTTTCTCTACGCAGTATGGACATTATAAGTTCTTAGTCATGTCCTTTGGTCTGAATAATGCCCCTGCATATTTCATGAACATGATGAACAAGGTATTTATGGAATATTTAGACAGATTTGTAGTTGTGTTCATTGATGATATTTTGGTTTACTCCAAGACAGAAAAAACATGTTGAGCACCTGAGGTTAATCCTAGAGAAACTTAGAGAGCATCGATTGTATACAAAGTTTAGCAAGTGTGATTTCTAGAAAAAGGAAGTTGATTTTCTTGGTCATGTGATGACAGCCGAGGGAGTAGCAGTTGACCCCGGTAAAGTTAAAGCAGTATTACACTGGGAACATTCCAAGACCGTTACCCAGATTCGCAGTTTCTTAGGAATGACAGGATATTATCGCCACTTCATCGAAGGATTCTCAACGATTGCTAACACTCTTACGCAGTTGTTGAAGAAAGAGAAAAGGTTCACTTGAACCCCAGCCTGTGAAGAAAGTTTTCAAGAATTTAAGAAGCGTTTGACTTCAGCCCTAGTGTTAACTCTGCCAGATATCTGGAAAGATTTTGATATTTACTGTGATGCTTCGCGTTAAGGATTGGGATGTGTCATGATGCAAGAAGGAAGAGTTGTTGCTTATGCGTCAAGGCAATTAAGACCTCATAAGCAGAATTATCCTACCCATGATCTGAAATTAGCTGCCGTGGTGCATGCTTTAAAGATTTGACATTATTACCTCATTGGTAACCGTTGTGAGGTATACATAGATCGTAAAAGTTTGAAGTACATTTTCACTCAGTCTGATCTGAACATGAGGCAGAGAAGATGGTTGGAATTAACAAAGGATTATAATATTGGAATCCACTACCATTCCGGTAAGGCCAATGTCGTTGTAGATGCTTTAAGCCGTAAGGGCTACTGCAATGCTTTAGAAGTAAAAGAGAATTGCCCAGAACTTCATGAGGAATTTCAGAAGTTAAGATTGGAAGTTGTATCCGAAGGATTTGTGGGCAGCCGAGAAGTACAGTCCACCTTGGAGAAGCAGATTCGTAAAGCCAAGCCAAATGATCCAGAGATTAAGGACATCAAGCTCAAAATAGAAGAAGGTAAATTCAAGGACTTCACCAAAGACGATCAAGATATACTTTAGATCAACGGACGTATCTGCGTACCAGATGTTAATGGTTTAAGACAGCTAATCTTGAAAGAAGCTCATGACTCAAAGTACTCTATTTACCTTGGAAGTACTGAGATGTACGAGAATGTTAAAAATAAATTTTGGTGGCCAAATCCGAAGCGAGAAGTCACAGAGTTCGTTTCCCTATGCGACGTATGTCAAAAAGTAAAGGCAGAGCATCAGAGACCAGCAGGTTTGTTGCAACCCCTGAAGATTCCAAAATGGAAATGGAAAGAGATCAGAATGGATTTCATTAGCGGTCTTCCCAGGATTCAATCAGGTTACGATTCGATTTGGGTAATAGTCAATCGTTTGATTAAAGTTCTCATTTCTTGCCTGTCAAAACCACCGACTCAGGAAATCGCCTTGTAGAGTTGTATATGTCAAGATAATGTCAGATCGAGGATCTCAATTCACCTATTGTTTCTGGCAGAGTTTGCATGAAGCCTTGGGAACTCATTTGAATTTCAGTACTGCGTATCACCTTTAGATAAATGGGCAGACTGAAAGAGTAAATCAAATATTAGAAGATATGTTGAGAGCGTGTGCTCTAGCTAATGCTACCAGTTGGGATAAAAGTTTGCCATATGTATAATTCTCGTACAACAACAGTTACCAAGCTAGTTTGCAAATGTCGCCATTTAAAGCTTTGTATGGTCGTGCATGCAGAACCCCTCTGAATTGGTCAGAAACCGCCGAGCGTAAGGTATTCGGACCAGATATTATTCAGGAAGCAGAAGAACAAGTGTCTATGATCAGAGAGAGATTAAAGATAGCTCAGTCGAGGCAAAAGAGTTATGCTGATAACCGTCGTCATGATCTCAGCTTTGAACCAGAGGATTTTGTTTATCTTCAAGTCACTCCGTCGAGAGGTGTCAAAAGATTACATGCCAAAAAGAAGCTTGCCCCTAGATATGTTGGCCCATTCAAGATTGTGAGTCGTCGAGGAGAAGTTGCTTATCAGCTTGAACTGCAGCAGTCGTTAGCAGGAGTACATGATGTATTCCATGTCTCTCAGTTAAAGAAATGTCTCCGTGTGCTGTCATAAAAAACTCATTTGGATTCAATCAAGTTGAAAGAAGATCTCACTTATAAAGAGCAACCAGTCAAGATTTTAGATGTCGCAAAGCGCCGTACCAGAAACAAAACCGTTCATTTTTGCAGAGTCCAGTGCAGAAACCACTCAGAAGGAGAAGAAACATGGGAGCGCGGAGAATAATTGAAAGCCGAGTTTCCTAGCCTTTTCTCTAGCTAGCCTGAATCTCGGGGTCGAGATTACTTTAAGGGGGAGGTTTGTAACATCCTAATTTTTCTAAGCTTTAAAAATATTTTGAATAGTTAGCAATTGGAAAATTCACCCTTGAGAGTTTATTTGAATTTTATTGAAAGCTTAAACATGGACTTTCAGAATCAAAACTATTTAATATGATTAAATTCAACATCAACAATTGTCAAAACTATTTTATTTGGGTTCTATGTGCTTGGATATATTTTCTAGAATTTTTCTGAGTTCATTTGCTATTTTCTATTTGCCAATTGGATTTACTGTATTTTCTAAAATAGAAAATGTAATTAAAATGTCAGAATTAGTCTTGGGCAGAATCTCCTTGGATCCAGCCTGTTTCCTTCGTTCCCGGCCCGATTTCGCGTGCAGCCCAGCCACGCTCCGCTCTCTCTTCGCGTCGCTTATCGGTGGGGCCCACCTGCCAGGCCCTCCTCCCACCTCCACCTTCGTCCTCCTTGTGACGCGCTCGCTCCGTCCGCCATTGACGCTTCTAAAAGCTCGGTCCGACAAATTCGTTTCCAACGGAAAGAATCCCGTAGCGGTACGTTTTCCGAATCCTTTTATCCCTCCGCACCTTTATCCATAAAGATCTTATCCCGAATTCGTTTCAATCTTCAAATCCAACTCGTGTTCATCTCGGACTCGATCTGGGCATTTCCTTATCTGGCACGCTCGAGCACTATAAAAGGGCCCCTAGGGTTCGCCCTATCCTCCTCATCCCGAATCCCCAGCCTGTTCTCCTCCTAAAGCCCCAGCGCCACCGCATTTTGGAGTTTTAGGGTTTCGATCGTAGATCGATTTCTTCGAATTGCGTTGCCACCGTCGCCACCTCATCAGCATCGATCCCACCGCTGAGTCCGCCGTCATCAGGGCTCCCTCCAGCGCCCCTCCCCATCACATGTGCCTCACCGGAGTTGGATTCCGACAACACTCGTACCTCTCTGCCGCTTTGAGCTCGCCGTCGGCCGCCAGTCACCATAGTCTACTCCAACCACCAGTGAGCACCTCATTAGATTTGCAATAGTGTCAGCTATGCACTGGTACCACTCACCGCCGGTGAATCACCACCGTGCGCCGTTGTCGCCAGAGTTCGAAAGTTCGTCGGGGCGATGACGTCATTCGTTGACGTGTCCATCCACGTTTGTGCCAGCTGAGCCTCTTGTGCCTACATGTCCCGTGCGTGTCACAGATCCAAACCCAGAACCAAAATCCCGAATAGATCTATTTCATGGTGCACCGAGTCTCTAACTTGTGGGACCCACCTGTGAGTAGTACTATTCTATAAACCATGAACCCGTAGACCAGTGAACCCGTAGACCAGTGAACCCTTGAGTGGACTCGGTCCATGGACCGAGGGCCCACCTGTCATTCTCTGCAGTTTTTCCCGGATTTATTTTAATTTAGAAAATCCCATGGCTAACGTCAGCTTGCGTCATATTCTATTTTTTTTAATAGAAAAAAATAATTCGGATAATCCAAAAATTCCAATTTGAGTATTTTCGTTAGATTAGATATGCCAAAAGCCATATCTTCTTCATTCGAACTCCGATTATGCCCATTCAAATTTCTAAATTCATTTAAATTCGATCTCTATTTCACTGAGATTTTTATTTAATTTTTGGAGCTTATTTTCTCTCTGTTATTTATTTATTTTATTCATTTTCTTCGTTTGCGAGTAAACGTTGATTCTTTGAGAAATTTTGAAGGAGTTCACCAAGACCAAAACCAGTACCAAAATCTATTCCAAGGTAAGTTGTACCTTTGATCGTATTGAACCCAGTTTTCGAAATTACTTTGATTCAAATTAATGCATTTACTTTAAGTATTTATTTAAATGCTTTTGGGTTTAGTTATTAATCCAAATTGTTTATATCCACATTGTCTATTGCTATGTCATGATTTTTTGTCATCCTAGATTGGTTATTATTTAGTTGGTATTATTGTAGCACCAACGTGGGTTTGGTTAGATACGAGTAGATTGCTTAGGCATGCAACGAGTCATCATTTCATGTGAGTTGCAAATATGAATCTGACTAAGTGGTTATGGAACTTTGTGATAAAAATATGTACGTTGTGTGTTATTACTCATTGATGGCATATGTTGCACTTAACCAACAGGGTGAGAAAAAATTTAGACTAGGGCAAGTGGTGAAAACTCTGTGATATGGTGGAGCTCAATGCGTGGGATTTGAATTGTGGTTACTTAGTTAGAATTAGAAGTCTTGCCTTGGTCAATTAAGAACTTAACTTTGTGCGCCATTGAACTGAGCCACAACTACACGACCACATGCCTGGATTGGGACGGGCCTAACTTAGTAAGTTATGGAGTCTTAACATTGATTACTCAGGAGGTAGGTTAGGCCCTATGCCGGGATGGAGATGTGTTTCTGTCTTCGTGGCGATTCACATTTATGAGCGGTCCGCCGTCTTCAGGTCCAACAGTGTACGACAGGCTAATTTCCTATGTGGGCGTTAGCATCGTCAGTAAAACACATCGGGAGTATCAATGTTGAGATGAAGTTTCTGAAACGTTTTGTTATGATTAGTGCTGTCTACATTGGTTATATCGTGTGGGTAAAGTATACAACCTCTACAGAGTGTTAAACCAATCCATTCGAATAGTCACGTCAACGGTCATGCAATTGCTCGGGGATTTCACATAAGGGTTAGATTTCATAAAACAATTGAGAAAGGAGCTGTGTGATCTAAGTCATATGGCTGTGTGAATAACTTATTTAGGCTTTGTGTTGTTTGTTAAAACAATTGATAAATTAATATTGTCTATTTGTTTTGAATTATGTTTTCATCTATTATTAGTATTCAATTGCAAATGTTGTATTTTTGCAAAAGAACCACATAAGACTTTTCTTTTGGAATAAGCCATCATGTATACATTGCATTCTGTGGTATGACTTGCGAGTACGGTTGTGTACTCATATTTGTTATAATCAATCAACAGAAGTGGAGGAGTCTTCGCCCGCCTTTGAGGACGAGTTCTACAAAGGTGTTGATCATTAGGTCTTAATCCTAGTCGGTTGCCTGTGGCAAATCGATGGGTTTCTGCTGAAGTTATTTTGTTCTGCTGCTTATTTCAATTATTCCCAGCCCTACGAGGCTTAATAAATGTAAACTCGACCTTAAGGTCACAACAGTTATTTGTTATCCAAATTACTCGTTTATCTATTATTTCGCCTTGTGTGGGTCGATATTTATCTATGTTGACACTGTGTGCACTAGCATGATCCTAGACTAGTGCGTTATACATAGAGGGTCCAGAATTGCATTTGTGGGTCCCGACAGACCCCAAATATCTGAGTGAATAACATCAAAAAGACGAGCAGAAACATAATCACTAGAGAGATAGGAGAGCTGCAGCTGCTTGCAAAGCTTGCACCCCATACAATCTAAAGAGGTGTCACCCTAAATAGACCCGAGAATAGCACGACCTACTAGAGACAGCAGACGCGATCCATAGAGATGATCCAAGCGATGGTGTCACCGAGCGAAACAAAGCATGAGGGCCGGCAAAAAGCAGGCAGTGGTAGTGGTGGTGGCTAGTGGACACAATGAACGGAATGTGCAACCAGTCGAGCTCCCAAAGACGCTGCGAATCATGGCGCCGATGACTAGTACCAACCAGAGTCCTCGTGCGGTGGCCTTGGACATAACAAGTCAGACTTAAGAATAACACGACAGTCATGATCAGTGATCTGACCGACCGACATAAGCTGCATAATGAGGTTGGGAACACGAGAGACTGCAGAAACATGAAAGGAAGAAGTGGAAATGGTGCATCAACCTGCAATAGGAAGAGAGGTACCATCCACAGTTTGAACAGTGGAAGGAAGAGTTGTAGAACTCACAGAAGTGAGGTGGATAGAATCTGGTGTCATATGAAAGAAAGCATCAAAGTCCAAGCTTGCCCAAATCCTGCTTTAGTCTTCGTGCTCAATATTGTGTCCATACAAGTTTGCACGGGAGATTTGTTGCGTGCTATATCTGAATCAAAGGCTCTACCAGCAGACCTTCCATTGCGATTCACAATGTATGAATCCTGCTACTTCTACCACTAGTACCAGCATTGCTACCACTCGTACTGACGCGTCCGCCACCACTCCCACATCTATGCTCATATATCCCACAACTACACTCCACACTATCCCGAAAGTAAAGGTCCCTCAATGACGCATTGATAGCCATCTGTTCTTGTAAATCTTCATCGCTGAGCACATCAATTGATGCATTCATCTCTTCATAAATCGATCTTTCGATTCTAAGCTTGTGCCCGTGTGCTTGTCTCCTCCTTTGCTTTTCTATCCGGTCAAACTTCTTCATCGCATCACGAACCTCCTGCGGCACTTGATGGAAAGATTTTACATTGCCTGATATACCCGCTAGATGTTGCCTAAGCTGGGTTGCACCTCCTCCTCAAAAAATCACTAAGTAATATTTGCACTTGAAGCCGGCCTCTATTGTCTCCCCATGGCTCCAAACATAATTGATGTCTTCTGCAATTCCAAAACAGCAAAAAAAAAATCACCATTTTCATATTCACAAAAGAATGTATGTAATTTAGCTTGTGCAGGAGAAATGTAATAATTTGATAGATCAAGATTCAACTTCAAGTAAAAAAATAGCAAATCAGAAATTTATGTCTTCAATTTGCCATCAAACAGGGAGATGCAAGATCAATAAAGAAATCAAGTTATAAAATAGGAAATTCTAAGCTAGCAATCTTCAATTTGCCTGAATAATGAGCTACCCACTGTCTAGTTTCGTAGCTACAACACCTAGTGCTTTAATGAATTTTACATTAAACTTTGAAAATGTCTTCTCATTCTAATTTATCTTCTTGGTTATCAAAGAGGTAAAAATTTGCTGGTCCTTTAGCTAATGCCTTCGCAAGTCGATGAAAGGTATGCATTGTTGTTATGTATGGTATATTGGCTTGTACTAAATTAGTCTGATGGTGGGAATAGAAACACAATTGTTGATCAATAAATTGACCCAGTATGGTACTCTTGATCTTCAGAATACATAATCAAAGTAGGTTTTCTATGAATAAAAATCTTGATCTTTAGAAACTTTGGGAGTTCTATGAACTTTGGTCTTTAATTAGACTCCAATTATGATTTCTACAAAAAGAACTCATTATCCTTAGACTCCAAGTATGGTATCTATGAATGGAACACTTATCTTTTAGACCACGAGTAGGATTTTTGGCTGGAAATGTAAACAAGTTCAGCACAAAATTAGTTAGTTCATCGTACCTTTCAGGCCATGTTAACAATTTAGTACAACATTTAGAAGACGCCACTTAAATAAAGATTAAACTGAAAAAATGAACGAAAGCTTGCACCGTGCCAACAATTCAGGTTTTCTGAATTCAGTATGTCTCCTATTGGATTACCAGCAACCATTCTGATAAATGCTTCTTCCGAACAAAATAATTTACATATTCATATTTCATAGTACGATAATCGTGTAGAAACATGTACTAAAGTGATGTCTAACAGCTCAACAAGTAAACACTACATGGGGGGACTCAAGAACAATAACACTGTGAATGCCTCTAATCGGATCCCTCTTCTCTGTGCATCTGTGCATTTGCCTCTAAACGATACATGGGGGGACTCAACAACAATAACATGTGTGTGATTGCAAAAGAAGTGTACTAAACTACTAATACTAGAGATTACAGAAACAATTCCAGATGGGTGAAACACTAAGGGAAGGCACACACTTGGACATCGAATCCGAGCTAAATGATGCACACTTTTCTTACCTGTTGCCAGCCCGCCGCCCGTGGCCGTAGCAACGCCGCGCCCACCGCCGCTCCGTGCAACTGCGCCTCCGCCGCGCTCCATGCGCCTTTGTGACGACGCCGACCCTCCTGTAGCCGTGCCACCACCGCGCCCGCCGCCGCTCCACGCCACTGCGCCTCCGCCGCCTTCCATGCGCCGTTCTGAGGAGGCTGGTGCCGAGGAGAACCACGCGAGCTTGGGCCTGGGGGGAAGAGCCAACGAGGTTGCCCGGGATGCGTCGCTCGCCTACTTGCCGCTAGCCTGCATTGAGTGCCGAAGAAGCAAGGCAGTGCGGAGGAGCACAGACGAAGGGGGAGGAGCAGAGAAGGAACAGAGGCACCGCCGCCAGTGCGAGTGTTGCACAAGACGAAGGGGATGGAGTCGCTCGCTGCATACGTGACCTTGGGCAAAAATGGTTTGTATTCCTACCCAGGGGCCGGTATAACCGGTAAATCCGATTTTCGGCCCAAAAAAATACAATCTATTATTTGCCACTCTAAAAGTTGGTTGCTTAATAATTTATCATTTTAAACTTTTAATGATATTTCTTATGTTTTCTCTCTTTTTTCTCTACCTGAAATAACTTTAGTGTCCCTGCCAATGTACACAGGCAAGGTGTGGGTGCCGAAGACAGTCCGTGGGACAAAAAAACTTAGGGCACATAATGCAAAGATGTTATGCCATTCACACCTTTGGAAGAGGTCTGTTGAGAGCGTCACACGGAAAATTTTATTTTTGCCTGCGCAGATAGCAGATAGCAATACTTTAAAATTATATTGCCATTAGAAAGACAAATCAAGTGAATCAGGGTACATGGTGAATTTGTGATTTTACTTTGGAGGATATTGCATTTGTCAATGTCTTCTTTGCAAGTGAATTTGAGCTTGCAACCGGCCCTCTAGGAACTGCAGACATTGAATTCACAGCAGCTCGAACCTTTATTACCTTCATTGGCAGCTGCTCTTGTACCTGATTTCTATCTCTCCATTTTCTTTCCAATGATTTCCATTCTGAACCAGACATTCTATTCAATTGTTCAACTATTGTGTGGACATCATTTATTTGAGAATGTTAGCCTCACATCTGCTGCAAACTCATCGGTGCTAAAGTATTGCTTGTTTGTGAGTTTCTTCTTAACAGTACCCAAGTCCATTGGGTTGCGGATAACATCAAAGTAATCAGGAATCCCATATATCTAGCTTGTTTCCATGTCTATTTCTTCTTATACCAGAATTTGCAGGGACAGCAGAAACAGACCATACATTAGAGAGAGGGGCAGTAAGGTCTTTTCACATGGGAAAAAAAAGGGAGAAATGTAAGAAATGTTATTAAAAAACCAAAATAGTAAATTATTAAGCAACCAGCCTTTAGAGTGGCAAATAATAGATTGCATTGTTAGGAGTGGCAAATTCTAAAAGGCTCTTCTTTGTAGTGGCAAATAATCAATTATCCCGGGCAAAAATGGTTTGTATTCCTATCCAGGGGGCCGGTATAACCGGTAAATCCGATTTTCGGCCAAAAAAATTTCGGTCGCGACCAAGAGGACGGTAGGCTGTTCGGCCGGTAGCGTGGATGCCGCCAACGCCTTCTTCGCAGTTGAAGGGGATAGAGCCCGAGCCGTCATTGCCCCCTCGGCCACCCGTGTCGTCGCCTGAGTCCATTGTCGGAGCCAGCCGAACAACCCGCTTCGCGTACACGTATAGATCGCCTCTACCACCATGATCGAAAGACCGAGAAGTCGCTTTACCTGGTCATGCCAGATGGCAACGACGCCTCCTCTGACTACGGCGTGCATCGCATTGACACGCTATGCACCGCATCGACTTGGCGCACTCCCGTCTTGGCATCCCACCACCACCCCCCCCCGGTCGCCCACTTACAGGCGGCTGCGGGTATGAACTTCGTCCAGGTGGGCTCGAAGATCGTGGGTGTCAATGGCAAAGACATCGACACCGACAAGGTGTCATCGACTCCTGGTTATGGGAAGTGTCTACCGGCCCTCCGCCGTTCTCCGTCAAGTATGGCTTCGTCGAGTTCGCCGACAAGGTTTACTACATGGATATGTTCACCAAGGATCCGAAGTGCGAGGTTCTTGACCCAGCGAGTGTCGACACGTCCTGGTGCCCCCCTGCGACGACCTTCGTTCAGCGGTCGCAATGTGTCGCTCACCACGCACCCACTTCACCGTGGGATCTTGGTCTCGATGGAGGAGAGCGAAACCTACCTCTTCGACATCCACCGCCGGGGCGACACGGCCTGGGTGAAGCTGCTCGGTTTGGTGTCGCTGCCGTTCGAGGAGCGCTCCATGTACTCCAAGGTCTACGGCCTGTGGTTCTAGAGTGTGACAACCCAGAAAATCAGATTAATCTAAAACCACGCTAATCGCTATTTAGCAGTAAATTAAGATTTTATAAACGCAAACAAAGTATAACGTCATATTAATATTAATCGCTTTGTTAAACAAAGTTCCTATTACATAATATTATCCAGAGTTCAATCCGAATTATTAAGTCAAACATATAACATCGAGTATACTTCAGAATCAATTATAAAATCCATTGCAATCAAAGGTGAAACATTACAGACAAACTCGAAATTAAATAATGATAATTCTCTACAGTGGTTGACATACAAGAATTCCTCACAAACGAAAGTAAAATATCACAACTCAAGTTTATTTATAAAAGTTAGTTATAAGCGAAACTAAAACAATAATCCAATCATCGAATTAATTACATCATCAAGAGGATACAAACATACATCCAAATCAAAGATATATCATCCTTATGTCATTCAAAGTCAATTACAATAATCCCTTAAAGTGAAGGTAAAACAGTAAATACAAGCCTAGATTTAATTACAAGAATGCATTACCACTGATACAATATAATTACAACTTTGTTTAAGTTACAAAGAATAAATCATCTATATAATCTCAGAACCTTCTACAAGAAGTTATTATCAAATAACATATATCATTCTTTCAATCTCAAAAATACATCACCATATGATTTCACTGTAAGCAAAAGTAAAAAATTACAACCCAGTATTATTCACAAGAATCCATACAAGCAGAAAAAGAATAATAATAATACAATCTCTGAATTTATTACAAGAATGATTTTCATCAGATCATCACATAAGTATGATCTAAATGCTTGCATTCATCTTGTTGAAGCCCCAGTATCAAGCCCAACCAAAGTGATTCTTCACTTCAAAAGACCAGCACAAATTCCTCACAATGCATCCTCATTTAGTAACCAATGGACCAACAGATACCTATATAAACAATACCATGAGAGGGCAGTGGAGATAATCAAAGGTGCACAGTAAAGTAGTAAAGCATAGCCTGCACATTCAGGATAGCAAACCAACCCTTCCCATATCCCAAACGCATCAAGCAGACCAGCCCTATCCAGAAGGGCAACTCATTACCACCGTTCCTCATAAAACCCTGCCCAGTTTCACTCATCAGGAAGAGCAAGGAGAAAGGGAGTAGCAGGGTGGTCAAATGGAGCACAGGAGGAAGAGGAGACTTAAGAGATAGAGTCATGGTAATAAAAAGAATAGGAAATGGTAAAAAGGAATATGCACAGTTCTGAGGGATAAGGGCAAATTAAAAATGAACAGCACAGTGGTAACTAGGATAATGCACAGGCAATAGATAAGCCAGCCCTCCCCAAGAGATAAGCCAGCCCTCCCCAGCAAGAGATAAGTCGGCTCACAGGAAGGGGATAAGCCAGCCACACAGGCACAAGATAACCCAGCCGAAGACAATCTCCCCAACATGCATATCCCCCACAAAGGCCACACTGCTCTTTACAAGCCTCACCAGACCACCCAGTCCCTTCCATTCCCAAACCAGCCGAAGGCAAGGCCAACCAAAGGCAACCAGAGCTACCACATCCCAAGCTCCACCAAGCCCACTGCCCTCCCAAACCCAAGGCCACACCAGGAAGGGAGGAAGGAAGTATAGAGGAAGGGAGCAAGGAAGAAGGGCCAAACCTGCAGAGCCAGGACCATCGGTAGAGCCAGGCATCAAGCAAGCCAGGAGCTTCACCAACAAGGGCGAAGCCTGCAGCCATCAAGCCACTGGAAGGGGAGGGGAGGCACCAGGGGAAGGAGAGCACCGGCGGCGACGACCAGCACCCCGACGCTACCATCCAGCCCCAATCAAACCCAGGAGGTAACCCTAGTTGCACCTCAGTAGAAATCCACACACATACACATCATTCACATACCACCCATTCTCAGTGACAACAACTGGTAGCTCTGAGTTCTCAGTTCATCACAGAGCAAGGGATCAAGAATCAGAGAGGGTAGGGAGCGGGGTGATACCCCAGGGTAGCCACAGTCGAGCCACCACCATCAATCCCGTTAAGCATAATCATCTAGCAGCTGAACCACCATCATCAAGCTTGTGCATCAACCAAGCATCTAAAGCCAACAAGTAAAAATGAATCATTCCATTTTGAAGAACATCAGTAAGCATAAGTAAATGAAGCAACCAAATCATGTAATCCTGTTTAATCAGGGCGGGGGTTAGGGGAAGAGAAGGAACTGGGCCGGGCTAGGGTGAGCCGTAGGGTAGCAAAGCAATGATCAGAGAGAGAGGGCCGAGGCGGCGGCTCTAGGGTGAAGAAGGAGTGGAGCCGTGGCGCGGCGACTCACTGGTAGTGGGAAGCCAGAGAAGGGTAGCCGGATCAGACGAGGAGAGGCCAGGAGGCGGGCCGAGCAGTGGCGGCGGCTGCCCCTGTGCCGCCGCCGGACTAGAGAGGAGGTGGAGGCGCCGTAGGGAGGTGGCGACGGTGGCGAGCCGGAAGGGGAGCAACCGAGCAGCGGGCGCAGCACGGGCCAGGGAGGAGGAGGCGGCCGGAGAGGAGGAGCCGGTTGGGGAGTAGAGGAGGCACCAAGCGGAGTCGGCGACGACGCCATGCCGACCGAAGGGAGGCGGCCGGAGGAGGAGCCAGAGGCCGGCGACCGAAGGGGAGCCAAGAAGTGGCAGCGGCGGCACCAAGAAGGGAGGAGGAGGAGTGAGATCTGGGTTTGGGGAGATTGGGGGAGAGAGAGAGAGAGAGAGAGAGAGAGTCGGGTGGGGTGTCGGCCAGTTAGGGTTAGGGTAGAAAAGAAAATAGAAAATGGGTAAAAGGGAGATAGAGGAAAGAAAGAAAAATTAAGAAATAAATAGAAGAAAATTTTGTAGAATTGTTATAAATTCAAATTAGGTAGAAGAATTGAACTACTAGTATAGCTGCGATTTTCATTTGAGTCACTAGTAAGTTAGGTTATATAATCCGCGTTAGAGTATTTGGCAGTAAAATGACCGGTAGGAATTAAAGGCGAAAAATGTGTATAAATTGAATCGGAACTTCAGATTTGAGTTAGTCGTCGACAGAACCCCCAAACTAAATAAATAAGTAAATTGGGCGTTAGAGATAATCTATTCAAGTAGGTTCGCTTATTTAGCACCGGCATAAAATCAAGTTAATCATTTAATTGACCACGTGAATTTGATAGATTTCGTTATGCTCAAATAAAACTTGATGGATTTAATAAGATGCGATCACGTATAGTTTATTCTTCTCGTGCGATAAAACGTGAGTATCGGCAATCCTAACCCTAGAATCGGTATTCTAGAACGACCATAATTGGGGAGTGCTAACTCAACGGGGTTTCGAAACTGCTATCAATTTAAGATCCGCTAATAAAAGAATCATCTGACTAATATGCACTGCACATAGTCGCACATATTATTGCTACGTATTTAATTATGTATTTATTATTTCGCACCGTCGTATAAATTGCAGCGGGTGAACCAACAGGAATAGCTAGTATCAATTTAAATGCGGTGACGATCGGCCTCTGATTCATGCAGCAAGCTACTCCCTTGTTCATAAACATAGCTATTTTAAATATCAACTGTATATTGCTTTATCATATATGTATTGCATCAAAACTATTTTCTCAAAACTAAATTGGATTTGAATGAAATTGGGAAGATAAGAAATGAAATGAAAGAAAAGAAGGAATGTGACTAAATAGGTTGGTAAAGGGGGGCTTGGGCTGGGGAAACACGATAATGATGCTGAGGTAAGAGGTGGGACCCCTTTGCATATGGTTATAATATAAGGACCAACAAAACTCTTACTCGGTCGGAGGCCGTAAATTCAGTGCCAACCATTTTCCCGTTTCGACGGGCAGAAAGTGTTACCTGTTACGTAATTATACTCTCCACATCGAGTAAGTAAGTACGGGGAGGATCCCAGAACATGGGGGACCCAGGACGGTATACTACCGCACAGTGGAGTGTTGGGACCGGAGGGGGGGCCGGCCAACCAACATTACTGGAACTCGGTGTATGACGAGGTCAGCAACGTGATTAAATCAGCACCGACGGAAAGTAATGGGTGGAGACTTAATCACGTAATTGGAAAATGTTCTGTATTCTGAACCCGAAATCACATCAAAGGAAATGCAGTGGACCTAGCTCAGAGAGGGTTCAGGATAGCTATGGGTAAAGTGGCACAAGCCTGTGTAGTGCTATACAAATCATGAATTCATGCTAGTCTCCTGGATTGGAGTCTACGGGAACCGCTAGGGGTCTTTCTTCTCTCCGAGTAATCAAGTAGTCTCTTCAGAAATTAAAATTTGCAACCTGAGTTTTAATGACTATTTTCAGAATAAGAGATGAGTTATGAATTTTGATAAGGACGAAATTTAGAGTCATCAACTACATTTTAGCTATTAATGCTTGCTGAGTACACTATAGTACTCACTCTTGCTATCTCTCCCCTTACTTAGATCCTAATCCGACCGGGAGTTATCCCGAGTGGGATGAGGAATTTCGTAGGTACCGAAAAGGCCACAGGTGACGGGGGTGTTGGGTACGAGAAGCAGGGCGAGATGATCGCCCCTTTCGACTCGTGGGACGAGGAGACTATCGGAGGAATCTAGCAGAAAATAGCGGGAAGTGTTTTCCCCTTTGTAATTAAATATTTGTATTCAGAACCCTAGACCTGTGTGGCTACTGTTGTAGTAAAGAGCAGTTTCTATTTTATTGTTCTGCTGCGTTATTTCTGATAAATGGCTTACTATTCGTTGGAGCAGTATTCTACTAGACAAACGAATAGTAATCCGTATGTCTAAGTGTGATTACCCTTAGGGTAATGACACGGGGCGTCGCATAGATGTCGCAGAGGGACGGGCGCCTCTGCGTGCACAACCTCGACATCGTGGGCACAGAGCCCGAGCTAGAGTGCCAGACATACCAGCTATCGGATCCCGGACCGATCACTACGTAGAGCTCGCGCAGTGTGTTGGGGACCAGCGCCAAGCTGATCTACCTGGGGAGCGGCAAGTTCTGCGTCGTGCAAGCCGCCGCCAAGCGACGCGGTGCGGAGGCCGACCATGTTGTGATGACCATGACGGTTTTCAAGGTGATCGATTCCAAGAAGCAGGTGAAGTGCGAGTTGGCGTCAGCGAGGAGGCGGTCGAGCCGGGAACGCAAGATGAATGTGAGCTGGGTGGCCTCGGAGTTGGGGCGCGCGTGCACGGGCAAGGCCTTTGAGTCTGGCCGTTAGCGCCAGCAAGCAGCAGCTGTGCCGGGTGAACCTGTGGAGCCGCACGTACGTGGTGCGAGGTGGCGCCGGGTGAACTTTGGATGTGAGGCATTAGTGGTGGATAACGAGCCAGCTAGGCTCGACACTACTTGGTCAAACTCGTTAAGGAACTGAACTCGGTTCGGCTCGTTAAACAAATAAGCAAAAATGTCTGCTCGGGTCGACTCGTTATGAACTCACGAGTTGGCTTGTTTGGCTCGGGACCGCGGGAGGGCGCCGAGCCGGACGCGGAAGGAGACGACGTGGGGTGGAGGCTGGATGCGGAGGGGGAGGGCAACGGGTTGGACACTGGACACGAAGGGGGAAGGCCTCGGCGGAGGCCGGATGCGGAGGGGGAGGGCGCCCAGCGGAGCCCGAGCTCAAGGTGGGATGCCGAGCTTGGGAGGCGGGAGACCGAGGCCAGAGTGGGAGGTGGATGCGGGAAGCTTGTTGGGTTGGATTCTAATATAAACGAGCTTAACGAGTTGCTCATGAGCTGGCTTGAACTCGGCTCGTTAAGATAACAAAATGCCATCTCAGCTCGGCTTGTTTATGTCAAAGAGCGTTCCTTTTACTTTCCAGTCTATCAACTGTATCAGAACAAGAATCCAATGGAGATTCTGAACCAACCAGGTTGAAACTTTGCAACACATGGTGATCGATCCATTGGTAAGACCAGACAACAGATAACAAGGTAGCAACAAATCATCACAACCATATTACACAACTCATTGATTGCCGCCTTCTACTAGTGTCACACAAATGTGGCCAAATGACGAATTATTCGACACTCCAGAAAGGTCAATCAGTGCCACGGATCCTTCTCATGAGTATGGCCGATCTAACCATCAGGAAATCACTGAACCTGTCCACAGCTGAAAACAGTAGCAATCGCCAGCTTCCCTTGAAGTAAAGCACTGCCAAGGATGTCCAGAAACCAATCACGTAGAACAACGTTGAACTGCCAAATAGTATCAGATTACCAACTTTATCGTCGTCTTCGTGTTCTTCGGGCTGAGGAATCAACGGATCAGCGGAGCAACTCTTCCGCAGTGGCGCACCACACAGATATGGATTGCCTTCGTAGCTGCTCTGACCAAATGTGATGAACTGACCCTTTGTACCCAGTGTAGGGCCTGACAGGTTGTTGTATGCCACCGAGAACACCGCAAGGGATTGTAATGCTACTAATTCTGGTGGAATTTGGCCTGTCAAGCTGTTGTGAGATAGATCTAAGCTCTCAAGGTTACTTAAATTTGATAAGGACTTCGGTACTGGTCCACTAAATGAATTGTTTGAGAAGTTCAGTGCCCGCAACCATTGCATGCTACCTATACTTTCTGGAATGGATCCTTCCTACTGGTTGAAAGAGAAATCGAGTCCAGACATGTAGCTGAGGATGTTTCCCTTGTAATAGTCTTGCCTACTTTTCGTTGTGAATTTCTCCTGATCAGTTTCCCACGAAGTAACATCGAACTGTGCTGATTCGGAAAAAATAGAAGTTTCCATACAGTCCCATATTGCTCAAGCATGACGGTATATGTTCAGATAGCATATTATTAGACAGATCTAGCAGGCGCATTTGGTTTGGAATCATCCCTTCAAACATATTTCCTTTCAGCAGTAGCACTCTTAGCTGCGGAAAAGCCCGAGCTATAGTGCTTGGGATTGCACCACCCAATTGGTTATAGCGCAGATCTATTGTCTTCAGAGTAGCATTGAATGACAAGGCCAGGGGAAATGTTCCGCTGAAATTATTCTCACTTAGATGTAGATATGTCAAATTGGGCAAAGAGGGTACCGGCCCAGAAAGATGGTTTTTTGACAGATCAAGAAACTCAAGACGCTGAAGGTAGGATAGCTCTATAGGAATTGATCCAGAAAAATTATTCCCTCTTAGATTGAGGACATAAAGAAAACTCATCTGGCTTATGCACTTTGGTAGAGATCCAGTCAACTTGTTATTGCTAATATCAACGACACCAAGATTCAGGTTGTTGCAAATGCTTTGAATCTCCCCAGATATGTTATTATCATTTAGCACTAGATAATACATGTAAGTAAAGTTTATGACTTCAGGGAGTGAACCGTGGAAGCTGTTGCCAGATAGAAACAAAACTTCGAGGTTGGATAAAGTTCCAATAGAACAAGCCGCTATGTCATCTGACATATTGTTGTAAGATAAATCTAAAGTTTTAAGATTCCATATATAACTAAAAGCTGAAGGGAATATACCTTGAAAAGAATTCCTGGATAAGTTTAGGTGGTACAGATTTGGGAATGTAATGTTGATGTCCATAGGAAGCTCTTTGCTTAGCATATTGCAAGATGCATCTAACCATGCTAAATTATCATTTACTTTGGATGGAAGAACAAGTGGTCCAACAAAGGAGTTCTCTCGCAAATTCAAGTGCCATAGGTATATATTGTTCTCCATTAACCATGCAGGGAAATAACCACTTAGATTGTTGCTTGACATATCAATAAAGTATAATCCATGCTGATCCAACAAGAAACTTGGCATAGCACCAGAGTTGCCATTTAGGTTGCAATTTGATAGTTCAAGAACTTGAAGCTGACTGGATATATTTGCTGCTGGATTCTCAGTTTGCACTTCCAAGTTGATACTGTTGCTTGACTGGATATATTTGAGTTGGAGATGATTTGCGAAGGAACTTAAAAACAGCCGACCTTCAAGTTGGTTATTAGTGAGGGAAAGTTGCACCAGTGATGTCATATTTGCGAAGAGAGGGAAACCTCACTGTTAAGTGGTTATAGCATAGATCAAGAACTCTGAGAGAAATTAGATTCGTAATGCATGATGGGAGTTCCCCGAAGAACAAATTTTCATTTAGATGTAACTCTTGAAGACTTGTCATATTGCAAACAGCTGCGAATGAAAGGAAGAAATGTGATGTTAAATTGTTAATTAATAGCTGATTACTTATATGTAATGTTTTTTATACTACATTTATATATAGTTAATGAGAACAGCAACAAGCCCACCATACTGATACAAAATAGCAGTCAGAATGCTATATGATGTGACCAATTTTATAGCAGTAAATTGCACAGGACACCACGACAATTAATTATTAATTAATGTAGTTGTCGTGCAAAATCTTGCGACGAGGGGTGGGGCACCATACCTCTTGGTAAGTTGCCAACAATTCTATTCCGGCTCAGATCAAGAACACGCAGCTTTCTTTTGCTCAACCCTGTAAGAAAAAAGTAAGTAAACCTAACTAAGAATTGAGGTGTGCATAAAAAAGACATACATGCAAGATGATTACTTTGGATAATTAGGGCATTGGCTATGGAGTTGCCGCTAAGGAGTAGGGATCGTAACGATGGAAGTCCAACCAAGGATGAAATACTACTTTCATTCAGCTGATTTCGAGATAGGTCAAGAATTGCTAATTTGTGTAAATTAGACCACACTTCAAACCCTGCATAAAAGGGAAAGATACCATGAATATTAAACTAGTCAATAAATCAAAGAAGATTCAATGCAATACAAAGTCTAAACAAAAGAAAGATGTCAAAATAAACATTTCACCTAAGACTATATTCAACAAATCTGGATAACTGGGATAGAAATAAAAAATAGGCTAAATACAATATGTAAATAAAGGAGAACGATTTTCCCACATGTACATGTAGGTATATGTACAAAGTACAATAACCACCATCAAATGTACCCCGAGATTGATGCAAATATTCAAAATTCAAGCCAACCATCCCATTTTCTAATCACTGTAATGTCATTGCACAAATCTCAAAGCACTTTGGAGGACTAGGATAGTACATGTACCTACATGTACATGTGGTTTTGCATTTTCCGTAAAGAAAAACACTAAATACTATATCTTGACACGTTAAAGCTATGTCGTGCTGAATAACCAAATAGCCATAATATTTATCAGTAGAAGTAAAAAAAATTCTAATAGTGTTAAAAAGAGATTGAAAGCTGGCTAATGCATCTGGAGAGAGAAGACCTGCACCAGGCATGCATCCCTTTACACCGAGGTAACTCAAGGACAGATTCCGCAGCTCCTGCAAGGGAAGGAACAAAGAAGCGTTGAGTAGCTGCAACTCTCCAGTTCCACCAAGGTTGAGGCCCGTGACACGACCTGTGCCGGAGTCGCAGGTCACCATCTCCCACTGGCAGCAATTCTTATTAATCCAAACCAAGGGAAACTGATAATAGTCCCCCAGCGCGTGGGAAATGTCTAGAAGTGCCCTCCTCTCCTCGTGCAAACACCCATTGCATACAACCAAGCATAGCAGGACCAAACACCAACTGCAGGGGTTCCTCATGGTCACTCCCCAATCGCCGTCCCAATACACACTCGCAAATTCCTACCCAGTCGCAGCAATCTTATACTGATGAGTGATGACCACACTAAACAAGAACCAGTGACCATCTCTGCACTGCACTCTCTTTTGGTGGGATACTGGGATCACACGACCGAAGACTTGCAGGCTCCAAGACTATAACTGTAGGCATGATTGCGACGGCAATGGCTGTGTACCGAACGGAACAGCAATACAAAGACCTCGAGGCTCAGTTTCAAGCTGGGTCGCGTACGGTGTGGGTAGTAAGAGGCGCACCGAACGAAGAGGCGCCTGGAATTCTATACGCCGAATTGCTGATGTAGTGATGTGCTTGGTGCCTTGGTCCTCGGTTGCAAGATTCAGAAGAAAGTAGACTGCTCCACTTTTGACCCAAATCGGCATGCGGCGACCAATCTGGCCATCCCATTATCGGCGTCTTCCACGGCCTCCTTTTTGGAACGGCAGGGCCTTCCATCAGTTGCTGGTCTCACCACTGGAAGCGATGCTCACCAAGCGCGCTGCTCTTTGCTGACCCTCACAAACACGGCGGGTGCTGGATCCCCACTTTCATCCTCGTGCAATGAGTAGCTAGGCTCCCTTCGGTGATGGATCCGGCCCCATGCTTTACAGTCACAGCTCCAGCGATCTCACAGAACGGATCAACGGGAGCTGACCATACTTTAGATACAGAGCTTACTCGAGCTTACTTGGGATGGAGCAAGAGGTCTTGGCCGTTGAAGCCCTCGGGGAAGGGGTTGAAGAAGTCAGCGTCAATGGGGAGGCCAGCGAGGACGCCGGCGAGGACGTCAGCGGCGGCGCTGTGGTGGTGGTGCTCCTCCGACACCAACTTCACCGGTGACTCCGAGTCTCCGCCCATGTAGCGAGGCCTAGTATGCATTGATGACCTGGCCCATGTGAAGGCCCAGTTTTATTTTCTGAACCGCCCGCGAAGGCCTGGCCCACTTCGGACGTGTTGTGTTGTCCGATCCCATCTCTGTATGCACGCGCCCCATCCCTTCTTCCCCTGGTTCAAACTCGCAACGCGCTTTTGTTCCATCTCGCCTCTTCGCTTCATCTCCGCTCTGCTCCTCGGCTCGGCTCTCTCCTCCCTCGTAACCCTAACCCTAACCACCGGCGCCTCCCTGTCATAGACCGTCGCTGCGGTATTAAGAACGAGACTCGATTTAATCGAATCTTGAGTAATCAAGAACAAAGAAGAGGGAACGAAGAGCACGGGAGGGGAAAGTAAGCTACATATTTTTTTCTTCTTTTCGATAATCTCTGATAGTAAACAGTCGGGGGCTTATAAGCCAACAATTCTATTACATGGGTCTGGCCCAATAACGTCTGCTAACGTTTCTTAACCCTAACGCCGCGTGAAGTCTTCTGGACCGTCGGATCTCGCCTGGGCCGATCGAACCATACTAACCACCGTCGGACCTGTCTGGGCCGATCGGACCACCTTAACCACCGTCGGATCTTCAAGGTTGAATCGTTTTTCTTTAACGCCGTCATCATCTCCTTGTGAAGAGGAATGGAGCCAACTCTGCTGCTACTATTCTTCTTCCCCCAATCCTGACATTGTTGCCCCCTTGATTACCAGCTTGTCCCCAAGCTGGAGCTCCTGGAAACCACGTGCGCAAGACCTCATAATCCTCCCATGTAGCCATATCAGCTGGCAAAGATGACCATTTGATGAGCACCTGCAACATTGCGGAATTCCCTTTTTTAACCAGACATCTGTCCAGAATTCCCTCCGGTTGCACTTCCTTCAACGAAAAATCAACTAGGTTGGGTATAGAAGAGAAGACTGGTGTATGATCAGGTACTTGTTGTTTCAGTTGCGAAACATGAAACACTAGGTGTACAAGAGCTCCCGCCGGTAACTCCAGTTTGTAAGCTACTGCTCCAATCCTCTCGAGAATGGAATATAGTCCATAGTACTTATATGACAATTTAGGATATGGGCGATTAACAACCGAAGATTGTGCATATGGTTGTAACTTCAAGAATAATTTCTCACCCACTTGAAATTCTCGGAAGGATCTGTTGTTATCGGCATATTGTTTCATTCTCAATTGGGCCTTTGTCAGCTGCTATTTCAATAATTCAGAGTAGACTTCCCTTCCGTCCAAAATGTCAATTACTACTGAGTTGTTAGCCAATGTCAGATCTGGTAAGAGACCACATTGAGGTTCTATACCATACAGAGCTTTATAAGGAGTGCAGCCTAAAGCCGAGTGGTAGCTTGTGTTATACCAATATTCAGCCAACGGTATCCACTGCTGCCATTTGGTTGGAGTTTCTTGAACTGCACACCGTAAGTACATCTCTAGGCATTGGTTCACCCTTTCACTTTGACCGTCGGTTTGTGGGTGATATGCCGTGCTCATCTGGAGTTTAGTGTTCAGCAACTTGAACAGCTCTCGCCACATGGAACTTGTGAATATTTTGTCCTGGTCAGAAATAATAGAGCGAGGAATGTCGTGTAGTTTAACTATGTTGTTGAGGAATGTCCTTGCCACTTGGACAGCGGTGAATGGGTGCTTGAGGGGAAGGAAGTGTGTGTACTTTGTGAATCTGTCCACCACCACTAACACTGTATTGTATCCTTCGAATCTTGGTAACCCTTCAATAAATCCATGCTCAAGTCTTGCTAGGCTCCTTCGGGTACAGGAAGAGGACATAACAACCCCGGTAACTTGCAATTCTCGCGTTTTGCTTGCTGGCATACTTCCACATTGTTTCACAAAGTTGTCTACATCTTGCTTCAAACCAGACCAGCTGAAGAGCTTCTTAACCCTTTGATATGTAGCCCTGAATGCCGGAATGACCTCCAATTGGTGAAGCATGGAAGGCCTGAATCAATTTAGTTTGTAAACCGGCATTAGAGCCCACCCATATCTTGTGATGATGCCAGATAAGGCCTTCCTTTAAGGAATAACCGTGGTCATTGGAGCCGGTGACAGCTAATTGTTTCAGCAGTTCTTGAGCCTGATTATCCACCACATAAGAATTTACAACCTCTTGAATCCATATTGGTTGTGCCATGGAGATTGACTGAACATGATAGCAATGACCCACTCTGGACAAGGCATCTGCCACTTTGTTGTTTTCCCCTTTTTGACACTGGAACTTGTATTGTAATCCAATTAACTTAGTCATTGCCTTTTTCTGTAACTCGGAATGTAAGATCTGATCCTCTAAGTTGCATAGGCTTTTGTGATCTGTTTTAATGATGAAGGGTCCTCTTTGCAAGCATTGTCGCCACTTTTCTACAGCCATCATAATTGCTAGAAACTCCTTCTCATAAATGGACAACTTCTGATTGTGAGCACCAAGAGCTTTACTGTAAAAGGCCACCGGGTGTCCTTTTTGGCTGAGGACTGCGCCGATACCTGTGTCACATGCATCTGTCTTGATAGTGAATTGTGTGTGAAAATCTGGTAGTGACAGGACTAGAGTGTGACTTATTGCTTCCTTGAGCTGATCGAAGGCTGTTTGTGCTCTATCATTCCACTGAAAGCCCTTTTTCTGCAACAAAACTGTTAAAGGTTTGGCGATGATGCCATAATTCTTAACAAACTTTCTATAATACCTGGTTAAGCCAAGAAACCCTTGTAATTCAGTTACATTAACCGGTTTAGGCCATTGCACCATTGCTGTAGTTTTTGATGCATCAGTAGCCACTCCTTGATCGGAGATAATATGCCCTAAATATTCCAACATCCTTTGAGCAAAACTGCATTTGCTTCGCTTAGCAACTAATTTGTGTTGTCTCAGTGTTGCCAATACGATATTCAAGTGTTACACATGAGCTGCCAAGTCTTTACTATATACCAATATGTCATCCATAAAGACTAAAATAAACTTTCTCATATAGGGTGCAAAGATAGAATTCATGAGACATTGAAAGGTTGCTGGCGCATTTGTCAATCCAAAGGGTATAACTCGAAATTGAAATAGGCCGTGATGGGTTTTAAAAGCCGTCTTATGTTCACCACTTTCAATCATTCGAATTTGGTGAAAGCCAGCCTTCAAATCCAATTTAGAAAAGAAACTAGTTCCTGCCAATTCATCTAAGAGCTCATCAACTATTAGCATGGGGAACTTACTTTTCACCGTTAATGAGTTGAGCTTTCTATAATCAACGCAAAATCTCCATGTGTTGTCTTTCTTCTTCACCAATAAGACAGGTGATGCAAAGGGACTGAGGCTGGGGGTAACTGTGCCCGATTTGATCATTTCAGTGACTTGTCGTTCAATTTCGTCTTTTTGCAAAGGTGAATATCTATAGGGTCTTGAATTGGTTGGTGTTGTATCTGGCAGTAATGTAATAGCATGGTCGTATAGTCGATGAGGAGGCAAATGTGTGGGATCTTGAAACACATCCTGATAGTCCAACAAAACCTTCTGCACTGCATCGGGCAAGGAATCTTGTTCTTGTTCTGGAGATTGCTCTAATATGACAGTGGCCCATATATCATTGCCCTTATGCCATTTTTCCATCCTCTTCACAGATATCTCTTGCAATTCCATTGAAGTTTCAGTATTGAGAACTCCTTGCAATCTGATCGGTTTACCTTTGTGCTCAAACTCCACCCATTTCTCTCTCTAGTGGCATTTCATCACTCCACATTGCTCAAGCCAGTCGGCCCCTAAAATGGCATCATAACCCCCCAGGTTAAGAAATTTCACATCATGATGGAAAGTATTTCCTTGTATCCACCAAGTCATACCGAGCATTACCTTATCACTATAAAGGACTTCTCCATTTGCTACTCGAACTGCCATTGTATTCACAGTTACTGGCCTCCCTCTGATTCTTTCAACCAATTCCGTATTTACAAAGCTGTGAGAACTACCAGAATCAATCAACATTAGCATGATTTAGTTTCCTATCAATGCCCTCACTCAGATTGTTTTGGGGTGATTTGATCCGGAGATTGCATTCAAAGACAACTGTAGCTCCTCTTCTTCGTCGGCTTCTTCAACAATAACTGCATCCAACACTTCATCAGAGGGAACCTCTTGAGCCTGCATTGCTTTGATTTGACCTTGTTGCAATTGTTGACATCTGTGTGTAGGTGTATATTTTTCACCACACCGGAAACACAACCCATTTGACCTTCGGTATTCCTTAAGTTGCTTGGCTTTCCATAACTCTCCTTTGTCAAACCACGATAGTCATTTGTTGTGGTTCGGTCCTTCGAAAATTTCCTTCAATTTTTCCAGAGTTTGTAGAAGAACCTGTATTTCTGTTTAAGTGTGTATATCTTTTGGTTCTGTCTGCCACACCCTCTTGTACACTAGCAAGAGTGGCCATCATTGCCACAGTTGTAGGCATTTGAATCTCTACTGAGGCTCTCAATTCTTCCTGCAGTCCTAGAATAAATCGGGTTACAAGCATCAAACCTCCAATGCTTTGATCATACAACCGAATTTGATACACCAAGCCATCAAACCTTTTCTTATAGTCTTCCACATTGCTAGTTTGCTTAAGGAGCAGAAGTTCTCTAATTCGGTCTCTTTGGGTATTTCCCTCGAATTCAGCTACCACTGCTTCTCTGAATTGATACCAATCATGCCACCCTTGAGCTACTTTGTAAGCTTGATACCAATGTGCTGCACAGTCATTCATGTACATTGTAGCTGCAGCCACCTTGAAACCTTTCGGAATCGTATAGAGTGCAAAAAACGTTTGACATTTATCAATCCAAATCCTAACATCCGTTCCATTAAATTTTGGGAAATCCATTTTAGGCATCCAATTTCGCCTATTTTACTCCTGATGCCCTCGTTTCATCTCCTGTAACTCGGAAATCACTGGCGTACAGGGGGGGGGGAATTGCACTTGAGTTGGATTTGGTGCTGGAGGGATCTCTAGTAGCGCTGCTCGCTGAATCGCAGTCTCACCAGGTTTCACTCCCACAATTCCCGCTTCATCTCTGGTTGGAATCACCAACCGAGGCGGCGCGGCCGTCTTGAGCGACTTCGCCACCGCGACTTGTTCCTGTTGTAGCTTTCCGATTGACTCCAGTGCCATGGTCACTCTTGTCTACATATCATCCATTCTCACTCCTTGCTGGTCCAAACGAAGGTCTACCGCCACCATGTGAGAGTTCATTCCCTCCCTTATCATTCTCATCTCTGATTTCAGCAAATCGACTAACCTCACTTCCATGCCTTCCATGGCCGCCACCACTTGACGAACCTGGACTCCTTGCTTTGTCGGAGCCGTGATGTTCCTTCTCTAGGTCGACCGAACCTCATGTTAGGAATCACAACAATCACTAAAAAGCAATCGTCAACCCTCCTTTGGAGTTTTACCAGTCAAGACCGCGAGGATCTAGGAACTACCAACGGATTGAGCGAGCTCTGATACCATCTGTCATGGACCGTCGCCTGCGAGCTGTCGGCGACGAGACCTGACGAATTCGTCGGAGTACTGAAGAACAGCAAGAGGGGAACGAAGAGCACGGGAGGGGAAAGTAAGCTACAGATCTTTTCTTCTTTTCGATAATCTCTGATAGTAAATAGTCGGGGGCTTATAAGCCAACAATTCTATTACATGGGCCTGGCCCAATAACATCTGCTAACGTTTCATAACCCTAACGCCGCGTGAAATCTTCTGGACCGTCAGATCTCGCCTGGGCCGATTGGACCATACTAACCACCGTCGGATCTATCTGGGCCGATCGGACCACCTTAACCACCGTCGGATCTTCAAGGCTGAATCGTTTTTCTTTAACGCCGTCATCGTCTCCTTGTGAAGAGGAACGGAGCCGACTCTGCTGCTAGCCTGCTACTGTTCTTCTTCCCCAATCCTGACACTCCCGTCTTCCACCGACGTGGCCCCGCGCCACCTCAGGCCATGAATGAGCCCGAGCCCCCACCGGCGAGGACGAGCGGCGGCGGCCGCGAACCACCATCCTACGGTCGGTGATGCCGGATCCGGAGGCATCGTAGCTGCCTGACCTCTCGTTGGAGACGATGAGTCGTGAGGGGGTGGCACCGTGGCGACGAAAGCGGGGGGAGGGGAGGGGGATGCGCTGCGTCAGGAGATGGAGAGTCGGCCTACCAAACCTGGTGCGCGAGTCCATTCGGGTTCGAGTCCGCTCTTCCTAGGGACAAGGACCTGTGGACCGAAGCGGTGGATCCCTATACGGAGTCCTCGTAGGTTGTGCCGGCCGCACTCCGCGGGAGGGAGAAAAAAGGTTTCCGACGAAACCTTATTGTTGTTCTTGCCCTGTTTACCATGTTGCAGAATTCAGCGTTTCCTGTATGTGCAAAATTGCCCTGTGGTTATTGCTTGCTCACACAGTGGTTCGAATTAGAGTTTCATTCTGAGTTATGGTATGGAATTGTTGTTTACTAGTATTAAGAGGCACGACTTAGCTGATCTTAAATTAGGGTTTCGCTCTCAATTGGGATAGCTTGTGTCTTAAATTAGGGCTTGTTTTTCAATTATGTCATGAAATTATTTTTTACTGGTATTAAGCCACAACGATTTGTCTATGTTAGGGTGAAATTGTTGTTTCATGGTATTCAATGATAAGGTTTTGCATATCTTAAACGAGCGCATGATACTGTTGATGTCTGTTTTTCTTTCAGAATTGACAGCTCAAACTGGGCTTTTATTTCTGAATTAGGATTGTAAGAACGTTGGCTTTGCTTTAAAAATGTTATGCTGCCAAATATATCCTGTTTGGCGGTAAGATAATAGCTGTAGATGTTTTTCATTTTGTGAGCTTGAGTTAGTAATGATTGCATTATGTACACTTGTACAGTGTCTGTTTTGTCTCGCAAGCCATACACAATCATGTGAAGATATTTTATGGCTGTGAGCAAGGAATTTTTGGCGTAAATAGGACTGTTTCTATCGATTATTACGCAAATAGCGTCTGACACGAAGGCATTGCAATTTTGACACCACGAGATGTGGCTATGCTACAAACGCATACGACCATAGCTATCAAGATTGAACAAAAGGTGAATTTATTCATTCAGCTTCAATTTATTTTAAATGAGAATATCATGCTATCTAATAATGAAAATATATACTTGTGCAGCTATACAAGAAGGAATGCATCAACACTACACGCTCGTAGCTGGGGTCCACCTAAAGGGAAGCCGACCCGCACATCAAGACTAAATCGATGCCTTCCCCAACTCTTCCTCAGTGTCACCACGTCACTTTTTGTGCAAGCCAAGTAAGAGTTCAAGTTGGACACATTCTGTAATTCAATTCGGTCTCTGAAGACAACACCGACTTCAAACATGCATAGAAGTCGCATACGGACTCCGTTTGAGGTGTATGAGTACATGATGGAAAGCTTATCTCGTCCTCTTTCCAACGGATCTGGCTTCACCTCTAAATTCCTTTTGTGCGTGCCGCAATCATCAAAACAATTTAGGACTGATTCTGAATTCAAGACCACAGGTGCTGCGCCACGTCCACTTGGGCCTATGGGCCTTGTACCTCCTAGGGGCGTGCGTCCACCTCCCCTGGCCACCACCCCCTACCATCTCCCTCATATATACTCATGTGTGCGACACTTTAGGGTTTTGGGATTTTGTTTGCTTAGGCCCTGTTTGGTACAGCTCCAGATTCTTATTTTTCAAATTCTACTCCTGATTCTCCAAGAATCCACTCCTCTGAGAATCCGGAGCTATCAGAGGAAAGTGTTTGGCTGGTAGGTTAGCTTCGGATTCAAGAATGAGAGGATTGTATGGAAAATGTCTATACTACCTATGGTTTTAGCATATGTATAAATTTTGTGTACATATTACTATCAACAGTGACATGTTTTTGAAAAAAAATTACCATTCTTTTTAATTATCTTTTAAATTAATATTATTTTAAAAAAATCGGACAGGCAATCGAGCACTGGGCACAGTGTACGGCAAGAGCATGAGCAACTTAAAGGCCAGTCAAGTGGCAGCGCTAGGAAGCGCTGATGATCTGAAACGCCACCTTGTAGCTTGCAGAACTCTGCCCACAAAGATGAGCATGGAAAGAAATGATCATCATAGCAAGAACAGTAAATTAGCCAACCAGACGAGTAATAAACCATTAACACGCTTCACAACGAAATCCGTAGAGTTGCAGTTAGACCCAGATACACATCCATAAACTGGTGGATGTGATACCACAACATAACAATTCAGAAGCACACGAATAGAAGACACTGTTCAGCATGCAAACGACCAATAGCACGGACATGCTATGCTACTACAACTGAGTTAAACCGATCGGTAGAGTATTTTGACACATAGGCTGCGCCCAGAGACGAGCACACAACGAACGCACAAAGCTTTTCCCATTGGCAGACTAAGGGCCTATTTGGTTTGAATCAATGAGTTGCTAAATCAAAATTTTGGTAAAGCCAAAACCCGAGCAATACCAAAACCTAGGCAAAAAAACGGTGTTTGGATTGTAGCGAAACCAATTCACGGGCAATGTTAAAATCTGGGCAAAAAAAATGTGTTTGGATTGAAGCCATACCAAAATTTGCCAAAATTGTAACTGACACGTGGGTCCCGTATGGCATATATTCTTTTTTGCCCCAAAATAAGCCAACAGTGGTCTTATTTTGTTGATAAAATGACAAGGAACACAATGGTTCAATCGGATTGCAAATCGGATACTTGGTTTAGGAAATATGATCATTTAAAACTGATTAATCAAATTAAACCAACAATTAATGCATTGGAATCAACTGACCAAATTACGCCACCTCTCCTTGGCAAGCCCTGGCTGCTTGGCCAAAAAATTTGGTCATGGACTATTTGCTTTCGTACCTGTAAGCCATTTGCCTGGGAGAGGTCGCTCCTGGACGCTGCCTGGGCTTGAGCGTTTCGATGTCGGGCTTCCAGACGTAGGAAGTGAGCGCTCGGGAGCCAGCTGCCTAGGAGCTAGCTGTCTGGGTTTGATGTATGTTGATTGTTTGATCCAATGGTCTATTTTTTATTTATCAATTCCAGGCACATACTTCCAACCAAACAACTCATCTCTAGGTTTGCCTGGCCAGACAAAAATCATCTACTTTTCATGCTACATCCAGACACTATTTTTTTTCAGGCATGAAGTCCAGAGCACCAACCAAACAGGCCCTTGACCGCCAGAATGTTGCCCTGAGAAGTGAAGAAAAAATTTGGTAATGCCAATTTTTTTTTTGGCACTATCAAAATTTGGTACCAAATCAAATCTTAGCCAAATTTTATATGCATTATCAAAATTTGTTATGGTTTATTTAGGTAAAGAACCACACAGCCCCTAAGCCCTCTCACCACGGATCCTCCTTGCCAGCTGAATGTCCTTTGGCATGATTGTCACACGCTTAGCGTGGATGGCACACAGATTGGTGTCTTCAAAGAGACCGACCAGATAGGCCTCTGCTGCCTCCTCAAGAGCAAGCACGGCATGGCTCTGGAAACGCAGATCAGTCTGCACAACAATTCAGGAAAGAAAAGTTAGAAAACACTTAAACAAACTCAGTACATGCAAGATGATTGGATAGTACAAATAGCATGCGTAGGATTAGCGCTTTCACCTTGAAATCCTGAGCAATCTCCCTAACAAGCCTTTGGAATGGCAGCTTCCTTATGAGCAACTCAGTGCTCTTCTGATACTTACGGATCTCACTGCAAAAGTAGGGGAGATAAGATTGTCGATCACATAATATCTTGCAGTCAAACAACTCGTAATATCAATAAACAAGAGCACCATTGCACATACCGAAGAGCAACAGTCCCTGGGCTGTAACGGTGAGGCTTCTTGACTCCTCCAGTTGTAGGAGCAGACTTACCGGCTGCCTATTGCAACAAAACCAGAAGATATTTTATCAAACAAGGAGTTCTACAAGGCAAGATATTATCATATAGCACAGGCAGTACTGAAAAAACAAGGAACTGCAAACTACTGAAATTTACAAGTACAGACCTTGGTAGGGTCGTGCATTTTCCAAATAAAAACAGAGAAAAGACACATATATATAAGCTAACAGGATGTAATCAAAATGCATCAGCCATTACTAACAGTAATCATGCTATGTTACCAACAGCAATAATTATGTAGTGTTGTGCTAACTAATTTAAGCGTTTACACATATTTTTGAGGAAACGGCAAAAGTGCCATTATTGCATTAAAGATTGGAGTAAGTCACAGAACGGAGCCGAAAGGAAAAAACAACCTGAAAACACACGCTAATTACAGAAACGATGAAAAGGAAAAAAAAGAGAAGAAAAAGAACAAGAAAAAACACACAAATTACAAGACCTTCCCGAGCAAAACGATCCGCTAGACGGGAACCCTTCCCCTCCCTGCAGAAAATCCTGCAACTTGGTCGCACCGCTTTGAGTCCAAGCCCAGGCCTCCTCCTTAATTATTTCCTTTAGCCCCGCCGGGGCCTATCGTAGATGCTAAAAAATCCATCTATTTCTCTTTTTCCAAATGTGCCAAAGTGTGAGTATTATTAGCGAGGCTTGGCCCTTCCCAGTAAGGCCACTTGCAGAGTGGAAAACGTCGATCCACCAGTCAGCCATTCTTTGACGAGGTGTCCAGCTGATGGGATTTAGATTCGGGTGCTGCGCCCAAGTGGCCACTAGGGACCAAGTATGTCAGGCATAGGGGCATTCAACAAACAAATGCACAGCCGATTCCGGAGTGTTTGTGCATAAAGGGCACCAATGGTCGTTCTGCATGTGGCGGCGGGCAAGGACGTCTGTTGTCGGCAAACGGTGCTGAATGAGAAGCCAAGCGTAAATTTTGCACTTCTGCGGTGCCCAAACGTTCCAAATAAGCTTTTGGAATGGTGCCTCCATTATAAGATCGAGGAGGCCGACTAGAGGGGGGTGAATAGGCGGTTTTTAAAATATTTTGGCTAAAACCGAGTTTTATGCGGAATTGTAAATCAATTCGATTTTGCTCAATTAAAACCTAAATAAACTAGTCTTGACTAAGTGCACCAACAATATAAGTATATTGATAATAATAGTAAACATACAAAGACATAAAAGCAATTTAATTCTAGGAATGTAAATTGCACAAAGTAAATCACTAGAGAGCAAACAACAATGACACAATGACGTTTTATCATGGTGTTCGGAGACTTGCCGGTCCCTCCTAATCCACGTTGAGGTAAGTTCAAACTAATTGGACCGGCTCCACGAATTAAGCCAAACACCTCAATTCCACTAGTGGTAGCTCTTTCCCGCTCTGGGTAGGTGAGCTCCAACCTTCACAACACGTCGGGCCTTCTCATAAGCTTCTTGAGAAGATCACGGGTCCACGACGCCTCCACACCATCTAGGTGTCGGCAAACACCAAGAGTAATAAGCCAAGCCTCTTGCTTGACTCTCACCACGTGCAACAAATGCACAAGCTTAAGTAGATATGAAATCCACCTCTAGATGCAACACATGCAACTAGAGATCTCTCTCCTTGCTCACAAGGTGCAACACATGCACAATTGAGAGGGGAACCTCACACTAGCTCAAGTGAGTGAAATGGGATGCCAAGAGTTGTCTCTCAACCGGCCAAGGTGGGTATTTATAGCCCACACAAAAAAAACTAGCCGTTGGGAGTAGAAATCAGCACATTTAGCCGAAATGCGATAGTACCGCCATTCAAAGGCCAGTACTACCGTTTTTGACTCAACAGTCGGAAAGGGTGCATTAAAGGCTAAAAAACTAGCCGTTAAAACTTTGGTGCGGTACTACCGCACTCACAAGGGCCGGTACTACCGTTCTGCGGTAGTACCTCTCTTCTCGGGCGGTAGTTCCGCAACCCAGATTCAGCACAGCCGACACTCGATAAAAAAGGTCATAACTTTTGACTCCGATGTCGGAATTTAGTGATCTTGGACTCTATGGAAAGCTTATTCAGAGAGCTACACAACCCACCTATTTGATTGATCTCAAACATATTTTATCAAATCAAAAGCATAACTCCAAAGAGCCACTATCATGGTATAGATCCAAAGTATTAGCAACAAGCAATCTTAGACCATGCCAAGGGAAAATGCATGACTCCCAACAATTTGCAAAACACACTTGCAAACTTAGATCATGCTACAAGGATTAAATGTATGAGCCTCGACTATTTGCAAAACACATTTGCAAATAATAGCATCATGTCATGGTGAGCTAGAGCAAGCGAGATTGAGCTATCAACACATGATGAGACTCAAGCTACTAGACAAGACACCTCTTAATAGTACGACAACCTATACTAGCAATCCGGTCTTCCGACCAAACACCAAGACTGGTAAAAGACTAGGAACACATCCTTAGCCCTAGCTAGTCATACCTTTGCCTTGAGTATCTTCTTGAAGCTTGATGACACACATCTTCACTTCAAATCCGGGTCATCGTCTTGACATGCATCAACACATGATGCATCCTTTACTTGACCTCTATCAACACATGATGAGTCTTCTCTTGACTTGATGATCAACTCATGATCATCTCCTCTTTGAGATCTTGACATGCATCAACACATGATGCATCCTCTTCTTGAACCTTGACTTGATGACAATCAACTCATGATGTCATCCGAAGTCTCCATTACCCTAGAACATAACCTATTCATCCAACTTATGGAAAATATTAGTCCCATAATGATTAACAATAATTACCAAGATATACCTGCAATAAATGCTTCTAAACAACCCATCGCAGTAAGGTGCGGTACTACCGCCAACTAGAATCCGGTAAACCGCTCTCCGGTTGTACCGTTTCTCATGTGCGTTACTACCGATTTCCAGAGATTTAAGAATCAAGAAAAACACCTTCTCTGGAAATTACATACCGCCATGTAAATACCGGTCCTACCGTAGAGCGGTAGTACTGCTTAAGACACGCGGTCATACCGATCTTCAAGGAAGAACAAAACTCCCAAAACATGCTCTCTGGAAAATATGTACCGCCAAGTAATCTTCGGAACTTCCGGTGTGCGGTAGTTTCACTCAGAAGAACTCTGGTACTACCGCACATCGGTAGTACCGCTTACCAAGTGCGGTCATGCCGATTTCCACTTAAATTCTTCTAAAAGCTTTTCGAAATGCAATGCATGACTCCTTTGTCTTGAACCATGTCAATCTTTTATCATCTTTGCATTTCCTTTTCATGTCATCATTCAAACTCCAGGACTAAGCCTTGAACACATCTTAGCACATACATTAGTCCCACAACACAATTGCAAATAATTGAATATAAAGCAATATGAGTATATATGAACTATACAAGTTTTATATACTCAAAGGATATGTTTCAAAGCAAAGATCCCCAATATATGTGAATAAAGAAATATGGATCCATACTAATGAAACCACAAAACATAGAGTGAACTCCCCCTAAATGTGTGCATAAATGAATGTGTAATAAAAACATATGCACGTATTCAAGTTAAACTTTTGGTGGAGTTCAATCTATATTTTAGATCCGAGGAATGCAACAATATATAAGAATATGATGTCGAATGCATACCTCTTTGATTTTCACCTTTTCATCCAAATAAGACTACACAATAGGTATATCAATAGAAGTATTAGTCGCACATATAGATTTGTCATTAATCACCAAAATACTTCCTTAACTCATAATGGCGGGTCTAGATTCTTCAATCTCCCACTTTTTGGTGATTGATGACAAATCCTTTATCAATAACAACATTTGGATATAAATCATCATAAGATAAGAATTTAAGCTATTGAACTATATCAATGCATGTCACTAAGCAATTTAAAGCTTCAAGCATTATGCATATGAGAATGGCAAGCTTACGCACATGATGCATATAGGAGGCTATGTGTATGAATGAGATGCTCCTCCTCAAGGCATGCGCGAAATAAGGTGAAAACACAAGAGAGAATCCAAATAAAAATATATTGATCATATAAACATTCTCCCCCTTTTGGCATTAAGCACCAAAAACCAACCAAAAACTAAGCCAAAAAGAGTTTTTTGTAAAACAATGAGCTTGGCAATTGAATTCATTTTATTTTGATCATTGAAATATTCTTTCTCTTTTGAAGTAAGGTTGTGTTTTCAAGATATTTGCAGGGAAGCTGCAAGCGGTTGGCCAGAAGATTTTCAAGTATTTCATCTAGATGAAGAGATTGGCATTGGATTGGGATGACAACGCTTTTGGAGATATTTATGTTGAGTCCCGTTACCTCTCCAAAAACCTGCAAGATCTCTCTTATGTTATCAACGTCTTCCTTAGTGGGCGACAGGAAGATCATTGCATCATCTGCATACATAGACAGTCTCGCCTTTGTGAACTTTCCACGAAGCGGCGTTAGCCATTGCTGTCGATCTGCCAATTACAGGATATAATGTAGGGCGTCAATTGCTAGGATAAATAGGAAAGGTGAGAGGCAATCCCCCCTGCCGCACCCCGCATTGATGCCTAATGCTTGGTCCTTAAATGCCATTGAGCATGATCCTTGAAGTGGATGTGGCAAGCAGCATTGCAATTCAAGCCCTCCATTTGTGGCCAAACCCCCTGTATTTAAGCATGTCAAGCAGATAAGGCCATGAGATGGAGTCAAAGGCCTTTGCTATGTCCAGTTTGAGTAGGAACATCGGAGTCTTAGATCGATGGTAGCTCCGAACGATGTTTTGCACATAAAGGAAATTGTGTTGAATTGACCGTTGTTTTAAGAATGCACTTTGACTTATTGAAATGAGATCCTCCGTGTACTTGGAAAGCCTAAGGGAGAGCAACTTTGATAGAATCTTTACAATGTTGTGGATCAAATTGATTGGCCTGAAGTCGGATATCTCCATTGCCTGGCCCTTTTTTGGAAGCAATATAATAATCGCCGTGTTGAGCTTCTTTAGGTGTACCCCGTTGAGGGTGTGTATTTTCTGAAACACAGATAGTACAGTCTCCTTAATGATATCCCAACTTGTTCGGAAAAAACAACTGGTGTACCCATCCGGGCCTGGGCTTTATCAAGCGGCATTTCATAGATTGCCAATTGAATTTCTTGTTCTATGAAAGGACACTCTAGGTCATTAGAAGCACTGGTTGGTAACCCCTTCACACCCAGAGTGTCCCAGAAGAAAGTGGAGGCGGTCGGCTTTGCAGTGCCTACAATCTCTGTGTAATGCTTGGCCAAAGCCTCTTCCTTTTCTGAGTGTAGTATGTACGTCTTCCCCTGATGCCGCAAGGTATGAATTAGCTTCTTCCTTCTTCTGAAACACATCTTTAAATGAAAAAAAAATTGAGTTGGCATCACCAAGCCGAAGCCAATTCAGTTTAGAACGTTGTTTTCATTTGATCCTCTGTAACGCCGTGAGTCCTAGGACTCTAAGCTTAAGTGTCATACGCAATTCATGTTCTTCCTGTGAAAGCTGGCGTTGCTCTTACGCTCTGTCAAACTGAAGGATTACCCCAAGGGCTATCTGCATCTGTACTTTAAGATCACCAATTTGTGATCTACTCCAGGATTTCAGTGCCCTTGCAGTTCTTTGTAGTTTGGTTAACAAGCATTTTATCGGGTCCACCTCCTGCACTGGTTGAGACCAAGCCTCTTGGACCACCTCATTATACCCAGTCAGGAGTGACCAATAGTTCTCAAAATTAAAACACCTAGGTGTACTAACCTGCTCCATCTCAGAAATTAGCAAGGGGCTATGATCAGAAATGGAGGAAGAGAGTGACCGGAGAAAGCAATCCGGAAACATTAGGTCCCATTGCGAATTGCAGAAAGCTTTGTCAATCCTTTCCATGGTTGTATTGCGTTGTCCATTGGACCAGGTGAACCTGCGATCATGGAGATGAATCTCTTTTAACTCACAGTAATTGATCGCTGTACGGAATTGGCCCATTTGCCTACGGTTCAAGTTCAAGTTATTCTTGTCCGAGGCCTGGTAAATGAGATTAAAATCTCCAATTATCAACCAAGGCCCAACGATTTCGTCATGAATCTGCTTTATCTCCTCAATGAAAGCTTGTTTTTCCTGATCAGTGTGCGGGCCATACACAATAGTTAAAGACCAAGGATGGGCCCCATCAAGGGGGTTGACACACATTGTGATGGACCTGTTTAAGGTGAGCACATTATCCATTTGCATTAACGAGTGGTCCCAATAGACCAATATGCCTCCCCTGGTTTCATCAGCCGGCTTAAAAGCCATGCCTTGAAGGCTTACTCCCGCAATCTCAACTGCGAGTCCCGGAGTAATCGCTGCAAGTTTTGTTTCTTGAAGGCAAAGGAGTGAACATCTCGTGTCTACTACAAGTTCCTTAACAGTTGCCCTTCGAGCCAGCGCATTGAGACCTCTCACATTCCAATTTAAGATTTTACAAAATCTAGACATGAAGTTAGTAAAAGATCATATAGCATGTCTGGAAACCTGCAGCGCACACACACACACACACACACACACACACACACACACACACACACACATATATATATATATATATATATATATATATATATATATATATTCATGCTTATCAAGTACAAAGCATTTTGAGTTCTTGCAAAAGACAACACATCCCATGTCATGCCAATCCCGCAATGCAGTCCACCAAGAGCTAGCAGCGCCTAGCAAACTGGGAAGGGGCACGGTGGGCTACCAGCATACACCCTGGACAGCATACATACTTTGGGATAGGAAAACGAAAATGCGTACAGCATGAAGACAGAGCACTGCATACACTCCTAAGAAGCTGCTAGGCATCACATGCTGGGCAATCATGCTGCTGCAACTTGCTGGGCCATCACCGTGACTTCTTCAGGAGAGAGTCCCAGTGTAGGCAGATCAACCTGTGCCTTGCCGTCAACCCCAGTCAGGGCCCTGATGGATAGCATGGTATCTGAGTCAAGTGGGGTGCTGAGAATACTGATGAAGCTTGAGCCGCCCTTCTACTTCACTGCAAGTCTTCCGCTGTGGAGAACAGGAGGCTCTGAAATGTCAAAAGAGCATGCCAAAGGCAGACCTAGAAGAGATGGTGAACGGGGACGTGCAAGACATGCATGCAGTGAGGGACCCTGAGGTACAACCTCGCTGCTCTGAACAGCCTCCACATCAGTAGTGTCTTCCTGCTGCATTGTGCCCAGTGGGGACTCCACCAGTGGGAGGTTAGGCTGTGGCACAGGAAGGAGCACCGTCTGGAGCAGGGCCAGCCAAGTCTCCTCACCAAGAGTGACCGGCTCAGCCAGCTGTGCTTCGGTCGAAGGTGGGTCGACCAACGCGGGGTCGTGTTGCGGCATAGGAGGCAGCACAGCCTGAAGCGAGGCTTGCAGAGCCTCCACGCCCAGGTTTGACGTCTCAAGTAGCAGCACAGCCGAAGGAACGACCAACAGAGCTTTGTCGCCAAAGATGGGCTTGCTTCCCCCTACAGTTGCTTCAAACAGCATGGGGTCTACACAGGAGCTCGGAGTGACCTACACAAGGCCATGCATGTCGCCTTCTGCATTCAGCCTAAGGCCTCCGAGAGCTAGCAGCACGCCATCTTGACCCTCCAGGTCATGATGCGGCACCCAGCTCCCCGGAGAGAAGTTGCACGGCACCGGAGTGGCGCGGCTCTTGCTGCGAAGGTGGAACCTGCGCGGTGGGGATCTAGTGCGGCTGTAGCCACGGCGACCACCACCAGCCCCAACACTGGCGCATCGCCTGTAGCGCCCGAAAGGAGATCGTGACCTGCACTAGCCCTGAGCACCCTGTCGGGAGGACCCCCCCATGGGCTGAGGACAGCCCCCGGCCCCAGCCAAGCACCCGGTCGCGCTCATTGAAGTAGGACCTTGCGCGCCCCACCTTGTCATCGCTATCCTCGTCCCGTTCCTCATCGCGCCTTGGGCCCAAACGAGAGATGGCCTTGGTGGACACCATGCGCGATGGCTGCTCCACACCGTCGGGGACCCCAGCCGTCCAGAAGAAATGCTCTCACTTGGGATAATCTTCATCAGGCCCATCCTAAATGTCGCTCTGGCTGTGACCGCTGGTTGGAGTGCGGGCACACGGCGAGAAGTCTTCAAGGATGCTCAAATGCACAAGCACATGGAATTTTTGACGCTCCCTTGAAACGCCCGAGGGTGGCAGGTCCGTCTCGAAGGCGGTTTCCACTGGAGGGTCAAGGAATATGAGGTGGGTACTCTTTGGGAGAGCATCAGGATCACGCACCCATGCCCACACTGCCCAAATGGAGGCACTCCGCTTCCTCTGAGAGCGGTCATCCACATAGTCGAACAGACAGTTCCCACCCGCCACATGCTCATCCAACGAAGGCCGCCAGGCGAAGAGCGGGACGCCCTCCAGGATAACGTGGTACCTCTAGATGTTGTGGTGGGAGCCGGCCTTGTAGTTAGGGATGGCAATCTTGCCCGATTACCCGCGTACCCGCGGGCAAAAACCCTAATAAAGGTGGGTATGTTCTTCCTTTATTACCCATGGGCATGTTCATGGGGGGCAATCTCTGCCCGACGGGTAAACGGGCATGGGTACGGGGGAGCCCCACCTGCATCTGCTCCACCGACACCCGCCATCCCCACCGACAGTGGACCATAGTTGAAAACCCTACCCTCGCCTCCTCCTCGTCCACTGCACCTGCACACGAGCACACACCGCCACTCGCCTCCCCTCCCACATCTCACTCTCTCAGTCTCTCCTCATCTCCTCTGCCTCACCGCTCCCATTCCCTCCTCCTACCCCCGCTCCCCTCCTCACAGCCATCTCCTCACACCCCGCTGCCGCATGCCACACCTCCTCATCGCCCTTGTCCTCCCGCCACGCCAACTCCTCACGCCCGGCCGTCTCCACTCTACACTCCAGATCCAGATCCGCCCCGTCCTCCTCCCAGCCGCCGTCCCTCCTCACACCAGCGCTGCAAGGCTTAGCCGGGCGACGCTTAAGGACAGTGGCTTGCTTTGGTAGGTCGGGCAATCGAAGCGGCGACGCTGAGGAGGCAGTCAGCCCTCTGCTGCCCAAGACCTCCGGTCTCTATAAGATCGGTCTGCGTCGCTCCCCTTCTCGGCCTCGGTTACGGCTCGCCATGCGCCTCAACCAACCCGGCCGCTGCTTGCCTCACGGCTCGGCTCGCCCGCCTTGGCTGCTCACGCCCGCTTCGGTGGTTCGGTTTTGGCTGATGAGGCCAAATGCTTCTCCCCCCTTCTGTTAATTTGGTTTAGTGCTTGAGCTTGAGTTTGGTTATCTTTGATTTGGGTTAACTTGTGTTCATGCCAACTCAGGGCCGCCTCCTGAGCGCTCCCACATGACTCAGGACCGCCAATCTTCATAAATTTTATAACAGTCACAATCTGCCCTGGGTAAAATTGATCTGGAATTATCATTACAATAATGTGGTGCCTCATGCAGTCAATGATTGTGGGTCATTTTGGTGGAGAGATGTCATGAGTTTTGTGATAGATTACAGGGGCATTTCTACTAGAACCTTAGGTTCTGGTTATACCCTTCTGTTCTGGCAAGATCTTTGAAATGGCTTCTTGTTTTATTACAAATATCCAAGACTTTTTTCTTTTGTAAGAAATCAGGATATTTCAGTTCAGCAATTATTGCAGATAGAAGACTCTGCCGATATTTATGATCTTCGTGTATCAGTCCAAGATGTTCAAGAGTTTGATAATTTTCAACTGGATATAGCAGACACTAACTTTTCATCTGATGTTAATGATTCTTAGCATTATATTTGGGGGCAATTCCAGATATTCATCCAGCCACTTTTATGCACATATGTTTAGTTCTTTCATCACTGATCCACTGCCTTTTATGTACAAGTTGGTATAAAATGTACTCTCTATCCTTTTTAACATTGATGGTCCCCCTTTTTTTTGCATTCTAACTCACTTGCTGTTGATATATATATTTTGGCCGAGCTTTTTGACCATACAGCGGGTAAACGGGCATGCCAGCGGGCGACAAGTACCCGCGGGCGACGGGCATGGGCGAGGTTCTTCGCCCGTCGTCCTTCGCGGGCATGCCCGTGGGGGGAAATCGGGGTCACGGGCATGGGTATGGGCGAGCACTACCCGTACTCGTTGCGCCCGATTGCCATCCCTACTTGTAGTCCCATTGCTGGAACTTGAACTGGAAGCCGTCAAGAGAGCAGCCACCAATCTCCAGTGCAACATCATGTTGTCGCTGGGTGTCGAACTCGACAAGGAAATCCTCCGGGAGGCAGCGGGAGACGTGGATGTCTCGTAGACGAATGCATAGCCGCACCTGAAGAGCTCGCACCACCAGGCTCAGTGGTGGGTTCCGGGGAGGACCCACCACCAAGACGAGGACCGCCGTGTCCCGAAGGCGCAGGAGCTCAGCCTCCATGTCCTGGGTGATGGTGTGAGCACAGAAGCCCTCGCTTGGCCGATTGATCGCCTGACTAGGAGCGTAGTCTTCCATGTTGCGAAGTGGAGGACAGTGGGACGGGGTGGCTGGAGCTTGTTTTGAACGGAGACCATGGACGGGAGAGGCTTGAGGCCGTGGGTTGCGAAAGGGACGGCAACGGCTTGCACTTGCTCTTTGAGGGCAGCGACGAGCCAGGTGGCCCCTGAGTCCACACCTGAGGCAACGGATTGGAAACTTATAGTACTGATGAGGATTAAAACATCTATGTATTATTTTAATATATAATAAAAGACCATATGTCTTCATGGTCGTAACCCCTAAGACTGACCACCTCCCTGGTCGTTAGTATTCCAGAGGTTACTTAATGGGTACCTCGGTGGGATGAGGCTTTGTGCCTAATCCCACCGAGATAACCGCCGTAAAATTATCGAATCGGTATTTCTTATCGTATGATGAATGGAACACGTGTTATACGTTCCAAACCATGCGATGGTACAACCCTGAGACACTGACTATTAACCACCCTACGGTTAAGCTTTTCACAAGCAACCTGTGACGACCCACCCCGTGATGTACCGCAAGAGGTCCGGGAGGACCACATTTTTTTTTTGCGCTGCGAAGTCACCACGGAAGGATGTGGTAGCACCGCATGGAGCTTTACCGAGGAGGTCTGCCAGGACCTCCCAGGAGGTCTTACGGACCTCCTGGAGGTCTTGGTCTCGCCATCGACCTCCCAGAGGTCTTGAGGACCTCCCCGAGGTCGTGGCCGCCACCGCTTTCCAGAGCACCTCCAGCACATCACCAAGAGAGGTCCGGCAGACCTCCCAAAGAAGTCCGTGAGGACCTCACGGTGGTCCCGCCTGTGCATCCGAGCTAGTCCCAGACAATCGAGCTAGCTCGCACAAGAACACAAGCCAATACCACAACCACGAGGTCAAACAAAGATGAAGCAGATAAATTAAACTTTATATAATAGGACCTTATGGTCAAGCTTGTTAACAAGAGGTCTCGCCATCGAGGGCTTACAAAACCAACGAGGGCTTACAATCTGGCGACATAAGGAGCTCTACTGGCTCAAACACCAAAACACGCAGGCCATCCAACAAGCACCACAGTGTCGGGTGGAGGACGCCCTAGGCATCTTAGTCGTCGAAGAATTCCTCCTCGAAGAGGTCTCTGACCGCCTCGCACTTGGTCATCCTCATAATCTGCTTTGACATGGGCTTAAGCCATGAGTACTTGGAATGTACTCAAGAAGTCACAGAGAGCAAAGATGCCATAATATTCATGCAAGGACTTACCAATGGAGAGTCAGATGGTTAGTTTGCAAAGCCAATTTTGACAATAATAGCAATAATAGATTGAAAGGCGAGAAGGTAAAACCATAATACATAATACTTTTGATGTTTTAATAAAAGGTGGTGTGAGCACCAACTCACGGCTACAACCAAAAATTGGGGAGGTCTGATCACACCAAAGGGCTGTGTCCTCACCCAAAACCCACCTGAACACCCATTCCAGAGGTCCGAACCAACCCTCGACCACTACCCGAGCCAACCTTAACCCCTCCGAGCCGGCCAAGGTCTCTTCGAGGCAAAGCCAAAGCATCTCGCGGAAGTGTCCGATGGCACAAGCTTTTGAAACATCTACCCTTGCACCATTTCACCGAGCATGTCCATGACCAAGGACTTGGCTATTGAATAGATCTTTTACTCGCAGAGGTGTACAACTTTACCCACAATCCACGATCTCTAGCGGATGGGTTCCGGTCACCCTTGCTCACTTCCTAAGGTGAGCAGCCTAGAGAGCGCAGCAAGGCCTTTACAAAGCTTTGAACCGACTAGGGCTGCCGCTAAGGTTTATAATCCTCCAAAGGGTCTAGAAATATTGTGGTTATGGGGTGCCCCTCTTGCGCCAACTAATCACACGCCAACCAAAACAGCCCCAAGCCATCTCATTGCTAATTATTCAGCCTGCACCATTCCCATAAAATGATCTTGTGGTTGCACTAATTGGCCCAGCCGACAGATACAAAGTGAAGTCCTTAATTGTGCTAAGGCAAGACTTCCACAAACCAAGGTGCACAAAGACCCACTACTCACTCCTGCCTTCTTGCCTTAGCAAAACAATTGTATTAGCCCATGCCAAAAGACCACCCAGTCTGGCACACAAATTTTTAACCAAGTGGTCTCACACCACGATCGACCTGACTTAGGCATCCCGCCATAGTCGCTCAACAATGGCACCAACCACACATTTCATAACTTATTAGTCAAGATTATTGGAGATGAAGCATGATACGCTCAAACCACGTTTTCTAAGCGAGGCTATATAAGACCCACGGCCCCCATGTTGGCAAATAACAGAGAACGCCAACTAAATTATCCACCCTAAGGCTCACAAGGTGAATCATGACAACATGATGGAGACAAGGTATAAAGGAGGCATAACAAACAAGTAGGTAAGTAACTATAGCCCAAACCATTTTCTTATAAACATAGCCATGCATGATAATTTAAACCGAAATACATTTGCAAAGCTTGGTTCAAGATGATCAAAAGGAGGTCTGTGGCTTGCCTTGGTCAAGCAAAGGAGAGCCTTCTGCAAAGAAGAGTCGGGTCCAAGATCTCCTCGAACTCGTGATCTACACGCCGCAAGAGAACCAAATAAGCAAAACCACACTAAGCCGAGAGAACAACAAAAGAACCAAAAAGGAACTCAAACCAACTCAGCCAAAAGGAAACCAAGAGGCTTAACACCGCCTCAAAGAGCTCCTGGGGAGGGTCTTGCGCAAGGAAGAACCGAGCAGAGGAGGCAGGGAAGGAAGAAATGAGCAAAAGATTACAAAGGCCTGCCCTCCCAGGCTAAATATAGCCGGAGTTGGTGGTGTGCACCACAAGGAAACCCAGAGACGTGTTGGCAATCGGGACTACTTAAGGGGGCTTGCCCAAAAGAATTGAAATAAAGTACCTCGGATGGGATGCATTTAATGTGACCCGACACCTATTAAATGCGCATGAGTTCTGGAGGCAGAGCAACAATTACAAGGTGAAGAGGGGCTGGCAAGTGGGGCCAGTCAAAAAGGGTGCACCACTGGTCAAAGAGGTGGCCCCACCGAAAAAGGGTCATTCCCGCCAAAGACCACCGCGAGGTCCTGGGCAAGAGGTCCAAGACACTCAAAGGGGGAGGTCCTGGACAGAGGTCCAAGGACTCAAGAAGAGGTCCCGTCAAGAGGTCCTCAAAGCTCACAACGAGGAGGCCCTGACACTCGGACCTGCACAAGGGAGGTCTAAGGGTCAAGATTTCAAGGGGAGGACCTCAACGGTCCAGATCAAAGGGCGCAGGGAGGTCCTGACGAGTAGATCTCCAAAAGGGAGATCTAACGGTCAAGATCTCAAGGGAGGACCTCAACGGTCCAGATCAAAGGGCGCAGGAGGTCGACCAACAGAATATTCAAGGTTAGGAGGGTGGTCTTTACAAAAGACCAAAGAAGGGCCGGAGGTGGTCCTTGCAAAACAGCCGAGGAGGTCACGGGATCAAGGAAAACGCAAGAAGAAAGCAGAGCCGCTCGATCGTAATCCAGGCGGTCCAGAAGGAAAGGAACGTTTGGACCATCCAAACGCCACTGCTAGATTGAGCCGCGAGATCCAGATCGGATGGCGCTGAACGAGGGGCCGTTCGGACCGAGCGAACAGAACCAAGAAGGCTAGGCCGTCTGATTTAGATCGGACGGCCCTTAGGTGAGAAAGGCAAAGCCTTAAGCGTCTGACCACAAGAGTCAAAGAGGGTCCAAGCGCTAAGGAGGTCTTGGGCCCGAGCGGCTAGATCTCAACAAGGGAGGTCTGAGCGGCTAGATCTCAACAAGGGAGGTCCGAGCGGCTAGATCTCAACAAGGGGAGGTCTGAGCGGCTAGATCTCAACAAGGGGAGGTCTTAAAGGACACGGAGGAGGTCCAGAGGACATGTAAAGGTCTCTGAGGGACAAAGGGAGGTCTATTTGAACACAAGGGAGGTCCAAATAGCCACAAGGAGGTCTAGAAAGGTCCCAAAGGGAGCCACTGGAAGGTCCAGAGGAACTCGAGCGCCCAAGAGAACTCAGAGGTTCCGAGAGGGCGGAGAGGTCCACAGGAGGTCCAAAGAAGCAAAGCCAAGCGTGGCTTGAAGAGACCAAAGAGGTTAGAAACACCAACCCGAGCCGAGTTCTTAACAAGAAAACCCGAAACACGGGAGGGGTCCGAACAGAGGGGAAAGATGAGAGAGAGAGAAGGGGAGGTCTGAGTCTCAAAGAGATTCAAGCCAACAAAGAAAGTTAAAAGAGAAGACAAAACCCAGGGCACACAGGGAGGCTCGGGGACACAAAGAACCCAAGAGCAAGAAGACACAACAGAGAGCTACAACCGGCAAGGAACACCAACTAAGAGCTTAGTTAAGGTTTGATTAATTCCAATTGAACTCTCCAGATTCAAAAATCTCAGGTTAAGCTTTGGATTCTCAATAAAGCCAAATGGTTACTTTTATTTTGAAAACTTGGCAAGGACTTTAAAAGAAGCGGGGACGTTACATCAAACCGCAAGGAAGTTAGCACATTGCTAATCTCTCTACCGCTCCGACCAACAGAACGCTTCACCGAGGACGCCTTCTCCAGAGTAATCGCCACCTCTTGGAAGTTATTTAAAGGTGAAGAACAAGGACAAGAAGAGAGACGATAGGCGACACACAAAACAAGGCCAAGGCAAAGATATGCACGAAGCCTAAGCGGTGGAATTAGAAGCTAGATAATCACCTTAGACTCATATCCTAAGTCCGATTGTCTTGCTACATTCCTCCATTCAAGGTAATTCAGGTAGTACTTAGCCACATCTTGTAAATCCAGTTCATATCAATAAAGAGCGACCCCATTCCATTCCGTGATATTCCACGCCATTTTCCTCGCTTATTTTCGAAGATCGGCGATTCGATCGTCGACAACCGGGCGCCGTCCGTGGGGAAGAAGGCGAAGTTTCAAGAAATTTTTTTTTCGCCAAGAAAATCTCGCCAAAAACTCGCAATCGCCATGCGACTATGCCCGAGTTTGGGATGAGGAAAACTGGTTCGACGGCGGACTACGCCAACCTCGACATGGAAGGATGTATCCGCGCCATGGAAGAAAATGGCAGTCATCCTCTCATCCTCCTCACGGCCGCCGTCGCCGACGTTAGCGAGGTCGATCGGATGGATGAAGATGCGCCACCACTACCGTGGCGCAACCAGAGAACCGGCCGTTCCGACCAGATTGAATGCCGAGGATCTTCCAAGCCGGCCTTTTCGGCCGTGAAACAGAAGAAGTTTCAGCCTCATCACCCGAAAACTATATACCATTGATGAAATCATGGTCGAAAGATACTCTCTTCGCTTTTGGCAATTCCAGAGTCAACCGTCACCGGTAACGGTGTCGATAAAACCTCCACCGGTCGAGGCCATGTGGGGATGATCACACTCAAAGATACGATCGGCGGTTCATCGGATCGCCGAGAAGACCTCAGAAGTGCTCATCTCCGACCGATCTCCATCGTGGAAAATTTCGCGAAGCAGCCGCAAGCTCTCCATTAGTTACGATGGAAGCTCATCGGAAGATCAATGCCGAAGCACGAGGTCAACGCGATCGGAGATGAAGATCAAGATGCCTCGCGACGATCCTACACTCTCTACCACGCCATCACGTGTTGTTAGAGATGATCCCGCCGTCAAGCACCAACTTCCGGAGGCAACGGAACTAATCGACGTCAATCGCTTAACTCGCTCGCATCGCCCCACCCAGAGTGACCGACAGATCAACAAACCGAAGGTCGGGGAAGGTTGAGACAGCGTACACCCACGCACCAAGATGAACCATTCGAGACCTTCGATAGAATCAGACAAAACTTGCACGTATTCAAAACATGTTAAATAATTCCGATCCCGCTCTAGCAGAACGCCTAGTTTTGTACAACTCGTAGGTCGTATCCGAAATTCTCCAGCAGCACTATGCAAATGAACGGAAGCGACGAGAACAGAGGGGTTCAGAAGTCGACTAGGACTTCGCCCCAACGCTCCTCCTCAAGAGGGGACAAAGCATGGTCATACCAGAGAGCGCCGATACCAAGACCTCCTCGACGATTCCACCAAGGAGTCACGAGGGAGAAGGCTATTTCAAGAGGATACTCCCCCCCTGCGCCGAGAAGAACCACCACTAGGACCTAACGATCTCCGACATCGCTTGAACCAAGTGGTGGTCGTGGACATCATATCAATGTCCACGACCGGATCGACACCGGAGTTCCAGCGTGCCAATCTTAGGGATCGGTCTCCGATCGACATAATCCCGCACCTTCCTGAGAAGACGCCATGAATCAATCACAGGTTGTCGAGCCTTCTCTGCTTTGGCTCCAAGTCGTGCGTTGGCCTAGCCGGTTCCCGATCGGCCAACTTGGACAAATTCAATGGAACTCAAAACCCATTGAAATTTCTCCAAATATATACCACCGCTATCAAGGCTGCTGGTGGCGATGAGAATGTAATGGCCAACTATTTACCCACCGTGCTCGAAGGGTCCGCCGATCGTGGTTGTTAAACTTACCGGTTGGATCCATATATACTTGGGAACAACTCGTGATCTTCGATTGCCAACTTCGTGGTACGACGACCGCCTCGAAGAAGGACGATCTCCACGTAATCCGGCAGGATCGATGAGACTTTACGCCAATATATCAAGAGGTTCACCAGTTCGTAACTCTATACCCAAGTCGCAGAGTCCTCTCGTTATTCAAAGCTTTTAAAACAGTGTCTATGAATCGGCGGTTTACGGAGGACATAGCAATGAACCCTCCAAGAACAACCGCTGAGCTTTTTGATATGGCGGACAAATATGCCATCGCTAGTGAAGCAATCGAGTGGTGTGAAGCCATCGATCGGAAAGACAAGATTCCCGGCCCCGTGCTCGACAAACAGAGAAAAGAAAAAGAAGTCTCTCAAGAAGAAAAAGAACCGCAGACCGACGACAAAGAAGTCCTCGCTGCCTGCATAAGATCGGGAAGGGCAAGAAGGACTATGCCGGTCGAAGCAAAGCAAAAGTTCCGACCGAAGGATTCTGCATTTAATAAAAGTGGTGTCCACTTCACCAAAGCAGAGGGCATGATCTGCGACTTTGTCGTGTCTCGCGTAAGAAATCGGAGGATTATTATGCGGTAAAGGACCATTTCCAAGAATACAGAACATGGAGAAACGAGCTCCAAAAAGGACAAGGATGGCGACGAGGAGATGGAGTACCGGGATCCCCAACACACACCAACATGATTTTTGGAGGATCTTCTTCATACGAGTCCAGACGTCATCTCAAGGCCATGGAGCGGAGGTCAACCTCGTCGAATCTCCAACTGTAATCAAGCACTCAAGTGGTCGGACACCGCATTTCTTCAAAAAGACGATCGCACCATCCCATCGACTCGACCGGGTAGGTTCCCCATCGCCGTTGAACCAACTATTAATAATTGTCGGGTTAATCGGGTCTTAGTGGATGGGGTAGTTCCTTGAATATATTATTTGTAGGAGCTTTAGAAGAAATGCAGTCCCCATGTCAAAGGTGAAACACGTGAAATATGCTTTTCATGGCATAGTTCCGGTTCTACCGCTAAACCGATAGGACAAGTTTCTTACTGGTGACGTTTGGAAAACCCGACAATTTCGAACAGAGAAGATCCCGCTTGATGTAGTAAACTTGAATCAAGATACAACGGAATCTCTCGATCAAAGATTAGCAAAATTCTTGATAGCCACGCATTACGGTTATCAAAGTTTGAAAATGCCGGGGCGAAGGAGTCATCACACCGAGGAGATCGAAAATGGCTTACGATGCGATCGGAAATCCTTTGCAATCGTTGATGAACTTCCGACCGAGAGGTTAATCCGTCTCCCATGCGAGTCAAGCACTGGCCAAAGATGACGCCCAAACCATCCGACTGCACCAAGGAGGTACTACTCGACAAAAGCGCTTCCCGGACGGCGTCAAGTCGTCACATGGGTCAGACAACCAGATCCAACCGCCAAGAAGATTACGGTCGGGCAAGACTCGACCCTAAATAGGAAGAGTCGCTCGTCTCCTTCCTCCGAGCAAATCAAGACGGTTTGCTTGGCAAGCGTCCGATATGCCCGAGTCCCCGGAGGTGATCGAGCACGTGCTTGCTCTCCACTGATAAAAACCGATCAAGCGTAAACTACGACGTTTGCACCCGATCGGAAGGAAGCAATCCAATCGGAGATTGACAAGCTTCTCCAGCGGGATTTATTCGTGAAGTCAACCACCCACAAGGGCTTGCTAATCTGTAATGGTTAGGAAAAATAATGGGAAATGGCGAATGTGTATCGACTTTACAGATCTTAATAAAGCTTGTCCGAAGGGGCGACTTTCCCTTCCCCGCATTGATCAACTAGTAGACTCTACTTACGGGTGCGAGTTACTAAGTTTTTTAGATGCGTATTCGTGATACCACTAGATTAGTATGTGTAAAGAAGATGAGGAGAAAACTTCCTTCATCACCCCATATGGTACTTATGTTATATTAAGATGCCATTTGGTCTCAAAAATTTGGTGCAACTTTTCAAAGGTTGATGCAAAAACTTTTAGTCCACAAATTGGTCGGAATCTAGAAGCTTATGTTGACGATCCGTCAGAAGACCACCAACGGCGACTACATTCCCGACTTACAAGAAACCTTTAACAACTTGAGAAGACATAACCTCAAGTTAAATCCTAAAAGTGTGTGTTCGAGTTTCACTGAAAACCGCTTGGTTTCCTAGTTTCGCTAGAGGTATTGAAGCTAATCCAAAGAAAATTGCGCCATCGACTGATGCGCCCCACCACGAAGAAGGAAGTCCAAAACTAATGGTCAGATGGCGGCGTTAAGTCGTTCATAGCAAGATTAGGGAAAAGGATTACCTTTCTTTAAACTTCTTCGAAACATGGGAGTTTCGAGTGGACTAAAGAGGCAAACGATGCCTTTGAGGAACTCAAAAAGTACCTTACGAGTACCTCGTCTTAGTTTCTCCGAGATCGGAGAAACATTGCTAATTTACGTGGCAAAGAACACCACGCATAGCTTAGCGTGTAATGGTTGTAGAAAGGAATAATATCCAACGACTACCTATTACGTAGTTTAAGTCTTACATGGACCAAAGGAAAGATACCCACAGTACAAAAGTTGCTCTATGGCCTCCTTATGTCTTCAAGGAAGCTAAGGCACTACTTTCGTGCCCACAAAGTGGTCGTACTCACCGGATATCCCCTTGGTCAAGTCCTTGGAAACAGGAATCATCAGACTAATAGCCAAATGGGCGGTCGAGCTAGGGCGCTCGATCTCCATTTTATTTCACTTAACAACAATAAAGTCCGTGCAATAGCGTAATTCATTGCCGAATGGACAAACCTCGAACCCACCCAAGGACCCGAGTACGAACACCACGACGAGTGGACAATGTATTTCGACGGTTCCTTGATGTTACAAGGATCGGGGTGGAGGGTCTTGATATCCCCATTGGCGAACACATCAAGTACGCCATCCAAGAATTTTCCGCCACCAATAATGTGGCGTAATATGAAGGTTTATCGGCAGACTCGAGCGGCTCGCTAAGCTCGGATTCGCAGACATTAGTGAAAGGCGATTCTCAACTAGTAGCGAATCAAGTGGGGAAAGAGTATCAATGCTCGAGTACCAAGATGTCATCTTATCTCGCGGAAGTACGAAAACTTGAAAAGCACTTCTTCGGTTTTCAGATCCAACATATTCCTAGAAAGGAAAACTTTCTAGCGCACTCAGGTTGGCACGGATGGCCTCCACGAGGTCGACCGTCCCGCCCGGAGTTTTTCTCGAGCAACTCAATTCACCCTCGGTAGTTGAGCCTTCCGAGAACATACATGATTCTTTGCAAGTTGAACAAACTAATCAAGGAAACATGGATGCTCCATGTGTCGTTGACGATTGGCGCCATCACAATCACGGTAGAGAGATCGGATGACATCGATCTACAATTATCTTCAAAGATGACACAATTCCAGAAGATGATGTAGAGGCCGATCGATAGCACTAAAAGCCAAATCATACACTCTAATCGAACGTATCTTGTATAAACGAGGATCTCATGGAGTGTTGATGAGATGCATATCTCAAACGGATGGCATTAGATTGCTAACCGAAATCCATGAAGGCGTTTGTGGAGCACACCATTCCTACAGTAACCCTGGTTTCAGAAGCCTTCCTAAGAAGGCTATTATCGCCAACCGCCCTTCATGATGCAAAAGAGCTTGTGACGAAGTGTGTACAATGTCGGTTTTATAGTCGATAAGTACATCACCAAAGACAAGCCTTACAAACAATTCCTCTTTCTTGGCCTTTTGCAACCTCGGGACTAGACATTCGGGACCTTTCCTAAGAGCACCCGGGCTTCAATTCCTTTTCGTCATGATTGACATGTTTACAAAATGGATTGAAGCGAGCCGCTTGTTAAAATAACAACCGAGGCCGCTAAGAGATTTCTCTTGAAAAATGTGATCACGCGATTTGGTGTACCCAACAGATCATCACAGATAATGGTTCCCGATTCTCCAAAGAATCAATTCCGGGAGTTCTGCGATGAACTTAGTGTCAAAATTCATTTTGCTTCATTGCACATCCGCAGAGCAACGGGCGCTTGAGCGGCTAATGGTATCCTTATGCGGGATCAAACGCCGAGTATTGACCGCTTAATCAAACGGTCAGCGCTTGGGTTAAAGAACTTCCCTCGTGTTATGGGCGTTCGAACCACGACCGATCGTGCGACCGGTGAAACTCCATTCTTTTTGGTTTATGGTGTCAAGCCATGCTTCCTCCGTAACTCAAAATTGGCTCGCCGAATCGATCGCTTTGAAGAAAATGATCGTAATGAACGACGACTCGACGACGCCGATTTCCTTGAAGAACGATTTAAACCAAGCCCTTGTACGATCGCTAGCCTACCAACAAGCCATGCGAAGGTACCATAGTCGTAAGGTGACCTCGTAGCCTTGTCAGAGGTGATCCGTTCTCGAGAAAAATTCAGAGCCAAACAAATCGCAATAAACTTTCTCCTAAATGGGAAGGTCCTTACATCGTGGTCGAAGTAACCCGACCTGAGTTCGCGACGATCGCTATGTCCGATGGGCAAATTTTGTCAAATTCTTGGAACATCGATCAATTGCGTAAGTTCTATGTTTAATTTTCATTCTTTCATTTCTTTCAATTTCAATTTCATTAAATTCATTAATTAATTAAGAAGTGCAACCTTGCTTATATATATACACCTACATTCTCGTCGCTTATTATTGTTAGTCCGGCCTGAGAAGACATTTTTCCTCTCCGATATCCTTTATAAGGATCTCTGATACTCTATGGTCCTAGTCGTGAGCATTTTTTTTCAAATGATTCCCACGCGACTACAATTTTTTTTTAAAGAAAATGAGTAATCAGGGCACCACACAACTACCTATCTCATGAATGATATGCTTACGATTTTGAAGATTATGCTTCATTATTTCACGATTCTCGTCTATTCTTGTCAGCTCATCGGTCGACACTGAAAGCCTCCTAGTCGAAGTCTCTCCTTTTTCGACGTGGTCCCGCCTAATCGAAGGAGCTTCCTAGCGACGGTTCTTTTCACGATCCTCGCTACGATCGGATCTGTAATTTGAACACGCTTTCAAGAAATGTGTCGATGCCTTCGTGTCTTAGCATTAGTTCCACAGATTATGGGACAATAGATATAAACAAAGTTCACTTATAATTTGTTGCATACATATTTGCATTTCTTCTTATGTCAAGTTTGACAAAGTCTTTTTTCCGACCATATATAGTGTTTTTTGGTATTTCCATTATGACAAACAAAGATCTATAACTAGTCGAAATCATACGCTGGTCCTGACCACATTTGATTTCCTAATCAAGAACGATCGCTTTTGTCTTACATGTCCAAACATACCTTCAAAAACTCACATACATGGTTATGACCTCTTTTTATTCTCTTTTTGGCTCACCGCTTGTACAAGAACGCTCTTCTACTATCAAGCAAGGGGCTAGGAAATATACGAGAATTTTAAAAAGTCAAACAGATAAACAAAAGCTTTGTCAATGACATAAAAGGTAAGTTTTCATAGATATTCAAATATTTTTACACTTGCAGAACCTACTCTAAGAAATATTCCCCGCCTAACTCATCGCTTGTCTGGAGATTCGACCTCCATCTCCTCTACAACTATATCTCCGAGTGGCCCGAGTTCTTCCATGAACTTGGTCGCCTCCTCAGTGGGCGCTGAAGTCATCTTTAACAGCTTGGAGATCAATGGAGGGTTGAAGCTTTCGGTTTTGCCAAAGCAAAACTAACTCCACTTGCAACACCTGCTTTTAGGGCCGAGCATAATTCGTCCGAGTAGTTTTGACGTAACTTTAAGATCCCTAGAAGTTGACCCAAATAGTTCATTTTCTATTGGATCTCTTAAGATAGGCACGCTTGATCCTCGATCCCAAATCAAAGATCATCTTGTTCAAAGTATGAATCTTTTCATCAATATTTTGAGCAAGAGCCGCCTCCTTATCCTCGCTCAAATTTCGAGTTTTTTTTACTGCTTAGCATTTGCGTTTGCTCGCAAAAACAAATCGCTTAATGAACACAAGCATCATTGAAGGAAAATCAAGTTTACTTACATATTACCTTTATTTGTTTTGCTAAGTGTTTCATATTTGGTCGTTGTTTCAACGATCAATCCAGGTCCTTAGTGAACTTGCTTCAAAGAAATGATTGGTCCTTAGCTTTTATTTCTTCTTCAAGAAAAGTCGCCTTGGCTTTCTCACCACAACCTCCTCTTTTATTTTCTCCAGATCTATCGAATGCGATAAGGAGAATAATTGTAGAGGAGCAAAGTATTGAAGAAGAAAATGAAGTTTAAAAGGAAAAGTTCTTACTTTCCAACTCGAGTGCTTTTGCTCCAAGTCCTTAACTCATTGGGTCATCCTCCGATCACAAAGAAAGTTCTCGACCAAATGCTACACAATTAGCATTCTCTTTCTTAAGTTCCTTATAAACTTTGTAAAAAGAGTTATGTAACCGGTCGAGAATACTTACCCGAATTGTTCGGTCATTATAACCGCAAAAATCAAATCAGGTGCATCTTGAGCCGAGTATCCGATACTTTCGCCACGCCTCATCAAGCTCCTTATCCTCGGCGAATCGGGACTAAAAGGAACTTGTTAGGTTGGGAAGGGTTATCAGAGTGATCGAACTCGTTGAGACCTCTCGAGGCATCTACCTCCATAGAAGGGGTTTCAATCACCAAAGGATCCAACTCACCGCTGTTCTTGTCACCGCCGGGGCTTCTTCGACCACTACTTCCTCAGAACTTTGTCCCGAGAAGTGCTCGCTGGGAACTTCCACAGTGCCAGTCCTCGGGAAGAACTCGGCCTGAAATGACCGAACACTAGAAGACCTATGCAAACCGAAGATGGAAGTTCAAAATATCAAATCATCAAGGAATTATTAAAGATACATACTTATACGATCACTTTCATTTGTACATACCTTGTTAATTTCCGGATTTGACTCAAACGCCAGAGAGAAATCTGTGCCGCTTAGCCTTCCTTTTCTTCTCTTCCAATTTTGTTGGTTTCGACTAGCAGGTTTGTTGAACCTCACATCCTCCAACAAGATGTCGGAAGTTATGTCCTCGACTCAGTTCGTCAAGGTCCACATTCCCGACTATCCGGCCTGAGGGAGTGGTTTCTTCAATCTCCGTGATCGCTTGTTTCAAGAATAACCGTAAGGTCGTGCACCACCACTCGAGTTCACACCTCCGCAGCTACATTCTCATGCCTTCAGCTTATCCACCTAAATCAAAGAACAAATTTGATTAGGTGAAGAAATCCTTTATCTAAAAAATTTTTTTCGTACATATATGACTCCAAAATGTTCTATTACCTCGAGGATTCATCTCCTTCAAGTGCCTCAGGCACGACTCTGGTCGGAACCAAGGTGGGACGTTGATCCTCACCAGATTGTATGATTCGCAATCCCACCGATCGCAAATATAGAGCACGATTGGAGATCTGGTGGAATATATGTATATACATGGTAAAAGGAATTTAATAAATTACCTTAAGCCTTGCCAGCCTCCCTTCAATAGGAGTTGCGGCTAAGATCTTGGGGCATTCACTTTTCTCCGTGCTCCCCACACAGATCACCGACTCGTTCTCTAACTTCCCTGAGGTAAGAACTTTAATGTAAGGAAGAATAGACAGATTTTAAGGTAATACATTTATCAAATCAAAATACCGATCGAATTTATCTCAAAGACTTACCACCTTCTCGAGGTAGCTTCATCACGATCAAGGCACCAGAGCAGGAATGAGTCCGGAGCTTCAATGGGCTAATCTGGCGAAGGGTAAAATCCTTCACCACATGCCACGAAGTCAAGCCCCGACTCAAGAAGTCGAGATGGCATCCGCCCATCTCTTGACTATCCTCGCCTTCTTTACGGCTTCTTCCACTTGGAGTTTTCACTTGCTCTAGTTCCGCCAAGTAGAGGCCATCGTTTTCAGAACCATCATGTAAAACCAAGATTTTTTCCATGACGACCACGAAGATTTCGCAGACATGAAGATGTACTCATCGGCCTTCCCGTCATGAAGACGCAATGTGCATTCCCAGAGTCGCCTCAGATTTTGCCGCAGATTTTCCCATCACCATGCGGTAGAAATAACTAAAGAGCTTCAAGTTCGGTTGTATTCCTGTGTATGCCTCGCACAAATATGCGAAAATACTAATATTTGCGATCGAATTTAATAATTCACCAATTCCACCCGTAATGTTCAAGAACGCGGAGGAGGAATTTGTGTACCAGTAGTCTCATTTCACATTCGATGTAGGCAAGAAAACAGGATTTCGCCATCTTCACGGCTCGAAAATGCTCTCAATGCCGGTCTCCAATTAATCGATTCCTATCTGGGAGCATTCCCATCTTCTTCAAGGCCTCGAGTTTTTCTTGCCCAATTCAAGGCAACCACTTTGTAATCTGCTCCGACATGGCGAAAATCCTCAAGAATGAGTAGCAAAAGTTGGAGACTTTGTGGTCGGAAGAACAGAAAAGACTCGGAGGATTTCTTGGCGAGAAGCTAAAGGATCGAAGGGATTCGAAGCATAAAAATTCTAAGAGCCCAAATGAGAGGAGATCTTATAACCTTCCGATACTTTCAAGGATTTCTACAAAGTCCAACCGACAAAAAGCTTTTTGTTCAAACGACAGAGGAACTCTTCGCTTCCCAAGGCAAGTTCTCAACTTTAAAGTGAACATGCATCACTTTCAGATACCACTTACATTAAATGGGTTCGCCGATACGATTTCATCGGGAAAAGGTATATACACGACCAGTTCATTTAAAGTTCGGGGCTAGCCGACGAGGATTAAAACATCTATGTATTATTTTAATATATAATAAAAGACCATACGTTTTCATGGTCGAACCCTAAGACCGACGACCTCCACGGTCGTTAGTATTCCGTAGGTTACTTATGGGTACTCGGCCTGATGAGGCTTTGTGCCTAATCCTCGACCGTGATAACCGCCGTAAAATTATCGAATCGGTATTTCTTATCGTATGATGAATGGAACACGTGTTATAATGCTCCAAACCATGCGATGGTACAACCCCGAGACATCGACTATTAACCACCCTACGGTTAAGCTTTTCACAAGCAATCGCAAGGAAGTTAGCACATTGTTAACTTCTACCGCTCCGACCAACAGTAACGCTTCACCGTGGACGCCTTCTCCAGAGTAATCGCCACCTCTTCGAAGTTATTTAAAGGTGAAGAACAAGGGACAAGAAGAGAGACGATAGGCTACACACAAAACAAGGCCAAGGCAAAGATATGCATGAAGCCTAAGCGGTGGAATTAGAAGCTAGATAATCACCTTAGACTCATATTCTAAGTCCGATTGTCTAAGCTACATTCCTCCATTCAAGGTAATTCAGGGTAGTACTTAGCCACATCTTGTAAATCCAGTTCATATCAATAAAGAGCGACCCCCATTCCATTCCAGGATATTCCACGTCATTTTCCTCGTTTATTTTCGTAAGATCGGCGATTCGATCGTCGACAAGTACACTCTCTTATGGCCTTTCGCAAGGCATCTGAAGCAGGTGTCCGGACTGAAGCCCCAGCGTCGATTTGCCTGGTAGGTGGAGACTTCAATGCATCTTGAGGGTTGCTGGAGTTTCGCCCCACGCCGAGAGCGCCACCAATAGTGGGGCTTAACTTCCTACCAACCACCTTGGCCAGAGGATTGAAGCGAGTTGATGTTGCCTTGAAGACGAGCATCCGAATCCCGTTTGCCCCCTTGCATTGACTGAACTCTGTGATTAAGAGTGGCTAACCTATCTTTTTGCACCCAAGCCGAAGGCTGGGCTAGCGCGGGGCAGGGGCTAACAACATGTAACGTCCCAATTTTCTGAGCCTTTTTGAAATTTTCAAAATAAAAAGAACCAATTGATTTTGATGAGAGTTCTAAAGCTTAACTTGAGATTTCAGAATTAAAGGTGTTTAAAATGACTAAATCAAACTTCAACTAATCCAAGGGTTTGGTTTGTTTTGAGTTTGTTGGAGTTCTCTGGTGTTGGTTTTCCCTTTCTTTGTTCACTTCGTGTTCCTATCGGCCCAGCTCTTTCTTCTTTAAGACCTCCTTCCGTTTGGATCTGAGGGTCCAGACGTCCTTCCGTTTGGATCCGAGGGTCCAGACCTCCCTTCATTTGGATCTAAGGGTCCAAGCCTCCCTTTCGTCTGGACCTCTCCCTTTAACCGCGTGACCTCCCCTTGGTCCCGTGACATCCCCCTTTTTTGTCGTTTAGTCGCGACCTTCCCTTGGGTCATGACCTCCCCTTTTGTCCTTTAGCCACGACCACCCTCTTGGTCCGCGACCTCCCCTTGGGCCGCGACCTCCTCTTTGACCGTGACCTCCTCTTTGGTCATGACCTCCCTTTTGACTAGCCCCATTTGTTAGTCCTACTCACCTTCTTCTTCCTCTCGTCATGTCACTGCTGACACGTATGTCCTTGCGTATTAAATGTTGTTGTGTCACATTAAATGCTATCACTTCTGTAGTACTCATTTTTCCCTTTTTGTCTCATCCCCTACTTTCTCTCATCTTCTCCTTCATCTACCCTTGATTCGTGTGGGCTATAAAAACCTGAGCAGTCCTCTTTTATCTCCTTTAGCCTCACACAACTTTCTTGCTCTCGCTAGTATCTATGTGCCCTGTTCTCCTTCGACCTCTTGGGTAGTCGTATCCTTAGTTGGACCTCCTCAGGACCTCCACCCTCCCAGTTGGACCTCCTCCCAAGAGCCCGTTTCTAGTTCCTCTGTTTTTGTACCTTTTCTTTTGGTTCTTAGTTTGACAGTTTTTGGTTTCTTCTGGTTTTGTTGTATTTATTTGGCTCTTTTTCGCACGTGTAGATTCCAGCTTCGCAGAGGAGTTCTTGGACCCAGCGACCTCTACCGAAGAACCCCAGCTCTTCATCGTAGGCAAGTCGTAGATCTTTGATCATGTTGAACCTAGTTCGCAAAATTATATTGTTTTATACAACATGCATGGCTATTTGTATAAAAATGGTTTGGGAATTAGCTAAACACCTACTTGACAGTATGACTCCTTGAATACTTGTGTTCGACATGTTAACATGTACCTTTGGACACATTAGGTTGGGTAATCTTAGTTGGACATCTTATTGTGATAACCAACATGGGTGCGTATATTGCTTAGACCTGTTATAGTTGTGCGACGTCTCTCGATCACATGATTCAATGATGTTAAATTTGACTTAATGATATATGGAATTATGGTGTGGCCACTAGTGATAAAAGATGCTAAGCCATGACCAGGGTGGTCTTTTGGCCGGGTTGAACCCAAAATGTTTTCGCTCAGGCGAGTGATCATGCAGTAAAGGGGGTGCAGTAAGCACATTGGGATGAGGAGGTATCGCCTGGGCATCAACTAAGGACTTAACCTTGTAAGCCATTGATCTGGGCCATACCGTGCAACCACATATCTAGGATGGGGTGGACCTGGCCGACTAATTAGCAGAAGTTTTGGTTTGGTTCTGTCATGGTGGCGTGATCCCCAAGTATCAGATGGAATCACACGGTGCAAGAGGGGGCCGAGCATGGCAAAACCTTAGCAGGCAGAACTAAGCCAAAACGAAGCTTTGTAAAGGCCTTGCCACGTGCTCTAGACTGCTTACCAAAAGTAGTGAGCAGGGGCATCGACGGGTGCCAAACAAACTAGAGAGGTCGTGTCCTGTGGGTAAAGCTGTACAACCTCTGCAGAGTGTAAATCTATTCGAATAGTCGTGTCCTTGGTTATGGACATGCTTGGTGATTTCACGCAAGGGGTAGACTTTCTCAAAACTTGTTGGTCTTAGTTGGTTCCGAGTGGCTGTGGGTGGTCGTGAGTGGTCTGGCTCGTGACCAGGGTGGTCGTGAGTGGTCTGGGCGTGATCAGGGTGATCATGAGTTGTTTCAAAGAAAACTTATTTACTTATATATTACTCTTTCAACTTGTACTTTGCAATCTACTTACTGTAGTTCCAATAAATATTGCCTTCTGCAAAGTAACCATAAAGCTACCTTGTCAAGCCTTGCATGATATTATTTGCATTCTTTTTCCTACGGCTTGCTGAGTACATTCAAAGTACTCATGGCTTTGTGCCCTCTGGTTAATCAGTAGCTGAAGACCTCCTAGGGACCTCCGACCTCTTTGAGGACCAAGCGTGCTAGGGGACGTCCTCCACTCGATAGCCTGTGGGCGTGTCGAATGGCTCCGCGTGTTCTTTTGCTTTTCCATTGTGTTGTAGCCCTACGTGGCGCCTCTGTAATAACCTTGACCATAAGGTCTCTTGTTTATATTAGCGTTATTTGTCTACTTCTTCTATCGTTTGAGGTATGGTTGTGATGACATCGTTGTTGAAACTGTGCGAACCAGCTGCTGATCTTGGAACTGGTCCAGTGTGCACAGGAGGTCCCAGGGGTTATTTTCCCGGGGAGTGACACAGCAGGATGCCCCGGTGCACCGGCCTTGCTGCATTCGCCCACCCCAGCCGCACTAGCTGCAAATAGACAAGATGGCAAATTGCTTTTGGTCAGAGCGCTGTCAGGCTGCGTGAGAGCAAGCGGACCAAGGAGGACAAGCCCAGCATTGGGTTGGGGAGCTCAGAGGAGTAACACTTGTTGTAGGTGCTCCCACTCCGGGCTGTGCGAGCTGCATTGGAAAGAGGCGGAGCCGCAACACTAGCCGGAGTAGGGACTATAGACCGGCTAGAGCACAAAATTGTACCAGAGGAGGACCCATGCCCAGAGCTAATCAGATCCGGACGCAGGCGTGGGGTGCTAGCGGCGTCGGGACTCTCATCTCCGGAAGTGTCGTAGTCTAGAAGATCTAGACCGGGACTCAGGAGATCCGGAGCGCGCTCCACCGCCATGGAGCTCTGGCGTGACATGGAGGTCTGGGGTGGGGGGGGGCGATAGGGGAGTGTGGGTTACTGGCAATGAGAGCGGGGTTGGGAGGTGGGGAGGAGCCTTGTGGGCATAGACGGTGGTCACCGGTGCCGGAGTGGCACCGGCGAGTGGGTTGACGGGGGAGTCGCCATGGGTTTACGGGTTGGTCGGGTTATGCCATTGGCTTTGACAAGGTGCATTTACACATATCAAGAGCAATACAAAACAACAGCCTTGAGTTAGACAATGCTAACTAAGGTATACATGTTGACAGTAAATAAACCAGATTATGCAGAGCAGCAAGTGGTCCACTCAATGCTATCATTGACTTAGTTTTTTCTTCCCAAAACTTCCTGCTTGAGGAGCCAATTAAGATGAGTTGAAAACAATGCGATCTATAGGTCTAAAATTTGTGCATCGATCTATGAAGACAATAATTAACTATGACTAATATCCGGTTGCAAAAAACATAAAAAATCTTCTCATCTGTTACCAACCATAAGCACATAACAGCAATTTTAACTAATAAATATGAAGCACACCAGAAAAATTGGTCAATTATCGGTCTCGCCTCCATCTCGAAAGCAACTGTGGATCTACCTACGTACCACCACCACGGGAGAGGAGAAGAAGTGCCACGCCACTCTTCCGTGCTCCTCCGTCTCCAAAGTGTTTGGCAAGGCAGTGGGGTGGCATTGTGACGACTCCACCTCGTGATGTACCGCAAGAGGTCCGGAGGACCATTTTTTTTTTGTTGCCAAGTCACCACGGAAAGATGTGGTAGCACCGCATGGAGCTTTACCGAGGAGGTCTCTAGGACCTCCCAGAGGTCTTATGACCTCCCGAGGTCTTGGTCCGCCATCGACCTCCCAGAGGCCTTGAGGACCTCCCCGAGGTCGTGGCCGCCACCCCGCCTCAGAGCACCTCCAAGCACATCACCAAGAGAGGTTCGGCAGACCTCCCAAAGCTAAGTCCCGTGGGACCTCCCTGGTGGTCCAGCCCTCTGCATCCGAGCTAGTCCCAGACAACAGAGCTAGCTCGCACAAGAACACAAGCCAATACCACAACCACAAGGTCAAACAAAAATGAAGGCATAAATTAAACTTTATAATAGGACCTTATGGTCAAGCTTGTTAGCAAGAGGTCTCGCCATCGAGGGCTTACAAAACCAACGAGGACTTACATAATCGCAACAAGGAGCTCTAGGGCTCAAACACCAAAACACGCAAAAGCCATCCCACAAGCACCACAGTGTCGTCGGGTGGAGGACGCCCTAGGCATCTTAGTCGTCAAGAACTCCTCCTCAAGAGGTCTCAGACCGCCTCGCACTTGGTCATCTTCATAATCTGCTTTGGACATGTGGCTTAAGCCATGAGTACTTGGAATGTACTCAGCAAGTTACGAGTGGAGCAACGATGCAATAATATTCATGCAAGGACTTACCAATGGAGAGTCAGATGGTTAGTTTGCGCAAAGCCAAGTTTGACAATAATAGCAATAACAGATTGTAAGGCGCAAGGTAAAACCATAATACATAATACTTTTGATGTTTAAAAAGGTGGAGTGAGCACCCACTCACGGCCACAACCCAAAAATGGGGAGGTCTGGTCACACCAAAGGGCTGTGTCCTCACCCAAAGCCCACCTGAACACCCATTCCAGAGGTCCAAACCAACCCCGACCACTACTCCGAGCCAACCTTGACCCCTCCGAGCCGGCCAAGGTCTCTTCAAGGCAAAGCCAAAGCATCTCGCTGAAGTGTCCAAAGGGCACAAGCTTTTGAAACATCTACCCTTGCACCATTTCACCGAAAGCATGTCCATGACCAAGGACTTGGCTATTCAATAGATCTTTTACTCGCAGAGGTGTACAACTTACCCACAATCCACGATCTCTAGCGGATGGGTTCCGGCCACCCTTGCGCACTTCCTAAGGTGAGCAGCCTAGAGAGCGCTGCAAGGCCTTTACAAAGCTTTGAACCCGACTAGGGCTGCCCGCTAAGGTTTCAGAATCCTCCAAAGGGTCTAGAACTACGTGGTTATGGGGTGCCCCTCTGCGCCAACTAATCACACGCCAACCACAACAGCCCCAAGCCATCTCATTGCTAATTATTCAGCCTGCACCATTCCCATAAAATGATCTTGTGGTTGCCTTGCTTGGCCTGGATTCAATGCAGACACAAAGTGAAGTCCTTATTTGTGCTAAGGCAAGACTTCCACAACCAAGTGTGCACAAAGACCCACTACTCACTCCCCGCCTTCTTGCCTTAGCAAAACAATTTGTATTAGCCCATGCCAAAGACCACCCACCTGGCACACAAATTTTTAACCAAGTGGTCTCACACCACACCAACACAGCTTGGTCCTGACGAGTAGATCTCCAAAAGGGAGATCTAACGGTCAAGATCTCAAAGGGGAGGACTGAGCGGCTAGATCTCAACAAGGGGAGGTCCGAGCGGCTAGATCTCAACAAGGGAGGTCTGAGCGGCTAGATCTCAACAAGGGAGGTCTCGAGCGGCTAGATCTCAACAAGGGAGGTCTCGAGCGGCTAGATCTCAACAAGGGGAGGTCTTAAAGGACGCTGAGGAGGTCCGAAGGACACAGAAAAGTCCGCGGGGACAGAGGGAGGTCTATTTGAACACCAGAGAGGTCCAAATAGCCACGAGGTGGTCTAGGAAGGTCCCAAAAGAGCACTGGGAGATCCAGAGAAACTCTAGAGCGCCCAAGAGAACTCAGGGGTTCCCAGAGAGCGTGGATAGGTCCACTGGAGGTCCAAAAGAAGCAAAGCCAAGCGTGGCTTGGGGGGGGGCCAAAGAGGTTTTGAAACACCAACCCGAGCTGGGTCCTTGACAGGAAAACCCCAAGCAAGGGAGAGGTCCGAACAGAGGGGAGATGAAAGAGAGGTCTGGATCTCAAAGAGATTCAAACCAACAAAGGAAGTTAAGAGAGAGAGAGAAGAGGCGAACCAGGGGCACACAGAGAGGCTTCGGAGAACCACAACCCGAGGGCAGCAAAGACACCACAGAGAGCCACAACCAGCAAAGGAACATCAACAACGACTTAGTTAAGGTTTGATTAATTCCAATTGAACTCTCCAGATTTCAAAATCTCAGGTTAAGCTTTGGATTCTCAATAAAGCCAAATGGTTACTTTTATTTTGAAAACTTGGCAAGGACTTAAAAGAAAACGGACGTTACAAACCTTCACCCTTAAGGGAATCTCGACCCCGAGATTCAGCCGAGCTAGGGAATAGGTGGGGAACTCTTTCCTGAGGTCCTCTTCTCGTTCCCATGTTGCCTCGGATTCGGAGTGGTTGCTCCATTGCACCTTGCACAACTTGGTGGTCTTGCTCCTGATAACTCTCTCGGACACGTCCAAAATCTTGATGGGGTGCTCTCTGTAAGTGAGGTCTTCTTGGAGGTCCACAGCTTCTAAAGGCATTTGGTCCTCTGGCACTCGCAAGTATTTCTTCAACTGTGACACATGGAATACATTGTGGACTCCAGCAAGCTGAGGAGGGAGGTCCAGCGTGTAGGCTACTTCACCCCTACGGGCAAGAATTGGAAAAGGCCCAATGAACCTTGGAGCAAGCTTTCCACTAACTCGAACATTGCATACTCTTGAGAGGTGATACTTTGAGGTAGACTCGGTCTCTGGGACAAAAGCTAGGTCTCGGCGCCTAACATCTGCGTAGCTCTTTTGCCGAGTTTGAGCAGCCCTTAGCTTCTCCCTTATTGACCTTACCTGATCTTCGGCTTCTCTCAGCAGGTCCGGGCCAAGAACTTGGCCTTCACCCGATTCTGTCCAGTACAAGGGAGTCCTACACTTTCTCCCATAAATAGCTTCAAAAGGGGACATTTGGAGACTCGCTGGTAGTCAAGTATTGTAGGAAAATTCAGATATGGTAACATCTTGTCCCAACTAGATTGTCTTTCTAGAGCGCAAGCTCTCAGCATGTCCTCAAGGACTTGGTTAACTCTCTCAGTTTGGCCATCTATTTGAGGGTGGTACGCTGTACTAAAGTTGAGGTCTGTGCCCAAGGCATCATGTAGCTTTTGCCAAAACTTGGAGGTGAATTGAGATCCTCATGTCGAGACTATCTTCTTTGGAACACCATGAAGGCACACCACTTTTGCCATGTAGATTTCTGCCAGCTTGTCTCCGAATAAGTAGTCTTCACAGAATAAAGTGAGCCATTTTGTTAATCTATCCACTATGACCCAAATAGAATCAAAACCAGCTTGGGTGCGAGGTAAACCAAGAATAAAATCCATGCCGACCTCTTCCCACTTCCACTCGGGTATGGGTAAGGGCACTAAAAGTCCTCCGTGTCTTTGGTGCATCGCTTAACCTTTGGCAAGTGTCACATTTGGCCACAAAATCTGCTATTTCCTTCTTCATTTTCGGCCACCAGTACAATTCCTTGACATCTTGGTACATTTTTGTAGCTCCTGGGTGTATAGAATACAATGTCTCATGTGCTTCTTTAAGTATTACTCCCTTGAGCTCTGTGTTATTGGGCACACAAAGCCTCTTATCAAACCAGACCGCACCTAGGTCATCTATAGAAAACCTTGCAGCCTTCCCTTCTCTTATGTTGGTCTTGATCTCTTGGATGCCAGCATCTCCATCTTGGGCTGCCTTGATCTGTTTTTGCAAGGTAGGTTGCACTTCAAGAGTTGCCAAAACCCCTTCTTCCACTAAATCAAGTCTAAGCTTCAAGAATTCTTCATACAAAGTAGGCTGGCTCTCCTTGATCATCAAAGTATTGACATAAACTTTCCTGCTCAAGGCATCTGCCACCACATTGGCCTTGCCTGGGTGGTAGTGAATTCCCACATTATAGTCCTTAATAAGCTCAAGCCACCTTCTTTGCCGCAAATTCAAATCTGCTTGTGTAAAGATGTACTTTAGGCTTTTGTGGTCAGTGTAAATCTCACACCTATTACCAATGAGGTAATGGCGCCAAATTTTTAAGGCATGGACCACAGCAGCCAACTCTAGGTCATGAGTAGGGTAATTTACTTCATGGGGCTTCAATTGTCTTGAAGCATAAGCTACCACTTTTCTGTCCTGCATTAGAACACAGCCAAGTCCTTGCTTTGATGCATCACAATAAACTTCAAATCTTTCCGACATCCGAAGAACCAAAATCAAGGAGGTCAACTTTTCTTGAGCTCTTGGAAGCTCTGTTCACAATCTAAGGTCCAAAGGAACTTTTTTCTTTCTTTAACAGCTTGAGTGAGAGGTTTTGCAATCCAGAGAAGCCTTCAATAAACCTTCAGAGTAACCGCCATGCCAAGAAAACTCCCGACTTGAGGCACGGCCCTAGGGGTTCCCAATTGAGCACATCTTGAACCTTACTAGGTTGTGATACTCCTTCTTTTGACAAAACATGCCCCAAAAAGACCACTTCTTTTAGCCAAAACTCACACTTACTAAATTTGGCAAAGAGTCGATGAGCTCTTAACTTTTCCAAAACCGAAAAGAGGTGGCTTGCATGCTCCTCTTCACTCTTGGAATACACTAGAATGTCATCAATGAAGACAATGACAAACTTGTCTAGATAGTCCATGAACACTCTGCTCATCAAATTCATGAAATAGGCAGGGCATTGGTCAGCCCAAAAGACATGACAAAGTGAACTCAAATAACCCATATCTAGTTGAAAAAGCTGTCTTAGGGATGTCTTCCTTTCGAATTTTGAGTTGGTGATATCCTGTTCTCAAATCTATCTTGGAAAACACAACATCTCCTTCAATTGATCAAATAAATCATCAATTCATGGCAAAGGATACTTGTTTTTGATGGTGACATCATTGAGAGCTCAGAGTCCACACACATCCTTTGAGTGCCATCCTTTTAGGCACAAAATCCTGGGGCTCCCCAAGGTGAGGAGCTAGGTCTAATAAAACCCTTGCTCGCAAGTCTTCCAACCGCTTCTTTAACTCCACATGATCATCAACATGCAATCAGAAGGCCTTTTGGAGATGGGGGAGGTCCCAGGACAAGGTTTATGACAAACTCAAGGTCTCTGTCTGGGCATTCCTGGAGCTCATCAGGAACACATCCACAAATTCTTTAACAACAGGACATCCTCCAAAACTTGAACTTGAGCACTACAAGATAGGGCTCCTTGGAGTTTCTCCGAGGTGGCGAAAACTTCACATGGCACCACTAGGGCTGGTCAAAGAGATACTTTTGCCACTACAATCCAACATGGCATGGTGGTTAGCTAGCCACCCATGCCCAAGATCACATCTAGGGACCCGTGTCCAAAAGGACAAGGTTGGCTAGAAATTCTACTCCTTCTATGACCATTTTCACTTGTGGACAACCCCGTTCGTACTTAGTTCTCGAGCCGGGATTGAACCAACAAGGTAGTCTTAAGAGCAACAACTCGAACCGGTGCTTTGCAAAGAAAACTCCGAGAAATAAACGAATGGGAAGCTCTAGAGTCAAACAAAATCTGCACTGCATGAATTTACTAGGAACATACCTAGTACCACATCTCGAGGAGGTCCGAGCTTCTTCCACCGCCACATGGTTCACACGGCCCTTCCAAAAGTCCGGGAGGTTCTGCTTGAGGAGGTCCTGCGCCCGAGAGGTCTTGGCCAGGGAGGTCCTAAAGTAGAGGTCTTTATGGTGGCTCGATCTTGATGGGCATTGATTGGCAAAATGCCCCACTTGATGACACTTGAACAGTGATCCCTCACGCTGTGGGGGTCGAGGGGTTGATTTGGTGCTGCCAGGATGCGGCAACAAGTGGACAACAAGGAGGTCTTGACAGAGGTCTGGGAGGTCCAGAGGTCCTTGGCGCTTGGGTTGGTATTGCACAAACGTCTTGACACGCTGGGAGGTCTTTCCGAGAATCGGAGGGTGGCACCTTTCTTGTAGGACTCAGAGAGTTCTCTTCGATTCCTCAATGAGCATTGCCTTGTTCACCATATGCTGGAAATCAGGATAATCGTTGCCCACAACTTGAACTTTTAAACTAGGATGGAGGCCTCGCTTAAAGCGCTTCTACCGCGCATCATCCGTAGCCACATCTTCGCGAGCATAACGCGACAATTGAGTGAACTTAGTGAGATACTCACTTCATCGACATGTCGCCCGCTTGAGCTCTCTAAACTCTTTCTTTTTCATCTCTACCTTCCCATCGGGACATGGGAGTGGCGAAAAGCTGCAGAGAACTCGCCCAAGTGATCCTCCTGGGGTCAAGATGTGAGGCACAAATGTGTCCCACCACTCACCGCAGTCCTTCCAGTTGATGTGAGGCAACAAAACCTTCTCCTGCCTTCACAAATGAGCAATATCCAACTTCTTCTCTGTTGATCTCAGCCAATCATCTGCATCTAAGGGCTGGGAGAGCTCGAATGTAGCCGGGCGGTCTTCATGAACTCGACACTTTGATTGAGGGTGAGCCGGGGTGGAGGTGGTGGCTAGGCCGCACCTGACTATTCGACTCATCATGGCAAGTAAAGCATTGGTAGTCCGGCTTTGTTGAGCCATAATCTGTTCATATCTCGCATCATGGAGCTCATCATTTGGGCTTGTGCCGCCATAAACTGCCCAAAACCCGGGTCTGTTGCTGCCACTGGAGGAGGTGGAGGTGGAGGCAACTGTTCTGGGGGCTCACCCTGACTTGTGGACTGCCGAGTCTGCACCATCTGGACAAAACTCTAAAGGCTTAATAGGTAAGACAGAAAGCATAAAGGGTAAGAGGGTACAGAGAAATAAAGATAGGGCAACAAAAAGGGGTAACTTGGTTAACCCAAGAGAGAACCTAAAAGGCCAGGAGGCCAAAAGAGGCAACAAAAGCTTCAAAACAGAGGTCTTCAAGACCCAAGCTGAGCGAAACTCAGAATAGGACCACTAATCCTAACCTTTCTACAGTCGGCCCTATTGAAGTTATAAAGGCAAGGAGGTCAAATTAGATTCAAAATCAAGGTTCCAGCAGAGATAAGATAATGGAACTAAGGAGGAGTTAAGATGAGAGTAGATCAGGATGAGAAAAGATTTTAAACAAGATAAGGGCAGCATAGAACCAGCACAAGGAAAGATCTACCAAACAAATTTTTAAGTTGACTTGCTTTAGAAAATAACTTTTTGAATAAAAACTAAATCGATCTTTCTACCTACGGCCACGTCCTACAGCTGACCTAGGCTCTGATACCAACTATGACGACCCACCTCGTGATGTACCGCAAGAGGTCCGGGAGGACCATTTTTTTTTCTTTTGTGCTGCGAAGTCACCACGGAAAGATGTGGTAGCACCGCATGGAGCTTTACCGAGGAAGTGCCAGACCTCCCAGAGGTCTTATGGACCTCCTGGAGGTCTTGGTCATGCCATCGACCTCCCAGAGGCCTTGAGGACCTCCCGAGGTCGTGGCCGCCACCGCCGGTAGCACCTCCAGCACATCACCAAGAGAGGTCCGAGGACCTCCCGAACTAAGTCCGTGAGGACCTCCCGGTGGTCCCGCCTGCATCCGAGCTAGTCCCAGACAACAGAGCTAGCTCGCACAAGAACACAAGCCAATACCACAACCACGAGGTCAAACAAAAATGAAGCAGACAAATTAAACTTTATAATAGGACCTTATGGTCAAGCTTGTTAGCAAGAGGTCTGCCACTGAGGGCTTACAAAACCAACGAGGACTTACAACTGGCAACAAGGAGCTCTAGGGCTCAAACACCAAAACACACAAAAGCCATCCCACAAGCACCACAGGCTGTCGGGTGGAGGACATCCTAGGCATCTTAGTCGTCGAAGAACTCCTCCTCAAGAGGTCTCAGACCGCCTCGCACTTGGTCATCTTCATAATCTGCATGGACATTGGGCTTAAGCCATGAGTACTTGGAATGTACTCAAGAAGTTACTGGAGCAACGATGCAATAATATTCATGCAAGGACTTACCAATGGAGAGTCAGATGGTTAGTTTTGCAAAGCCAAGTTTGACAACAATAGCAATAATAGATTGTAAGGCAAACAAGGTAAAACCATAATACATAATACTTTTGATGTTTAAAAGGTGAAGTGAGCACCCACTCACGGCCACAACCCAAAAATGGGGAGGTCTGGTCACACCAAAGGGCTGTGTCCTCACCCAAAGCCCACCTGAACACCCATTCCAGAGGTCCAAACCAACCCTCGACCACTACTCCGAGCCAACCTTGACCCTCCGAGCCGGCCAAGGTCTCTTTGAGGCAAAGCCAAAGCATCTCGCGGAAGTGTCCAAATGGCACAAGCTTTTGAAACATCTACCCTTGCACCATTTCACCGAAAGCATGTCCATGACCAAGGACTTGGCTATTCAATAGATCTTTTACTCGCAGAGGTGTACAACTTTACCCACAATCCACGATCTCTCTAGCGGATGGGTTAGGTCACCCTTGCGCACTTCCTAAGGTGAGCAGCCTAGAGAGCGCAAAGCCTTTACAAAGCTTTGAACCGACTAGGGCTGCCCGCTAAGGTTTCGCAATCCCTCCAAAGGGTCTAGAAATCCACAGGTTATGGGGTGCCCTCTGCGCCAACTAATCACACGCCAACCACAACAGCCCCAAGCCATCTCATTGCTAATTATTCAATTTGCACCATTCCCATAAAATGATCTTGTGGTTGCACTGCTTGGCCCAGCTCAATGCACACAAAGTGAAGTCCTTATTTGTGCTAAGGCAAGACTTCCACAACCAAGTGTGCACAAGACCCACTACTCACTCCCGCCTTCTTGCCTTAGCAAAACAATTTGTATTAGCCCATGCCAAAGACCACCCATCTGGCACACAATTTTAACCAAGTGGTCTCACACCACACCAACACAACTTAGGCATCCCGCCATAGTCGCCAACAATGGCACCAACCACACATTTCATAACTTATTAGTCAAGATTATTAGAGATGAAGCATGACACGCTCAACCACGTTTTCTAAGCAAGGCTATATAAGACCCACGGCCCCCATGTTGGCAAATAACAAAGAACACCAACTAAATTATCCACCCTAAGGCTCACAAGGTAAACATGACAACATGATGGAGACAAGGCATAACGGAGGCATAACAGCAAGTAGGCAAGTAACTATAGCCCAAACCATTTTCTTATAAACATAGCCATGCATGCTAAAGTAAAACCGAAATACATTTGCAAAACTTGGTTCAAGATGATCAAAACGAGGTCTGTGGCTTGCCTTGGTCAAGCAAAGGAGAGCCTTCGCAAAGAAGAGTCGGGTCCAAGATCTCCTCGAACTCGTGATCTACACGCTCGCAAGAGAACCAAATAAGCAAAACCACACTAAGCCAGAGAACAACAAAAGAACCAAAAAGGAACTCAAACCAACTCAGCCAAAAGGAAACCAAGAGGCTTAACACAGCCTCAAAGAGCTCCTGGGAAAGGTCTTTGCGCAAGGAAGAACCGAGCAGATGAGGCAGGGAAGGAAGAAATGAGCAAAAGATTACAAAGGCCTACCCTCCCAGGCTATATATAGCCGGAGTTGGTAGTGTGCACCACAAGAAAAAACTCAGTGAGGTGTAGGCAATCGGGACAACTAGGGCAAGGCTTGTCCTAAAAGAATTGAAATAAAGTACCTCAGATATGACTGCATTTAATGTGACCCGACACCTATTAAATGTGCATAGAGTTCTGAGGCAAGAGCAATAATTACAAGGTGAAGAGGGGCTGGCAAGTGGGGCCAGTCAAAAGGGTGCACCACAAGTCAAAGAGGTGGCCCCACCGCAAGGGTCATTCCCGCCAAAGACCACTGTGGGGTCCTGGGCAAGAGGTCCAAGACACTCAGAGGGGGAGGTCCTGGACAGTTGGTCCAAGGACTCAAGAGGAGGACTGAGCGGCTAGATCTCAACAAGGGGAGGTCTGAGCGGCTAGATCTCAACAAGGGGAGGTCTGAGCGGCTAGATCTCAACAAGGGGAGGTCTTAAAGGACTCTGAGGAGGTCCGAAGAACACAGAAAAGTCCGCGGGGACAGAGGGAGGTCGTCTGAGCGGCTAGATCTCAACAAGGGGAGGTCTTAAAGGACGTTGAGGAGGTCCGAAGGACACAGAAAAGTCCGCGGGGACAAAGGGTGCACCGCAAGGGTCATTCCCGCCAAAGACCACTGTGGGGTCCTGGGCAAGAGGTCCAAGACACTTTCAGAGGGGAGGTCTCGGACAGAGGTCCAAGGACTCAAGAGGAGGTCCCGACGAGTAGATCTCCAAAGGGAGATCTAACGGCCAAGATCTCAAAGGGAGGACCTCAACGGTCCAGATCAACGGGTGCGGAGGAGGTCCTGACGAGTAGATCTCCAAAAGGGAGATCTAACGGTCAAGATCTCAAAGGGGAGGACCTCAACGGTCCAGATCAACGGGTGTGGAGGTCCGACGAGTAGATCTCCAAAAGGGAGATCTAACGGCCAAGATCTCAAGGGAGGACCTCAACGGTCCAGATCAACGGTGTGTGGAGGAGGTCTCGACGAGTAGATCTCCAAAAGGGAGATCTAACGGTCAAGATCTCAAAGGGGAGGACTGAGCGGCTAGATCTCAACAAGGGGAGGTCTGAGCGGCTAGATCTCAACAAGGGGAGGTCTGAGCGGCTAGATCTCAACAAGGGGAGGTCTGAGCGGCTAGATCTCAACAAGGGGAGGTCTTAAAGGACGCTGAGGAGGTCCGAAGGACACAGAAAAGTCCGCGGGGACAGAGGGAGGTCTATTTGAACACCAGAGAGGTCCAAATAGCCACGAGGTGGTCTAGGAAGGTCCCAAAAGATCACTGGGAGGTCCAGAGAAACTCTAGAGCGCCCAAGAGAACTCAGGGGTTCCCAGAGAGCGTGGATAGGTCCACTGGAGGTCCAAAAGAAGCAAAGCCAAGCGTGGCTTGGGGGGGGCCAAAGAGGTTTTGAAACACCAACCCGAGTTGGGTCCTTGACAGGAAAACCCCAAGTAAGGGAGAGGTCCGAACAGAGGGGAGATGAAAGAGAGGTCTGGATCTCAAAGAGATTCAAACCAACAAAGGAAGTTAAGAGAGAGAGAAGAGGCGAACCAGGGGCACACAGAGAGGCTTCGGAGAACCACAACCCGAGGGCAGCAAAGACACCACAGAGAGCCACAACCAGCAAGGAACAACAACAACGACTTAGTTAAGGTTTGATTAATTCCAATTGAACTCTCCAGATTTCAAAATCTCAGGTTAAGCTTTGGATTCTCAATAAAGCCAAATGGTTACTTTTATTTTGAAAACTTGGCAAGGACTTAAAAGAAAACGGGACGTTACAGGCATCCTCCTCCGCCTCTTCGCCCGCTGGCTCGGCGGAGAAGGCCATGAGGGAGTGCACCGGAGTGGAGCAGGGACGCGGAGGCGGCCGCGGCGGCAGGAGAAGGGGTGGTGAGAGGGCGTGGACGGGGGCTGGGGAGTGGGTGGTGGTGGTGGAAATCGCCTGTCGCGAGAGCTATTGCAGATCTCAGTTCGCCAGGGGGGGGGGCGCTGTGGATGAGTCGGGTAGTTCGATGGCAGTGGCGGGTAAATACTAGGAAATTCAAAGGGTATTTTTGTTTTGCAAGGTTGGATTCTCACGAGAATTTGTGAGAAAGCTGCTTCTCCTTGCTAGTTCACTTTTTAGACAGCTCCTCGCGAGAATTAGAATCAGGTGGTTTTGAGAAGCAGGAAGTTGCAACACCTAGTCGAAGACTTTCCTCTCTGCACGTGGTCCTGCCCACTAGAAGGAACTTCCTAGCGTCGTCCTGTTTCTAACTCTTGCTACTAGAGCGAACCTACTGAGTACATTGAAATAAGTTGAACAAATTTTTAAGGAACTCCAGACGTTTATCTAACTCAAGTTGACCGTTCTCGATTTGATTAATCTAGTCGGAGATGGTAACATCACCTAGTCGAAGCCTTTCCTCTCTGCACGTGGTCCTACCCACTAGAAGGAATTTCCTAGTGTCGACTCGTTCCTACTCTTTCGACCAGTGCAAGATAATCGTGATCGAAACACTACAAGTTAGCTAAACCTCTCTTTTTTAGAAAACCCATTGAACACTATTTACTCGGTTTATCTAAATAAACCAAGCAAATAGTCTGGGGCTAGGATAAAGTTATTAACTTGACTTCAATTCTTAGTCTTGCTCTTTTTTTCCATTCATTATATTATGAGTTACTAACTACTCGACAAGATGATTTCTAGGAAGAAGAAAGGATTATATATCAACATCAACAAAAATTGTCTTTACAAAGATTCTCGCATGACTACTCTCATGAAGGAGATCTTATTCGTGATACCCTCCGTGGATCGCCTCAAATGATCGATCGCATTGTTGCCATTAACTGCTCCGCCTCTTCTTCAGGGCAGGGGATGTTGTCTATGACAGGTTGCAGATTAAGGTTGGGATCACGAGCTTTAAGTTTTGCCAAGACAAATCTTATTCCCTCTTTGATCGCATCCTTTATCGAATCGAATTGGTGAGCCTTTAGGGTAGTCACCAACTCTTGCAATGTTCTGACTTGTTCGCCAATGGCACTCGAGTGGGCAGGCAGCGTGTCGTCACGAGAAGTAATCCTCTCAGCATGAAGACCACCGAGTACATTGTTCAGAAGTGAAACGTTGTCTTGAAGATTGATCTTCAAAGCCTTCATTTCTTCTTGATTGCAAGTCGAAGCCTCGCGGAGTCGTTTTATTTGTACTACTTGTTCTGAAAAGAATAAGACCAGTCAGATAAAATGACCTCGAAAGGACAACACAACCAATCACAGGTAAAGGTTTGCTTACCAACTAGTTGAGAATCTAACTTCTTGACTTCCTTAGCATGAGAGGCAGTGTCCTTGAGGAAATGCTACTCCCACGTCTGGACCTCTTGGTCTTTTTCTGAAAGGAAATGAGATTCAGAGAAAAAAAAGAAGGTCGAAGGCGGTCTTAAGTTCAACACTTACCGCTTAGTCGTCCCTGTAACTTTTGGTTTGCAGAGTTTGCCTCCTAAAGCTTCTTCTGGAGGTCTTCAATCTTCTCCCATAGCTTTTTCGTCTCGGCTTTCTCATAGTCGAGAGAATCAGCTAAGGTCTTCTCGTCACTCTTGAACCTACAAAGGGAAAGGGTAGACGTCAGCATAGTTCCTGGTCGTAAGTTCTTTTACGACCAGTTCCTTATTGTAAGCCTTTCTACGACAATACCCTGGTCGTAAGTCCTCCTACGACCAGTACCTAGTCGTAAGATCTACGACAAATCCCGCAAGTACTGTGTAAGTGGTCGAAACAAAAAAAGGCTACGAAAAAGCAGTTACTTACCACCTCTCTGCCTGCTCGCATAGTAGCGCTTTTTCTTGTCACAGTTGGACATGTTGTCTGTGGTATTCAGCAACAGTGATAATCTGTTTCAACGTGTTCTGAATAAAGAAAGGCAGTAAGAAGCGTGAAAAGGCATATATGTAGATACCAAACTTCATGTACTTACATTCATGGCTGTTCGAGCAAATGAAGACACCACCCTCGTGGGGTTCCTCAGTTCATCAATCTCATCAACTCGGTTCCACCATACCCTTTCGAGATGCTCGTCATCGAAAACATCCCCCCTGTTGGGAATGTCCTTAGGGTGAGGAACGCGATCACAAGATCTGAACGCGCAGGAGCCCACAACGGTGGCAGGAGCGAAGAACCCAAAGGAGTGGTCGAAGAGCTCGAACTCTTCTTCTCCTTCGGAGGTAGCGGCATTAGTAGCTTGGCCTTGGAAGCTGGGAGGATCATCCACAGCAACTTCCTTCCCGGCGCGGTGAATGGATGTTTCACCCCCATGGCCGGATGTCTCCGCTGTTACCATCTTCACCCCTGGTTCTACGACCGCCCCAGTGGTCGTAGCCACTTCAGCACTAACGGTACCCCTCCACCATTCGGACGGTGGTTGACCCTTCGACCACCGCCACTGTTATTCCTTCGCTTGTCGAAGAAACTGTAGTGGGTTCCTTGGCAGGAACGTTCTTGATGATGAGAGGACCCATGCTGAGATCATAAAAAGGAAAACATGATTAGGTGGTAAAAAGCAAAAGGTAAATGCTGTCATTACACTTTTGTCTCTTTTTACGTACCTCCGAGTGTCAGACTTCATCTTAAGTTTGGAAAAAACCCTAAGGAAAGTTTCTTTGACTTTTTCTCAATCACGTCTGGTCGAGACTTAAGTTGAGGAACGGCCACAACCACGTCTAGTCGTGGGTCTTGATCGAGCACCATCACTCCTTGAGCCTCTTGGCTCTCCGGACGGCCGAGACCAGTCTCGACCACCTCAAGGGCAGCACTACCCTCAACCACAGGCACTGCTGGTGCAGCAGTCTCCTTCACAAAAGACATGAAACTCTTCCAGTTCTCCCTTTCTAGTCGCTTGATAAAGCCGCAAGAAGCAGAAACTGCGAAGGTTTTATTGTCGTAGTAGAAGGGTACCTTGGTCTTGGGGGCTTTGGGTTTGAATACTGCAGCTATTCCTGTCGCGATTGCTTCCTCTGCAGCAGCTATTTCTACCGCAAGCGTAGACGAAGTAGTGGAACTCGAACTTGCGCCCTCTTTGTCAACAACTTGCGTGGGCCTCCTCCTTCTGGTCTGAGGAGCACCTGCTTGCTCAACAGTAGGGCTCAAACTTGAGCCTCCCTTGTCGGCGACTTTCACGAGCCGACGCCTCTTGGCAGGGGGAGAAACAAGCTACTCTACGACCGCACCAACGACCATCAGTTCGACTTCCTCGTTGTCCCGATGGTCCTTCATGCCTACTTTCTGCAAAAACCAGAGAGAGAGATATTATAAAGTAGTCATAAGTCCTTCTACGACTATTACCATGTCGTAAGCTTTTCTACGACAACCTCCTGGTCGTAAGTTCTTCTACGACCAGAACCTGATCGTAAGCTTTCCAATGATCAGTACCCAGTCATAAGTTCTTCTATGACTACAAAGTCCTAAAGATGAAATCAACTCTCGATTACCTTTAGGCACTCCACCTTGTCTTCTGGAGACAGGACCACCAGGATTTGAGGAGGCTCCACGTTCGATGGCTGAGGCTTCTCACAGATAAGCTTGACCCGAGAGTCAATCTTCTCTGGTGATAGGTCTGCAAGGATAAGAAAACTTGCAACAAGCCGAATTCGAAATCAACAGAAAGAAGGCTAAAGCTGGAAGTCAACTTACCCTGGTCGTAGTCCCTGGTCAGGTCCGTTGGCCCCGAGTACCTCCACATCGGATGAGCCCTCTTCTTCAGAGGGCTGATGCGGCGCGTGATGAAATCCTTCACCACATGCCATCCGGTAAGCCCCTCTTCCTTCAAATCTGCGATGGCTTGAATGAAGGGGGCGATCCGATCGAGGTCCTTGGGAGTCGCATCCTAGGAGGAGATCTTCTTGGCTAGCTTCCCGGCGAAGGAGAGGCTGTCCTTGTTGGTGATCTCTCGATAGAACCACCTCTTCTTCCACCCCGGCCACGACGACCGGGTAAACATCTGAATGTACTCCCTCGACTTCCCGTCGTGGAGCTTCAGACTGCAGCTACCAGCAATTCCGCCTAACCGAGTCATTTCGTAGAAGTACCGGAACAACTCCAGGTCAGCCGAAATCCCCAGTATGCCTCACACAGGTACACGAACACCCCCAACATGGTGATAGAGTTGGGAACAAGGTTCACCAACTCCACCTGGAAGTATTGGAATACCAATGTGAGAAAAGGATGAGCGGGCAATCGGAGACCACACTCATAGAATGCCTAGAAGATGGGGATTTGCCCCATCTCCCCCGACGGCCAGTGCTGCCCGGCAGCCTCGATCCACTTCACGAATTCCATCTTCGGGATCTTCTCGGAGTCGACCAAAGCTCTGATTTTGACCGCATCCATCTCCGATTTAGCCCACTGGGAAGCGGCTCCGGCCATTTCTCCTAAAAGCCGAAGGTTTGGATTTGGAAAGATTGGGGAAGAAAGCTCGATTTGGTCGACGGCGGAGAACTCAAAAGCTTGAACAGCAAGAGCGATTTGGGGGAAGGTAAAAGACTTTACTCTCACCCTCGGTGAATATAAATAACCGCACGCCTGAAGTTAAAAAGACGTGGCTACCCAACGATTGCCAACGCATCGGGAACTACTCCAACAGATAGATATGAGGGAGTCGATTAGGATTCTTAAATTTGTCTACTCTAGGAAATCAGGTCTGTTTTTACACCTTAAGCGAAATTACCTTCTTGACCAAGTCTTTTTCTGGTCAAACACAACAGTGATTGGAAAGATTCTACTTCCAACCACAGTACTGCAACCACTCGATGATCGTAAGATCTCCTACGACCATCTTGAAAGTCGCAAGATTATTCCACAACTTTCTTGATTAAGTAAATTTCTGGTCAAATAAAACACTAGTCGAGGAGTCTTTCCTTCGACCACCTCTCTACCACCATCTACTGGTCGTAAGACCATCTACTGCTCCTTCTCTAAGTAAGTTATTTTCGCTTAAGCTGGGGGGCTAGATGATGAGGATATAATAATCCTCATTTTATTATATATCTATAATTCATATTATGGATAATAATGATGTCATATAACTCTTGAGTATACTCCTTAATAGCCATAAGGGAGAAGTTGGAGGTTGTAAGTTCTTTAATGACCACCTAGTAGTCGTAAGCCCTCCTACGACTACCCCATAGTCGTAAGTCCTTCTACGACTATCTTATGATCGTAAGCTCTTCTACGATCAGCCTTTGGTCGTAAGATCTTCTACGACCACTACCTGGTCGTAAGCTCTCCTACGACCAGTCCCTAATCAACAGGGCTTACAGACATGTGGGCCCAGTCGACCAGGGAATCTTTCGCACCATATTCAAGATATGGGTAGTAAACTACGCCGTTATTCCCTAGAATAATGGCACGATTTTAACTCCCTTGTTATGGTGGTAATCTGCTCGGGCGGGGAACGTTATTCTATAATACCCTCCAAGCGGCTCAATAATCTGGGACATTAAGGCGCCTTTACATCGAGACGAATTCAGACACCTTGGAGATCAGATAAAAGGCGTAATCATCAGACAATCGGGTGATCCAAGAGCATTAGAAGCACAATACTCTAGTCTTTGGTTCCATCTTGTAATCCAAAGATACTCAATACATACACACAGAGCAGTGGTTATTATTCTCCCGTGAGAAGGCCCGAACTCAGATAAAAATCCCGTGTCTCCATCTCTCGGTGATTTTGAGCCTAGAGGAACCCCTAATCAAACAATCTTTACGTAAGTTTGGTCCTAAAACACCGATAAACCGAATCAAGATTGTCCGAGCGTTGAACAGGATGATTATTAGCATATTGAGCGGGATGATTATCAGAACCTTGAGCCAGAACAGGATCAGGGTTATCAGAATATTGAGCCTTATCAGAATATTGAGCAAGGCGAGTCAATACTTTGCTCATATTGCACCTAATTTTTGCAATTATATTGTTTTAAATTACGAAATTGTATTGCTATGTTTTATACAAATATATTGGTCTAGCTCGTAGTTAATGCCTTAAGAATAATTGTATATAAACTTCTAATCCTTGAATTTGGACACTATCCTTGTCACCCTAGAATTAATGATTAACATACTAGTTAATAAGTCTGTATCTAAGTGTCATGCTTAGCCTTGATTAGATACATTATCATTCGGGCATTAAGTTGCCTGACATCAAGCAACACTTTGAAAATGAAATTGGGCAGTCGAGGCTGGGAGCCTGGCTGGTATGTTGGAGTAAAGGTTATTTTGAAAACAAAAGAAAAACCTGAAAAACAAATTTCGACTTGGGCGGCTGAAAAGAGTGGCTGGTGCTGGGGGCACGAGAGAGAGTTGGTATGTGGATGTACCGCCCAAGTCAATTAAGGACCGAATCTAGTAATGACCTCTCATGTAAAACAGTGCAACCACAAGTCTGTAACACTTAAGACCTGGCTGACTAATTTGTTTCGCCTCGGCGTGGCTTCGACGTTGGTGGATGCAGGCGGATAGACGGGGGAGAACGAAGCTGCGGTAACCGCACGACGCTAAAGGGAGACCTCCGGGTGGGAGCGGGAGAGCACGAAGGAGGTGATACCTAGCGGTGCGAAGTTGCAATGAGGTGGGGCATTGTAAAGGCCTTATGATAATCAACATTAGCCACACACCTACGGAAGTGTGTCGGGGCAGTATAAGTTGATTTATCTCTTGTGGGTAAAGTGTACAAATTCTGCAGAGTAAGAAAACTATTTAGATAGCTGTGCTCACGGTCAGGAGCGGTACTGAGAACTTGCTTGATATAGCTTTCCTTTTTACAAAACCATTTGCGTGTGAGTGTGTGGAATGAAAAGGGTGGGCTGGAGCCCAAATAGCTTGAAATGTTGGGGTCAGAACCCAGAGAGTTGAGAAAGTTCGTCGTGACCCGATGGTAAATACTGAGTTAGCATGAGCATTGAGTGGACATACTCACTCAATGATATAGGAGATGGAATCTCCACTAGTACTTTACAAACAAAAACTCAGTTTCTAAAACCTGTGTTAGTTAAAATACTAAGTCTCAGGATTGGCTATTACTTAATCTATCTCAATAAATGGGTTTGTGCAAAATAAAAGAACCATGAGCCTTCCCTTTGATTAGCCTTGCATCTATAATAATTGCATTGTGTATTGGCCCGCGAGTACGGTTGTGTACTCATACTCGCTATTTATATTCTTTTAGTCAGTAAGCACAAAAGAAGACTACAGGGATAAATATGAGCATTGGACAAGACTGAAGATCAAGAAGACCAAGAACTAGGTCGCGAGCCCACAGTCGATTGCCGGTGGGCATATCATGAGGGTTCCACGTGTAACACTTTGATTCTGCTTCCGCTGCTGATTCTCTGAAAGTATTTGGCCTGTTCGGCCATTCTGCAAGTCAAAAGCCGTAAAGTATATTTACGCTTTGTTTAATATTATGCAATAGTTTTATATTTTCGTGATATGTGTTTGAACCAATAATGTAACTGTGTGTGCCAGTTACTGATCCAAAGAATAGCACAAATATACACAGTGGGTCCTAAGTTTCAAATTTAGGGTCTGACAGCCAAGCAGCTGTAAACTTGTAATTTGTAGCCTCTTTATGTATCTGTAGATTTTTCCATGATATTCCTAGTATATTGTGGTTCATCTTGGATTGACGGCCTTTACTGCACTAGTAACCTAATAGTGGGACTGAGGGCTTTTGTTTATTGGATAAGAAAATCACAATTGGTGCATGTGGTCAGATCTGTAAAACATGTGAATATTTGAACACATGAATTTTGCATGCTAAACATCTCTGATATTTTTTACTGATACATGATGTGAACCTATTGCTTTGAAGTTGGAGGAGCAATCAAAAGCAATGTATACAACTTTTTTTTTTCCTTTCAGCATATGTTGCGATTTTTCGGAATGAAAGTTCTCTTTGGGTCATAATTGGATTCTCTGAGAACAATTTGAACCTTTTTTGTCTGTCATATTAATGTGTCTTTTACCTTTTCAATTGCTCACTCAGAGCATGGTGATACAGTTGCTTCAAAAGTTGCTTCCAGACTTGCAGGAAATGCACCATATTAAGCCATAGCGATTCCCCGCCTCCAACTAGATCAAGCTATAGTCATAGCGGTACAGACTACAGAAACATGTCGAAACCTGGTACTGCCTCTGAAATGCCATGATATTGTATTATGAAACATTATTGCATTGAGGTAGGTGTCCATGTTTTAACTCTAGTACTGAGATTATCCAAACCTGGCACAACTAATGGTGGGTTTTACCTATGTTATTAATCATATTTGAGCTCCAATGAAAATTTGCTGCCTTACCGCTAAGATCCCAATGAATCATAGTTGAACCCTTCACGCTGATCTCAATGAAACATAAATTCCCAGAAAGCCTCCAGCAAGGATCTATTTTGCTTTGAATTAGAGGAGCAATCAAGCCATGGTCCTATGGTTGTAGGTAGCTCATTTGCCTTGTATTTTCATCTTTATATTTAGATCCATTCTTTAGTTTTATTCTTTCTCGGTGATCAGAATAGGGGACACAAAATTTGTAGGCTGAAGGTTCCACCAACTGGTGCTACACATGTACTCCATTATTTAGAATAAAGAGGATCTGAAACTGGAAAGTTCTGCTATTTTCCAGTTGGGTGTCACCATTTTATGTGTCATGTCTCATCTAACGCTGACGCTTTTCCAGCTCTGTCGTAGTAAGAAAAAGCTAGACAGTGGGTACAGGGTACCCTTTGTCTTGGAGGGGGACCGAAGGGAGGAGCCAAAGATACAAATGTATGAATGTATTGTATTGAGTGTAAGTGAGAGGAAGCCCCCTTCGTATATGCCCTTGGGGCCTTATTTATAGGAGGGTAAGAAAGGGACATTTATCTTGTTGCCCTCACAATGTTGAGAGAGATAGAGAGGGTATGTAGGTACATTTGGCTAAATACGTTATACAGACTAAATCTACACATGTACAGTATCCCCGATAGTACACCGGTATACCTGACGACCCTAGGTTGCGGGGCACGCCTTGATGCCCTGCTATGACAACTCCCTTGTCTGCGTGGTCCAAGGTCGCGAGGACAGGTCCTGCGGTCCCGAGGGGCGAGCGGACGCAATCCTGTTGCCGTTGGCCCCTCGGGAGACGTCGGCATGGAGTTGTCATGCCGAGGCATGGCCCTCGAGGTGGGTAGCGCGCCGGGGCCGCCCCGCCGAGGCTACAGCCTCGAGGCGGGCGGTGAGCAGTGGCGGAGCCCGTGTGGGCGAAGTCGACGCGGAGCCGTCCCACCAAGGTATGGGCCTCGAGACGGGCGGTGCGTCAGGGCCGCCCCACCGAGGCTACAGCCTCGAGGCGAGCGGTGAGCAGTGGCGGAGCCCGTGTGGGTGAAGTCGACGCGGAGCCGCCTCGTCGAGGCATGGTCTTCAAGGCGGACGACGCGTCGGGGCCGCCCCGCTGAGGCTACAGCTTCGAGGCGGGCGGTGAGCAATGCCAGAGCCCGTGTGGGTGAAGTCGACACGGAGCCGCCCCGCCGAGGCATGGGCCTCGAGGCAGGTGGCGCGTCGGGGCCGCCCTGTCGAGGCTACAGCCTCGAGGCTGGTGGTAAGCAGTGGCGGAGCCCGTGTGGGTGAAGTCGTTGCTACCCTACTGTGCTTGATTGCTTCTTCGGTGTGACCGCTTGCATTGGTCCTACTGGGGGCTAGGTACCGTCCCCCCTTCCGCGGCTCCCTGTGGATTGTGCCCGCGACTTGGAGTGGCGGGAAGGGTTGATGTTCGTTTGCCTTAGGGGGCGGCTGCTTATATTTATGATTAGGCTCGTTTGAGATCCCAGAGCCAGCGAGGGGGAGGCGAAGCCGATCTTCGTCCCCCCAACTTTCTTTAATTGGGCTCGTTTGTGAGCCCAAAGCCAGCGAGGGGAGGTCCCCCCACTTTTTTTTGATTGAGCTCGTTTGAGAGCCCAAAGCTAGCAAGGGGGAGGCGAAGCCGATCGCCGTCCCCCAATTTTCTTTGATTGGGCTCGTTTGAGAGCCCAAAGCTAGCGAGGGGGAGGCGAAGCCGATCGCCGTCCCTCAACTTTCTTTGATTGGGCTTTTTTGAGAGCCCAAAGTTAGCGAGGAGGAGGCGAAGCCAATCGCCGTCTCTCAACTTTTTTTATTGAGCTCGTTTGAGAGCCCAAAGCTAGCGAGGGGGAGGCGAAGCCGATCGCTATCCCCAACTCTTTTGAAGTGAAATGTCTCTCCGTCGAGGCGAGACCCTTGAAGTGGGAGACTCCCTAGTCGCTGAGACGGGGCCGTCAAAACGACTAGGGTCTTTGCGTGAATGAGCGCAATATGCGAGGTCTCTCCGCCGAGGCGAGGTCCTCTAGGTGGGAGACTCCCTAGTCGCCGAGGCGGGGCCGTCGGAATGACTCGGGTCTTTACGTGAATGAGCGCAAAGTGAAATGTCTGTCCGCCGAGGCGAGGCCCTCAAGGCAGGAGATTCCCTAGTTGATGAGGCGGGGCCGTCGGAACGACTAGGGTCTTGCGCGTTTGAGCGCCAAGTGAAATCTCTCCACCGAGGTGAGGCCCTCGAGGCGGGAGACTCCCTAGTCGCTGAGTGGCGGGCTGTCGGAACAACTAGGGTCTTTGCGCGAATGAGTGCAAAGTGAAATGTCTCTGCGCCGAGGCGAGGCCCTCGAGGCAGGAGACTCCCTAGTCGCCGAGGCGGGGCCGTCGGAACGACTAGGGTTTTGCGCGGTTGAGCGCAATACTTTGTTGCCACGGTGGTGAGCTTATACACTGAGACCGTAGCCCGTGAGGTGTGTTTATACACTTCACACTCCGGAGAGTGAGCTAGTATGCACGGGGCTCGGGGCCATGCACGACGTCTTTGTTGCCACGGTGGTGGGCTTATTTATGCCACTCTTGTGGGCTTAATACACTTCAAACTCCGGAGAGTGAACTAGTGTTCGCTGGGGCTCGGGACCATGCGCGACGTCTTTGTTGCCACGGTAGTGGGCTTATTTATGCCACCCTTGTAGGCTTATACACTTCACACTTCGGAGAGTGAGCTAGTGTGCGCTGGGGCTCGGAGCCCGGTGCGGCGTCTTTGTTACCACGGTGTTGGGTTTATTTATACCACTCTTAGGGGCATATACACTTCATACTCCGGAGAGTGAGCGTGAACAAGATGTAACACATGATTTGAACTATGCCAGGGGGTAGAAGTGATACCCTTCTATACACACTGACAGAGTAGCCGCTAGCAGACTCAGGCTATGTACTCATCTCTGCTATGTCAAAATTAGGGAAACCTTTCTTATGCAAAATTGAGAGCAATTAGCGCATGCTGACAGCGAGTCTAAAATAAAATTAAAAAAACTGTATGGCAAAAACGCTTAGCAAAGCTTGGCGTCTCACCACTGGCCTCGAATAAACAGCGCCTTTGGCGAGGAGATTAATGCACTAGCCTAAGCCCATTTTATGGGCGACTGCAACCTACTGCTAGTACCATTTCTACAATAATTACCGCTAGAGATGCAGCAGACGCAGATATTTGATACCTCAAACTGAAAACTTAGTGAACTTTCTGATACAACCTTGCTTATCCAATGAGGAAAACCGCATTTCTTCTTCGGCTCGAGAAAGTGCTAGTGCGGACTGCGCGAATATTGCTGAGGCGCAAGAAGCTAGAATAATGGGCAATAATAGTTGGCATACTCAAGTTATGTGCAGCCAGGTGCCAGGACCCCACTCTCGTGTTGTGCCAATGAAAACAACAAAGTGCTAACGAGGCAGGAAATCGAGAAATCCGAGAATTTAGCACCGGGAAATCCTTGGGATGTCTCACCAGTTAATGGAAGCTCCTGGTCGGAGTCGACGAGGTGGAAGGGCCAGAGGTGTAGCCGGCGAAGGGTGGGGGGTCCGAGGCTGAGGTGCTGCGCGGAGGTGCGCTGAGGGCCCCGGAGCTGGAGGTGGTGCTTTGGGCACCGAGGGGTTCTCCAGGCTGGGGGTGCTTTGATCTTGCGAGGTGTCCGGGTGGCGAGGTCGAAGGGTCCGGAGCCGGAGGCGAAACCGGCGAAGAGGGCCCGAAGGTGCATCCAGTGGAGGCGAGGGGCCCCAAGGTGGCGCGGAGGTGAGGGGACCCAAGGTGGCGCGTGAAGGCGAAATAAGAGATCGCACTTAGGTGTTAGTATTGATCGGCATGAGTTTATATGGTACAAGGGCCAACCGAATTGGTTGGGATACATGCCAAAGAATAGCTAAGCTAAACAGGGAAAACAATCTCCTAATTAATAGCGCGCTGATCTCCTAGCCAGATTGGTGTTGCTTGCCTGGACGTGATGCGCGCCTGTTACATGCATGTGTAATGTGCCTGGCTAACAGCCACTACTACAGAAAAGGCCTTTACAGACGGTTCAAAAATACCATCACAGACGGTTTCGTGAGCCGTCTGAGTTTATGAGTCAGTAATGCTAATGGTCATCACAGACGGTTTTCGAACCGCTCAGAATATATACTATCACGCACGGTTTTAGATGCAACCGCTCAGGATAATCGATTATTACGCACGGTCAGATGAAACCGTGCTCGTGATAGTCGACTACCACGCACGGTTTCATCTACGCATCGCTCGTGGTAGTCGACTATCACTGCATTTTTTATGTACGCACTCGTCGTGGTAGTCTTTGAATTGCTAAATCTATTTCGTTTATTGGCTAGCCTCAGAAATGCTAGCCATGCCCTCTCAAACAAGCACATCCAATTCTCATTCATTTCGTAGCACATCAAAATTGCATTCATTTCAGAAACAAGCACACATCCAATTCACAAATCAATTAACTAAAATTAACCATTAATGTACATTAATTTACACACATGTACCATTATGTTCAATCTATCTCAATCAAGTTCAATCTGCTACACTGTGGAAACTCTCATTTGGATTTATGACCCGTCTGCTCGTGAATGACGCAAGGTGTGATCGAATTTTTATGAGCTCGCTCGCTCCAACGCAGCTTCAGCCGATGTTCGCAACTCCGTCGATATGAAGGTTAAATTCGGCTTATATAAATTGGTAAGTATATATGAAATAATTGTTGAAAGATTGACAAACCCGAGGATCATTGGTGATCGCGAACCGATGAGTAGTTGCATGTTGTGGCAAACATAGTATCCACAGACGCTATGTCGGCCGGGCCGGTGGCACCGCAAAAATAGAATTGGTTAGTTCGAGAGGCATTGCTACTAAGTGTTATATAGGATTAATGTGTACTAGCTAGCAAGTACCGGAATTTTTGATCATGTGCCGCCGTTCTTCCCTTGATATTCCATCCTTAGCATGTAACACGCCGAACACCCCACGTGACTCCAAGAAGTTAGCCTTAGCCATTGCAAAGGAAGGAAAGACTACAATAGAGTTTCTATGGAGGAAATGTGTTTACCGATGATTAAACTCCGGATAGTAGTGAAGTTGTGAGTGGCCCTCTCAGAGGGAATCTAGGTATATTACGATTTCGCGTTTTGGTATAATTACAATTAGAATCCAATGGTACCTACACAGTATGTCAAGATGGTCATTAAACCTAAGTTCGTGTTGCTTATAAAGTACAAATCAACAAGTATAGCCAGAGTGCAACACTACTTACTCGTTGTAGGGCAAAAGTATGAATTCCTTGTTGCGGTGAGCCATGAAAAATCTATAACGTAATTCTCGATTTAATGTTGCATTCGCTGTGATGCTTTGCTCGGAGACAATGTGTGGGTCAAGGAAACCTACCGGTGATTTCCTTCTTTCGCTTCACAGATCATGTATCTATTATACAAAAGCTAGGAGTTATATATAACATTTATCGATATTACACTTAACATTGACCGTGATTGTACACACTTACAAAGGTCCAAAGATCGTATGATTGAGACGCCGAGCTCGCCGAGGTTGAAGAGATGTAACAAGTCGTCAAGGTCACCGTGAAGACAGCGCCTTGATACACGTGGTTAAAATGATGCTCCTTGAACTTGACGGTGACACCCGAGCATCGTTGATCAACCGCTTGTTGGACTGCTCCATGTACCATGTATGCAATTCCGCAATCCAAATCCTAGGGTAGGGTCGTTTAACTTCGAGCAACGGCTCGCCTAGCTTGTATTTCCGCCAACGGCAAGAAGGGATATCGTGAAAGGACTCGATCGCCTTCGATTTGCCCTTGCCCTTGCCGCTCGCTTTGTATAGGTCGACTTCACAAGAGTTGATTGAGCACGAGGTGTAGATGCATGTGATGCAATGGGCCCTTGCCGTGTCGGTCAGCAGTAGCTTTTGTGCGGCCAGTCCCGTGGACTTGATGCCGCTGCAGACATTCCGTGAAGTTGACACCGAGCAGTAGCTCCAGCAGATGTCCTCCTTGGGCCATCGGATGAATGTTCCAACGGCTTGCCCTAGAGTCATGACCTCATCGCTTGGGGGTATTTTCACGGACGGCCTCAAAATTGGCACAAACATCGCCCACATTCACTTTTATAAACCCGGCGCTAGATTTGCACTGCACCAAAGCTCCGACACGGATGGATACACTCGCCCCAAGCAAAGATCTAGGGCAACAGAGACATATCTCACTTGGAGCTTGCACTTTAGCCACCCACGCATATAACGATACAAAATTAGCTACTTCAACAGCCTATCAATGGATTGAGAATTCCAGAGATAATAATTATTACCCGGATGTCATCGACGAAAATCACATCACCTATTGTGGTAGGGTTAGGGTTGGACGCCAGCCTACTCGGATGTTTGGGGGGGCTAAGCGGTATAGTAGGGGAGGGGTTTCCAACCGACTTGGCATTTGCAATCCCCTAATCCTTTCCTCAAAGGTCTCTATCCGCTTTTGCTCACGCGCACTAATCCTTTCCTCAAAGGATTGAGTGAATTTTTCAAAGGAGCTCATCTCTCGAGGGATGCACGAAGATCCTCTCGTAGTTTTGCATCGTGCTCGCTTTTGGCTCTCTTCCTACTCCAGACGATCCGAGTCCGCTTGGAACCATTGTTCCCATGTAACAAAACACGGCGCCTCTCGTATGTAATCCGGATGCTCATCGCTTCCTAGGGCCGCAGAGAGTATATCTTTCTCCCTATCCGCTCGAATGAGCCTTGGGAAGATTGTGCACTCGCCATATTCGCAATATAGCCCGACATGTCATTTCACTTCCTATGAAGTTATGGAGTAATTACAAACTAGGTAGTTCGATATCTTACCAGCGCTGGGACACTTCGGTCTTCGGGTTTGGAAAGTACACTTCAGAGGTCTAATACATAACCTCGCAAATAACCACCGTCAGCAAGCGCACATTAGTGATCTCGAAATAGCAGGAGAGATTCAAACCGCTTGTTCGCTGTTCTCGATCCCTCCATATCGGGCTTTACCCGCATACCAAGTGCCGAGTCCGTGGGGTGCTTGTTTTTGCCCGAGGGCCGTAGCGCCGACTTTCACTCTTAAATTCATCTGCCGCCTTCTTCGCCACAAACTCGCCCAGACTCTTCCAAGAATAGATACTTGTGGAAGGGCGGCTTTAGATCCTTCTCCACGAAGTTCTTGACAAGCGTGTTTGAAGTTCTTCCACGCTTTGCAGTGCTCAGAGTAACGCGTGTCGCCGCACGGAGTCCGTGAGTTCTACCGATCTCGAACGATGCGAGAATTTCGCTAGCACAAGAAGCCAGATGGTCCGCACCACCTTCCACGGATCATAGGTGATCTTGAACCGCTCTCGCGCAACTATTCCACCATTCTCCTGAATGCGGACGCCGCTTTCGGCGAGGATTGATAGGGTCCTGCATCGATCGACTGCGTGATGGTAAATCGCCCGGGCCTTTTCGATATTCTTCTTCTTCTACCGCTTGGATATTGTTCCAGAGGATGGTGCATCATCGCATACATGAGGCGCGATGAATCGTAATGAGCGGAAGACATCTTCACAAGAAATAGAATTATCATTGCAATGTATTCCAAAGAGCAAAGATCAAAACAAATACCATATGAATAATCGACTAGAACAAATACAAATTCCTAAAACATGTACAATTATCATGAAGGACCATGACAGATTATTGATAGAAATAGTTAGGAAAGGGCGTGGGGGTCGATCAGTAACTTCAAGATTGGTTACCTTTGGGCCGAGGAGAAGGACGAGCAGGAGCAAGACTGAGCAAAGCAGGGCGGCTGAAGGGGAGGCGCACTGCCCTGGGGGGGAGGAGGCGGCGGCTCGGGCAGGAGGCGGTGGGCTCTGGGGAGGCTCACGGGTCAGGAGGAGGCTCGGCGGGCTCGGGGAGGCGCCACGGCCGAGGAGGAGGCGGCGCCGACAGGATCGGGAGGAGTCGCGCACGGCTCGAGGAGGCGCGCCGAGGACGGTGGCGACGGGCCTGGGAGGAGGGAGCGAGAGGAGTTGAGAAACTTAATCGCTTGAGAGTGGCGGGCGCGGCAAACCCTAGCTAGAGTCCAAATGTAAATAGAGATGGACATCACAGACGGTTCTAAATGGTTCTAATTTAGAACCGCTCAGTGATATAGATGTATCACGCACGGTTTTAATAAACAACCGCTCGTGATATGATATATCGCGACGGTTCTCACTTAGAACCGCTCAGGATATGTGATATATCACGCACGGTGTTAATAAACAACCGCTCGTGGATATATATATCATGCACGGTTTTAATAAACAACCGCCTCGTGATATACATGTGAGACGGATCGTAGTTCAAACCGCTCGTGATATTATTTTGTATTGGTTAATATCTAGATCGATTCGCTTATTGGCTAGCCTCAGAAATGCTAGCCATGCCCTCTCAAACAAGCGTAAAAGACAACAAGTACATGTATATACATCCAATTCACATTCATTTGAGAAACAATCACATCCATTTCACAAGACAAATCAATTAATTAACTCAAATGAACTAAAATTAACCATTCATCGTAACGCATATACATATAAACACATTGTTCAATTAATCTTTAAAATTAGCCCTTCATGATGATCGACGATATGTAGCTAGTTTCGCCATGTTCTTCTTCCTCGATTCTTATGCCGCTTCCAAAGGAGGCAACTCGTCAAATTGATTGTATTCTTCCTCGCCCACTACATTCTCAACTCCGACAATCCTCCTTTTTCCATGAAGAACTACGTGGCGCTTCTTATTTGCCGGTCGGTAACATAGAAGACTTGAACAACTTGGTTAGCCAAGACGTAATGGTTCGCCTTTGTATCCGACACGCTCGAGGTCCACGGTAGTGACGCCGCATTTGTCGACCTTCACCGTGGGAGATGGACCCAACGGCACCAAATAGGGGATCTTGAAAAGCACGAGTCGAGCTCCCATATCTCCTCTATTTGCCCATAGTAGGAGCTCCTCACCCCATCGGCATCGAATGCATCTATGCGACACCATTGCTCGTTAGTGCTTTTTATATCCCGAGTCACAGATAGAATGTGTACCCATTTATGTCGATCCTCGCCATGTTACAATCAGAATGTTGGCCCTTTTGCCAACCATGTCAAGATATCACTTGACGAGCTCCTAGCAAGTTGCTCCTTCAACCATTGGTTGAACCGTCTGCACAGTTGTCTCATGATCCAAACATCCGCCGCAGCGGATTCTCGCTGTCAAGCACATCCTTGTGCCGGTCGATATATCGGGACACTTCACCATGTGTTGCAAGACCGTGAAATGGGCTTGAGCATACGATCCATATTTGGAGTGATTGCTTTCTTCCGATGGTCCCGATACCTCGAGCCTCCCTCATGGCGAGATCGAGGCACACCCATCGGCTCGACCGAGCCATGTAATCGAGGCAGTAACTCAATGACCTCTTCTGTTGCATAACCTTCGACGATGTCGCCCTCGCCGAGATCGATTCCGACATATGACTTGAGAATTCCTATGAACCTCTCGAACGGGTACATGCTACGAGGAACACGGCCCGCACATCTTTATCTCCTCACAATATGAACAATGAGATGGACCATGATATCGAAAAACGACGGAGGGAAATACATCTCAAGATCACATAGAGTCGCCACCACCTCGCCCCGCAGAGCATCTAGTCCTTCGAGATCGATGACCTTTCGAGCAATTGTGTTAAAAAATAACACAAACCTCATGATTGTCTCTGACCTTGATCGCAAAATACTTCTAATTGCAACAGGAGCATTTGTGTCATCAACACATGACAATCATGAGACTTCATGCCAATTAACTTCAAATCTTTTATCGAAACAAGTTTCTTCATGTTGGCAGAGTAACCGGACGAAACTTTCACGCCATGCAAGCACCGCACGCTCGGTTCTTCGCCTTGGACAGAGTGTAACAAGCAGGGGAAGGTACGCTCGTTCTTTATCGGTCCTTGTTGGTTCTAACTCAGTCCGATGTCCATATCAACCAAGTCAAGCCGCATGCTGACACCATCCTTTGTTTTGTCACGTAATGTTCAAGAAGAGACCAATCAAGTCGCCACATACATTCTTCTACATGCATGACGCCGATGCAAAGGGCTAACTTCTAGGTGCTCCCAATAAGGTAAGTCCCAAAATATTGATCTCTTCTTCCACATGTTCTTCTTACTTGTCCTCGATTTACATCCCCTTCCAAGCACAACATCTAAATCCTTAACCATATCATAGACCTCTTTTCCGCTTAAATGCCTTGGAGCCGAATGTCCTCCTTCTCTCCGTCAATTGTTTCTTCATCCCGCGATATGGGTGAGCCCTCCAAGGAACCTACGATGACGATGTACACGGTTTTGCGCGAGTGATTCACCACACACTCTGTATCATCTAAGCAAAGGAGTATGTGCTTTGGCCCTTTTGTACCGCCCGACAGATTAGCAAGGGTAGGATAATCATTTATGGTGCGTAACAACAAGGAACGTAAAGTGAAGTTCTCTCGCTTGTACGCATCCCATAATTGCACTCTTCAATCCACAAGATTTTTAGATCTTCCATCAATGGTGCTAGGTACACATCAATATCATTCCCAAAGTTGTTCGCCCTTGGATAAGTATCGACAACAAAATATACTTCCGCTTCATACACAACCAAGGAGGAAGGTTGTAGATACAGAGCATCATGGGCCAAGTGCTATGTCGGCTGCTCATGTTACCGAAAGGATTCATTCCATCTCAGACTCAATCCAAACCTTATATTCCTCGGTTCCGCACCAAGTCCGCAAACCTCCTATCGATGTTTCTCCACCGGGCGGAATCAGCAGGTGTCTTAACTTTCCGCTCATTCTTACGCTCCTCTCGAGTGCCAATACTGCAGCTTTTGCATTCTTTGGGTTCACAAAAACCGCTTCAAACAGGAATTACAGAAGATACCACGCCACCTTAGCAGAGGTCCTTTCTTCACCTCGATTCCTCGTCGTCATCCGATTGCTTTACGCTTGTATCGGGATGCGTTGTACACCGACATACATGCATGTTTGTATACTGTTACAGAGAGGATACTGAATGCTCGGACATGCATGTATTCTTTCTACTTCCATTCCCAATGGACAAAGAACCTTTTGGCTTTGTAGGTGGTTTTGGGCAACTCGCTTCTTCGAAGCATGTCCGCTAAGAGACCTAACAATCTGCGGAAACTCTTGTCGACCAACCGCTGCTTGCCTTCAATTTCAGCTAGCTTAACACGGATGACAACCTTGTGTATTCCGACTTGTACCGGGAACAAAGGTTTCTCCGAGTCCTCCATCACGCCCGAATTGAACATACTCCTCTCATCACGCTTCCTTCACGATCGCGAAGCATCTCGATCTAGATTGTCATCGTGCAACTTATCCGAATCGGAACCACAATCGACATCATTCGCAAGATATCGTTGACTTCTCAGATAATATGCATATCGTTGACTTCAGATAATATGCTCTTCACCGTGATCGTCCAACATGTATAACCCTTTTTGAAACCCCTTCAATCAAGTGTGCTTCGATCTGCGCTCGGTTGTTAAACATCTTCGATTCTCGCAGCCAATGCATGGACAAGACATATATTCCACCCCTTATTCAACATATCCTCCTCAGCCTCTTGTAAAAGCAGACACGCCATTAATGTACTCTTCACTCACACGGTTCTCAAGTACATCCAAATTTCGGTCCATCACACTGTTCAGATTGAAAACCCCGAAAATAAATAAAAGGGTGATGACTTTCAAAGCGTATTTTCTAAGGCTTAATTACGATTTTTTTCATTTTTACATTTTTCTCGATTTTATTAACTTACATGTGGGCCCTACTTGTCGCTGACTCATTTTTTATTTCATGATTTTATTTATAAAATCTATGGCGGTCCCACATGTCATAGACTCGTTAGTTTATTAACTAAATGATTAAAAACAAGAGGATTAATTTGAAGCTCAAATCGGGCTTAGGGTGACATCGCATTGCTATATAGTCGTGGGTTTCGCCCTAAGGTCTCGCCTCGAGGCGAACCGACGGTGATGTCCCATGGAGGCGCTCGAACTAGCGTATTTCACAGAACGCTCAAACTACTCAAATTAAAGGATGCTTATGCTTCAATATCTCACCGATCACGAGGAAGGTGTCAATGAAAGTCGGGGAAGGTCCAAGGCGGCGCTGGTCGCCGATCGGTGAACAGAGGCGACGGCAAGAAGCTCCTCACGACAATATATAGCTATTAATGGACCAGCCGGCCGGTGAGGTGAGGCGATGTACTCAAACCGGGCACGGAACGGCGATGGACCTATCGTAGCGCCAGAGATGGAGATCAAGAAGACTATATCTATTTTGGCCGGGGAGGCGGAGCTATATATACGTCTGTGATGAGTTAATTATCACGGACGGTTTTTAACAAAACCCGTCTGTGATATTGGGTAATATCACAGACGGTTCAATGTAGTGGGTACATGCATGACTTATTGTATGGCTGCAAATATTTCTAACATTGCAATTAGTCAGCTCGCAATGCACGACATGCAAGTACTGCTACATTGTAATTTACATTTGTAAGGCCCTTCGCCTATCATCGACAACTACACGACAGCATGATCAAGACATCATTCATTCCCTAAGGCAGAGGCCGCAATGAACGTGTGGTACGATATTCAGATTCAACCTAAAAACCGAGCTATTCCATAGCGGTGCATTATCCGATTCGGACGCTTAACTTGCAACCCGAAATGCTACAAGTGGCATTCCGTCTTCTACCAATTACCTAAGTTAGTTAGTTCATACTAATTTACTTCTACTAATTAGTTTATACAAATAATTCATCCTCCTTATGCGCCGGTCACGCATTATTCACTCCAAGAATAGCTCAGCACGCACACACCAATTAATTACTACAATACATCTCACAAACAAAGACTAATAATACTCCCTCACAAACTATTTTTTCTCTAACTAAAGTTTTATCGCTACTACTTACATACAAATCAACAACATTTCGATTTTCTATTTTTTCTCTAACTACAATTTCCTACGGGTGCTATTATACTACTCATTTAACTAAATAAACTATTTACGCACCCAAAAATTATACTACAAAATAAAGTTTCTTACGACAAATCAACTACATTACACTAAGATCAAGACTGCTACAAAAATACACTACATTACACTCAAGATCAAGATCGGGCTAGTCACATAGCGACGAGAACGCCTCTACGATGCTTCAATTCTTGTACACGAAGGAATAAAGTTTGTATGCCATTTTAATAGTTGTCCAAGGGTTTGACTATATGCAAATAACATTTCTACATTCCCGTATGTTTGCAAAAGTATCACCAAACTCGATTCCTTTGAAGTATCCTATCAAACACTATAGTTGAATGTCCGCGATCTATTTATTTTATCTTATTACTATGCGCCGGTGTTTGAGGATTTTCTAAAGTTTTTTATCGCTTCTACTTACATACAAATCAACAACATTTCGATTTTCTACTCTGTTTTCTCTAACTACAGTTTCCTACGAGCGCTACTTACACTATTATTTTATCTAACTAAACTATTTACCCACTAAAAGAATACACTACAAAATAAAACAAACTTACGGGATTTTCTATTTTTTTTCTCTAACCACAATTTCCTACGGGTGCTACGATACTACTCATTTAACTAAATAAACTATTTACCTACCCAAAAAATACACTACAAAATACACTTACGTATAAATCAACAACATTTCGATTTTCTACTTTTTTTTTCTAACTACAGTTTCCTACGAGCGCTACTTATACCTACTATTTTAACTAACTAAATACCTACTTAAAAAAATACAGTACAAAATAAATCAAACTTACCTCCTCGCAATCCAAGTTTTTCTTCTCTTCTCCCTCTCCCTCCCCCTTCTCTATTTTCCTCCCCTTTTTCCTCTCCTCTCCTTCTCTTTTTTCCTATCCTCTCCCTCTCTTTCTTCTCCCGTAGCGACTGTTTAGGCTCTGCCGAAACGAATCGCCAGGGGGGACCGCGTGGGTGACTATATAGGCAAACCGCTTGTTGACCGCTACGATCGAACATGCAATAACAGACATTGTACGGTTAGGCGATCGATCCTATTGCCCAACCGCAAGGGCGATCGTAATAATGTCGCCAACGGCTCGCCTCTGTCTTGATTTTAAAGTTTAACGGTTGGGCGGCGATCTTGCGATGCAATACCCGTTCATATGATACGCCGAGTCACCCAACCATTGGGCGACAGACGTATATTTTTGTAAAAAAAAAAATTCGCCGGAATATTTTTGATATTTCGAATAAAAAATAGATTATTAAAAAAAATTCTCTCTGTATGCACGCGTCCCATCCCTTCTTCCCCTGGTTCAAACTCGCAACGCGCTTTTGTTCCGTCTTGCCTCTTCGCTTCATCTCCGCTCCTTGGCTCGGCTCTCTCCTCCCTCGTAACCCTAACCCTAACTAGCGGTTGGCTTCTCCCACCCCTCTCTAATTTCTCGTCGAGGCACACCATCATGTGCACCTAACTTGACAGGGACAAGGTCAAACTCCGCCATTCCACTGTGGCTTGCGAAAGCATCCATGCCCCACTTCTTCTGTAACCACCCAAACCATTGTCGCCCCACTTCTTCTCCACATGCACACGCTAAATTTCGTCATCGTCCCACTCATTCCCGTCTCACGCCTATCTCACAGTAGCAACTCGTCACCGCGCCTGGCCCAAAGATTCTATTTGTGCCTTAGATATGTCGACCCCCTCCATCACTCGGCTCTGCTGCGCCAACGCAAGGCAGGCATGAAGACGGGATCTCACAGATAGGAGCGAGGTGGGAGGCAACGCACGGGAGGTAGCAGAGAGGCCACGCCACTGGAGGTAGCGCCGGGATCTGGAGGAGGTAGGGAGGGTGAAGGTATCGAGAGGGAAGGGAGGAGAGGAGGTGGTGGTACCTTGGAGGAGAAATAATGGCGCCGAGGATAGGAGGGAAGGTAGTGACGGCGCACGAGGAAGAGGCAGAGATGAAGGCTTCCTTCCCTCGCCGTGTCACTTTCTCGAGTTCACCGCATCTCGTCCTCTTCATCCTAATCCTCCCCTGTGCTGCCACCGCCGCCTCGCTTACCACTGCGATGTCGCCACCGCTTCCTTACCCGGCCTCTCACCTCTTCGTCGCGATGTGCATGGCGAGGGCCGTAGAGGACAATGCCCATGAGAACCAAGCCACGGCTTGGGTTTAGGGTGAAAGAAGGTGACCGTCGATACGTAACCCTCTTCCTTGCCGGCCAGCAATGGATTGAAATGGGCAGCGTGTTAGTGAGGGAAGTCGGCATCAACTTCAACTTCCAAAGGTAAACAATCTACGAGCTCAAAATTTTAATTTCCAGGTAGTAGTAGTAGCAGGTGATGCAATAGGTGGAGTTAATGTTTTTGTTTATATGTGTGTGAAATAAAATTGATATTTATTATACGGTTTAGAATCTCATCTGCTGATATGTGTCACTCTCTTTTGTGTTTTCGTTGCAACGTACAGACGTACTACTAGTTATTAATCATATTTGAGTTCCATTGAAAATTTGTTGCCTTACTGCTGTGATCTCAATGAATCATAGTTGGACCATTCACGCTGATCTCAATGAAACATAATTTTCCAGAAAGCCACCGGCAAGGATCTATTTTGCTTTAAATTAGAGGAGCAATCAAGCAATGGTCCTATGTTGTAGGTAGCGCATTTGCCATGTATTTTCATCTTTATATTTAGATCCATTCTTTAGTTTTATTCTTGCTCTGTAATGAGAATAGGGGACAGAAAAATTGTAGGCTGGAGGTTCCACCAACTGGTGCTACACATGTGCTCCATTATTTAGAATAAGGAGGATCTGAAACTAGAAAGTTCTGTTCTTTTCCAGTTGGGTGTCACCATTTTATGTGTCATGTCTCATCTAACGCTGATGCTTTTCCAGCTCTGACTCACATTTTAGTTGCTCATGGTTGGGATGTAAATCCCAATGAGGAAATAATTTCATATTATTTCTTCTAGAGAGAAGCGCATGCCATTTACCCACAGGATTTTATTTATTTCTATATGATAAGTTTTTTTTCTCTATTGTTTGGTTCTTACTCTCTTTTTTCCTTCTGGTTTTATAAGTGGGTGATGCAACATAAGTGGAAAGCTGAGGGCCAGGAAAAGTTAGAAAGGTGATCGATTCAACAAGAGAATCTGAACTGACAGTAGGGGTATGAGGGTAGTAAGGTCAGGACTTATCGAATGTGACATCTCGAGAGATCCTCACAAGACGAGAAACAGTGTCGTAGCAGCGATAACCCTTATCCTTGATACTGTAGCCAAGAAAAACACACTCAACTGACTATGAAAAATGATGAAGCAGACACAGCCGAAACAACGAAGGTGATTGTACTATGTGGCCTGACTGTAGAGACGCTCAACAGGAGTGGAACTCTAAAGAGCAGTGAAAGACTGCATGTTAATGAGAAAAGCAGCAGTAGAGATAGCCTCAACCTAGAAGCGAGGTGGAACAGAAGAGGCAAGCATGGGAGCGCGGGCTGTCTTAAGCAAGTGACAATGCTTAAGATCATAGACACCATTTTGAGCATGAGCACTAGGACAAGAGTATTAGGGAAGAGTACCCTGCTCAGCAAGAAAGTGATGCAAAGTAGCATATAGGTATTCACCAGCTGAGTCAGCACGAAACACACGAATGACTGAATCAAACTGAGTGTGAATCATGGTTGCGAACATATGGTAAATAGAGAGAACCTGACAACGAGAGGACATGAAGTAGATCCAAGTATGATAAAAATAATCATCAATAGAGATCACATAGTATCTTTGAAACCTTTCGAAACGATGAGAGTCGAACCCTGTAACATCCCAATTTTCTGAGCTTTAAAAATCTTTTGAATAGTTAGTAGTTGGAAAATTCACCCTTGAGAGTTTATTTGAATTTTATTTAAAGCTTAAACATGGACTTTCAGTATCAAAACTATTTAACATGATTAAAGTCAACATCAACAATTGTCAAAACTATTTTATTTGGGTTCTATGTGCTTGGATATATTTTCTAGATTTTTCTAGAATTTTTTCAAGTTCATTTTCTATTTTCTATTTGCCAATTGGATTTATTGTATTTTCTAAAATAGAAAATGTAATTAAAATCTCAGAATTAGTCTTGGGCCGAATCTCCTTGGATCCGGCCTATTTCCTTTCCTCCCGGTCTGATTTCACGCGCAGCCCAGTCGTGCCTCCGCTCTCTCTCCACGTCACTGACCGGTGAGGCCCGCCTGTCAGGCCCTCCTCCCACCTCCACCTTTGTCCTCCTCACTCCGGGCTCACTCTGTCCGCAAATGACGCTTCTAGAAGCTCCATCCGACAATTCATTTCCAACGGAAAGAATCCCATAGCGATTCGTTTTCCAAATCATTCTATCCCTCCGCACCTTTATCCATAAAGATCTTATCCCGAATTCGTTTCAATCTTCAAATCCAACTCGTGTTCATCTCGGACTCAATTTGGATGTTTCCTTATCCGGCACGCCCGAGCACTATAAAAGGGCCTCTAGGGTTCGCCCCGTCCTCCTCATCCTGAATCCCCACCCCATTCTCCTCCTAAAGCCCTAGCGCCACAACATTTTGGAGTTTTAGGGTTTCGGTCGTAGATTGATTTCTTCGAATTGCGCCACCACCGTCACCGCCTCATCGACATCGACCCCATTGTTGAGTTCGCCGTCATCAGAGCTCCCTCCAGCGCCCCTCCCCGTCGTCAGTGCCTCACTGGAGTTGGATTCCGACAACACCCGTACCTCTTCGCCGTTTTGAGCTCGCCACCGATCACCACAGTCAACACTGACCACCAGTGAGCACCTCATTATATTCGCAATAGCGTTAGCTACGTTTTGGTACCACTCACCACCAGTGAATCGCTGCCATGCGCCGTGGTTGCTAGAGTCCAAAAGTTCGTCGGGGCGATGACGTCATCCGTTGACGTGTCCGTCCACTTCTGCGCTAGCTCAGCCTACGTGTCGCGTGCGTGGCGACACGTCAGATGCCACATGCATGTGTGCGTGTCACAGATCCAAACCTAGAACCAAAATCCCGAATAGATCTATTTCATGGTGCACCGAGTCTCTGACTCGTGGGACCCACCTGCCAGTAGTACTATTCTATAGACCATTAACTCGTAGACCAGTAAACCCTTGAGTGGACTCGGTCCATGGACAGAGGGCCCACCTGTCATTCTCTACATCTTTTCTCGGATTTATTTTAATTCAAAAAATCCCAGGGCTGACGTCAGCTTGAGTCATATTCCGATTTTTCAGCAGAAAAAATAATTCGGATAATCTAGAAATTCCAATTTTGAGTATTTTCTTTAGATTAGATATTCCAAAAGCCATATCTTCTTCATCCGAACTCCGATTGAGCCCATTCAAATTTGTAAATTCATCTAAATTTGAGCTCTAGTTTATTGAGATTTTTATTTAATTTTTGGAGCTTGTTTTCTCTCTATTATTTATTTATTTTGTTTATTTGCTTCTATTGCGAGTAGACGTTGATTCTTCGAGAAATTTTGAAGGAGTTCACCAAGACCAAGACTAGTACTAGGATCTATTCCAAGGCAAGTTGTACCTTTGATCATGTTGAACCTAGTTTCAAAATTACTTTGATTCAAATTAATGCATTTACTTTTAAGTATTTATTTAAATGCTTTTGGGTTTAGTTATTAATCCAAATTGTTTATATCCGCCTTGTCTATTGTTTTGTCATGATCTTTTGTCATCTTAGATTGGTTATTATTTAGTTGGTATTATCGTAGCACCAACGTGGGTTGGTTAGATACGAGTAGATTGCTTAGCCATGCAACGAGTCATCATTTCATGTGAGTTGCAAATATGAATCTGACTAAGTGATTCTGAAACTTTGTGATAAAACTGTGTGTGATGTGTGCTATTACTCATTGATGGCATGTGTTGCACTTAACCAATAGGGTGAGAAAAGATTTAGACTGAGGCAAGTGGTGGAAACTATGTGATATGGTGGATCTCAGTGCGTGGGATTTGAATTGTGGTTACTTAGTTAGAAATTGAAAGTCTTGCATTGGTCAATTAAGGACTTAACTTTGTACGCCATTGAACTGAGCCACAACTGTACGACCACATGCCTGGTATGGGACGAGCCTAACTTAGTAAGTTATGGAGTCTTGACATTGATTACTCAGGAGGTAGGTTAGGCTCTATGCCGGGATGAATGTGTGTTTCTGTCTTCGTGGCGATTCACATTTATGAGTGGTCCGCCGTCTTTAGGTCCAACGGTGTGCGACGGGCTAATTTCCTGTGTGGGTGTTAGCATCATCAGTAAAATACATCGGGAGTGTCAATGTTGAGATGAAGTTTTTGAAACGTTTTATTATGACTAGTGTTAGCTACACTTGTTATATTATGTGGGTAAAGTGTACGACCTCTGTAGAGTGTTAAATCAATCTATTCGAATAACCGCGTCCGTGGTCATTGGCATGCTCGGGGATTTCATATGACGGTTATATTTTCATAAAACAATTGAGAAGGGAGCTGTGTGATCTAAGTCATATGGCTATGTGAATAACTTGTTTAGGCTTTGTGTTCTTTGTGAAAACAATTGATAAATTAATATTGTCTATTTATTTTGAATTATGTTTTCATCTATTATTAGTATTCAATTGCAAATATTGCATTTCAAGAAAAAGAACTACGTACATTTTCCTTGGAATAAGCCATCATGTATACATTGCATTCGTGGTATGACTTAAGTAGCGGTTGTGTGCTCATGCTTGCTATAATCAATCAACAGAAGTGGAGGAGTCTTCATCTGCCTTTGAGGAGGAGTTCTACGAAGGTGCTAATCGATAGGTCTTGATCCTAGTCAGTTGCCTATGGCGGATCGATGGGTTTCCGCTGAAGTTATTTTGTTCCGCTGCTTATTTCAATTATTGCCAGCCCTGCGAGGCTTAATAAATGTAAACTCGACCTTATGGTCACAACAGTTATTTGTTATCCAAATTACTCTTTTATTCTATTATTTCGCCTTGTGTGGATCGATATTCATCTATGTTGATACTACGTGCACCAGCGTGATCCTGGACTAGTGCATTATACACAGAGGGTCCAGAATTGTATTTTTGGGTCCCGACAGAGGTGGTATCAGAGCCATATTGACTGTAAGTCTTGACCTTAGTTAAATCAGTCATCTTTCGAGTGTCCAAACTATTTTCTAAAGCAAAATTAACTTGCAAATTAATTGAAATGCTTAACTTCTCTTATGTCTCTCTTGACTCGACTATTGCTAAAATTTTCCGCTCCCGCGGTTTTAAATTTGTTCTTACCCTCTTGTTTGTCTTAGCAGATGTCGCGTTTTCAGAACTATGGTGAGCGAAAGGGAGGACTTGCTGCAGAACTATGAAAGCTGTTGCAAGAGCTCTGAGGATTTGACCGACCAATGTACAAGGGCAACGATTGGGTGGTGAACGGCCGAAGCCTTGGAGTGCTTTGTCGTTTAACCATCTATGCTCGGAAGGACACTAAAGCCAGCCATCCTCTGAATATCTCTGTTCGGAGGATGGTCTTCTCAGAAGGAATCCAGGAGTCCTCGTGCCTTGCTATCTTGAGGATCTGCAACATCTACGCTCGCGAGCTTTAGGATACCGTCTTCAGCTATCATCCCCGCACCTCTGCAGTGGACCTTTCTGCACGTTACCCATCTACAGATAGAGAGCATGTCGGGACCCAAAAATACAATTCTGGACCCTTTGTGTATAATGCACTAGTCCAAGATCACGCTAGTGCATGACAACATCAGTGAAATATCATTTCCATATACAAAGATGACTAATAAATAGACAAATAACAATGAATATCAGGGTAAAGACCTTAAGGTCAAAGCTTACAATTAATGCCTTAGAAGGCAAATAACTCAATGAAGCTGCAGTGGAACGTAACGGAATAACTTTAGTGAAGCCTATCCATATGCCCACAGGCAATCGGCTGGGGTAGCGCGGCCTAGTTCTCCACGATCCTTGAAGTAGACCTTGTTGATTGACGATTCCTTCACTTCTGCTTGATTGATTAAAGCAAGCATGAGTATACAACCGTACTCGCAAGTTATACCACAGAATGCAATGTATAGATGCAGGCTTCTTCCAAAGGAATGGCTTTTGTGGTTCTTTTGCAGAAATGCAACATTTGCAATTGAATACGAATAATAGATTGAAAGCATACACTAAAACAAATAGACAATAATAATTTAACAGTTTGATTTCACAAGGACACATAGCCTAATCAAGTTATTCACATAGCCATATGACTTAAATCACACAACTCCCTTCCCAACTGTTTTATGAAAATCTACCCCTCGTGTGAAATCCCCGAGCATGTCTATGACCGCAGATGCGGCTATTCGAATAGATTGTTTTAATACTATGTAGAGTTTGTACACTTTACCCACAAGATGCAATCAACTGGGTCAGAACTGATCACAACAAAACCTTTCAGAAACTTCATCTCAAGCATTGACATTCCCAGTGTGCTTTGCGCCAGACTACCCCACACAGGAAGCAATCCGACACACACTGTTGGACAGGGAAGCGGCGAACCGTCTCGCGATGTGACTACTTAGTAGCACACCTCCACCCAATCAACACAGCCTAACCTACTACCTGAGTAATCAATGTCAAGACTCCATAACTTACTAAGTTAGGCCCGTCCCATAACAGGCATGTGGTTATACGAGTGGTCCAGTTCAATGGCGCACAAAGTTAAGTCCTTAATTGACCAAGGCAAGACTTCCAATTTCTAACTAAGACACACAGATTATTATGACACACAGATTAATATTCCCATTCACACAGCCACCAAAAGTAGCACACAATATCCACCACTTACCTCAGTCTAAATACTTTCCCACCCTGTTGGTTAAGTGCAACACATGCCATCAACGAGTAATAGCATATAGTACACATAGTTTTTATCACATAGTTCCATAACCACTTAGTCAAGTTGTGTAACATCCCAAATCTAGGTGTGTGTTTCAAATATAATTAAATGAGTAGAAATTAAAACTTTTCTCACATCTTGAAGCGCTTGAACTTTTCTATAATTCTTGTCAAGAGTTGTGGAATTCAAAAACCTAAACCTCCTATTGATTAAAGTCAAACCCTTATTCAACTTTGTCAAGAATCTTGTATTCAACCTTTGGAAATATTTTTCCTTGGTTCTAGGGATGATGTGTGACTCTTCTGAAAAATTTCATAATTTTTAGAAATTATTTGATAATTTTTGGAGCCAAGTCAAACCAATTTGTCAATTGGTCAAACCCTAGAACATAACCTTGCAAAATTTGTGGAGAAATTTTTTTTGCATAAAAACCTCTAAAAATTTTATGCAAGGTTAATCATGGAGTGTGGAACCTCCAATCAAAATTTCAAAATTTTTGGAGTTAATTTGCTACCTCTAAAAATTCCTGCAAATTCAGCTTCAAATTCAAACCCAAACTTGGGTTGCACTGTTCCTCGGGCGTGGACCCAAGCCTGGCTCGAGCCACTTGGCTCGGTCGAGTCAACTAATTGTACCAAGCTCGGTCGCGTTGGCGCGCGCGTTGTGGACCGTTGGATCTCCATCGGGCGGTCGATGTTTGCGTGGAGTGGCGCGACCTCGATCTCGCGCCGACCGTCAGATCAAAATCGGACGGCTGGCGCGTCATCTCCTTCCTCGCGCCCGCGTACGCACGGCCGCCATGGCAGAGCACACGTGGGGCGAGTGCAGCGTCATGTCCCTTCCGCGCAGACCACAACGGGTCGGAGCATTAAATGCGCGTCAGTGCCCTGCCATCAAAGTCGCCTGGCTCACCTGTTCCCGTCGCTCAGAGCTCACGTGCACATCGGTGGACCGTGGCTCACCTCTGAGCATCCGCCCGTTCCCTCCTTCGCCCCCTCTGCTATTTAAGCCCCTCAATCTCTTCCTTGGCTTCTTTTCAACACCCTTGAGCTTTGCTTAGCACCCTCGTTGCTTGGTTGAGCTCAATCCACCAAATCCCCAAACCACCATTGTTCGCCGTGGAGCTCCCTCTTCATCGCTGGTGCTCCAGGGGTTCATTTGCGATTCCACTCGTATCATTTCGCGCCCCTCTCCTCCTTAAACATTTCCCCTAATCCAATTTTGGTTTGCTTCAACAGGGGGCAGCTAATTTTGGAGTTTCCTTTTACCGTGGATCATCGCCACCCTCGCCAAGAAGCTCCTCCTCTCTTAAATTCCTTGCTCATGGACTATCCTTGAGCCCTATTGAAGCTAATGTGATGACCCGATCTTGCTCATTTTGCCCAGGCCGTCATCTCCTCGTTGTCTTCCTCACGGCGGTCTTGGTTCACACCGAGTCGCTGCTCGCCCTCCGCGTCCTCCAGGTAGCTCCCTGGTAGCCCCTAGATGCTCAGGCACTGCTTGGTTGAACCGCTGCAGAGCTCTATTGCTGCTTGTCATTTGGCCATCCATAGAACCGCCGCCATCGCCGCACATCGCCGTTTAACGGCCACGGCAGCATGTGTGGTGCAAAGAAAGCGCGCAAGGTTATTGCGGACCTCAGACCACTCTTGGTTTGCGCCGCCATGGCCTGAGTCGCCGGCGATTCACTATGGAACGCCATCGGTTTCGTTGTCGGACGGCACGACAATTGTAGCGGAGTCGTAGGGCCGTCCATTTCCAGATCTGTGGACGAGATTTCGCGGGGTCTATGCATGCGCACCGTGTCGCGGTGGTCGTGAGCCGTCCCAGATCCGTGGCTGCGATTCGCGAGGGCTTTCGCGCGCGCGAGTTCCAAACACGTCCGTGGTCGTTTCAATCTGGACTGTTGGATTTGATCTCGACGGTCACGATCAGGTTTTCATACATGTAGCGTCGTGGCCGATCACCGTGAAGCCGTTGGATCCAAGATCAACGGTCCATGTTTGTTGGTTCAAGACAGACGCTGTCGTCGCAAGGCGACCATCAACAAGGTCGTCTGATTCAAGATCAACGCCCAGATTCGCCCACGTCGATTTGAGTTTAGAAAATTCCCGAGGGAATTATTTGTAAACTGGAAAAGGTAATAAACTTCAAAAATGCATAACTATTTCATTTTAGCTCCATTTGAGATGATTCAAATTTTGTTAACTCTGGATTGAACTCAGCTTTAATCTAAAAATGGTTGTAAGCTTAGTTCGGCTCGAGAAAATGGATTTGAAAATTGGTTTAGAAATAGACTTTAAATATTGCTCTACAAATTGCATTTAACTTGTAAATTGCATAAGTAATTCTCTATAGATCCTTTTTGAGTGAATCCAATTGTGTTGGCTTCCTCTGTTTGTGTACTAAATGGTGGAATAGGTTTTAGGCATGTCACTATTTTCAAAATCTTGGGGGTGCATTTTGTTTTGTTCAAGTGTGCATGTCTTTGAAAAATCATAGAAAATGCATGCTAGCTCCAAATGAGGTGAACTCAATTGTGTTATTCATATCATGAGGTACTTTACTTACCATAAAAATCCCAAGTGCAACACCTCTTTGGAAAATTGTTCTTGAGAATTTAATTCGGATGAACAGTAATCGATTTGAATTTTCCAGCATTTTCCAGGCTGAGCAAAATTGTTTTGGCCATAACTTTTGCATGGAGAATCCAAATCAATTGGTTCTTATTGCTAAATTCCTTAAAAATCATGATCTTACTTCTGTAAAAATTTCAAAGCATTTGGAGAAAGTTTGCTGTAGAGTCTTTTCGGTTTTCCTCGTTCTTATCGGTTCTTTTTCGCTTTTTCGTTAGGTGCCAACGAGTGCAATCCCGTGAGTGACCCTTTGCAGCATAGTGAGCAGCTCCAGCAAGGCAAGCAGTTTGATCATGTTTAATCCCATTACTTTCAAAGTCTAATATATTGTTTGCAAAGTGTATGTTTGCATGCTCTATTTTGTTGTTAAATTATTGTCGATTAGTTGATCCTATAGATGCATACTCTGTAGGTAAATGTTCAATCTCTACTACTAAGCCTAGGAATATTTTGCTATGATTTAGAGTTCGTTGGATGAGCTCTTGTCACTTAGTAGATTACGTGTTGATGTTGCTTAGAAATGCTTAGATTGCGGTAGAATTGGGCGGTTATCGACTTAGTCGATAACTTTGATCACACAAATCTATTTATTACCATATGTCCAGCACTTGTGTGTTGTTACTTTGTAAATCTAAAACTGAAAATAAATTGTTTTAGACTTGGGCATATTGGTATGTTGGTGTGATTGATTTTGTGATTGTTTTGGGGAACTGGAATGATGCCCGAGTCAACAAGGACCGAATTACTTGCGCCATTGATCCAAGCACTTTTGCGTGCTAACCACACGAGGGGGATATGGAACCTCTCTTGACTTAGTACTTTAGGGTGTGTTAATTCCGGGTCGCATGGTGGATGTGTGTGTTGTGTTGAAAACTAAAACTTTGTGTTGTGTGTGTTTTTGGGCGAATAGTGGTGGCGTCATCCACTGCAAGGAGCATCATCCTTTTCGAAGGGTGATGAGCATTGGTTATTTGTCTAAAGGGTCAATCACTCCGTATCAACGTATGTGTGTCTATCCATATGGGCGACTCGTAGTTAATGCATTCTATTGGAAAGTGTCATGTAAGACTAGCCGTGCCGGCATACCATAGGAAGTGTGCTTAATCATGTGACGAAAAGGCGGTCTCACATGTGGGTACATTGGTACACCCCTGTAGGGTTCAATCTATTCGAATAGTCTCGTCCTAGGTTATGGACAAGCTTGGTTATTTCCCACAAGAATTAGACTACAACCTTTAATTAAAACTTGACATAGGTGGTATGAATGGGTAATTCATGCTATTGTTGTGGTGACTATTGGGTTAGTCACTTCTAGGGTGACAAAAGATTATAACATAACAATAGACAAGGAGGATATAACAATTTGGATCATTAACTAAACCCAAAAGCATTTTGTAGGACCGGAAAGGCGACTAGAGGGGGGGTGAATAGACGCTTTTTCTATTTTTCACCTCGATCGAACTCAACACTACTTTCACTCCAATAGCTATAAAAGCTATGAAGATCTGCATACAGGCACAGCGGATGACCTGTGTTGAATCCGATCAAACCCCAAAACAAAAGACTAAAAACATCTCACAACTACACAAGCTAACATGTGCAGCAGCTATTAATAAACAGAGCATAACAATTAATAATCCAACCACCAGCATGCAGCATGCAAACCGAAAGAAAACAGTATATCAAAAAGCACTTTGACTCCTCCAAAAACAAAAGCCCTAACACCTGATCAGTTTGCAGTATAGCTCACCAACAGCCGCCATGGGCACACCACCTGCCGAATCACCTCCTGCCAAAATCCTAGATCAGCTTTTGGTGGACACGCGAACAACAGCCATCGCACGGACAGAATTTGCCGCATCAAACCAAGGCAGTAAACAAATATAAACTCAATTCAAAAGCTGAGAGTTTCATAAACCAAAACAAGAAAGTCTCTCTTGTCTACAGCAGTCGGCCCTGTTTTTTTTTTGGTCTACAGATGATGCTCCAAGCCGCCCCCCTAGAACTCCACTCGGTCACAGTAGCAACTAGAAGGATGCAACCAAGTAATAAAAGAATCCAAAAAGTAAATCGCTGGCACTCGAAAACCGAATTCTTAGTCACATCAATACTACTGCCGCACCAATAAACAAGAGATCTAAAACAGCAAAGGATTGGCGATCACTACTGCTGCCGCCCAGGGCTCTAGATTTTGCGGACTGTTCTACAGGCGCTACAGCCTCCTGTTTTTCCGGACGCTCTCCTGCAGCCACGGAACCAAACCAGCAAAACCCACTAGCAATTTAAAAACTAAACTTCAGGAACTGCTGGCAATAAAATAATCCAAAAGGCCAATCGTTGGGAGATGAAACCAACTCAACATCGCATAAAAAATTGACAGCCAATTAAAGGAGATCTTGCACATTAAATCAAACAGTGACCTTCAGGATTAACTCAACGCAAGATGCAAAAACTGCAACCGCTGCACGCACAGCGTGCTGGAATGAACACGCCATCACACGCGCTGCTCAAGATGTGCCGCATCAATCAACAAAGGACAGAGCCGACAGCACGCAAGACAGACTGCAACCAAATCAGAAAAACTAATCTAAACAACAACTAGCTGGCAGACAAACCCAAAAGCTTAGACGCATCAATGAGCAGTCAAGGACATAAATAAATCTAAACCTGCAGCAAACAGGATCACTCAATGCTTTTTATATCATTCAAAGTAAGAAACTCTTACATCTGTGATCCAAGAGAAACGGCGATTACTACAGCACTGCCCAAGGGCTGCGATTTTTCCGGGAGGAGCAGGCCACCGCCAAGATCTGGATTTTGCGGTCACTGCAGACGCCGCTTTTGTGCGGGACACATCAGGCCGCCGCCATCTAAGCACTAATTTAGCGGGGGTACAAGCCGCCGCCGGCTCTCGCTTTTTACAGGGGCGCCGCCACACAAAGGCTTCCCTATTTCTCCAGCGGCCAAACCTAATATCCCAACTCCAGTTCCTTTTATATGGCAGCTCTTAACCCTAAAATCCTTTTTAATCGGAAATTTAAACCCAAACGCCATACCAACATCAACGGAATACATACGCACGTATATTAAAGCGCCGTCTTCAACGTCGATTGATCTAAACCGCTTCACCATGCGCCAACCCGCGCCGCGGCTTAGTCAAAAGGTCACCAAGGCGGTATTTGGTGAAATTACCAAAATACCCCTTCTCGATCTTTCTCCAAAAGACCGAGTTCACAGATCGTGAAGCAATCCTATGCTTCGCCATGTGTAGGTTGATTAACGGCTCCATGTCGTCAAGTCTCTCCCGTCCGGATCCCACCGGCACCACTGAGCACTTGCAACGACTCCCGCGCCGCTTGATCCAACCAGTCACACACTCACACCGAACCGCCCGTTCGGTCATCCTTGTCCATTCTGCGCCATGCTTGAATTCATTGACCTCACCCGACATCCTTGATCGTTCTGGACCTCAGCTCTCCAAGCTTAGTCCCGATCCTCCTCGCCGTTGACCGTCATTGACCTGCAAGCCACCTACACAGCAATAGACAAGCAAACATGAATCCGGGAACAAGTTCTTCACAACTTGACCCACGTTAGTGAAAACATGCAATATGCAACACATATGCATTAACAAATATGGATATGACCTATCCCAAAACCAGTTCATAACTTGTTGGAGGAATATTTTATCCCCTCGTTAGTAGGACCCACTCCTCCGGATAAGCCCTGGTCCATCAGATCTGGAAGTGTAATTACCTGGCAAAGACCATCAGCATCCCTCACTTGTACCTGTAAAAGACTGTAACACCCCCTGGTTGTACCCTTAGAGTAGCCAACCCCCTAGGGGCATTGTGGTCATTTGTACAGGCTTGGGAGCCTATAAATACCCCGTGTATCCCTCCCTTCAAGAGGGAGGGCTCTTGAGTAATACATACAAGCAAGTCACAAGGTGAGCCTCCGGGAGGAACCCTCAGCCCCCGCAGGCCACCGACAGGAGTAGGGCGGTCCTCTCGGACCCCCGAACCTGTATAAACCTCCGTGTCACGCCCACTCTCGTGGACGACGGCCCGTAGCACGGCCGACGTCCGCCCTCTCACTTGTGTTTGGTTTTACACCATCAACATTGGCGCCGACCGTGGGGACGTAGCTGATCAACAGAAGGCTATGGCTCCTACCAAGAAGTACTCCAAGTCCACGAGGCCTCCTCTCACTCCAGAGCATAGGGAGCCCGTGGACGACCGGTTCGTTCCCCGAAGAAGCCCAAGGCATGGGTTACCTTCGGAGATCGGAGCTATTCATCCCGGGATGCATAACGCCCCCACAGATTCTGGCCGCCAGCATCCCCACCTCCATTGCACCAGCTGACGTAGTGTCTGGCTCAAGGCAAGAGGCCCAAAATGTAGCTGAAGCTCCAGGGTCATCCACCGCTCCTGGGGGGCTCGAGGCCGCTAATTGCAAAGCAATGGTGGAGGCAATCATGAGGCGGTGGTGGACTACATGATGGCCACGATCGCACTCCCAGCTGACCCTCAACACGCCTTGTCGGACCGGGAACGAAAGATCTTAACCCTCGTGTTCATACACCACCAGATTTCCGGTGTACATTACAAAAATGATAACATAACCAAATCTCGCATTTCATTAATAGTAAATCGAGTTCGACATAGCTTGGGCATGAAGCCAAATAAAAGATTAAATAACACAAAGGAAATAAGAACGATAGTGGTAGGCAGAACGATCCGCCACAGTAATCGTCGGGGCGAGTTTCAGGCATCGGTGTCCTCACCGCCCCGATAGTAGTCTTCTCTTGAAATTTTGTTGCATAAAGCAAGTATGAGCACAACTACCGTGCTCGCAAGTTACACCCAATATGGAATTGTAATGCATGCATAAGGTAAACAAAGGACATTGGCGTGGTTATTTTATGTAGCAAAGCAGTTTAATTTAAATAATCATAATAGATTGCAAGGCCATTTTCATACATTAGTTAAAATCATATTTTAAATGACAATGGAATAATGTGGATAACCTCCAAGAAAGGTGATGGATATCCTCCAATCACAATGGCTAACCGCCTAATTTTCCCACAGTGACTATCCATCCCGAAAACATCTCTGAAACCATTTTAAAACCAAAAACAAGTCTAACTCAAAGTGGCTTTGCTAGCATGTCCATGATCATGACGCGCTATTCAATAGTTTCTACTCGCAGAGTTTGTACAGCCTTTACCCACACGAGATAATTTGCTCCTTGTGTCGGCCAATCCACGCTTCCTAAGGCGTGTGACAAAGCAATTATCACGAGGCCGTTACAATGATCTAGCCCAAAGAACTCATGCCCGCTAAGGTTTCGCTTCCATTGGACTATCCGTCCTCCGGGAGCCCCCTCTTGCGCCAGGTGGGACTACTGTCTAACCAACACCCACTCATATAAAATGGCACGAATATCTACGAGATATCCCAAATTATTAAGCCAAGTCTTGCCCAGACAAGACGTGTGGTGGTACGGTAGAGCATAGCAAGATGCGGCTCCAAGACCGGTCCTTAATCGACTTGGCGTCGTTCAAAATCAAACCACGGATGTTAATCCTAACCAGATTAAACCCGCATAAACTCGCACCCACCATTTATCCGTTTACCAAGTCCAAACCATTTTAGTTTTATTTTAGTGTAAACCACCTTTACAAACTCTCTATGGTAAAACAATACCATAGATTTGATTTTAAACAAGTTGTGATGATTTGGCTAAATTCTCCCAAAACCAAAAATCATGGTCTAAACATTTGCTAAGCATTTCCAAACAATTTTACCTAAGGTGACAAGGGATGGCATTTCAATATTCAAAATTGGCCATACAACAACAATTGGAATAACTAAGCATTTAAACAGGGTATTAAAATAATTGACTAAAAATATGCATGCAATAATAATTTTAAAAACTGAATTAAATAACTTTAAAATAGTAGGTGCAACATGGTCAAAGTGTAACTTGCCTTCGCTGAAGTCTTGAAATTCTAATTCTTCGGAAGAATCAAATTCCCTTAATCGTCAGTAATCTAAACGTAAATACGTAACAATCAAAAGAAACTCAAATAAACACAAAGAGACAAATTAGGCTAACTCCAAATAAACTAATTTTAATTCAATAGGCTAGATAATCTTTTTATAAGATTTTAGAAATTTAAATCACTAAATTTTGGAGTTGTAAAACAGAGTTATGAATTTTTCCAATTTTATCCTAAATTTGGATTTAAAGGAATTTCTAAATTCTAAAACAGTACTAAACTGAACTCTAAATTGAATCATTATATTTTATTTAGGTAGATAACAATTTTCTATGAATTTAGCAATTTGAATCATCTAATTTGGAATTAGGATCAAAAGTTATGAATTTTACAAGTTTAAATCTTAACTTTGCAATTTAAATAGTTTTGAATTCAAAATGACAATTTAAACTAATTCCAGAGTAGATTTTTATATTTTATTTAACTAGACAATAATTTTATAAGATTTTAGAAGTTGGATTCATTCAATTTGAAGTTAGGAAGCTAAAGATATGAATTTTCCAAATTTTAAACTAAATCGCTAATTTAAACAATTCCTTGATTTAAATTTCCAAAGGAAATCCATTTATCTGTGCAAAGGCTGACATCAGCTTTTTTTTTCAATTTTTAAAAAGAAACCGACATGGGGCCTTTGTGTCGCTGACACGGTTCATGTGGATTTGGTCTACTGGCTTGGCTCACAGGTGAGGTGCAAGACGCCAAGATCGACGTGGTCGCCACGAGGCGCCACGAGGATTGGGCTGGCGTGGCGCCGAAGTGGCGCCGAGGTGGCGAGCCACGAGGTCGATTCCGCCATGCTCGGTGACCACCCTCGCCGGCGCTTACGCGCCACGGCGAGGGGCGCGGCGTAAACGAGAGGGGAGTTCGCGAACCTAGTGGCTACCTTAGCGCGCGCGGCGGGCGTGGGGCTTTAATGTCGCCGACGGCGAGGTTTGGCGGCGAGGAGCTTGGTCGTCGTCGAAGTAGTCGATCCCGGTTCTCCGCGACGTGGATGGGTGCTCCGGCCAGAACGACGCGGCGGTGCCGAAGGTGTGGTCGGCGGGTCGAAGCGGGGGACGACGGCACGGAATCGGAGAAGAACGGAATTCGCCCACGTGAGAACTTCAAAATTCGCGCCTCTGAGGAGGAGGGGAGCAATGGGTGGTGGGGTTGAGTTGTGGAGGAGGCGCACCGGGGTGGCCTTTATAGGGGTAGAGGGCTCCGAGGCGCGAGGGATCGTGGGGATCGTGCGCGACCGTTGCGGCGAGGTGGCGCACGCGGGCGAGAAGAACGGGGAGAGAGGGCGAGGGAAACGTGGGGAGGTGGCGCGGTCGCAGGCGCGTTCTTGCGGAGAAGGCGGGGCAAGGCTGGAGGCGGGCACTGAGCTTGGCGAGGGCGCCCATGGCGGCTAAGACGTCTTTGCCCGCGAGGAAGGAGATGGGGAGGACGAAAGTCATGCCCACGTGACAATGAGAGGAGGGGGGCAAGTGGGGCCAAAGTGAGGAGAGAGAGAAGGAGGTGCGGGCGGCGGGCCGCCTTGGGCCAAGGGAGATTTGGCCAAGATCGTCTGCGATTTTCTTTTGATTTTCTATTTTAAATATTTAGTTTAATCCATTTAGGCTCTAGAAAATAGCAAACAAATCCTAAAAATTCTAGGAAAATTTACGGATGATTCTAAAATTATTTCGACTCAAATAAAATAATTCTAACTTAAAGTTGATAATAGATTTTGATTTAAATTTTCTTTTTAGCTTTCAACAATTTAAACAATAGTTTTTAAATTTGGAAAATTCACAAATTCAAATAAGTTTTAAACTCTAACAAAAATTCAAATTTTGGGCTATTACACGCCTCCCGCCTCCCAAAGACTTCAGTTCAAGTGGCCAACGACCCTACCACGCGATTTTTTCCTCAGAGGAGGCGAGGACATCCTTACAACCTCCTCCACTCGCCCACGCTTGGCGGTGATGAGTGGGGCTCCTCATCGCCAATGCACCCGCCAAACTCGGATGGGGAGGAGCTCGGCCCTTTCCATTGCAACCATCCTGCCGCCCCACCTTCGAGGCTGAGTTCATACCCCTGGGCAGGCGCTCGCGACCTCCCTCCAAGCTCCTCCACTGGGCAAATCGCCGCACCCGGAGATGGTGAGTCGGCTCCCCATGAAATCACTGGCTCCATCCTCAAGGTGCTACATGGCCGGGCGACTAGGGAGCCCGTGAGGCCAAAGTTGCTCCCGGTGCCCTCCAAAGACCTTCAAAGTGAAAGACCATTCCACCCGCCATGGCCCAAGTGCACTCGCTGCCGTAAGGATTCACATCAAGGAGGCTGTGGCAAAGGCGGTCGAAGAGCATGTACTCTGCGGGCACTAGGCGTGTCCCGTGCCACCAATCGGATCCGCTGGGAGCGCGGTCACCACCGCCACGAAGAAATGGATGTCAATCACTAATCTCCCCATGGGATCAAGTTGCAAGTCGTGCTGGCGCTCAACTCGCCAATGCGCCAGACCATCGCGCCACCGGTGGCATCTAGCTCTTCTAGCTCGGGAGAGCCCGCCACCACCGCTGCCGCACGCCCGCGATCACCATCACCTCTAGCCAAGGGACAGGGCATCCCCGAGATCGGGAACCTCTCGCCGAGACATCTTCAAAGTCTGTTTCAACCAAAGTTTCGCCACCCAATCTTGGGCCTTACGATGGGGACTCGACCCCATACAATTCCTTGAAGTATACTCCACGGCGATTCGAGCTGGGGGAGGTGGAGAGGTAGAGATGTGCAACTGCCTCCCACTGTTCCTCTCCGGAACGACGCGCTCTGGTTCTTCAACCAAAAGAAAAGCTCCATCTATTCTTGGGACCGGTGAGGAAGAGTTCAACAAGAAATTTCCAAGGAAGCTATAAGCGCCCCATGCTCCCCAACCAGCTTTCATCATAGCAAATGTATGGGTGAATCCACAAGAGAATTTCTAAGCGCTTTTCCAAAGTGCGGCGAAGTGTGGCGATGCCCGGACTCAACGGTCATAAGTGCTTGCAAAGAAGGGTCGCTCCGGAGAACTCAATCGCGCGCTTGGGAGAGATCCCCCAAGGACGACCCATGAGCTCTTCGAGGTCGTGGAAAAATACGCCCGAGGAGAAGAAGACGACCTGGCTAAGAAGGGTTTTCTCCGCAGATTTAAAGCATCTCCTCCGGAAGAAGTCAAAAGCTCCCCGGGAGGAAGGGCAATGACCGAGGGATCACTCTGCAGAGAACGTGACTCCAAGATTCTTGTCGTGAATCGACACTCCTTCGCAGAGCGCAGGGAGCAACTCCACCAGAGGACCCAAGAAGGAATCGAGACCAAAAGCCCATCGAAGGGACGCCCCGACGAAGGCAGAATGAAAGGAGGGCAACCCAAATCAAGGAGACGGCGTGGTGTGCCTACCATAAGATGAACAGGCATGATCTGAATGAATGTCATCAAGACGCCGCTGAAATAGCGGCTCCTCGAACCTGGCCGCCGAAAGGCCACCGCCACGCCCCACGGCCGCAGAGGCGATGCCCCTTCAGCAATTCCACCACCCCTGCACACGAGCCCCTGGTGGTCTACCCTCGGCGGCACTTGACGATGTTGAGCATGAACTCCCTTCCAAGCGCCGCAAAGACGAGTAAATGTCATAATAGGGGCTCGGCCTCGGTCATGCATCAAACGCCAATGTATGAGTACGCCCGAGAAATCAACGTCGTGGGGTGGCTCAAAGCGCCCCTCCCAAATGGGCAAGCATTTTTCTTAGCTTCACGGTGATGATGCACAAGGCTTAAGGTTCCCACATGATGACGCCTCTTAGTAATCGCCACAATATCCATTGCGAGATCTCCGCATCCTTGTCGACGGAGGAAGCTCGCAGATATACTCTGCTGCGGCGCCAAGGAACTATGGGAGTCACGGGGCTATCATCTTGGCATCCTATCGCCATCCGATTGCCCTCTCGCCGCTTGCATCAGAAAATCCATCCAACCCTTGGGAGGATCGAACTCCTCATGACGTTCGGATCACGGAGAATCACCGCACGGAAGCCGTCGGGTTCGATGTTGTTGACATCGAGTCCCCATTCAATGCCATCATGGAAGGGCAACTCTCAACCGCTTTTGTGCGGCAGTACATCAAAACTACTGCGTGCTTAAAGATACCAGTTCTTGCGGGGTCATCTCCGTGAGGGATGATCAAGACTTAGCTCGCCGTCTGCATTCACAAAGCGCAGCCTAACTCCGGCGACATCAACTTTCTCGAACCCAAGGAGTCAAAGGAGGACATGCCTCGCCTCTCTCACCAAGGCACACCAAGGATGTACCCTCCAAACGAGGTGCTCCCTTAAGCCTCGTTCGGAGGGGGACCTATAGGAAGTACGACTCTTGACTGTGGTGACCCGCAGATCTTAGAATCGGGTCGTTATCCCGGGAAGGATGGAGAAGGAGCTAATGGAGTTCTTAAAGTTCAACACCGCATATTCGCTGGACACCGCCAAACATGACACTTCTTTTGGACGCTCATGGGGCTTCAGACCTCTCGTGATCGCGCCAAGGAAATCACAAAAAAACACTTCGCCAAGGCTTCTATCGGCTCACAATGGTGCAAGATGCCCTCGACATGATCAGGAAGCGCGAGGGATGCCAAAAGATGGCAGCCAATCGCATCGATCATGCTAATCCCCACGCACCATACCAATCACTGTTTTTTTCCGATGGGGAATGGACACGCCGCCATCCCCACCGCAAGGGGGGGCTAAGCGATGGTAGCATCAGTGAATTACATCACCGAATGGGTAGAGGTGGAGCCCTTAGCCTCCATCACGCCTCGCGCCATGATGAAATTCCTTTGGAAGGATATCGTCTGTCGCTTCAGTGTTCCTAAGGAACTCACGGTGGATAACGATACCAAATTCGATGCTCCAGCCTTCAGAGATTTCTGTAACTCCATTGGAACCACCCTTCGCTTTGATACGGTGGCTTGTCCAAAAACCAACGGGCCGTGGGAAGAACCAATGGGCTAGTCCGCAAGAATATGTCACCACCTTGAAACAAGTGCACTCAAGCGAGAACGACCCCTCTCACTCATGTACGGGTCAAGTTGCCCTCCCGCCCGCATCCTTCACCGCCTCTCCAATTGGAAATGCTCAAGACCACTACCTCGCCCACTTCGCCCAAAACGAGGACAATCGTTTTGATTGAGGTGGACTTTGAAAGAAATCCACAAGTTTTATGCTTAAGACTCATCAGATGCCCCCTGGCACCTATCGAGATGTAAACACTATCTTACTTAATGCAATGAAGACGTGAGGTTTCTACATGATCGCACCATTTATGCAATTATGACGTGGATCGAGGGTAGTCCCTTAACACGCTGCTGTTAAGGGGTCGACCTGTTTTGTGAATGTCTCCTCAATTTTGTGCTCGATGATTTATTGAGAGGTTTGCCTTCTAACTTATTTGTGATAAGATAGGTCGCTTCCTAACACGCCTTTGTTAGGAAGTGGACTTGTCCTACAAGTCTCGCTTGCCTCACACAAGCTCTCGCTAGCCCTTCCCCTGCGAAGGATGTCACCTCCGTGGTGCCTAGGGCGCACGACCCCCGTGGTCTCCCCTAGTAAAAGACCAAAGCGGCTTTGTCGTCCGTCGACTCCGCCATGGCGACTTGCGTCCTGCTGGACCCAGGGCGCAAGTGACGGCTCGGGCCTAGTACCCGAGTCTATGGATGTGCTAAGGATTAGTCCCCCTTCAGCCTCCAGGCTACACGCCGAACGACCTCCGGGTCACTCCTCGCCCTGTTCTAATACAGGCAAAGGCCAAGCGTGCCTAACACCTTCGCATCCCCTCGGGAACGTTTAATATTGGGGGCATATGTCCAATGTGCCCATGACTTAGCCTCATGGGCACCTCCAAGCCCACTAGGGGGCTACAACCCCTAGTGGTCATTTGGTGCCTCACGACTTAGTCTCATGGGCGCCCCTCCGGTGCCCCACGACTTAGCCCTGTGGGCACCCCTCCGATATATCCATGGCTCAACTTCATAGGCAACTCGAACTGCGACACTTCTGAGGAGTTCTATTTCGACGACTCTCATCAAGCCGCTGAGCAAGAGAAGGACAACTTCACCTACACGAGCTTCTGTCCAACACACCGTCTACCTCGAAGGCAATGCCTCATTTCGGTGGCCTTTGCGCCCATGACTTTGCTCGCGAGCCGTTCTCGATGCACCCCTACCCCGAGGGTTGTGCCTCGGTAGGGTGCCTCGGCGTTCAAGATTTCATCTTGGCGATGGAGCAACAAAACCACCCCACATGAAGGGCCAATGAGAAGCGGCAATTTAGTACCTGCCCTCACGTGGAGCACTCACGTGATATGGAGTACAAAATAAGCATAAGTCTTTGGGCACCCACGTACCCACCAAGCCAAAATCGGCTAAGTCACGGGTGCCCTTGCGCATATTCCTCAGCTCTCGCACCTCGCCTCTGCACGAGCCCCAACCTCGGGGCACCTTCGCGACAACTTCGTGTAACCGCCAAGGGCCGTCACCGCGCCTTCGTCAACGTCGGGCCATCGCGCATGCCCTCATGCTCGAAGCCCTCGCACACCCTCGCGTGCCCTTGCGTGCCTTCGCGTGTGCCCTCACGCCTGCTTGGCAAAGAAACATGGAGTATAACATTCCGCTGATAGATTCGACATGAAGGACATCATGCACGCCGTGTATGACCTCGCACCACACGTGCCTCGTGCACCCGCTCGCTCCGCGTGCCCTCGCGATCGAGGACTTCGCAGAACCCTCGTGCCCGAGGCCTTTGCAAAACCCTCGTGCCCGAGGCCTTCGCAAAATCCTCGCGATCGAGGACTTCGCAGAACCCTCGTGCCCGAGGCCTTTGCAAAACCCTCGCGCCCGAGGACTTCGCAAAACCCTCGCGCCCGAGGACTTCGCAAAACTCTCGCACGTACTCTCACGCCCGAGGCATGCCCTCACGCACCCGTGCCCTCGCTCCCGAGGCTTATTGTTCACCATTAACATTGTGAGGTCACTAAAGTGCCGCCAACAAAGCTCACGGCCGCTCTGGTTCGCTAGCTTTCGAGGCGGGAAAGACAAGGCGCTAATCGCCATCAAAAAGAAAAAAATCGGTTTAGATCGACGCCTACCACCGAAGCTCATCTGTGAAAATGCGATCCGGGAATCGATGTTCGTCAAGATCTGCTGAAGGGTACTATGATACCACTACACCAGATGCGCTTGGCTGCCGAACTCAAACAGGGAACAATGCGGTGAGAGCACGGACAGAACACGCGACGTTCAGATCTTCAGTCTGATGCTCTCCCGACCGAACTCAAACAAATAGCAATGCAGTGAGCGTGGCTCGAACGCGCCACCTTCAGACCCTCAGTCTGACGTTCTCCCAACCGAGCTATCAAGAATGCACAAACGACAGTCAAACTAGCAGTTCACCAAAATGGACATTGCTCAACTCGTTAGTAACCAGGAACAGAAGAAATAACACACAACAATCCAAGCATCCACCACCCAAGAACCGAATGAGTCCCGATGGATAAGCGAATTCGAATCTTCGCGCATCATGCAAACAACGGCAATCATAAACATTCATAAGGCAGCATTGCTCATCTCAAAAAACAAGTAGAAGAAGAAAACAAAAAAAAGTTGCGTCCAGAGACTCCTATGGGCATCTCCGACCCCAGAAGAGAGTGTCTGGACTCCCCATCTCAGACAAAAAAAAAGGGAGCTCAGATGTGCTTGATGCCCAACCCAATCACAACAGGCACAGATGGCGTCATCACTCGGCTGGTGGCTCGAAGCGCTCCCAGTGCTAAACTCGCTGAACCCTTGACCGTTGCTGCGCCAAGGTCGACCCCGACGGAGCACATGGGCATGCAAAAAGCTGTAAATGACAAACAAGAGTGCTGAATGGTTAGCAAAGTGCTTTAGCAAAAAGGGCTTGGCGAAAAGCAAAAGAAGGCCAGATCCGGCGCCAGACGGAGCCTCACGGCGCCTGCGCCTGCGCTGGGACCTAACACCTTGGCACTGAAGCGCTTTACACTGGCGCCAGACGGCACCTGCACAGCGCCTGCGCTGGGACCTAACACTTGGCACTGAAGCGCCTTTACACGGCGCCGCACTGGCGGCGCACACTGGTGCCTGCGCCTCGTGTTTAGGACCTAACGCTTGGCACCGAAGCGCCCACACCAACACTCACACCGGCGCCAGGACTGAAGCGCCAAGGCTGCGGCGGGCCGCTTGAGCAGGCGAAGAACTGCTGACGTCGAGGCGCTGGAGAGCCTCCAAGCAGCCGCTCGGTGACAGCAGAGAGGAACCGCCGAGGCCAGTCTGCAGACCGCGGCGCGAGCCGTGGGAGACGGCGGGATCCTCCGCCGAGGCCGTCAGCAGCGTGCGCGCGGTCCCAAGCCAGATCCGGTGGCGTCGAGGCGCTGGGAGCCCCGGTAGTATGATCGATGACGGCCCACAGCCCCCAAGGAAGGCATGGCACAGTGCCGACGGATTTGGACCTCGCAGGTCAAGATTTGAGCCATGGCCTGCCTTGAGGAGGTAGCGCCGAGGGGCTAACAGCGCCGGCGCCATAGGGCCAAGAACCAAGCGAAGAAAAAGCAGAAATGGGGAGGGCGGATGAGAAAGAAAGAGAAAAAGAGTTTGCCTGTTATGTTGTGAAGCCGAGAGAAATAAAAAAAGGGGCAAGCAAGCTTGGCTGACTTGGATACTGGCTCTCGGTTCGATGTTTGAGGGCCGACCACCTTGGCCCGATTCCTGTCTCCACGGCTCGCGGCTCGATGACCTCGGGGACGTCTCCACGAACGCCTATCTCAATGCATTAAATAGCCTCTGTTGGTTCACATAGAAGCACAAGAAGAGACAGATCATTGGGAAAAGTAACCGCGCAGACTGCTTTAAATCAAGGGCAAAGAAACCCATATCCAAAGAAAATAAAAAGATCTCCTACAGATCATCAAGGCTGTCCCTTTGGCGTTCTCTCTGAAGCGTCAAGGGACAGGGGGGCTACTGTTGGAGGAATATTTTATCCCCTCGTTAGTAGGACCCACTCCTCCGGATAAGCCCCGTCCATCGATCCGAAGTGTAATTACAGCAAAGACCATCAAGATCCTCACTTGTACCATAAAGACTCGTAACACCCCTGGTTGTACCCTTAGAGTAGCCAACCCCCTAGGGGCATTGTGGTCATTTGTACAGGCTTGGGAGCCTATAAATACCCCGTGTATCCCTCCCTTCAAGAGGGAGGGCTCTTGAGTAATACATACAAGCAAGTCACTAGGTGAGCCTCCGGGAGGAACCCTCAGCCCCCGCAGGCCACCGACAGGAGTAGGGCGGTCCTCTCGGACCCCCGAACCTGTATAAACCTCCGTGTCATGCCCACTCTCGTGGACGACGGCCCGTAGCACGGCCGACGTCCGCCCTCTCACTTGTGTTTGGTTTTACACCATCAACATAACTAACATTATCAATCAGCACAAAAGCCGGTTAGATCGCCGCTGACCTGACAGAACTGAAACTTTGTCGAAAACACTTGAAACTTCAAACCAAAAGCACCATTGCTAATTGTTTCATCATCGGAGTTCGGAATCAAAAGATATGACTCTCGGAAGAATCACATGAAATGATGAAATTAAGAGAGAAAAGAATATTCAGAGAATATTCCTTCGGATTAAATAATTAAATAGAATTGGAGACTTATAAGTGGGGTCCACTGGTAAGTGAAAGAGATCAAAGGCAGTGAATGACATGTGGGACGAACTGGATAATTGAGTTTTACAATTTAAATGAGTTTCCGAAAAGGAACAATGGATGACAGGAGGGACCCATTAGATAAAAGGGTTTTCCAGAATTAATTTAATTCCAAAAAATAGGATTAGGGGTTGACATGTGGGCCACTGGTCTATGGACCAGGTCCACAAAGATATGCTAGTCCACGGTGGACCAAGCCCTTGGCTAGGGTTTGACCAAGGGTTGACTGACAAGCGAGACCCGCATGTAAGAGAGAGAAACAAATAGGGTTTTAATTTGGGTGGATGGTAGGTGGGGTCAACATGTAAGTGAGATAGATATTTGGTTTGGATTAAACAGATGACAAAGGGAAAGAAGGGATTAACAGAGTAGCATGCCTTGGAGAAATACTACATGCGTTGGTTTACAAAGAACAGAGAACTCGATCGCGAGAAGTCGCACTTTGGTCCGAGAGAATCATAGAAGCGGGCAAAAGGCTGCTGAGCCAGTTACATGCGCAAGATCATGGCACAGGAGCACGGGCACGGTTCCGATTTGAATCTGGGACACCCGATCGTCACCGAGACATACGAGAGAGAGGGGCAGGGCCCACAGGGAAGGGACACAGCAGAGGGAGGCAGCGTCTATGGCGTTCTCGAGTCTGCATCAACGGCGACGAGCGGCGGCACAATGGGCTTCCACGAGACCATGGCAGCGGCGGCGTCGCTCGGCACGGCAGCTCCAACGGTGTCGGGTGAAGGCGACGGTGGCTCGGCGAGCGCGCGGGATGAGGAAAGAGTCCGGCGGCAACGCGTCGGGTAGAAGAGGAACTGGCGGCGGCGGCGTTTGACGACGACCCGCCACGCGTCCGGCGGTCCAAGGCGGTAAGAGCCGGCGAGGTAGGAGGAGGAGAAGGGAGGAAACGGAGGGGTTCTCACCGGCGACGGCGGAAACGAGGAGGAGGTGCAGTGCGGCTTTAATGGTGGCGGTGGTTCGATTCGCAAGCGAGACGACGCTGCGGTGCCGGATTGATGCCGGGGAGCACGGATCCGAGATGTGGGCGACACGGTGATCCCACGGACGGTGTCGGTGAAGACGACAGGGCGAGGGTGTGGCGGACGTGGCACCGGAGTCGAAGAAGGTGGCTTCGGGGCGGCAGTGTCACCAGGGGCGCGTGCACCGGGTGGTCTTTTATAGCGCCCTGGGGAGGCGTGCGAGCGGTAGACTCCCAAGGCAGCTGCGGCTGCGTGAGTCGGGCGCGTCACGTGCAAATGGCGGCGGCGGTTTGCGGCTGCTGCAAGACGCTACAGAGGCGGCGCTGCTAGGGTTTCGCGCAGCGATAGGAGGCGGCGGCGCCGCCAAGCTGCCAGGTGAGGCGTTAGGGTTGAGCTTGAGGCGCGGTGGGCGGGCGGTCTTGAAGCGGAATGGGATTGGTGAGAAGGGGAAGGAGGCAAGGTGGCCCGGAGCGAGAGAGAAACAATGGGCCGAAGGGAAGATTCGGCCCAAAGTTCAAACCTGAGATTTTAACTAGTTTTCTTTTGTAACAGCCCAAAGTTCTGTTACCAAAATAAAATAAATAAAGTTAGTATTTTATTGGGTTTTCTGAAATTTGAAAGAGTTCAATTGCTTTATTTGAGTTTCTGGAGTTTTAAAAATTCAAAAAATAAAATTTGTTAAAGTCTTTGAAGTGTTATTTGATTTAAGTTGAAAAAAATAAAATTTTAATTAATTTTTAGAATTTTTCGCATTTTAAAATCTTTTCCTAATTATTTTAAAGCCAAAATAAATTATGTGCAAAACCATTACCAACTTTAAGTTGAATTATTTTATTTAAGTCCAAAATAATTCTAGGAATTTTTATGAATTTTTCTAGAATTTTTGGACTCTATTTGCTATTTTCTAAAAATCTATTTGATTTATTAGTTTGTTTTTAAATCCGAAAATCTAAGATTTTGTTCGGACCGTCCGAACTAGTGAACAGTTACTTTGAATAGTGACTGATGAACAGTAATTCGAATTAAAAATAAAAATATTATTATTATTATTATATTTTTTTTCCAAAGCGTGCTATGAAGTCACCCATCCAATCAGGTTCCAACAGTCGCTCACTTAATGCCCAAGTTTCCAATATGTGTTGCCATCCCTTCCTTTTTCTTCAATTGATTAATGCCCTCTTTAATTCCCTTTTAGCCCTTTCTTTCTCACTCCTACTTTCTTCCTCACGTGAAGAGTTGTCTTCATGCTTCATGCCCAGAGAACACACACGCACAGCCGACGCCATTAGAGCCTTCAGGAGCTCATCAAATCCCATGATTTCCTCCACGATTCTTCACGAAATTTGTGGCATTCAAACCGTCACTCCCCACCTCCCTCATTCCCCACCTGTTGCCCCCTCAATCACACGCGACGTCATTTGGATTTTCGCCTCTAACCGCCGTGATGGCGCGTGACGACCCGATCTCCTCGCCTTGGGTGCCCATCCACCCCTATAAAGGGAGCACGAGGAGCCCCTCATCTCACTCATTCCTTCCCTCACCCACTCCTCCTCCTCGCTCTTTTGGCCGGATTTCGCAGTATTCGCCGTCGGCCGCCGCCCTTTGTGCCGCCTCTAGCTTGCCGCCGACGACTCCTAGAGATTCCGAGCACACCACCGCATCGCGACGTCATCCTCACTCTGTGCTGCCCCCCCTCGCTGTCGCCCGTGCCGCCGAGAGCCGCCCGTCTGGCGCCACCATATGCTGCTGACACCGCCGCCACCACCACCGACCACCCCTCGCCGCGCCGCCACCCCCTACGGCCTTGTCGCAAGGTGAGCAATCCATTTATGCCGTTCGCCGGCCACCTCTCCCTTTCTCCCGCTACCGGCCACCCATTTCCTCCATGCTGTCTCTATTCGGCTGAGCTTGAAGACAAACAGTAAATGATTATCTAGTCATGTGACTCACTTTGTACATAAACTTTTATTCCTTCCAAAATTTCTTTCTCCCACATGAAGGATCCAAATCCGTTGATCCCTTCACCTAAATTCATCTAGTATTTTTAGTATTTATTTCATAATTTTTAGATTTTATTTAATTTCTATTATTTATTTGGTCCATTTTATGCGTAAATGCTTGCCACGCCACGATCGTCGCGATTCCACTCCAACCAGGGTGAGCATTGTGTTCCCCGCGGTTCCCTCTTCAAATCACCGCTAGCCTCACTCGCTAAATCCTCTCCATTTGCCCAGAACGCCGATGTTCGCCCGCCAAAGGTCTTCTCCGTCGGACTGCGTCACCATCGAAGGTCATCTCGCCGAGCCAACCGTGTCGCCGCGTGCCCCTCGGCTTCCTCGTCATATCTCTAGAATTCGGCCCTCAATCTCGCCACAAGCAAAAAATTTCCGCAAGCGGTCCAACTACCTTCTGTCGCTATTTTTAGTGCCGTCTTTGATTCCCCGATGACATCGTCCACGTTGTTGGCTTCGCCTCGCAACGTTCTACGTGGTGCTCCCTTCCTTTTCCCTGAAACACCGCCGGCTCACCGGCGCTACTATTCCTCCGACACTATTTTGCGCGCCACAAGACCGACCTTCACCAACGACGCGACCACCACCATTAGGTCCGCCTCACCCCGGATTCCATTTTTGTGCTTCATTGGCCATCCTCCTTTCCCTTTCACAGCCGCTTTTTTCTCTGTGAGCTATGCTTTTGTTTAAAGGCTAGTTATTGTTCACGCATGGCATGAAACAAGGCCATGCAAGCTGCACATACATCCAATTTTTGATATTTAAACTTCTACAAATTCGTTCTCCTTCATACAAACTCCGATTCCTTCGATTCAACTTTCTAAATTCATAGAAAGTCGATACCTTCCTAGAAGTATTTATTTTATAATTTTTGGATTTTTATTTGGATTTTATTTGAATATTATTTGAATTCGGATCGTTACGCGTATAGATTTCGACGACTTCGGACGACCGGATTTCGACGCCGTAAAAGAATAATGATTAATCAAGCAAGGCAAGTTACACTTTGACCATGTTGCACCTACTATTTTAAAGTTATTTAATTCAATTTTTAAATTTATTATTGCATGCATATTTTTAGTCAATTATTTTAATACCCTGTTTAAGTGCTTAGCAATTCCATTTGTTATTGTATGGCCAATTTTGTATATTGAAATGCCATCCCTTGTCACCATAGGTAAAATTGTTTGGAAATGCTTAGCAAATGTTTAGACCATGATTTTGATTTTGGGAGGATTTAGCCAAATCATTACAACTTGTTTAAAATCAAATCTATGGTATTGTATTGCCATAGAGAGTTTGTAAAGGTGGTTTACACTAAAATAAAACTAAAATGGTTTGGACTTGGGTAAACGGATGAATGGTGGGTGCAGTTTATGCACGGGTTTAATCTGGTTAGGATTAACACCTGTGGTTTGATTTTGAACGACGCCTGCCGATTAAGGACCGGTCTTGAGCCGATCTTCTTCAGGCTCATCAGTACCACCACACGCCTTGTTTGGGCAAGACCTGCTCAATAATTTGGATACCTCGTGGATATTCGTGCCATTTTGTATGAGTGGGTGTCGGTTAGACTATAGTCCCACTGGCGCAAGAGGGGACCACGAACTGCATGGACGGTTAGTCCAAAGGGGGCGAAACCTTAGCGGGCATGAGTATTTCGAGGTAGATCATTGTAAAGGCCTTGTCACGTGCTCTAGACTGCTCACCTTAGGTAGTGAGCGGTGGCATAGATATATGCCGGATAAACTAGAGAATTCGTGTCTTGTGGGTAAAGCTGTACAAACTCTGCAGAGTAGAAAACTATTCGAATAGTCGCGTCCGCAGTCATGGACAAGCCACTTTGAGTTAGACTTGTTTTTTTTTGTTTTAAAATGATTTCAACAGTTGTTCTTCAGGATGGTTAGTCCTGTGGGAAAATTGGGCGGTTAGCCATTGTGATTGGAGGATATCCATCACCTTTCTTGGAGGTTATCCACATTATACCTTTGTCATTTAAATTATGATTTTAAATGCTGTATGAAAATGGCCTTGCAAACTATTACGATTATTTAAATTAAAACTGCTGCTTTACGCAAAATAACCCTACCAATGTCCTTTGTTTACCTTATGCATGCATTACAATTCCATATTGGGTGTAACTTGCGAGCACGGTAGTTGTGCTCATGCTTGCTTTATGCAACAAAATTTCAGAGGAGAAGGACTTCACCATCGGTGTGGATCTCGACGACTAGGCCACTACCCCAGTCGATTGCCTGTGGCAGATCAGCTGGACTCCACTACTTCTTCGTCTTCCGCTGTGTTATTTAATGTTGGCTTGTAAGCCTCTTTTGTAATAAACTCAGAATAATTATTAATAAAGTGCGTGATATGTTTTGATTATCACTTTTGTTTGACTGTGTACACTAGAAATCCTGGACTAGTGTATGAACACAGAGAATTCGGGATGCTTCGCTCCCGGGTTCGACAAAAGTGGTATCAGAGCCATGTCGACTGTAGGTCGTGACCTAGTTAGAATGGTCGTTAGTTGAAAACTTCAAAACTTATTTTCTACAACAAGCAAAATAATTTTTTCTCACCTCATCTTGGTCATCTTTCCATTCTTACCTCTCTCTTGGTATTCTTTCTTACCTTATTCTCGCTTCACCATTTTATAATGTCAAATGGATCCTCTTTCCTTGAAATCTCTATAGGACCGAGCCCTTCCTGATCAAGCGTTGGATGCCCTGGGATGATGGTGCAGATGGTTCAAGCCCTACAACACGCCAGGCCCTTAGGAGCTGCTCTTGTAAGAATAACCAGTGCGTTTGGATGCCAAACTAGGTAGCCTTGGAGAATCATTGATGAGTCTGACATTGGGAATGAAAGATTTTAGGATTCGGTGATGATTATAAGGAGTTCTAGTGGATACTAGAGTATGTTAGTGGATACTAGAGTATGTTAGTGGATATGCCCTGATTTTGAATGGTTTAAAGAAGAGCAGTTCGGTGGAATGTATAGATTATGCAATTAGGAGATGATCGTAAAGGAAAATGTTGATGGATTTTTGAAGGATATAGAAATCTGGCAAGCCGATTTGATTTTTAGGAAAAATTCGATTTTATCCAAGTCTTGAATTGTTGGTAATGTTGGTTGGAAACTTGAAATTTGATATACCTAAATAGAGAAGTTGGATTTGAAAGGAAACTTGATCGGATTATAGAGATATGTTTTGATCAGATTATAGAATTGCATAATTGTTGGATATTGGAGTATACAAACTTATGCTTGTTGGATGTTGGAATGAATGATTAAGGGATATCTTGCTGATTGAAGCTGGTCAAAATATTTGCCGGTTAAATAGTGATAAAATAATTGGCGGATTAAATTGGAATTTGTGGATCTCAAGCAGTCATTTGGAGAATTCTATAATGAAAGTATTAGAGTTATATGAGGGAATCCTAGAAGTTGCAACTGATGAATAAGCTTGAGAAAGGTAAGTGAATCATGTCGTGAATCGAGTTGAGAATTTTGGAGAAAGCAATTGTGTAATAGAATTTTTGTTTCAAGAATGGATATAGTTAATTTTAGCGTGATCTTGGAGTATATCAGATTTGAAGATGTGAACTTTTGCTTCTGGATTCGTGCAGTGAAAAAAAAAATCTGGCAATCAAAGTGGTGAATTTGTTGGATTATTTAAGCTTATGCTAGGAAAGATTTGTGAGTTATGTTGTCTATCAATAGAATGAGAGATTGATTGAATGAGTGGATCTTTTAATTGGGGGAAACTTTAAGATGTGTGGTTTGGTGGATCTTAATAACAATAAGTTTTGGATCTAGCAAAGTTGGGAAGACAGGATCGTGGCTTCTAGCTAGCACCTCAGCACTTGGTTGTGACAAGTAGCTCATAAAGAGAGCCGGATGGAAGAGAAGGAGTGTCATCATCTCTACCCTTCAAGGACAACATGCTGGACTTTCTGAAGACCGTGATTTGAAGATCGTCTCGTCAGCCCAACCATATAGCTTTAATTGCCCAAACTCATTCTGTGGATTCAGTTGCTTCACCAGCTTAATAGTATCAATCGAGTAGAACGTTATATTATTGCTCGATTTGAATAGTATATTTTCTTTTGGTACGTCGTACATAGATCTTTTGATCTTGTGTACAGCGTTCGCTTAAGGGGGGTAGATTTCTCTCCTCATAGTTTTTCTTCTCATCCCTTGCTTTTCCCTCTTCTCTATCAATCGATTGGACAACTCAAACCGGTCGATGCACAAAGGACTTGAAGGACGAATTGACACTCCAAAAATTCGGACAACTCAAGACCTTAGATAAGAAGCCAACTTGAAGATAGACTCTTTCTAATCTCTCAAATTCATTTATCCTTTATTCGTCTTCTTTCTTTCTAGCCTCTCCGAATCTCGGGGACGAGATTCTTTTTAAGGGGGGTAGTTTGTAACAGCCCAAAGTTCTGTTACCAAAATAAAATAAATAAAGTTAGTATTTTATTGGGTTTTCTGAAATTTGAAAGAGTTCAATTGCTTTATTTGAGTTTCTGGAGTTTTAAAAATTCAAAAAAATAAAATTTGTTAAAGTCTTTGAAGTGTTATTTGATTTAAGTTGAAAAAAAATAAAATTTTAATTAATTTCTAGAATTTTACGGCATTTTAAAAGCTTTTCCCTAATTATTTTAAAGCCAAAATAAATTATGTGCAAAACCATTACCAACTTTAAGTTGAATTATTTTATTTAAGTCCAAAATAATTCTAGGAATTTTATGAATTTTTCTAGAATTTTTGGACTCTATTTGCTATTTTCTAAAAATCTATTTGATTTATTAGTTTGTTTTAAATCCGAAAATCCAAGATTTTGTTCGGACCGTCGAACTCGTGAACAGTAACTTTGAATAGTGACTGATGAACAGTAATTCGAATTAAAAATAAAAAAATATTATTATTATTTTTTTATTTTATTTTTTTCCAAAGCGTGCCATGAGTCACGATCCAAATGTGCTCCAACAGGCCGCTCACTTAATGTACCAAGTTTCCCCAATATGTGTTGCCATCCCTTCCTTTTTCTTCAATTGATTAATACCTCTTTAATTCCCATTTAGCCCTTTCTTTCTCACTCCTGCTTTCTTCCTCACGTGAAGAGTTGTCTTCATGCTTCATGCCCAGAGAACACACAAGCACAGCCGATGCCATTAGAGCCTTCAGGAGCTCATCAAATCCCATGATTTCCTCCACGATTCTTCACGAAATTTGTGGCATTCAAACCGCCACTCCCCACCTCCCTCATTCCCACCCGTTGCCCCCTCAATCACACGCACGTTCGCTAGGTTTTCGCCCTAACCGCCGTGATGGCCGCACGACCCGATCTCCTCGCCCGGTGCCCATCCACCCCTATAAAAGGGAGCACGAGGAGCCCCTCATCTCACTCATTCCCTTCCCCTCACCCGCATGTAAGAGAGAGAAACAAATAGGGTTTTAATTTGGGTGGATGGTAGGTGGGGTCAACATGTAAGTGAGATAGATATTTGGTTTGGATTAAACAGATGACAAAGGGAAAGAAGGGATTAACAGAGTAGCATGCCTTGGAGAAATACTACATGCGTTGGTTTACAAAGAACAGAGAACTGATCACAGTAAGCTGCACTTTGGTCCAGAGAGAATCATAGAACCGGGCAAGGCTGCTGCCGGCCAGATTGCATGCGCAAGATCATGGGACAGGAGCACGGGCACGGTTCCGATTCGAATCTGGGACACCCGATCGTCACCGAGACATACGAGAGAGAGGGGCAGGGCCCATAGGGAAGGGACACAGCAGAGGGAGGCAGTGTCTATGGCGTTCTCGGGTCTGCATCAACGGCGACGAGCGGCGGCACAATGGGCTTCCACGAGACCATGGCAGCGGCGGCGTCGCTCGGCACGGCAGCTCCAACGGTGTCGGGTCAAGGCGACGGTGGCTCGGCGAGCGCGCGGGATGAGGAAAGAGTCCGAAGCGGCAACGCGTCGGGTAGAAGAGGAACGGCGCCTGGCGGCGGCTTGACGACGACGGCCACGGGTCCGAAGTGGTCCAAGGCGGTAAGAGCCGGCGAGGTAGGAGGAGGAGAAGGGAGGAAACGGAGGGGGTCTCACCGGCGACGGCGGAAACGAGGAGGAGGCGCAGTGCGGCTTTAATGGTGGCGGTGGTTCGGGTCGCAAGCGAGACGACGCTGCGGTGCTAGATTGATGCCGGGGAGCACGGATCCGAGACGTGGGTGACACGGTGATCCCACGGACGGTGTCGGTGAAGACAACGGGGCAAGGGCGTGGCGGACGTGGCACCGGAGTTGAAGAAGGTGGCTTCAGGGCGGCGGTGTCCCTAGGGGCGCGTGCACCGGGTGGCCTTTTATAACACCCAAGGGAGGCGTGCGAGCGGCGGACTCCCAAGGCGGCGGTGGTCATGAAGCCTGGCGCAAAGACGCGCGAATGGTGGTGGCGGTTTCTTGGCCACAAGACGCTGCAGAGGGGCGGCGCTGCTAGGGCTCAAGACGCAGAGGAGCGGCGGCGGCGGCGGCGACAACGACGCTAAGCGGGCCCCGGTGAGGCGCTTAGGGTTGAGCGGCGCGTGAAGCGGGCCGATCTTGCGGACTTGCGCGAAGCGGGCCGGATTGGTGAGAAGGGGATGGAGGCAAGGTGGGCCGGAGCGAGAGAGAAAAGATGGGCCGAAGGGAAGATTCAGCCTAAAGTTCAAAACTGAGATTTTGACTAGTTTTCTTTTTAGAAAATAATCGCAAATCCAAATAGGAAATAGAAAATAGCAAATGCACTCGAAAAAATTCTAGAAAAATCTAGAAAATATATCCAAGCACAAAGAATCCAAATAAAATAGTTTTGATGATAGTTGATGTTGAGATTAGTCATAATAAATGGTTTTTGATTTATGAAAGTCCCAATTAAGCTTTATTAAATCAAATAAAATTGGTGAAATATTTCAGGGACCTAAACTACTCAAAATATTTTTGAAAAGCCAAATTTTGGGACGTTACAGAGCGCAACACCACCGTGGTCCATATTACCCAATTTGCAGCTGCTTAGGAGGAATCCTTGAAGTTGGCCGCCGCGGAGTTGGAGTGCTTCTACGAGACCCTGCAGATGGCGGAAGAAAGGATCGGCACATTAAAAGAAGGTCTCTACGGCCAGCATGAGGATGAGGAAGGCCATGAAGAAGAAGATCCAGAGGAAGATCCAGAAGAGGTCGCGGAGCCAGCAAAGCCCGAAGCACCGAAGGAGCCTGTTGTGCTTGCACCTGAGCCTCCCGCCTCGCCGCACCAATCCGAGGCACGTGACGGCTTTGCAAGGATACCGGCGTAGTTTCGTGTCTACAAGAAAGCGGAGCACCACCGTGGCTTTAACCGGACGTTATCTCATCGAGTAGTTCGCTCAAGTTTAGGTTAAGTCAGTTGATGCTCAGTGTGTTTGAGCCACGTTAGTTTAAGATTAGGAGTGTCACCCTTTAAGTGGTAGTTTGTGTGTTAGATTCGTTTGTGTTTTCTTGTGTGTGAGTATGAGCTGCAAAGGCTCTAAGGCATTTGTTGCAGTCATGCTAAGACCCCTATTAATATAAGTATTTTAGTTGATTTCTTGAAGTTCTGTTTGTTGGGTATAATCTACCCCCTCGATTAGTTATTCACTTATCTTGTGCATGCTATCTTATCTAACCCATGGAGCATTCGCCGGATGGTTCAAACTCGTCACGCTGCTGCCAGTGGATCCGGAACCCCTAGGTCAGAAGAGAATGAGCAGACACCAGAGAGCAGTCCCGCCATAAGCACCTCCAATTGAATTGCAGAATTTTGGAATATTCATGGCAGCTCAAACGCAAATGATGTACACAATGACGAACCAGATGCAAAATATGAATAATAATCAGAACAACAACAATAACAACAACAACGCAGCACCCATCAACCATAGTCATCATGGACCATCCAAGCTTGCATAGTTCATGAGAACTCGCCCACCCACCTTTTCTGGGCATGTCTCACCAGTTGAAGACGATGACTGGTGTAGGGACCCCGAATCTCCGGATCTAGGACCCTCTGTGTATATCTACACTATTCCCTGGATCAGTAGCTAGTGTACACAGTTGCAACATTGGTGTAATCAAAACCGTACACCTAAACTATAGATGAAGCAGACAAATTAATATTTAATAGCAAAAGGACCTTATGGTCAAGTCTTACAAAGTTTTACGCAGGCTTAGCAACAAAAGAGAGCTTGCAGCGGAAACCAAACATCCGGTGGAGGTCACCCAATATGCCCACAGGCAATCGAGTGAAGGACGCAACCTAATTCGCAAAGTCTTCAAAATATTCTTCTCCATAGAGCTCTGAGTTCACTGGTTCAACCTCCTCTGCTGATTTAAACAGAGGGCGCAAAGCCGTGAGTACTTTGAATGTACTCAGCAAGTCGCAGGGAAATGTATGCGAATAGTATTCATGCAAGGCTTGACAAGGATAGCTTTATGGCTATTTTGCAGAAAGCAATATTTGACATTAAATATAGTAAGTAGATTGCAAAGCACAATTTTTAAAAGATTAATACATAAATAAACAATTTTCTTTGAAACAACTAGTGAACACTCTACTCACTTCCCAACCAACAACCACAACCATTACTAGATTCAAACAACCTATTCCCACATTTTGACAAAAGTCTACCCCTTGCGTGAAATCACCAGGCATGTCCATAACCGGGGACACGGCTATTCGAATAGTTTTACACTCTGCAGAGGTTGTACAGCTTGACCCACAAGACACAAATTCTCTAGTTTGTTCGGCATAATTCTATGCCACCGCTCACTACCTTAGGTAAGGCCTAGAGCACGTGACAAGGCTTTTACAAAGTTCTGCTTTTGACTCGCCTACGTTCGCTAAGGGGTTACTGTTCCGAGCCCCCTCTTGCGCCATTCCCAACCAACACAGAACCGAACCAAAACATTGCTAATTAGTCGGTCAGGTCTATCCCAGTCTAGACATATGGTTGTATGGTTAAGGCCCAGATCAATGGTTCAAGGTTAAGTCCTTAGTTGGTTGCTCAGACGAGACGTTTCTGCATTCCAAATGTGCTTACGCACCCACCTTTTCCACCACCCACTTGTCCGAGCATAAATCATTTTCGTTCAACCTCACCAAATCACAACATCTTTTATCAAAAGTGGCTTTGCCACGGTTCCATAATTCCTTTAGTCAAATTCATCTTTGTTGGGTTCAACCCAGCCAGAGGACCACCCTAGTCCTGGCACCACAAATTTTAGTTAAGGTGACAACAAATGTCGTGGTCTCACACGAGACCACACTTCATTTTAATCAGCAACACTGGCCGCTACTACACAAGCCACATACCGATGTGCTGGGGGTAAACTAATATTGAATGATTCATGACGAGACCGACGTCTACCAAAGCAAGGCTAAGCAAACACGATACCCATGTTGGTAGTACAATAATATCCAACTAAAATAATCCATGCTAGGGTGTCCAAGGATTTATGTCATTCAAGGATACATGTCATTCACAAATTATCAAGGAGGCATAATGGTAATTAGGTAATTAACTAATTCCCGAAACCGTTTATTATAAAATTAGCAATGCATGTTTATATCAAACAATATACTTTTATAAAGATTGGTTCAATATGATCAAAGGTCTATGACTTGCCTTTGTTGAAGAGTAGAGGTGCTTCGGTCGTCGGGTCCGAGAAATCTTCCGAAACGCTGGAATCTATACGTGCGAACAAAGCTAAATAAATAAAACAACTCTAAATAAAATTCAAATAAATACTAAATAAATACTAGTAGGAAGCCAAGGAATTTATATGAATTTAGAAATTTGAATCACTCGAATCGGAGTTCGAATGAAGAAGTTATGGCCAAAGGAAGATAGGAAATTGCATAAAATCAAGAAAAAAGGATTTTCCTGATTTTTGGAATTATTTTTCAAAAGGAAAATTGGGAAATGCCGTGCGGGCACTGACGAGGCAGACATGTCAGCAAAAAGGTGGACGTGGCCGCTGACTGGGCGTGACCTAGCGCCATGTGGTTTGGCCACGTCGGACCCGGCCGTGGCGCGCCTTACCGATGGTCGCCGGGCGAACGGCGGCGCTCTAGTGACCGCGAGGCACCAACGCCAAGAGGAGCTCACGGGATGCTGATGATGTGGCGGCGAGGATGCGACGGCACGGGAGGTTCAGGGCGAAGGCGAAGAGCGGCGAGGCGCTGCTCGACGGCAACGGCGGGGTTCCGGTGGGGCTCCGGGGACGGGGAGGTGCGCACGGGGTGGCCCTCATCTTGGCGATGCCAGGGGTGAGGTCGACGGAGGCCAGAGGGGCTTAACGGCGGCGGAGAGCTTCATGGCCGGCGGCGGCAAAAACTCAAATTGCGGCCAAAAGAGAGCGGGGAAGAGAAGGGGAGGAGAGGGGAAAGAGAGAGGAGGTCTTGGCGCGTCCGGTGCTCGCTTAAATAGGGCTCGGGGAGGCCCGGAGGAGGAGAAGGAGGAGAGGTGTCGCGGTGGCCTTAATGGCGAGCGGCGGGGGGTCCGGCTTGACCACGCAGAGAAGGGGGAAAAGCGGGGCGCATGGGTGCGACGGAGGCGGGGACAGGCGACGCGACTGAAAGGGGGACAGGGTAGGGCTAGGGCGTGGCGAAGGAGCGGCGCGGTGCGGCGGAAATCGCGGCGAGGGAGGGCGGACGCGGCGGAGGTGGGAGGTAGGCGACGACCTGGGGTGGCGGTGGCTGACAGGCGGGGCCCGCAGGTTAGCGAGAGAGAGAGGGAGAACGGGGTAGGGCGTGGGCGATGGCAGCCGTCCGATTTCGATCGGACGGTGTTCGAAAGGTGGGGGCGCTGCGCACGCGGGTAAGCGGGCCAGCGAAGCGGGCCGCGCGAGGGGGAGGGAGAATGGGCCGAAGAAATTCGGCCCAAAGCCAAGGGGGGGAATTTCCTAAGATTTTTGATTTTAGAAAATACCAGAAAAGCAAAAGCATTTTTAGAAAGTAGCTTAAGACGTTCCAAAATTCTAGGAAAATTCACAGAAGTCCCTTGAATTATTTAGAACTTAGTAAAAATATTTTCAGCTTAACTATTGCTTTTAATTTTTGCAAATAATTATTTTTAACATAAGGCAAAAGGAAAAACCAACTTTAAAATCCAACAAAACTCAACTAAACCAACTTCAATTAGTTCAAGTTTAATTAATTGAAATTAAAATGCTTTTAAAATTCTAAATTACAAATTAAGATTTAGAGAATTAATAAAACCAAATGGTTAGTTTTTAAAGTTTTCAAAATTTTCAAAAACTCAGGAAATTTGGGATGTTACAACTGGCTTCGTGTCATCGAAAGGAAGCTGCTTATCATCCAATGCAGTGATCGTGAGAAGGTTCTCTATGCCACTCGCCAGATGGAAGACATAGCTACCGAATGGTGGGAAAACTTCTGTGCCGCACATGAGACACCACAGAACATTACCTGTGAAGAATTTTCAACAGCTTTTCACCAGTATCATGTACCAGAAGAAATTATTGATCTGAAGAAGGATGAATTTCGTGCCCTCAAGCAAGGAGCCATGTCAGTAACCGACTACCTCAATAAATTCTCTCAGCTTGCCCGCTATGCTGCGGAAGATGTCTCCACTGATAAGGCTCGTTAGAGTCATTTTCTAAAGGGATTAACTACTGGATTGCAAGTCAGCTTGATCGCCCATACCTTTCCAAATTTCCAAGAGCTAGTCAACAAAGTTTCGATCCTTGAGGATAAGCGCAAAGAGTTGGAGGACAACCGCAAGCGCAGAATAGCTCAGCAAGGGAGTCATCAAGCTTAGCAGAAGCCGAGGACAGTTCCCCAATAGTTCACTCATTTTTCATCGTAGAACTCTTTCAGAATGCCTGCACCAACCTCAGCATCTTGTCCAGCTGCTCAGAACTTTCGCAACCCTGTGAAAGTCAACCCCAATCTAGGGAACATTCAGCAGAATGAAGCTAGAGTTGGCTATACCTGCTGTTAGCCAGGACACTTCACCAACCATTGTCCTCAAAAGGGAACAATGACTCCAGTACGCTTCAACCTTAGAGCTACACCGGCCAAGACACCAGCACCAAGCAACAACCAAGGAGCCTCTCAAGCTGCCGGTCAATCTGGAGGAGCATCGTAGTCTGTGGTCAAAGGTCGTGTCAACCACGTTATTTTGGAAGGAGCCTAGGAAGCACCTGACGTCGTACTGGGTAAGTTTCTGGTTAACTCAGTACCTACATCAGTTTTGTTTGATTCTGGAGCTTCATATTCGTTTGTTTCTGGAGTTTTTGCAACCAAGAACAATTTAGAAATTATGCGTCTTAAGCATACTATGTTAGTCCAGTTGTCTGGAGCAGAGTTAAGTTCTAAAGTGGAGTGTTTAGGAGCTAAGTTATTCATAGATGGAGTTGAGTTTCTAGCCAACCTCATTGTCTTAGACACCCAAACCTTAGATGTCATTCTTGGCATGGATTGGTTAACAAAGCACAAAACTGTGCTAGATTATGGCTGGAGAGCCGTAACAATCGAGGATACCAATGGGAAGAAGGTGGAGTTTCTAACCACCTCAGTCCGAGATGGTTATCTGTTAATCAATAGCCCGAAGACCGTTACTTTAGAAGATGTGCCTATTATCATAGAATATCCAGATGTGTTTCTAGAGGAATTACCAGGGATGCCACCGGACCGTGATATTGAGTTTGTCATCGATCTAGTGCCAGGAACTGAACCGATCTCTAAGAGACTCTATTGGATACCAGCCGATGAGCTAGTAGAAATGAAGAAGCAGATAGAAGAACTTCTTGAGAAAGGTTATGTGAGACCTAGTTTGTCGTTGTGGGGAGCACCAATCTTGTTTGTCAAGAAGAAGGATGGAAGCATGAGGATGTGCATCGATTATCATGCTCTTCATGAAGTCACTATCAAAAACAAGTACCCACTTCCCCAAATCGATGATTTGTTCGATCAGATGAAAGGAGTAGGAGCGTTCTCAAAGATCGATCTGCGATCAGGTTACCATTAGTTGAAGATTTGCCCGAAGGATATACCGAAGACCGCTTTCTCTACGCAGTATGGATATTATGAGTTCTTAGTCATGTCCTTTTGGTCTGAATAATGCCCCTGCATATTTCATGAACATGATGAATAAGGTATTCATAGAATATTTGGACAAGTTTGTAGTTGTGTTCATTGATGATATTTTGGTTTACTCCAAGATAGAAGAAGAACATGCTGAGCACCTGAGATAATCCTAGAGAAACTTAGAGAGCATCGATTGTATACAAAGTTTAGCAAGTGTGATTTCTAGAAAAAGGAAGTTGATTTTCTTGGTCATGTGATGACAGCCGAGGGAGTAGCAGTTGACCCCGGTAAAGTTAAAGCAGTATTACATTGGAAACAGCCCAAGACCATTACCCAGATTCATAGTTTCTTAGAAATGACAGGATATTATCGCCACTTCATTGAAGGATTCTCAATGATTGCTAACCCTGTTACGCAATTGTTGAAGAAAGAGGAAAAGTTCACTTGAACCCCAGCCTGTGAAGAAAGTTTTCAAGAATTTAAGAAGTGTTTGACTTCAACCCCAGTGTTAACTCTGCCAGATATCCGGAAAGATTTCAATATCTACAGTGATGCTTCGCATCAAGGATTGGGATATGTCCTGATGCAAGAAGAAAGAGTTGTTGCTTATGCGTCAAGGCAATTAAGACCTCATGAGGAGAATTATCCTACCCATGATCTGGAATGAGCTACCGTAATGCATGCTTTAAAGATTTGACGTTATTACCTCATTGGTAACCGTTGTGAGGTATACACAGATCATAAAAGTTTGAAGTACATTTTCACTCAGTCTGATCTGAACATGAGGCAGAGAAGATGGTTGGAATTAATAAAGGATTACAATCTTGGAATCAACTACCATCCTGGTAAGTCCAATGTCGTTGCAGATGCTTTAAGTCGTAAGGGCTACTGCAATGCTTTGGAAGTAAAAGAGGATTGCCCAGAACTTCATGAGGAATTTCAGAAGTTAAGATTGGAAGTTATATCAGAAGGATTTGTGGGCAACCGAGAGGTACAGTCCACCTTAGAGAAGAAAATTCGTGAAGCCCAGCCAAATGATCCAGAGATTAAGGACATCAAGCTCATAATAGAAGAAGGTAAATTCAAAGACTTCACCAAAGATGATCAAGATATACTTTAGATCAATGGACGTATCTGCGTACAAGATGTTAATGGTTTAAGACAGCTAATCTTGAAAGAAGCTCATGACTCAAAGTACTCTATTCTTCTTGGAAGTACTAAGATGTACCAGGATGTTAAGAATAAAATTTGGTGGCCAATCCGAAGCGCGAAGTCGCAGAGTTCGTTGCCTTGTGCGACGTATGTCAGAAAGTAAAGGCAGAGCATCAGAGACCAGTAGGTTTGTTGCAACCCTTGAAGATTCCAGAATGGAAATGGAAAGAGATCAGAATGGATTTCATTACCGGTCTTCCCAGGACTCAATCGGGTTACGATTCGATTTGGGTAACAGTCGATCGTTTGATTAAAGTTCCCATTTCTTGCCTGTCAAAACCACCTACTCAGGAGATTGCCTTCTAGAGTTGTATATGTCAAGAATTGTCAGTTTGCATGGAGTGCCTAAGAAGATAGTGTCAGATTAAGGATCTCAATTCACCTCTCGTTTCTGGCAGAGTTTACACGAAGCCTTGGGAACTCATTTGAATTTCAGTACTGCGTATCACCCTCAGATAAATGGGCAGACTAAAAGAGTAAATCAAATATTAGAAGATATGTTGAGAGCGTGTGCTCTAGCTAATGCTACAAGTTGGGATAAAAGTTTGCCGTATGTACAATTCTCGCACGACAACAGTTACCGAGCTAGTTTGCAAATGTCGCCATTTGAAGTTTTGTATGGTCGTGCATGCAGAACCACTATGAATTGGTTAGAAACCACCAAGCGTAAGGTATTCGGACCAGATATTACTCAGTGATGGACCCTAAGGTTTGATTGTTGGCCCGATCTTTCGATGAGAACGATAAGTCCAGTAGGCGTCGCTCAACTCTTATGATCCTGGCTATGAACACGCAAGGCTCAAAACCACGCAATCGCTGAACTGATTGACAAGTCGTTATCAACCGTGCACGAATACTCAGTTGACCGGACCACGAAGGTCGATTCCTGTATACACCGAAGAAGCACGCAAGAACAAGATAAAGCAATCTGAAATTACAAATATAGATTGAAATATTGAATTGGGATTTTGAAAGCGGTATTATGGTTGATCTAGTCGACACAAGCCAATACACGAAGTTGTAACAATGCTAACTTTTAACTAAACAAAATCCAAGAAAACTAGAGGGGGTGCGGCCTCCTTAAATAAGGAACGAGGAGCCACAAAACTAAAAGAACTAGCGAGGTGGGACTAAACTCGTGTGTGACTGTTCATGTGAACAGTAACCACGCCCCCAGGTGGGCCGACGGCATATGGGCCATGTTCAGTACGATTACAAAGCCCAGATTGGCCCAAACAGATGATATGATGTCTTATTTTGATGATTGCGATCAGTCCAGAAGGAATTTGGAGGTGAAACTGGATCCGTTGAAAAGAGGACGAAATAAGCTTTCCATCAAGTACACGTGGACCTTCAATGGACTCCGTATGTGAAAGTTATGCGCGCCTGAAGTCGGTGCTGTCAGGCTGATTCCGGAGGCCGAACTGGATGCCAAAACTTATCCAGCTTGAGCTCTTGCTTGGCACATGGAGTAGCGGTCGTATCCGGCGAGTTGATATCCTCATCATCCTCCTTTTCTTGCATTTGAGTCGTCCTCGACTCACGCTCATCCTCCAATGGCAAGAGAAGCTTTAAAACTTGTGGCAATGCATTGTCATCTTTCTACAAAATGTTAGCAATAACAGGTGGCAAAGAAATAGAGAAAGCTTTGGAAATTAAAGGTGATTGTGCATGCATCAAATCAACAAAGGTATATTTTCTCATAGCATTCAGTTTGCAACTCAATTTACAAGTATAAGTGAAGTAGATAGTAGAGTTATTCATCGCTCTGTGAATGGGCAGCACAGTAATTGAATTCAAAGTGCACAAGTCATTCATATAATCAGCTTTCAATTGAGCAATAGCAAATTCATCTAGTAAGGGTGAAAAGATTTGTAAGTTCTTCCATAATTCAACATGTTTATATAGACTGTCCATACTAGATAGTGCAATAAAAGGTGAACACATAGGCATTGGATGAGCACTAAATTTTATTTTCCTCTCATATTGAACAAGATTCAGCACACAAGAATTGTTGTCTAAAACAGCAAGCTTTAATTCATCCATGTGATGACAAGTTATGCATATTCGATATACCAGAAATTGATTGTCTACACCATAATCTCCAATCAAATTAAATTTATATCCAGGGGTGCAGACACTAAATAAGGATTTCGAACATGCAATTACAGAAACTTTCTCCATAGCATGTGACAATTCCATAGGTGGATCCAACATAATGTAACATAAAGAGTCAACTGGAGAAATTCTAGTTAAAACTTCTTTATGTCTAACCAATTCCACATGATCATTGTATGCGATTAATGCATCACATGAATCACTCAAAATGGTAGGCAATTCAATTATTTCATCACATGGTGCACTCAAGTCAACAGGTAAATCAACAAGTTTATCACATAGTGCACTCAAATCAGTATCACAGGCTTCATGCAAATTCTTAATAAGATCAGATTCTGTAGCTAGGAAATTAATATCTGCTTTCTTAGTAGTAGGTTCCTTTGTTCAATGATACTAGGAATGAAATCATGGGTATTGTTCTCAGGTTGATTGTTCAAATCAGTACCTTTGGTATTACCTTGTAGGCTCGACTCAAATGATGTTGGTACTGGAGACGGCGAGTAGTCACAAGCTTTCTCTTCTTTTTCTTGCTCTAGCTCAATTGCCAATGAGCGAGCCAATGACGCCAGGTAGTGAGACAGAGTGTCACTCACAGCAGCAGGGGTGGCAATCATGGTAGATGCAACAGTAGAAAAAGCAACCGAAGATGATCTTGATGCGGAGGTGTGTACCGTGCGCTTGTTTGTTTCTTGTATAGGTGAAGGTGTAGTGAAAGTCGATGAAAGTGCACGACTAGTCTTGGATTGTCGTCCCTGTACTTCCTTTTCAACATTGCAAGCAAGACGAAACAAGTGAGTGACAGTTAGAGGTTTATAAACAAGTTTATCCTGAATGTAACCGTTTAATCCTCCAAAAAAATATAGTCCTTTTAGCATCTTCAGTTTCTTCTAAGCCACAACGAGAACAAGCAGTTTGTAATTTGCAATTCTTGATAGTACTCTTCTACAATGTTACTACCTTGGCGTAAACGTTGTAATTTATTCAGCATATCACGAGAATAATATAAAGGCACAAATTTAGCTCTCATAGCTCTCTTCATAGCATCCCAAGTTCTACGTATGTTCTGATTAGTACGACAGTATTCACTCCACCAAATAGATGCAAAATCATAAAACGCACAGGTAACAGCCCTAACTTTTAGATGATAAGGAAATTCATGGTAAGCAAATAATTGTTGTACAGCTAATTCCCATGTGAGATAAGCATCAGGATCATAATTCCCAGCAAAAGAAGGTACAGTGAATTTAATTTTATGAGACGTACTATCACGATCATATGCTTCCCGTGGTGACAAAGCTTGTCTCAAGCGTGCATCTTCCTCGTTCACTATCTTGCACTCCCGTCCAACTGTTCGAAGAATAGGTGGATATATCTTGCAATCATTCCGTGAACCTGCCATAGTTAGTAGAAAACAAGGAAACAAATCACAAGTATATGTCCCTATCAACTACTAGGTTTTGGAGGCTCAACCAAGTCACTCACACTCAAGCTTATGCCCAGTTCTTACAAGTTCTTACCAATGCAGCAAGGAAGTAGTACAACCGGTGGCTGGTTCATGATACTCTCACTTGCGATCAGCCCAACGATTGTGAGGAACGGCACCTGCTGAGTTAGTAGGAAGTGGAGCTTGAAAGGCTAGTATGTAGCAAAGGAGTAGCAATTTTTCAGATCAGTATGCAAAGTTGAATAGCAGTTCAAAGTACTAGTCACAAGTGCTGGTCCTAGTCTAAACCAAGCCTAGCTAGAGCAACTCGCAAGGACGACTAGTAGTAACAACAGAAGGCCAAACTGAACAATCAACGCCAACGAGCAATGGATGACTATGCCAAACTAAACAAAGAGGCAGCACTGATAATAATAATAATAAATTCTTTCTCTTTCTTTCTTCTTCTTTTTTTTTCTCTGGTTTTTTTCCCTTTGTTTTTCTTTTCTTTTTTAGCTCTTTCTTTTCTTTTTTTATACCTCAAAGCTTCTTTTATACCTCACAAAGCTGCTTGAAGCTACCGAAACGTCAAAATAAAAACCACAAACAAGCTTGTCCACGGGTGAGCAGAATGCTCGAATCCCAAGCCCGGCGTCGTGGTGGCGGTCCCAATGACGGCGGCGGCTTGGTCCGGCGCGCGAGGGCCAAAGGCGAGCGGTGGAGGGAAGCGAGGCGGCGGCGGCGGCGTCCCAAGCAGCGTCTTGGTCTTGAGGCGGCACCGGCTCGGGCGGCCACGGAGGTGGTGGAGATGGAGGCAGCGCATGGCTCGCTTCTCGCCGCCGCTTGCACGGGAGCGATCCGGTGATCGCGGCGGTGCGTCTCAACCTGTGTGGCGGTGGAACTCGGCGGCGCGGCTAACCGGGATTTGAGGCGGCGCCAAGCATATGATCCGTGACTCGTTGACCCGGTGCCGGCGAGGGGCACCGGACTCGCATGAGAGGCGGCGGCGGTGGTGGCGCAGCGGCCTTCAAGGTGCAGAGGCACGCGGCGGGCGAATCCGGAGGTGGGGTCGACAGCGGGCGACGTCGTCGATCCGCGGCAGAATGGCTCGCCTACGGCGGCGGCGGAACGTCAACGGCGCGGCTCGGCGGGCGAGGGGCGGGCGGAGCTCGAGGAGGCGGCGGCGGTGGAGCAGCTGCAGGCGGTGCGGGACTAGCGAAGATGAGGCGACGCCAGCAGCAGCGATGGTTCGGCTCCCTGCTGCGGCTGCAGTAGGCAAGCCTCGGCAGCGGCGGGGCAAGATTGGATCTGCGCAAGATTTTTTTTTGTGTATCAATGCCTCCTGATGAACCCGATTGGGTCTGCTGCTGCGCTGCTGACTGGATGATTTGCTTGCGCGATGTAATCAACGAGCAATGGATTGATCTTCTATTTTTTTTTTGTCTACTGCCCTACCCCTGTGCGCTTGCGGTTGGATGAGACGCCGAAGAACAACAACAAGCGATACCACCTGATGAACCCTAATGTCTAAGTGACATCGCGCCTTGGTCGATTTGCAAGACAATCTAAACTAGACCAATCTAGACAGGAAACCAGCACAAAGACTCGATGATGCAATGAAAATTCAACAACGCAAACTAAAAATAAAAAATTGCAAAGGCACAAATTGGTTTGGACGATGAACTAAACTTAATTTTGGCTATTTGGACAGTAGGAAAAAAAATTCTCACCGATGAACTGTAGCTCTGATACCACCTGATGGACCCTAAGGTTTGATTGTTGGCCCGATCTTTCGATGAGAACGATAAGTCCGGTTGGCATCGCTCAACTCTCACGATCCTGGCTACGAACACGCAAAGCTCGAAATCACGCAATCGCTGAACTGATTGACAAGTCGTTATCAACCGTGCACCAATACCCGATTGACCTGACCACGAAGGTCGATTCCTGTATACACCGAAGAAGCACGCAAGAACAAGCTAAAGCAATCTGAAATTGCAAATATAGAATGAAATATTGAATTGGGATTTTGAAAGCGGTATTATGGTTGGTCTAGTCGACACAAGCAATACACGAAGTTGCAACAATTCTAACTTTTAACTAAACAAAATCCAAGAAAACTAGAGGAGGTGCGGCCTCCTTAAATAGGGAACGAGGAGCCACAAAACTAAAAGAAGTAGCGGGATGGGAATAAACTCGTGGGTTTACTGTTCACATGAACAGTACCATACCCCCAGGTGGGCCGGCAACATATGGGCCATGTTGAATACGATTACAAAGCCCAGATTGGCCCAAACAGGTGATATGATATCTTATTTTGATGATTGCGATCAGTCCAGAAGGAATTTAGAGGTAAGGCCGGATCCGTTGGAAAGAGGACGAAATAAGCTTTCCATCAAGTACTGGTGGACCTCCAACGGACTCCGTATGTGAAAGTTATGCGCATTTGAAGTCGGTGCTGTCAGGCTGATTCCGGAGGCCGAACTGGATGCCAAAACTTATCCAGCTTGAGCTCTTGCTTGGCACATGGAGTAGCGGTCGTATCCAGCGGGTTGATGTCCTCATCATTCAGGAAGCAGAAAAACAAGTGTCTATGATCAGAAAGAGATTAAAGATAGCTCAGTCGAGGCAGAAAAGTTATGCTGATAACCGTCGTCGTGATCTCAGCTTTGGACCAGAGGATTTTGTTTATCTTCAAGTCACTCCATTGAGAGGTGTCAAAAGATTTCATGCCAAAAGGAAGCTTGCCCCAAGATATATTGGTCCATTTAAGATTGTGAGTCGTCGAGAAGTTGCTAGTTTGAACTGCCACAGTCGTTAGCAGGAGTACATGATGTGTTCCATGTCTCTCAATTGAAGAAGTGTCTCCGTGTGCCGAGATAAAAAACTCCTTTGGATTCAATCAAGTTGAAAGAATATCTCACTTATAAAGAGCAACCAGTCAATGTTTTGGATGTCGCAGAGCGTCGTACCAGAAGCAAGACCGTTCATTTTTGCAAAGTCCAGTGCAACAACCACTCAGAAGGAGAAGAAACGTGGGAGCGCGAAGAAGAATTGAAAGTCGAGTTTCCTAGCCTTTTCTCTAGCTAGCCTGAATCTCGGGGTCGAGATTCCTTTAAGGGGGAGGTTTGTAACATCCCAATTTTCTGAGCTTTAAAAATATTTTGAATAGTTAGCAGTTGGAAAATTCACCCTTGAGAGTTTATTTGAATTTTATTTTAAGATTAAACATGGACTTTCATAATCAAAACTATTTAATATGATTAAAGTCAACATCAACAATTGTCAAAACTATTTTATTTGGGTTCTATGTGCTTGGATATATTTTCTAGATTTTTCTAGAATTTTTATGAGTTCATTTGCTATTTTCTATTTGCCAATTGGATTTACTGTATTTTCTAAAATAGAAAATGTAATTAAAATGTCAAAATTAGTCTTGGGCCGAATCTCCTTGGATCCAGCCTGTTTCCTTCGCTCCCGGCCCGATTTCGCGCACAGCCCAGCCGCGCCTTCGCTCTCTCTTCACGTCGCTTATCGGTGAGGCCCGCCTGCCAGGCCCTCCTCCCACCTCCACCTTCGTCCTCCTTGTGACACGCTCGCTCCATCTGCCATTGACGCTTCTAGAAGCTTCATCCGACAAATTCGTTTCCAACGGAAAGAATCCCGTAGCGATACGTTTTCTGAATCCTTTTATCCCTCCGTACCTTTGTCCATAAAGATCTTATCCCGAATTTGTTTCAATCTTCAAATCCAACTCGTGTTCATCTCGGACTCGATCCAGGAATTTCCTTATCTGGCACGCTCGAGCACTATAAAAGGGCCCCTAGGGTTCGCCCTATCCTCCTCATCCCAAATCCCCAGCCCGTTCTCCTCTTAAAGCCCCAGCGCCACCGCATTTTGGAGTTTTAGGGTTTCGATCGTAGATCGATTTCTTCGAATTGCGCCGCCACCGTCGCCGCCTCATCGGCATCAACCCCGCCGCTGAGTCCGCTGTCATTAGGGCTCCCTCTAGCACCCCTCCCCATCGCCTGTGCCTCACCGGAGTTGGATTCCGACAACACTCGTACCTCTCCGCCGCTTTGAGATCGCCGCCAGCCACCAATCGCCATAGTCCACTCCGACCACCAGTGAGCACCTCATTAGATTTGCAATAGTGTCAGCTATGCACTGGTACCACTCACCGCCAGTGAATCGCCACCGTGTGCCGTTGTCGCCGGAGTCCGAAAGTTCGTCGGGGCGATGACGCCATTCGTTGACGTGTCCGTCCACGTTTGCGCCAGCTGAGCCTCTTGTGCCTACATGTCCCGCGCGTGTCACAGATCCAAACCCAGAACCAAAATCTCGAATAGATCTATTTCATGGTGCACTAAGTCTCTGACTTGTGGGACCCACCTGCGAGTAGTACTATTCTATAGACCATGAACCTGTAGACAAGTAAACCCTTGAGTGGACTTGGTCCATGGACCGAGGGACCACCTATCATTCTCTACAGCTTTTCCTGGATTTATTTTAATTCAGAAAATCCCAGGGCTAACGTCAGCTTGCGTCATATTCTAATTTTTCAACAGAAAAAAATAATTCGGATAATCCAGAAAGTCCAATTTTGAGTATTTTCTTTAGATTAGATGTGCCAAAAGCCATATCTTCTTCATCCGAACTCCGATTGAGCCCATTCAAATTTCTAAATTCATTTAAATTCGATCTCTACTTCACTGAGATTTTTATTTAATTTTTGGAGCTTGTTTTCTCTCTGTTATTTATTTATTTTATTTATTTGCTTCGTTTGCGAGTAGACATTGATTCTTCGAGAAATTTTGAAGAAGGAGTTCACCAAGACCAGGACCAATACCCAAATCTATTCCAAGGCAAGTTGTACCTTTGATCATGTTGAACCCAATTTTCAAAATTACTTTGATTCAAATTAATGCATTTACTTTAAGTATTTATTTAAATGCTTTTGGGTTTAGTTATTAATCCAAATTGTTTATATCCACATTGTCTATTGTTATGTCATGATATTTTGTCATCCTAGATTGGTTATTATTTAGTTGGTATTATTGTAGCACCAACGTGGGTTGGTTAGATACGAGTAGATTACTTAGCCATACAACGAGTCATCATTTCATGTGAGTTGCAAATATGAATCTGACTAAGTGATTATGGAACCTTGTGATAAAACTATGTGCGTTGTGTGCTATTACTCATTGATGGCATATGCTGCACTTAACCAACAGGGTGGAAAAAGATTTAGACTAGGGCAAGTGGTAGAAACTCTGTGATATGGTGGAGCTCAGTGCGTGGGATTTGAATTGTGGTTACTTAGTTAGAATTAGAAGTCTTGTCTTGGTCAATTAAGGACTTAACTTTGTGCGCCATTGAACTGAGCCACAACTGTACGACTATATGCCTAGTATGGGACGTGCCTAACTTAGTAAGTTATGGAGTCTTAACATTGATTACTCAGGAGGTAGGTCAGGCTATGTGCCAGGATGGAGATGTGTTTCTATCTTCGTGGCGATTCATATTTATGAGTGGTCCGCCGTCTTCAGGTCCAACAGTGTACGACGGGCTAATTTCCTATGTGGGCATTAGCATCGTCAGTAAAACACATCGAGAGTGTCAATGTTGAGATGAAGTTTCTGAAATGTTTTGTTATGATTAGTGCTGGCTACATTGGTTATATCATGTGGGTAAAGTATATAACCTCTACAAAGTGTTAAACCAATCTATTCGAATAGTCACGTCAGCGGTCATGAACATGCTCGGGGATTTCACATGAAGGTTAGATTTTCATAAAACAATTGGGAAGGGAGCTGTGTGATCTAAGTCATATGGTTGTGAGAATAACTTGTTTAGGCTTTGTGATCTTTGTTAAAACAATTGATAAATTAATATTGTCTATTTGTTTTGAATTATGTTTTCATCTATTATTAGTATTCAATTGCAAATGTTGTATTTCTGCAAAAGAATCACAAAAGCCTTTTCCTTTGGAATTAGCCATCATGTATACATTGCATTCTGTGGTATGACTTGCGAGTACGGTTGTGTACTGATATTTGCTATAATCAATCAACAGAAGTGGAGGAGTCTTCGCCCGCCTTTGAGGACGAGTTCTACGAAGGTGCTGATCATTAGGTCTTAATCCCAGTCGGTTGCCTGTGGCGAATCGATGGGTTTCCGCTGAAATTATTTTTTTCCGCTAATAAATGTAAACTCTACCTTAAGGTCACAACAGTTATTTGTTATCCAAATTACTCGTTTATTCTATTATTTCACCTTGTGTGGGTCGATATTTATCTATGTTGACACTGTGTGCACTAGCGTGATCCTGGACTAGTGTTTTATACACAGAGGGTCGAGAATTGCATTTTTGGATCCTGGCAGACCCCAAATTTCTAAGTGAATAACATCAAAAGGACGAGCAGAAACATAATCACTAGAGGGATAGGAGAGCTGCAGCTGCTTGCCAAGCTTGCACCCTAAATAGACCCGAGAATAGCACGACCTACTAGAGACAACAGATGTGATCCATAGAGATGACCCAAACGATGGTGTCACTAAGCAAAACAAGCTGTAGAGGACATAGCAAAAACAGAGGCAGTGGTAGTGGCTAACTGGCTAGTGGACACAATGAAAGGAATGTGCAACCAGTCGAGCTCCCAAAGATGCTGTGAATCATGGCGCCGATGACTAATACCAACCAGAGTCCCCGTGCGGTGGCCTTGGACATAACAAGTCAGACTTAAGAACAACACGACAGTCATGATCAGTGATCTGACCGGTCGACATAAGCTGCATAGTAAGGTTGGGAATACGAGAGACTGCAGGAACATGAAAGGGAGAAATGGAAATGGTGCCTCAACCTGCAATAGGAAAAGAGGTACCATCTGCAGTTTGAATAGTGGAAAGAAGAGTTGTAGGACTCACAGAAGTGATGTGGGTAGAATCTGGTGTCATATGAAAGGAAGCATCAGAGTCCAAGCTTGCCCAAGTCCTGCTTTAGTCTTCGTGCTCAATATTGTGTCCACACAAGTTTGCACGGGAGATTTGTTGCGCGCTATATCTGAATCAAAGGCTCTACCAGCAGACCTTGCATTGCGAAACAATGTATGAATCCTGCTACTTCTACCACTAGTACCAGCATTGCTACCACTCGTACTAACGCGTCCGCCACCACTCCCACATCCATGCTCATATATCCCACCACTACACTCCACACTATCCCAAAAGTAAAGGTCCCTCAATGACGCATTGATAGCCATCTGTTCTTGTAAATCTTCATCGCTGGGCACATCAATTGATGCATTCATCTCTTCATAAATAGATCTTTCGATTCTAAGCTTCTGCTCGTGTGCTTGTCTCCTCCTTTGCTTTTCTATCCAGTCAAACTTCTTCATCGCATCACGAACCTCCTGCGGTACTTGATGGCAAGATTTTACATTGCCTGATATACCCGCTAGATGTTGCCTAAGCCGGGTGGCACCTCCTCCTCAAAAAATCACTAAGTAATATTTGCACTTGAAGTCGGCCTCTATTGTCTCCCCATGGCTCCAAACATAATTGATGTCTTCTGCAATTCCAAAATAGCAAAAAAAATCACCACTTCCATATTCACAAAAGAATATATGTAATTTAGCTTGTGCAGGAGAAATGTAATAATTTGATAGATCAAGATTCAACTTCAAGTAAAAAAAATAGCAAATTAGAAATTTATGTCTTCAATTTGCCATCAAACAGGGAGATGCAAGATCAATAAAGAAATCAAGTTATAAAATAGCAAATTCTAAGCTAGCAATCTTCAATTTACTTGAATAATGAGCTACCCACTGTTTAGTTTCGTAGCTACAACACCTAGTGCTTTAATGAATTTTACATTAAACTTTGAAAATGTCTTCTTGACGAGGATCTAATAATCCTCATTTTATCTTTTATCTATAATTCTTATTATAAGTAAATATGATGTCATGTGGTCCCTGGGTATACCCCTTAAATTTACAAGGGAGAAGCCTACTAGGTGGTCTTAAGTTCTTCTATGACCACCCCCATAGTCGTAAGTCTTACTACGACTACCTTATGGTCGTAAGTTCTTCACGATCACTACCCAGTCGTAAGTTATTCTACGACTACGCCATAGTCGTAAGTCTTGCTACGACTACCTTATGGTCGTAAGTTCTTCTACGACCAGGTCAACTACGACCACCTTATGATCAATAAAACCTACAGGCGAGTGGGTCCAATTGATTAAGGAATCAAAACAGTCAACATACGCTGTTATTATGCGAAATAATAACATGCAATACCCCATTATCTCTGACAAGTAACTGCCAAGCAGCGTGAAGGAGTTACCATCCCCATGATTACTGCAAATGTGCGCCTGTTACTGGATTTGATGAGGCGTCTCTTCAGCAGGGGAAAACGGCTATTCCTTCACGACTATATAAAGGCAACGGTCAGAGAGGGAAAGGGGACAGAGTAATCGAGGCATACACACACGCTATCGAGGGCTATCAAGAAGACAAGTGCTATCATCTGTAATAGTCTTAGTTTTTCTCCTGATTGTTCAGAATACACTCAATACCATACACACACAGGAGTAGGGTTGTTATTCTTTCCGGAGAAGGCCTGAACCTGTATAAAAATACTTGTGTCAATCTCTCTGCGTGATTCCACTCTAGGAGACCCCCCGAATCAAACAATCTTTACGTAAGATCGGTCTAAAACACCGACACTTCTCATTCTAATTTATCTTCTTGGTTATAAAAGAGGTAAAATTTTGCTGGTCCTTTAGCTAATGCCTTTGCAAGTCGATGAAAGGTATGCATTGTTGTTATGTATAGTATATTGGCTTGTACTAAATTAGTCTGAAACACAACTGTTGATCAATAAATTGACCCAGTATGGTACTCTTGATCTTCAGAATACATAATCAAAGTAGGTTTTCTATGAATAAAAATCTTGCTCTTTAGAAACTTTGGGAGTTCTATGAACTTTGGTCTTTAATTAGACTCCAATTATGATTTCTACAAAAAGAACTCATGATCCTTAGACTCTAAGTATGATATCTATGAATGGAACACTTATCTTTTAGACCACGAGTAGGATTATTGGTCGGAAATGTAAACAAGTTCAAAGACAAAATTAGTTAGTTCATCATACCTTTCGGGCCATGTTAACAATTTAGTACAACATTTAGAAGACGCCACTTAAATAAAGATTAAACTGAAAAAAATGAACGAAAGCTTGCAGTGCCAACAATTCAGTTTTTCAATTCAAGATATGTCTCCTATTGGATTACCAAAGAACCATTACGATAAATGCTTCTTCCAACAAAATATTTTACATATTCATATTTCATAGTACGATAATCATGTAGAAACATGTACTAAAGTGATGTCTAACAGTTCAACAAGTAAACACTACATGGGGGACTCAAGAACAATAACACCGTGAATGCCTCTAATCGGATCCCTCTTCTCTGTGCATCGTGCATTTGCCTCTAAACGATACATGGGGGACTCAAGAACAATAACATGTGTGTGTTTGCAAAAGAAGTGTACTAAACTACGATACTAGAGATTACGTAAACAATTCCGGATGGGTGAAACACTAAGGAAGGCACACACTTGGACACCGAATCCGAGCTAAATGATGCACACTTTTCTTACTGTTTTGCCCGCCGCCGTGGTCAGAGTAACGCCGCGCCACCGCCGCTCCATGCAATCTGCGCCTCCGCCGCGCTCCATGCGCCTTTGTGACGACGCCGACCTCCTGTAGCCGTGCCACCACCGCGCCCGCCGCTCCACGCCATTGCGCCACCACCGCCCTCCATGCGCCGTTCTAAGGAGGCGGTGCCGAGGAGAACCACGGAGCTTGGGCACGGGGGAAGAGCCAACGAGGTTGCCGGGATCGTCGCTCGCCTACTTGCCGCTAGCCTCCATTGAGTGCCGAAGAAGCAAGGTAGTGCGGAGGAGCACAAACGAAGGGGAGGAGCAGAGAAGGAACAGGGCGCCGCCGCAAAGTCGAAAGTGTTGCATAAGACGGGGGATGGAGTCGCTCACGACACGTGACCTTGGGTAAAATGGTTTGTATTGCTACCTGGGGGCGGTATAACCGTAAAACCGATTTTCGCCCACAAAGAATTTCGGTCGCAGACCAAGAGGACGGGTAGGTTGTTTCGCCAGTAGCGTGGATGCCGCCACCGCCGCCTTCTTCGCTGTTGAAGGGGATAGAGCCCGAGCTGTCATTGCCCCCTCGGCCACCCGTGTCGTCGCCTAAGTCCATCGTCGGAGCTAGCCGAACAACCCGCTTCGCGTACGAGTACAGATCGCCTCTACCACCATGATCGAAAGACCGAGAAGTCGCTTTACCTGGTCATGCCAGATGGTAACGACGCCTCCTCTGACTACGGCGTGCATCGCATTGACACGCTGTGCACCGCATCGACTTGGCGCACTCCCGTTGTGGCATCCCCCCCGGTCGCCCACTTACAGGCGGCTGCGGGTACGATCTTCGTCCAGGTGGGCTCGAAGATCGTGGGTGTCAATGGCAAAGACATCGGCGCCGACAAAGGTGTCATCGACTCCTGGTTGTGGGAAGTGTCTACCGGCCCTCCGCCATTCTCCGTCAAGTATGGCTTCGTCGAGTTCGCCGACAAGTTTTACTACATGGATATGTTCACCAAGGATCCGAAGTGCGAGGTTCTTGACCCAGCGAGTGTCGACACGTCCTGGTGCCCCCCTACGACGGCCTTCGTTCAGCGGTCGCAATGTATCGCTCACCACGCACCCACCTCACCGTGGGATCTTGGTCTCGATGGAGGAGAGTGAAACCTACCTCTTCGACATCCACCGCCTGGGCGACACGGCCTGGGTGAAGCTGCTCGGCTTGGTGTCGCTGCCGTTCGAGGAGCGCTCCGTGTACTCCAAGGACTATGGCCTGTGGTTCTAGATGTCGTAGAGGGACGGGCGCCTCTGCGTGCACAACCTCGATGTCGTGGGCACAGAGCCCGAGCTAGAGTGCCAGACGTACCAACTATCAGATCCCATACCGATCACTACGCAGAGCTCGCGCGGTGTGTCGGGGACTAGCGCCAAGCTGATCTACCTGGGGAGCGGCAAGTTCTGCGTCGTGCAAGCCGCCGTCGAGCACCGCGGTGCGGAGGCCGACCATGTTGTGATGACCGTGACGGTTTTCAAGGTGATCGATTCCAAGAAGCAGGTGAAGTGTGAGTTGGTGTCAGCGAGGAGGCGGTCGAGCTGGGTGACCTCGGAGTTGGGGCGTGCGTGCACGGGCACAGCCTTTGAGTCTGGCCGTTAGCACCGGAAGCTGTGCCGGGTGAACCTGTGGAGCCGCACGTACGTGGTGCGAGGTGGCGCCGGGTGAACTTTGGATGTGAGGGCATTAGGGGTGGATAACGAGCCAGCTAGGCTCGGCACTACTCGGTCAAGCTCGTTAATTAAGGAACCGAACTCGGTTCGGCTCGTTAAACAAATAAGCAAAAATGTCTACTCGGGTCGACTCGTTATGAACTCATGAGTTGGCTTGTTTGGCTCGGGACCGCGGGAGGGCGTCGAGCCAGACGTGGAAGGAGGCGACGTGGGGCGGAGGCTGGACGTGGAGGGGGAGGGCAACGGGCTGGACACCGGACACGAAGGGGGAAGGCCTCGTCAGAGGCCAGACGCGGAGGGGGAGGGCGCTCAGCGGAGCCCGAGCTCGAGGCGGGATGTTGAGCTTGGGAGGCGGGAGACCGAGGCCGGAGTGGGAGGTGGATGCGGGAAGCTTGTTGGGTTGGATTCTAATATAAACGAGCTTAACGAGTTGCTCATGAGCTGGCTCGAACTCGACTCGTTAAGATAACGAAATGCCATCTCAGCTCAGGTCGTTTATGGCCCGAATTCGAGCCGAGTTGGCTTGAGAGCTTCGAGTTTTTTTTCCAACCCCAAGTAGGCAATGCGGCAGACTACAGAAGCCCTGCCGAAACAAGCCTCTCAACTCGGCACTGCAGCCAAGCGTTACATGTTAATTACTACTGAAAATTAATTTCCAGAAATATGATCCAGGAGGTTTTATATTCATCCCCCCCGCCCCCGTTACCGTCACCATTGCTATCGATTGCTCGCTGCGATTATGTTCATCACAAGATTCACAACGGGCACAACATAGTACTTGCTCAAAAGAAAGGAAAAAAACAAGCATGCTATAGTGCGCATATAACACCCCCAAATTCTGGGAACGTTAAACTCTTCACAACCGCCCAGGATGTGCAGTTGTGAAGTAAGCAGTGTCTCAAGCAAGCTTTTGATTACAACAAAATCCAACATTTTATTACATAAGATTAAGGCTTAACAGCTAGTTTTGACACTAACACGGGCATCCAAGCCCAAAGTTAATATAATACAAGACAGAAGAACTTCAAACCACAGGCACACTTGAGTGCGGCTGAGACCTAATAGCAGTAGTCGTTGCCATCCGTGGGTCCACCAAAATCATGCTCAACCAGATCCTCTGCATTTTCCCTGGTTTCTTCTGTAGATTGTTTGCAGATTATGCAAGAATGAGTACTACTACAGTACTCAACAAGCCACTTGGAAAAGCTAAATAATTACATGCAAGGAGTTCAAAGGATGGTTAGGTTTTACCTTAACAGGCATATGTGGATGCAATTTGCAGTTAAAGCAGTTTATAAAAACAGTAAAACGATAATACATAATAACATTAGGGGTTTCTCAACAAACCACAATTACCAACTTACCATATCCAAAACTCTACTTATGCCTCATGTACTGGAATCACCCATTAACACAGCTTCATTAACTGGAAGCACGGCGTATTCGAATAACATTGATTTACACTCTGCAGAGTTGCCCAACTTCACCCACACGATATCTCAAACTCACATTGTTACACAACATGTTAGCGTGCAACTGAGTTGAGATAACAAAGCCTTTTCACTGCTTATCCTTTTTAGCCTCTACCCGGTAGGTCTAAATCCATACAGCCCTCGAGAGACCACCGGCCAATAGTGGAATTTGTGCCCCGATGCTGACGGGCCCATACCGTTGCGTGTACCAGCGAGTGTCCTTATAGGCCCACCCCTGTCTCGCCTTTGATGTTGCAGATATTCAATTGGAAGAGCAGTGTACTAAGCTAGGGAGTAATGACCACGCATGTGGTTGAGCGGTTTACTGTGTCTGTTACTTGGCACAAGGTTCTTATCCTTACTTGTCATTCAATGAGGAAATGGATCAACTCGTGGTTGTCCACCTGCTTGATCTCACTGATGACTCACTTTTAACCCAAGTCTATTGGGTTGTCCAACTTAATGGACACAACCCTCAAGTCTCCACCAAAACCATTGGCTAACTGCTAATACTGCTTTTAATTGATGAACACAATTGTGTGACAAAGCTATTTATATAGATAATATTTTATGTGAACTTGTCAAGGTGAATATGGTCTACAAGTGCTGGGTGGATTTGTGTGTGGGGTTATAGGATTTATCTAATTATCATGGCATTCAAAAGTATTATTTCAATAATTAAAGTAATTGGCTCAAATATAATAATAAAAGTATCAATATAAATATATGACATGTGGGTTCAAAATGTTCAAGGAATGCAACTTACCTTCTTGCACAAAATCCTGTGGATGCTGGTCTTGTCCGGCATCTTCTGGAGTCTGGTCGTCTAGATCGTAACCTAACGAGAAGCAATGCAATAAAAAGAAACCAAGTAAAAACGAGCTCAACAAGGAATGAGCTGGGAACAACAAGCAAGTAAATAAAACCAAAAAGACACTTAAAGGAAAGGTGGTGCGGGTTGGTGGGATTTATCTGGTGTTTATTTGGACTGGATGGAGTTTGAGATTCGGATCCAACTACAACAAAAATATTGTAAAGGATTAAAGAAATCTATAGAAAGGTAGGAAGATTTATTTGGAGCTTGGTATAGCTGATCGGAATCAAGAACTGAACTCACGGGCTCGAGACGGTCAAAAATGACACATAATGCCAAATTTGGGTTTCGGGCGAAAACAGGGTCAGATGGTGAATAGTATTATTTTACTATTCAAGAACAAAAATGGGCTGTGAACAGAAGCGAGCAATGCTTTTTCATCTAATGATCAGTGGCTAGGGTTTACTATTTTTGGCTAATGAATAGTGTATATATGGAATAGTAAATCTATTTTTTCGGATGAACAGTAAATGAAATTACTGTGCAGATGAAAGGATGGTTTGCCGCCGTCAAGGCCGAAATGGCGGGCCAGCGCGAGCGCCGAGGGGAGGGAAGGGCGGATGGAGCGAGGTGCCAGCGGTGGCGCAGCACGGGACCGGCGGCGGAGGAAAGGCGGCGCGAGGAAGGGCTCCGCCCAGGTAGGTCTTCTTACCTTAGGGTTTTTGCGTGGGATTGGATTTGGGGGTTGGTTTCTTGGTTTTGGCGGTGGCGGCCGTGGGGAGAAGGGGTGGCGGCGGGAGCTCAAACCCGGCCGAAGCTGGTGGAAGAGGGGTTTAGGGGGAGGCGGTGGTGGGGGATGAAGAGGAAGGCTGCCCCGGGCGGCCTTTTTATAGGCGGGAGGAGGTGGTGGGAGCAGGGCGGCGATAAGGGCGACCGCGAGGGCAGCGTCGTGCGACGTGTGCGGTTGTGCGCGCTTGGGCGGCGCCGAGTGGGAGGCGGCGGCATGGGTGGCGGGTGAGGTGGCGCGGGTGAGAGCGACGCTCTCACCGGAGCAAGCCGAGAGGTGGCGGGGTGAGGTGGAGGCGGCATGGGCGATTGAAGGCGTCTTGATGGCGTGGTGCAGGACGATCGAGGCGATGGTGGCGGTGACACACGGGCGACGGGGTGGTGGAGGCGGGTCTGGGCGACGCGCGACCGGGGAAGAGAAGGCGGAAAGGAGAAAGGGGAAAGTGGGATTTGGGGGATTTTTGATGAATTTTGCTGAATTTGGATTTTGAAAATGAAATTCAAATCAAACTCAAATTGATTTTGAAAATTTTGAATTTTGCAGATGTTTCAGCGCATATGCAAATTGGGGACAGTTCATGTTCAAAGAGCGTTCCTTTTACTTTCCAGTCTATCAACTGTATCAGAACAAGAATCCAATGGAGATTCTGAACTGACTAGGTTGAAACTCTGCAACACATGGTGATCAATCCATTGGTAAGACCAGACAACAGATAACAAGGTAGCAACAAATAATCACAACCAAATTACACAACTCATCGATTGCCTTCTTCTACTAGTGTCACACAAATGTGGCCACGTGACGAATTATTCGACACTCCAGAAAGGACAATCGGTGCCGCAGATCCTTCTCATGAGTATAGCCGATCTAACCATCAGGAAATCACTGAACCTGTCCACCACTGTAAATGCTTTGGAGCATGTTCTTTCTGACCATACGCCTATTGTTCTTAACACTAGGGTTGCCTCTGATACTGGGAACCAACACATGTTTAAATTTGAGTTGGGTTGGCTTAAGAGGGATGGTTTTTTTTTATTTAGTGACTCAGGTGTGGCAACATGATAATGTTGGTAATTCTGCAATTGACCGATGGCAAAGCAAAATTAGAACGCTTAGACAATTTCTCAGAGGGTGGGCTAAAAATACTAGTGGTGCATATAAGCTAGAGAAAAAACATCTTTTGAATATCATTGATAATCTTGATAAGAAAGCTGAGTCTACAGGGTTATCTAATTTAGAAATTAATCTTAAGCACAGTTCTAATGAGTGTCTTGCTCATTTACTACGAGAGGAAGAAATCAAATGATATCAACGGGCTAAGATGAAGCATTTGCTTGAAGGGGATAGTAATACTCGGTATTTTCATTTGATAGCCAATGGTAAGTATAGGAAAAAACAATTTTTTCAGTTGGAACAGGTTGAGGGTATTATTTCGGGTGAGGCCCATTTAAAGCAGTACATCACAAATTATTATAAAGGTCTTCTTGGACCTCCTGATAGCAATCACTTTTCCATGGTTGAGACTATCACAGATGATATACCTCAAGCTTCTAACTTTGAAAATGACTATCTTAATGCTGAGTTTACTGAAAAGGAAGTGAAAGATGCAATTTTTCAAATGGAGCATAATAAAGCTCCAGGTCCAGATGGCTTTCCAGCTGAATTCTATCAAGTTTTTTGGAACATTATTAAAAATGACTTGATGGCTCTCTTTCGAGATTTTCGTAGAGGCCATTTACCACTTTTCAGGCTCAATTTTAGTGTCATTTCTTTACTTCCAAAAAAAGAAGATGCATGACAAATTCAGCAATATAGGCCAATTTGCCTATTAAATGTGAATTTCAAAATTTTTACTAAGGTAGGTTCTAATCGTCTCATGGGCGTTGCCCAAAAGGTTGTTCGACCATATCAAACAACTTTTATGCCAGGGAGAAATATTATGGAAGGGGTAGTTGTTTTATATGAAACAATTCATGAGCTTCATAAAAAGAAATTAGATGGAATCATTTTAAAGATTGATTTTGAAAAAGCTTATGATAAGGTCGAATGGCCTTTTCTGCAGCAAACTCTTAGAATGAAGGGTTTCTCTCTAAGTTGGTGTGCTTGGATTGACAAATTCGTTGCAGGGGCGGTGTGGGGATTAAGATTAACGATAGTATTGGGCCTTATTTCCAAACCAAGAAAGGACTTAGGCAGGGGGACCCTCTGTCTCTAATTCTTTTTAATATTGTTGCAGATAAGTTAGCCATTTTTATTGGAAGGGCTAAGAAGAAGGGTCATGTCAGTGGGATAATACCGCATTTGGTTGATGATGGTCTTTCTACTTTTCAATATGCTGATGATACTATTCTTTTCGTGGATCACAATTTTGATCAAGCAAAAAATTTGAAGCTTATTCTTTGTGCGTTTGAGCAACTTTCTGGTTTAAAGATTAATTTTCATAAAAGTGAGCTCTTTTGCTTTGGAGAAGCAAAACGTTTTGAATCTTAATACTTAGAGATATTTGGATGTGAGAGGGGTTCTTTTCCTTTTAAATATTTGGGTATTCCGATTCATTTTAGAAAGCTAAGGAATAATGAATGGAAGGGTTTGGAAGATCGCTTCGAAAAAAGGTTGAGCAATTGGAAAGGAAAAAAAGTATCAACTCGTGGTAGATTGGTTCTTATAAATTCGGTGTTGAGTGGCCTTCCTATGTTTGTACTTTCTTTCTTTGAAGTTCCCAAAGGGGTCCTTAAAAGGTTGGATTTTTTTAGGTCCAAATTTTATTGACAGAGTGACAACCATAAAAAAAGTATTGGTTGGCTAAATGGAATATTCTTTGTAAGCCCAAAGACCAAGGTGGCCTGGGAATTCAAAACCTCGAGATAAAAAATTAGTGTCTTTTGGCTAAATGGTTGTTTAAACTCTTGAATGAGGAAGGGGTTTGGCAGCAATTGCTTAAAAATAAGTATTTGAATGATAAGTTTATCTCTCAAGTTGAGAGTAAACCTGGGGATTCACATTTTTGGAACAGATTGATGAAGGTAAAGTATGATTTTATTCAACATTGTTCTTTTAATCTTGGGAACGGGAAACAAATCAGATTCTAGAAGGACATTTGGGTTGGGTATCGACCTCTTTATGAACTTTATCCAAGTTTGTTTGAGGTAGTCCAGAAGAAAAATGCTTTGGTTGCAGATGTTTTAGGAACTATGCCTTTAATATTGAGTTTTAGGAGAACGATTATTGGACCAAATTTGATAGCTTTCAATAATCTTATGGTGAGAATAACCAATGCTCATCTTACCATGAATAAGGATACGGTTCGATGGAATTTGCATAGGAATGGACAATTTTCCATCAAATCTATTTATGCTGTTTTGGGTGATACCAATTGTCGTTTTCGATGTCAAAAGTTATGGAAAGTTAAAGTACCCCTTAAGATAAAAATTTTCTTGTGGTACCTTTGTAGAGGAGTTATTTTGACTAAGGATAATTTATTAAAAAGGCATTGGAGAGGTGACACAAATTGTTGTTTCTGTGATCAAAAGGAGACCATACAACATTTGTTTTTTGGTTGTCGCTTTGCCCGTTTTGCTTAGCGCATAGTCCAAATTGCTTTTAATCTTAACAAACCTAATAATATTCGGAATATCTTTGGAAACTGGTTATTATGTCTTAATTCAGATTTAAAAGCAACTATTTTGGTGGGGGCGGCTGCACTTTGCTGGTCTATTTGGTTATGTTGTAATGATGTCATTTTCGATAAGAAAGTTATTGACCACGCTCTGCAGGTTATATTCAGATGTATCCATTGAATCCACTCTTGGTCAACTTTGCAATGCCAAGGAAGAATGGAAGCATTGGTAGCTGGGAGCAAAACACTGGAGGTCATTACAAGGTAGATTTTCAACAAGCATGGGAGGAAGCTACGTAACAGGCTTCGAGATGTTTGAAACACTTTTATGTTATTGTTTCTTTTTAGAAGGATGTTTACTATTTTTACGGCTTTTGTTTTGCCGTTGGTTTATGTTTTTGCGGTGTTTGTTTTACCGCTTCATTATGGTTTATAGGGCTACTGTTCTGCCCGGTTAAGAATTATTCGGTATTTGTAATAAACTTAGGGCTATGTGTATCCCCGGATACAGAGGCCGGGAGATGTTTTCTTTTCTATTATTAAAAAAAAAACAAATCATCACAACCATATTACACAACTCATTGATTGCCTTCTTCTACTAGTGTCACACAAATGTGGCCACATGACGAATTATTCGACACTCCAGAAAGGTCAATCGGTGCCGCGGATCCTTCTCATGAGTATAGCCGATCTAACCATCAGGAAATCACTGAACCTGTTCACAGCTGAAAACAGTGGCCATCGCCAGCTTCTCTTGAAGTAAAGCACAGCCAAGGATGTCCAGAAACCAATCACGTAGAACAACGTTGAACTGCCAAATAGTATCAGATTACCAACTTTATCGTCGTCTTCGTGTTCTTCGGGCTGAGGAATCAACGGATTAGCGGAGCAACTCTTCCGCAGTGGCGGACCACACAGATATGAATTGCCTTCGTAGCTGCTCTGACCAAATGTGATGAACTGACCCTTTGTACCCAGTGTAGGGCCTGACAGGTTGTTGTATGCCACCGAGAACACCGCAAGGGATTGTAATGCTACTAATTCTGGTGGAATTTGGCCTGTCAAGCTGTTGTGAGATAGATCTAAGCTCTCAAGGTTACTTAAATTTGATAAGGACTTGGGTATTGGTCCACTAAATGAATTGTTTGAGAAGTTCAGTGCCCGCAACCATTGCATGCTACCTATACTTTCAGGAATGGATCCTTCCAACTGGTTTGAAGAGAAATCGAGTCCAGACATGTAGCTGAGGATGCTTCCCTTGTAATAGTCTTGCCTACTTTTCGTTGTGAATTTCTCCTGATCAGGTTCCAGCAAAGTATCACTGATGCAAAATGCGCGAGGGGGGGGGGGGGGGGTGGGGGGCACCATACCTCTCGATAAGTTGCCAACAATTATATTCCGGCTCAGATCAAGAATACACAGCTTTCTTTTGCTCAACCCTGTAAGAAAAAAGTAAGTAAACCTAACTAAGAATTGAGGTGTGCATAAAAAAGACATACATGCATGATGATTACTTTGGATAATTAGGGCATTGGCTATGGAGTTGCCACTAAGGAATAGGGATCGTAACGATGGAAGTCCAACAAAGGATGAAATACTACTATCATTCAGCTGATTTCCAGATAGGCCAAGAATTGCTAATTTGTGTAAATTAGACCACACTTCAAACCCTGCATAAAAGGGAAAAATACCATGAACATTAAACTAGTCAATAAATCAAAGAATATTCAATGCAATACAAAGTCTAAACAAAAGAAAGATGTCAAAATAAACATTTCACCTAAGACTATATTCAACAAATCTGGATAACTGGGATAGAAATAAAAAATAGTCTAAATACAATATGTAAATAAAAGAGAACGATTTTCCCACATATACATATAGGTACATGTACAAAGTACAATAACCACCATCAAATGTACCCCGAGATTGATGCAAACATTCAAAATTCAAGCCAACCATCCCATTTTCTAATCACTGTAATGTCATTGCACAAATCTCAAAGCACTTTGGAGGGCTAGGATAGTACACGTGGTTTTGCATTTTCCGTAAAGAAAAACACTAAATACTATATCTTTTGACACGTTAAAGCTATGTCGTGCTGAATAATCAAATAGCCATAATATTTATGAATAGAAGTAAAATATTTCTAATACAGCGCTAAAAAAGGATTGAAAGCTGGTTAATGCATCTAGAGAGAGAGAGGACCTGCACCAGTCATGCATCCCTCTATACCGAGGTTACTCAAGGACAGATTCCGCAGCTCCTGCAAGGGAAGGAACAAAGTAGCGTTGAGTAGCCGCAACCCTGCAATTTCACCAAGGTTGAGGCCCGTGACACGACCTGTGCCGGAGTTGCAGGTCACCCCGTCCCACCGGCAGCAATTCTTATTATTCCAATCCAATGGAAACATCAGCGAGGAATAAATGTCTAGAAGTGCCCTCCTCTCCTCGTGCAAACACCCGTTGCATACAACCAAGCATAGCAGGACCAAACACCAACTGCAGGAGGGCGCTAAGCCGAACGCGGAAGGACAGGGCGCTGGGCGGAGGTTGGATGCGGAGGGGGAGGGCAACGTGCCGGACGTCGGACATGGAGAGGGAGGGCCCCGACGGAGGCCTGACGCGAAGTGCGAGGGCGCCCAGCGGAGACTGAGCTCGGGAGGCGGGAGACCGAGGCCGGAACAGGAAGTGGACGCGGGAAGCTTGTTAGGTTGGATTCTAATATAAACAAGCTTAACGAGTTGCTCGCGAGCTAACTCAAACTCGGCTCGTTAAGATAATGAAATGCCATCTCAGCTCGTTTATGACCCAAGTTCGAGCCAAATCCTTAATGAGCAAGCCGGCAACCGCACGGGAAGAACCTGTCGCGCAGGGCGCCACACGGCACTCGATTGCTCGCTGCGGTTATGTTCATCCCAAGATTCACAACGGGCACAACATAGCGCGTGCTCAAAAGAAAGAAAGAAAAAACGAGCATGCTATAGTTCGCATATGCAAATTGGGGACAGTTCATGTTCAAAGAGCGTTCCTTTTACTTTCCACTAACAAGAATCCAATGGAGATTCTGAACCAACCAGGTTGAAACTTTGAAACACGTGGTGACCGATCCATTGGTACGACCAAACAGATAACAAGGTAGCAACAAATCATCACAACCATATTACACAACTCATTGATTGCCTTCTTCTACTAGTGTCACAAATGTGGCCACATGACGAATTATTCGACACTCCAGAAAGGTCAATCGGCGCCGCGGATCCTTCTCATGAGTATAGCCGATCTAACCATCAGGAAATCAGTGAACCTGTCCACAGCTGAAAACAGTGGCCATCGCCAGCTTCTCTTGAAGTAAAGCACAGCCAAGGATGTCCAGAAACCAATCACGTAGAACAACGCTGAACTGCCAAATAGTATCAGATTACCAACTTTATCGTCGTCTTCGTGTTCTTCAGGCTGAGGAATCAACGGATTAGCGGAGCAACTCTTCCGCAGTGGCGGACCACACAGATATGGATTGCCTTCGTAGCTGCTCTGACCAAATGTGATGAACTGACCCTTTGTACCCAGTGTAGGGCCTGACAGGTTGTTGTATGCCACCGAGAACACCTCAAGGGATTGTAATGCTACTAATTCTGGTGGAATTTGGCCTGTCAAGCTGTTGTGAGATAGATCTAAGCTCTCAAGGTTACTTAAATTTGATAAGGACTTCGGTATTGGTCCACTAAATGAATTGTTTGAGAAGTTCAGTGCCCGCAACCATTGCATGCTACCTATACTTTCAGGAATGGATCCTTCCAACTGGTTTGAAGAGAAATCGAGTCCAGACATGTAGCTGAGGATGTTTCCCTTGTAATAGTCTTGCCTACTTTTCGTTGTGAATTTCTCCTGATCAGATTCCCACCAAGTAGCATTGTACTGTGATATAAAAAAATGACGTAGCATTAGTAGAGCGTTGCCCATAAGTGGAGCGCTGCCCATACGGGTAACTAAGTCGAGGAGGAACCAGTTATGATCACCATACTGGAAGGAATAGAAGTCTCCATACAGTCCCATATTGCTCAAGCATGACGGTATATGTTCAGATAACATATTATTAGACAGATCTAGCAGGCGCAGATACTTCAAATCACACATTTGGTTTGGAATCATCCCTTCAAACATATTTCCTTTCAGCAGTAGTACTCTTAGCTCCGGAAAAGACCAAGCTATAGTGCTTGGGATTGCACCACCCAATTGGTTATATCGCAGATCTATTGTCTTCAGATTAGCATTGAATGACAAGGCCAGGGGAAATGTTCCGCTGAAATTATTCTCACTTAGATGTAGATATGTCAAATTGGGCAAAGAGGGTACCGGCCCAGAAAGAAGGTTTTTTGACAGATCAAGAAACTCAATATTCTGAAGGTAGGATAGCTCTACAGGAATTGATCCAGACAAATTATTCCCTCTTAGATTGAGGACAAAAAGAGAACTCATCTGGCTTATGCACTTTGGTAGAGATCCAGTCAACTTGTTATTGCTAATATCAACGAAAAGAAGATTCTGGTTGTTGCAAATGCTTTGAATCTCCCCAGATATGTTATTATCATTTAGCACTAGATGACGCATGTTGGTAAAGATTAGGACTTCAGGGAGTGAACCGTGGAAGCTGTTGCCAGATAGAAACAAAGCTTCGAGGTTGGATAAAGTTCCAATAGAACAAGCCGCTATGTCATCTGACATATTGTTGTAAGATAAATCTAAAGTCCGAAGATACCCCTTATAACTAAAAGCTGAAGGGAATATACCTCGAAAAGAATTCCTGGATAAGTTTAGGTGGATCAGATTTGGGATTGTAATGTTGATGTCGATAGGAAGCTCTTTGCTTAGCATATTGCAAGATGCATCTAACCATGCTAAATTATCATTTACTTTGGATGGAAGAACAAGTGGTCCAACAAAGGAGTTCTCTCGCAAATTCAAGTACGATATGTATATATTGTTCTCCATTAACCATGCAGGGAAATAACCACTTAGATTGTTACTTGACATATCAATAAAGTATAATCCTTGCTGATCCAACAAGAAACTTGGCATAGCACCAGAGTTGCCATTTAGGTTGCAATTTGATAGTTCAAGAACTTGAAGCTGACTGGATATATTTGCTGCTGGATTCTCAGTTCGCACTTCGAAGTTGATACTGTTGCTTGAAAGTCCCAGGTATTTGAGTTGGAGATGATTTGCGAAGGAACTTAAAAACAGCTGACCTTCAAGTTGGTTATTAGTAAGGGAAAGTTGCACGAGTGATGTCATATTTGCGAAGTTAAGAGAGGGAAACCTCACTGTTAAGAGATTATATGATAGATCAAGAACTCTGAGAGAAATTAGATTCGTAATGCATAATGGGAGCTCCCCGAAGAACAAATTTTCACTTAGATCTAACTCTTGAAGACTTGTCATATTGCAAACAGCTGCAAATGAAAGGAAGAAATGTGATGTTAAATTGTTAATTAATAGCTGATTACTTATATGTAATTTCTTTTTAGACTACATTTATATATAGTTAATGAGAACAGCAACAAGCCCACCATAATGATACAAAATAGCAGCCAGAATGGAGTTAAACATGCTATATGATGTGACCAATTTTATAGCAGTAAATTGCACAGGACACCCCGACAATTAATTATTGATTAATATAGTTTTCGTGCAAAATGCGCGACAGGGGGGGGCGCACCATACCTTTTGATAAGTTGCCAACAATTATATTCTGGCTCAGATCAAGAACACGCAGCTTTCTTTTGCTCAACCCTGTAAGAAAAAAATAAGTAAACCTAACTAAGAATTGAGGTGTGCATAAAAAAGACATACATGCTTGATGATTACTTTGGATAATTAGGGCATTGGCTATGGAGTTGCCACTAAGGAATAGGGATCGTAACGATGGAAGTCCAACCAAGGATGAAATACTACTATCATTCAGATGATTTCCAGATAGGTCAAGAATTGCTAATTTGTGTAAATTAGACCACACTTCAAAACCTGCATAAAAGGGAAAGATACCATGAATATTAAACTAGTCAATAAATCAAAGAAGATTCAATGCAATACAAAGTCTAAACAAAAGAAAGATGTCAAAATAAACATTTCACCTAAGACTACATATATTCAACAAATCTGGATAACTGGGATAGAAATATAAAAAAATCTAAATACAATATGTACATAAAAGAGAACGATTTTCCCACATGTACGTATACAAAGTACAATCACCACCATCAAATATACCCCGACATTGATGCAAACATTCAAAATTCAAGCCAACCATCCCATTTTCTAATCACTGTAAAGTCCTTGCAGAAACCTCAAAGCACTTTAGAGGTCTAGGATAGTACATATACCGACATATTTATGTGGTTTTGCATTTTCCGTAAAGAAAAACACTAAATACTATATCTTTTGACACGTTAAAGCTATGCCGTGCTGAATAATCAAATAGGCATAATATTTATCAATAAAAGTAAAATATTTCTAATACAGTGTTAGAGATTGAAAGCTGGTTAATGCATCTAGAGAGAGAAGACCTGCACCAGGCATGCATCCCTCTATACCGAGGTAACTCAAGGACAGATTCCGCAGCTCCTCGAAGGGAAGGAACAAAGTAGCGTTGAGTAGCCGCAACTCTCCAGTTAGACCAAGGTCGAGGCCCGTGACACGACCTGTGCCGGAGTTGCAGGTCACCCCCTCCCACTGGCAGCAATTCTTATTTTGCCAATCGAATGTATCCACCAGCGCGTCAGAAATGTCTAGAAGTGCCCTCCTCTCCTCGTGCAAACACCCGTTGCATAAAACCAAGCACAGCAGAACCAAACACCAACTGCAGGGGTTCCTCATGGTCACTCCCCAATCCCCGTCCCAATACACACTCGCAAATTCCTACCCAGTCGCAGCAATCTTATACTGATGAGTGATGACCACACTAAACAAGAACCAGTGACCATCTCTGCACTGCACTCTGTTTGGTGGGATACTGGGATCACACGGTCGAAGACTTGCAGGCTGATGAGTGATAATCCATGCTGATCCAACAAGACTAACTGTAGGCATGATTGCGACGGCAATGGCTGTGTACCGAACGGGACAGCAATACAAAGACCTCGGGGCTCAGTTTCAAGCCGGGTCGCGTACGGCGTCGGTACTCGGTAGTAAGTGCTTGGTGCCTTGGTCCTCGGTTGCAAGATTCATAAGAAAGTAGACTGCTCCACCACTTTTGACGCAAATCGGCATGCGGCGACCAATCTGGCCATCCCATTATCGGCGTCTTCCACGGCCTCCTTGGAACGGCAGGGTCTTCCATCAGTTGCTGGTCTCACCACTGGAAGCGATTCTCGCCGTGCGCGCTGCTCTTTGCTGACCCTGACAGACACGGCGGGTGCTGGATCCCCACTTCATCCCCGTGCAATGAGCAGCTAGGCTCCCTTGGGTGATGGATCCCCATGCCTCACAGCAGTGGCGTACGCTAAACAAAAATAGAGGAAGTGTTCATAGAAGAAAGCTAATATGATAAAATCGTATCAAACATACATAATGCATTTGAGTGTCTAATCCAATCCAAATTTATACATAAATAAACAAGAGACAAAGCGAGAATATAAAATAAACTTAAGATAGTACATGGCTAATGAATATAACAGTCTAAATGCCTATAAATACGTGCGAGTAGCAATATGTGGAACAAAAGTAGCTAAATTAATAAGACAATAAAAAAAATGTGACTAATCACAAACACTGAAATGAAATGGAAGTGTGAAACATCCAGCAAAACCACTAGCTATGACTAGGAGCAGGAGACAAGTCCATTCTATGAGATTTCATCTGTTGAAAACGATCTATGATTGTTTTATCATCAATGCTTTTGAATATCTCTCGCTCAGTGTAGCGTATCATCAAGTCATTGAGCCATTCATCGGAGACTTTGTAGCGCAAGTCTGTCTTGATAATTTTCATTGCCGAAAGGATTCTTTCAACTGATGTCATTGCCACAGGAAGAATTAATGTTAGCTAAATGAGACGATAAACCAATGTAAATGTTTTGTCTTTTCCAGTTTCAACCATCTTTTTGTCGAGCCTTGCAAGGTCACGACATCCACAAAATTCTACATTGAGAATGTAGTTTTGAAGTTGGATCAGCAATGGTGTCATCCGGATTAAAATCAATCCGAGGCTTTTTTGGTTGATTTGTGCTCTCATTAGTTCGAGGAGTAATAGTTATGCTCTTATTAGAAAGATCTTGAATTTACAAAATTTTAGAAATAAATCTCATAATTTTTGGAGTTACGATAAGGGGAACGAGAGTTCCGATAAGCGGAACGAGAGTTCCGAAGTTGAATTGGAATTGAAGTGAGAAAAAGACAAAGGAGGGAGAGAGAGAGAAAGTGGCTGGTTGGTAGGGTCCGAAATCAAAGGAGATGTGCACGGAAACACGCGCAATTACTGCTGCTGCCACACACAACAAGAACCCGATTAAAAACCTACCTTTAACTATGCTTGGGCCCGCCGGCAGTGGCACAGAGTGGCGGTTAAGGCCTTGATTAAGGTTTTAAGACAACACTTACAGCGGCTAATTAAAGCTAATCACTTAAATGCCTTAAACTGACAGCGTTCGGTCAAAACGCATGCGCATAGCACTGGTCCAAGCTTCGGACAGAGCAGGGGAGACCAAGGCACACGAGGCTTTGCCGGCGCCGGCGAGCGGCGGAGCTAGGGAAGGGTAGGGGCGGGAGGCCCTCGGCGAGGCGGAGCCAGTGGCCCACAACGGCGATGTGTCTCAGCGGCGGGGAAGGCTTGGGGAGGTGGGGGATGGCATCCTTGCATCGTGGGGCACCTGATGACGGGGTCGGCCAGGCAAGGTGCTCACCGGAGCGACGGCGTGGCGGTGAGGGGCCGCGACCAAAGGGGCTCGGGTGTGGCGGCTCGTGCGGAGGTTTACCAGGAGAGTAAGGGGGTGACGAGGGGAGGCACAAGGGAAGACAAAGGGGCTGTTATAGCCGAGCAAGGAGGCGAGGGAGCTGTTGGAGGGCGCGAGGAGCTTGTAGTCCCGGGGAGCGACATGGGCGGGCTGACAAGCTCGGTCGCAGCGATGGCGTCATGGTGTGACTTAGGTGGCCAAGCGGCAGGCGAGCAGGTGAGGAATGGCAGAGGGAGCCAGGAGGCGGCATGGTGGTGGCAGCGAGCTCGTGGGCGCTGATAGGAGCGCATGGGAGTTGGTCAGAGTGCACGGGGTGGCTCAGTGCTGGCATGGGTGCTCTTGAGGAGAAGAAAGGCTGGGGCGTGGGGGAGGCCAAGGGAGCCAGGAGCGGGCAGCAGGGGAGCAGGTGGCGGAGGTGACGCCTCAGGCATGGCCGGTGTGGACATGGCGAGAGAGCCTGTGTGGCGAGGAGATGGCGCCACAAGCCACAGTGACGCCGACGGAGGCGGTCAAGGCGTCTTGGCCTTGCAGGTGTGCAAAAGCAAGGAAAGGAGAAAGGGGGGGGGGCAGGCCGGCTGGGAGGTGGGCTGGGCCAAAAGGGGAAGGGGAATGGGCCGAGGGGAGCTGGGCCGGCCCAAGGAAGGCTACGGGCTGAGCCCACAAAGAGAGGAGAGCAAAAAAAAGGGGCCCAAAATGGAAAAGAGGAAATTCAAACTTGAATTTGAATTCGTGAACTTGCAAAAAGGTTTGAAACACAAATATGAGCTTTAGCTAGAAGCCAGAAGTTTTGAAAATAATTGATAATTTGACATAAGGTTGAAAACTGAAAACCAAACGGTAATTACTATTCACTGTTTTTGAAAACGGAACGTTACACTGGACAATGAAGTTTCTTGACGAATGTCCAGTTTCTTGACGAAACAATTTTATTACTGGTATTGTGAGCGACTTAAATCATGCTATAGCTCATGGTATTGTGACCGACTCAAATAAAGATGCTATTTAAAGATGGAGAAACACAGTTCTGTGCGTCAGAAAAGTACCTTCCAAAAATCATTGTTGTAAGTGCTGTTGTGCCGGAAGACAGTGCTCTGTGGTGGGAGCATGTTTCAGCAAACTGACTATCAGTTTGCACAAAGGATCTCCTTATTACCTTCTCAAGCTCCACAGGAAAATTGGCATCTTCCACAATGACCCTTGGTAAATTATCACGAACAAAATGGGCAGCATCTTTTCCACCATGTCCGTCAAAGACCTAGTAATTGAAATGGAGCAAAAACTTACATACTATTTTCATGATTCATACAAGGGATTGAGAATATGTCATGTGGGGCATCCAATACACCCGCCGCCACCCCCACACAGCCGAAGGAATTGGCTGCGGCAGGGACACTGCCGGTTTTGGAGATACCTCTTTCCTTTTGATTAGTTTCCTTTATTCACTTTCCAAAGACTGTTTCCTTTTGTTAGTTTCCTTATTGCTTTCAGAGATTCACTACTACAAAACAGGCAATAGTAGACGCCTCATCACAGACGGTTAAAATGGAACTGTCTGTGTTGGGTCTGTCAGGACGACACATTTGCCGTGCCAGCCTATCACAGACGGTTCTATTAAAAAACCGTCTATGATAATCTCGATATCGCTGCAGCGGTTCTTAATAAAGACCGTCATGAACTATCCTGAGCGGTTCTATTAAAAACCGTCTGTGATAATCTCCATTATCACAGACGGTTGTGAACAAAGACCGTCAGTGATAGTTAAGTATCATAGACGGTTGGTAATATGAACCGTCTGTGATAGGCTGGCAATACAAATACCTGGTCCCGACAGACTGCCCATTCCCATTTCAGTCGCCGCCACCAGGTGCTCCCCCCATTGCGCCGCCGACAGAGAGGGAAGAGAGGAGAAGGAGAGGAGGAAGGGAGGAGAAGGAGAGGATTCTTGATAGATATTTGGTATTTTCATTGTAAGCTCTGAGGCTAACGATCTATAACCCTTTATGTTTGCTATAAATTAATCGCTAATCAATTTAAGTATGTTTGGTAAATAGGAAGCCCATTGCGCTACCGACAGAGAGGGAAGGGAGGAGAAGGCGAGGATTCTCGAGAGATATTTTTTATTTTCGTCGTGAGCTCCGAGGGTAACGATCTATAACCCTTTATGTTTGCTATGAATTAATCGCTAGTCAATTTAAGTATGTTTGGTAAATAGGGAGAGTACGTACTTGTGGTTTATTAATCTAATTTGACACTAATTTGTTACATGCGTGGCGTAGATGGACCGAAACTGGATGTACGGTGTGAACCGTGTGAGTCAAGAGTACATTAATGGCGTGGTTACTTTTAGAAGAGCCGCCGAGCAGGATATGTTGAAGAAGGGGATAAAATTTATATACTGTCCATGCATTGATTGCGGTAATCTGAAGGTGTTTAACAACCCGGCGCAGATCGAAGCACACTTGATTCGAAGGGGTTTCAAAAAAGGGTATACATGTTGGACCAGTCACAGTGAAGAGCAGATTACACATGAAGCTAGTAATGATGGCATCGCCGAGGAAGTCAACGATATGCCAGATGTGGATTGTGCTTTTGATGAGGATAGGTCGCACGATGACAATCTGGATCAGATGCTACGTGATGCAGAAGAGAACTACAGTGAGAGAGAGTTTTGTAAATTCAACGGCTTAATGGAGGACTCGGTGAGACATTTGTTCCCTGGCTGCAAGCCGGAATATACAAGGTTGTCAACTGTGATTGAACTACTGAAATTGAAGGCAAGCAATGGTTGGTCCGATAAGAGTTTCACGACGTTGTTAGGTCTCCTAGCAGACATCCTTCTAGAGGGAAACATGTTGCCCAGCACCACCTACCAAGCAAAGAAGGTTCTTTGTCCATTGGGAATGGAAGTAGAAAGAATACAAGCATATCCGAACGATTGTATCCTCTCTAGTAAAGAGTATGGAACATGCATGTATGTCCGTGTACAAAGCATCCGATACAAGCGTCGAGAATCTTGCTAAGGTGAAGCAAAGACCTCTGCTAAGATGTTGTGGTATCTCACTGTGATCCCACGTTTGAAGCGCTTATTTATGAACCCAAAGGAGGCAAGATTGCTGCGTTAGCACTTTCGGAGGGCGTAAGAAAGATGGAAAGCTAAGACACCTGCTGATTACGCCCGGTGGAGAAACTTCGATCGAGCTTGAAGAGTTCGGTGGAACCGAGGAACATAAGGTTAGGGTTGAGTCTGGATGGAATGAATCCTTAGGTAACATGAGCGTGACATAGCACTGGCACAGTAAATCTATGTATGTATAACCTTCCTCCTTAGGCGTGTATGAAGCGAAGTACATTTTGATGTCACTACTTATCCAAGGGTGAAGCAACACGGGAATGATATTGATGTGTACCTAGCACCATTCTTTGAAAGATCTTGTGACTTTGTGGAGCGAAGGAATGCAGTATGGGATGTGTACAAGCGAGAGAACTTCACTTTTCTGGCGCCATGTTGTTCTCGCACCATCAATGATTTTCCCGCCCTTGGTAACTGTCAAGCTTGATTACAAAAGGAGTCAAGGCCTGTCCGCCTTGCTTAGATGCTACTGAGAGAGTGTATGGTGAACAACTCGCAAAAGCGTGTATATCGTCACCGTAGGTTCCTTCGAGTCACCCATACCACAAGATGAAGAAACAATTGAGCGAAATAAGGAGGGCGGTTCGGCTCAAGGGCTTTTAGGGGAAAGAGGTCTATGATATGGTTAAGGATATCGATGTTGTGTTTGGGAAGGGACGTCAATTAAGAACTCGTCAGAAGAACATCTAGAAGAAGCGGTCAATTTTTTGGGACTTGCCTTATTGGGAGCACTTAGAAGTTCGCCACTGCATCGACGTCATGCACGTGGAGAAGAATGTATGTGATAGCTTGATTGGTCTCTTACTAAACATTAGTGGCAAAACAAATGATGGTGTTAACGCACGGCGTGACTTGGTTGATATGAACATAAGGACCGAGTTAGCACCGAAAGAGACCGATACAGGACGAACGTACGTACCTTCCCCCATGTCGGACCCAGATTCTAAGAATCCAAATCCTCTATGAAAACACTATGCTATTCCCTGGATCAGTACATAGCACTCACAGATACGTCACTGAATCAATTCATACATTGCGTGGATAAGACCATACCATCTATTAAACAACACATCAGAGCTTTACATAGACCGCATCGGGTCAAGTTTTACAATAAGGGCCGAACAAGCCAAACTGAGTACATTACAAAAGCGGAAGCGACAACGGAAGCAAAAGGGGTAGAGCACATCTCTCCACAGGCAAGTGACTGGGGAAACCCGTGTACACCTGATATTAACCAAGGACTTGGATAATATTGGATGCACGCAAGTACCAATGGAGTCAACTAGACTGGGGCGAGATCTGGACTAAACGAACTAATCTACTCTTCATCATCTTCTAAGCCTCCAGCTTCTAGATCCTCGTAGTATGCGTAGTCTTCAGGGATTCCTGCTTCTGAGGATTTTTGGAGGAAAGAGCGAGAATGAGCACAACTTCTGTGCTCGCGAGCCAACACACCAACACACAATGCAATAATATACATGCGAGGCTTAACAAGGATGGCTCAGGTTCTTTTATTTGCTAAAGTAATGTTTTGAATTATCATAAATACAAATTCCTATCACTTAGCATTTTAACAAATTGCATTTTATTAAAGAGAGTAATTGTGCAATATTTATTTTAGTAGAGGTTCCCTCCGATGGAAACTCTACCTTATGCATTTTTTTTTTGATTGGAGTGGCCTCCAATTACCACCATCGCTGAGCTCGATGACTCAGGTAAAATCCAACACAGGGCTAGGTGAGCCCTTCCACCATTTTCCATACCACCCACAAAGTTGTTGAAATAGAACTAACTCAAGTTATGATTCCCATGTCCGCCTTTGACCGTAGGCGTGGCTGTTTAAACAGTTTAGACTCTGCAAAGGTTGTACATTGTACCCACAAGAGATAGTCATACCCGTTACCCCACATGATTATGTAGTTATGTAGTTGGGCGACCGTCACAGTAACCTTTCAAACTACCTTGCCCCTTCCGTCATCTCACCCATATGGGGTTGCGCCCATACGTTGCGCGGGATCGTTGTCTTCACAGTGTTGTGTGTAGATTTGGACTACCCACAACTACTGACAACTTCACCCATTAAAGCTGGATGTACTGCACGCTTGCGTATTTTTCCCTTTCTCCACCGTGTGAGACACATTCAGGGTTTAATAATTTTACTAAGCCAAGTTGCACTTTGCAGACTTGTGGTTGTACTTGTTTAACACGGGAGGTCATGACAAGATTAAGTCCTTAGGGTTATCTGGGCGGTTCGTTCCACAATCCAACCATTCTCGTGCTCCTGGAGCACCCACCGCCTCACCATCCGCCCAGATAGTATTAGCAATTAAGGTTTTTGAGGAGTAAAATCCACCAAATCCACCATCTCAGTCATTTCCCCACAATGACTGCCCAAATCCATTTTTATGTTTAAAGGATGATGTTTGGGGTATTTTAATACCCCGGTACTATAAGCAAGACTAGCATGTCGCTTAAGTACAACCTATAGCTAGTATTACCATATATTTACTAAGGTGACAAGGAATAATGGATTCAATATCAAGGGATGGCATATTAATTAATTAATCATCAAATGGGTATTTAACTACCTTAAGCTTTAACATACATTTGATTAAAGAATTAAAGCATGCAATTTTGGTTAATTTAAATGAATATAATTTGCATAAAATGTGGGCTCAATATGTTAAAGTATTGACTCACCTTGGATATAGGTAAGAGGAGCTTGACAATCTTGTGCTTGATCAAAGTGAAGATCCTCCGCTTCTTCGAATCCTAATCGGATGATCGCACCGGAAAAAGGGCACAAACAAGCAAAGAGAGAAAATAAATAATAAAGAACAATAAATGAACTCCAAATTGAACAAGACCTATGCCATTAGCAAGATCTTGAATTAACAAAATTTTAGGAATTTATTTCATAATTTTTGGAGCTAAAGCGGAGGAGAACGAAATTTACAAAGATTGAACGGGAATTAAGAGAGAGAGAGAGAGAGAGAGTAAAAGGTCCTGACATAGTGAGATAAGTTTGGGCTCATGTGCACGGAGAGAGTGGTCCACGGAATAGTGGGCCTTGGCGCCCACTTGACAGTCAAAGGAAAGGAGGGGTCAAGGCCAAAAGACATGGGGGCCAAAATCCATCCCCAACCGATTTCTCTTGGTTCGACGAGAGAGAGCAGAGGAAGAAGGCGGCGGCGAGGGCGGCGGCAAAGACAAGCGTGGTGGGTGGCGGGGCGGCCGGCGAGTTGGCAAAATGGTATCCCTAAGGGACGGGGATCCCTCGGGAGGCGGCGGCGGCGCCGACAAGGCATCAGGGCAGCGATGGCGTGAATAAAGGCGGCAGCGGACGCACGGTCGTGTGGGCGGCGCAGGCGATGCGGCGACGAAGAGGCGGAGCTGGTGCATGCACGGGCCGCGCAGGGGTGTGGGGAAGCTGGAGGGGCGGTTGGGGTAGCTTGGGGTCGACTGTGGTGGCGGCGCGGCGGTGACCGGAGCAGGAGAAGAAGGGGCGCCGGTGGCGGAGTTACTCGACGATGGGGTGAGACCATGGAGGTGGGGGATGGCTTCTGCGGTGCCAGAGGCTCCTCGTGACGGGGGTGGCGGCATGACGGCGGCCGCGAGCGCCAAGCGACGGGAGGCCTTGGCCAAATCGAGAACCGGTTTTGGCTCTGCTTTGGAGGAGGGAGAAGGAGCAAGGGCGCTGGAAGGGGAAGCAAGGGGAGGCGGCCAGGGCTATTTGTAGCCGAGTGAAAGGGCGAGAGCCGTTGGAGCGGTGTCCTGGGCGGCATGGGCGCACTGGCATGGCTGTCATCTTGGCGTGTGCTCTGCTTGTGTACGGGGCGCACGGCTTGACCGCCAGGGCAGGCGTGGGGCGCGGTGATGGGCGGCGCTTTTGGCGCCTGTTGCCGAAGAACGCGCATGGGAGCATAGCTCGAACCGGTCGGTCGTGGGCAGCGAGGACGGGCGTGACGTGGCCATGCTTGACGGAGAGGACAGGGCGAGTATGGCCTGGCGCACACGAAGCCGGTGACGCGCCGATCTTGAGCATAGTGTGTGGCGCGGTCAAGGTGGGTGGAGGAGGTGACCAGGCGTGGGCATTCGTGGTGGCGCCGCCGCCAGGAAGCGAGTGGCGCCGCGGTGTGACGGCCGGCGACGGAGCAACGCGTCATGAAGCGGCATGGGCGCGCCAAAGCGGAGCGGTGGCGGCAGCGAAGCGTGCGACAAAGCGGAACACGGCGGCAGCGGCGCTTGCTAATGCGGCCATGGCAAGCGCAGAGGCGACGGGGCAGGGGAGCAGGTGGGCGAAAGCTAGGGTGGCAGGGGTGCTCGTGCGCGGTAGGCGCTGATGGCAGCGGGTGCACGAGACATGGCACAGAGCAGCTTGGTGGTGGCAGTGTGGAAGCGAGAAGCGCAGCAAAGAAGAGGGCGTGGCCGACCGTGCGCGGCGTGAGCTGCGCGAAGACGCGGCTCGAGCCAGCGAGGGCGACGATGGCGTCCTGGCGTGGGCGTCTTGAGAAGACAGGCAAGAGGGGGCTCAAGTCACGGCTCTGAGGAGCGGGAGCCCTCTGGTCTGAGTAAGCATGAGGGAGAGAGAAATGGAGGCGCCTGGGTGCGGCGTGACCAGGGGAGAAGAAGACCCCGTGCATGGGAGTTGGGCCAAAAGGCAACTGGGCCACGGGCCAGGAAGAAAAGGAGGAGGGCCGGTGGAGTTGGGCCGGAGGGAGAGAGAAATGGGCTTGGCCCAAGAGGGGAAATGGGCTAAGCCCGAAAGAAAACAGAGGTCAAACTCGAGATGGCCCGGGAATTCAAAAGAGAGGGGGAACTCCAAACCGCGAATTTGAATTTCAAATGTTAAGAACATTACATTTGAAACACAAACCAGAAAGAAAAGAAAGAAAGCAATTGAGAAGGGCCCAATTTGCAAAGGAGGAAATTCAAATCGAATTTTGAATTCCAAAGTTGCAAAAAGGTTTGAAACACAAACTTGAGCTAAGAGGAGAAAGGAAATTTTCGCAATTAGTTTGATAATTTGAATTACGGCGAAGAACGAAAACCAGAACGGTAAATACTATTAACCGTCCGAAAAATAGGACGTTACACCCCACTTGCTACACTCTGTCCAAGGCCGAGAGAAATGAACTGTGCTAGAGCTTGCATGGTGTGAAAGTCCCGTCTGGTTACTCCGCTAACATTAAGAAACTTGTTTCTATGCAAGATTTGAAATTAATTGGTATGAAGTCTCATGATTGTCATGTGCTGATGACACAAATGTTTCCTGTTGCAATTAGGAGTATCTTGCCGAACAAGGTCCGAGTGGCAATCTTGAGGCTGTGTTATTTCTTCAACTCAATTGCTCAGAAGGTCATCGATCCCCAAGGACTAAATGCTCTGCAAGCTGAGGTGGTGATGACTCTATGTCATCTTGAGATGTATTTCCCTCCGTCATTTTTCAATATCATGGTCCATCTCATTGTTCACCTTGTGAAAGAGATAAAGATATGCGGCCCTGTGTTCCTACATCGTATGTACCCGTTCGAGAGGTATATGGGAATTCTCAAGTCCTACGTACGGAATCGATCTCGACCGGAGGGCAGCATCATCGAAGATTATGCAACCGAAGAGGTCATTGAGTTCTGTGTCGACTACATGGCTCAGGTGGAACCGATAGGTGTGCCTCTATCTCGTCATGAGGGGAGACTGGATGGTATCGGGACCATCAGAAGGAAATCGATCACTTCCGATCTGGATACGTACTGTCGACGATCGAGTCGCCAATCTTATGAAAATGAAAGAGAAAAATGACGTGGAAAATCCTAGAATGGAATGGGGGACGCTCTTTATTGATACGAACTGGATTTACAAGACCTGACTAGGCACTACCCTAAATTACACTGAATGGGGGGAATGTTTAACTAAGTAATCAGACTTAGAATCTGAGTCTAAGACTGTCTGTCTTGCTTCTAATTCCACCGCTTTGGCTTCTGTGTGTTGTTGCTTGATCTTCTGATCTGTCCCTTTGTCTTCTGCGCTTCACCCTTAAATAACTCCTGAAAAGGCGGCAGTTACTCCTGGAGAAGGCGTCCCTGGTGAAACGTTACGACTGGTCAGAACGATAAGGAAGTTACCAATGTGATAACTGCCCTGTGGTTGCCTGTGAAATGCTTAACTGTAAGGTAGTTGATAGTCAGTGTCTCAGGATTATATCATCGCACGGTTTGGAACATATAGCACGTGTTCCATTCATCATCTGAAGAAATGCCGTTCATTAGCCTTCTGTAAAGCGATTACGGTGAACCTTAAGCACAAAGCCTTGTCCGACTAGGGTACCCATTGTGTAACCTCTGAAATCCTTACGACCAGTGAGGTCGTTAGCCTTAGGGGTTACAACCATGAAGACGTATGGTCTTTTATGTATTATTTAAATACATAGAGGTTTTAATCCTCGTCAGCTAGCCCCCAAACTTTAAATGAACCGGTCGTGTGTAGCCTTTTTTTGATGAAATTGTATCTGGCAGACCCTCATTTAATGTCGTGATATACGAGGTGGTCTATGTTTATTTTAAAGTTGAGAACTTGCCTTGGGAACCGAAGAGTTCCTCCGTCCGTTTTGAACAAAAAGAAGCTTTTTTGCTAGTTGGACTTTTGTGGGAAACCTCCGAAAATATCTGAAGCTATAAAATCCCCCTCGCTAGGCTCTTAGAACTTTTATGCTTCCAAATCCCCTTTTCATTCCCTTCAGTTTCTCGCCAAAAAATTCTTTAGACCTCTTTTCTGTTCTTCCGACCACAAAATCTCCGACGACCACTACTCATCCTTGAGGATTTTCGTCATGTCGGAGCAAATTACGAAGTGGTTGCCTTCGGAATTGGGTAAGAAAAAACTCGAGGCGCTGGAGAAGATTGGGATGCTTCCAGATAGGAATTTGATCAAATGGAGATTGGCGTTTGGAGAGCATTTTCCGAGCCGCGAAGATGAGGAAATCCCCGTTTTCCTCGCCTACATCGAATGTGGGCTAAGATTGCCGGTACACAAGTTCCTTCTCCGTGTTCTTGAGTATTACGGGGTGGAACTGGTGAATTTGGCTCCGAATTCCATCGCCAATATCAGTATTTTTACCTATTTGTGTGAGGCGTACCTGGGAGTGCCACCAAGTTTGAAGCTCTTCAGGTATTTGTACCGAATGGTGATGGGGAGATCTACGGCAAAATCCATGGAAACACCTGGGGAATGCACATTGCGTCTTCACGACGGGAAGGCCGATGAGTACATTCCTATGTACTCGAAATCTTCATGGTTGTTATGGAAAAAATATTGGTTTTACATGACAGTTACGAGAGATGATAGCCTCTACTTCGCCGGAATTAGAGCAAGTGAAAACCCTAAGTGGAGGAAAACCGTGGAGAAGGCAGGGGTGGTCGGAAGATGGGTGGATGCCATCCACGACTTGCGAGTTAGGGGCTTGACCTCCTGGCATGTGGTGAGGGATTTCACCAAGCGCCAGATTAGCCTATGAAGCTCCAGAATCATTCCCTGCTTTGGTCCATTGGTCGTGATGAAGCTATCTCAGGAGGTGGTAAGTCTTTGAGATAAACTCCGACCAGTATTTTTAGTTGATTAATGTACTACCTTAAAATCTGTCCATGTTTTGTTTCCTCTCCTTTTTGTTAAAGCTCTTTCCCCTGAGGAAATTAGAGAGCGGATCAGGCTGATCTGTGCAGGGGAGCCTGGAGAGAAGGCTGGATTCCCTGAGATTTTGGCCATAACCCCTATTGAAGAGAGACTGACAAGGCTTAAGGTAGTTAATCAAAAATTCCTTTTATCATGTATATATATATATATATATATATATATATATATATATATATTCTCCGATCAGTTTTCTGACCATGCTCTATTTTTGAAGTCGGTCGGATTGCGAATCATACAATCCGGTGAGGATCATGTGGATATCATGGGGATATGCCTATGATCTTAGGATGATGAAACAATTGGCAATGTTGCTTTTGGTTTGAAGTTTCAAGCGTTTTCGGTAAAGTTTAAAATTTGTCGGTCATTGGCGGTCGAGCAAGCATTTTGGCGGTCGACCGGTCAAACCTTAAGTGAAATTTTGATTTAGTCCCAGTGGCGGTCAGACCGGCCTTGACTTAAGTGAGATTCTCGTTCGATCCCGAGGCGGTCGACCGCCGTAGCGAGCAATGATCGGCCGGTTTATGTGCTGAATGATGATATTAGTTGTGGATTGATTTTGGGATAGGTCATTTCCTTGTTGATAATGCATATGTGTTACATATTGCATGTTTTCACTAACGTGGGTCAAGTTGTGAAGAACTTGTTCCTGGATTCGTGTTTGCTTGTCTATTGCTGTGTAGGTGGTTTGGAGGTCAACGACGGTCAACGGCGAGGAGGATCGGGACTAAGCTTGGAGAGCCGAGGTCGAGCGATCATGGATGCGGGTGAGGTCAAGTGACTCAAGCATGGCGCAGAATGGATGAAAGTGACCGAGCAGGCGATTCGGTCTGTTGGTTGGATCAAGCGGTGCGGGGGTCGGTGCAAGTGCCAAGGTGGTCCGGTGGGAACCGGATGGGAGAGACTTGCCGACACGATGAGAGCCGCTGGATCAACCTACACGTGGCGAAGCATGGATGTGTTTCGCGTAGTTTGGACTCGGTCTTCGGAAAAGATCGAGAAGGGGTATTTTGGTAATTTCACCAAATACCGCCTTGGTGACCTAATACCAACCCGCGGCGCAAGACGGTGCTTCAAGAAGTGGATTAGGTCAAGAAAAGTGAAGACGGCGCTTTGAGATGCGTACGTGTGTGACCCGTTTATTTTGGGCCTTAACGGGAGCCCATTAGGGTTAAGTCTTCTAGAAGCTAAGCCTCCCATATAAATAGAGATGGGGCTGTTCTCAGCAGAAAAAAGCACTCCTTTGGAAAACCCTAGTTTGGTGTTAGGGTTTAGGGAAGAAAAGAGAGGCTTAGGCTCTAGAGAGATGGATTGTGTGTGTGCTCATGGATTGAGCTCTTGTCCTCCTTGAGGGAGTGGCTGTAACCTCGAATCATCAATCATCAATCAATCCTTGCAAGTTCTTTGAGATGAGCTCTCTTCGTTCTTTTCTTGTTTTTGCACCTTACTTTGATGATTTTGAGTGTTTCCTTGATCCTGTGGTTTTTGGTTGATTTCGTGCCCTCCTTCTCCTTGCTGGGACATGTGGGAACATATCTAAGATCATCTAGATCATCAATCTCCCACGAGCAAGTGTTGGATCAAGTTTTCGTGTTTTGCTCGGTTTTGAACCCTCCTTCGGTAGAACTGAAAAAGGTCAAAACTTTGAGGTGGATCTACTCAATCTCCACTTGGAATAGGTTCCTAATATCCTTAGGAAGGTGTGTTCCAAATTTCGTGAAGTTTGGCCTTACGGATCAAAAGTTAGACCGATTTTCGTTTCGGGTTTTCAGGCTGATTGTGCTGATTTTCCTGTTCATTGTCGAGGCGATCGACCGCCAAAATCAGCGATCGACCGCTAGGCAAAAAGTCGACCGCCAAATTGAGAGGTCGACCGACCTTGATGCTGAGATTTGAGTTTTGGTAATTTTGGGTGTTTTGCGTCGGGGTTTTAATTGGATTCAATACAAGACTTCCACTGTGCTTGTACTTTGGTCTTCATAGCTTCCATAGCTATTGGAGTGAATTAGTATTGAATTCAATTAAGGTGAAAAAGTGAGCGTGCTCCTATTCACCCCCCTCTAGTCGCTTTTCCGGTCCTACAGATCAACACCCCACCGTGGTTCCGACCGATTCGTGCCCTGATGCACTGGAAGAAGATGAATCTCCCGAGGTAATAGAACATTTCAGAGTTATATATATATGTACTTTTAGATAAAAAGGTTTCATCACCCAATCAAATTCGTTCTTTGATTTAGGTGGAGAAGGCTGAAGGCCCGCAGAGCGTAACTGCGGAGGCCGTAGACTCCAAACTGGTCGTTCACGACCTCACAGTTGTTACGAAAACAACTGGTCTGGAGGTTGATGAAACCACTCCCTCCGACCCGATGGTTAGGAATGCGGTCCTTGATGAATTGATCGAGGACATTGCTTCCGACATCTTGTTGGAGGATGTGAGGGATTCAACAAACCCTGCCGGTTTGGAGCCGTCGAATTCGGAGGAGAAGAAAAGGAAGGCTGGCGGCACAGAGTTTACTCTTTCGCGTTTCAGAGTCAAATCCCGGAAATTAACAAGGTATGTACAAATGAAATTGGTCGTATAAGTGTATACCTTTAATAATTCCTTGATGATTTGATGTTTTGAACTTTCCATCTTCAATTTGCATAGGTCTTCTGGTGTTCTAGTTGTTTCTGACCAGGTTCTTCCTGAGGACCCGGTACCTGTGGAAGTTCCTGACCAGAGCACTTCCTAGGGCAAACTTCCTGAGGAAACAGTGGTCGAAGAAGCCCCCGAGCAGGTGTCAAGGGCAACAGCTGAGTTGGATCCCTTGGTGATTCTAACTCCTTCTGTGGAGGTAGATGCCCCTAAAGGCCCTCAACAAGTTCAGACCCTTGTTGGCAATCCTACCCAACCTAACAAGTTCCCTTTTCGTCCCCAATTTATCGAGGATAAGGAGCTTGATGCGGCATGGCAGAAAGTATCGAATAACCAACTCAGGATGTATCCTGATTTGATTTTCGCCGGTTATAATGACCTGGCAATCCGGGTAAGTATTCTACGACCAATTTCATAGCCTTTCTTTAAAAAGTTTATAGGAAACTTAAAGAGAGAATGCTATTTGTGCAGCATTTGGTCGAGAATTTTGCTGTGGTCGGAGGACTGACCCAGCGAGTTAAGGACTTGGAGCAAAAGCACTCCGAACTGGAAAGTAAGAACTTCCCACTTATCCTTTTTTCTTTCTTCAAAATTTTTTACCCTTCTCTAATTATTCTCCCTTATCGCGTTTGATAGATTTGGATAAAATAAAAGAAGAGATCATGGCTGAGAAAGCCAAGGCAGCTTTGTTTGAAGAGGAAATCAAAGCTAAGGACCGGTCGATTGCCGAGGCAACAACCAGCAATGAAGCACTCAACAAAAGAATTGAAGGTAATATGTCGTAAACTTGACTTATTATTCTTCCTTTCAATTACGTTTGTGCTCATAAAACGATTTACTCTTGTAGAGCAAACGCAAACGCTGGACAGAGTAAAGAAGACTCTGAAATTTGAGCAGGATAAGGAGGCAGCTCTTGCGCAAAGTATCCCTTGCATAATGATACCATTAGCCCGCTCAACTGCTCCGTTGCTCTGCGGATGGGCAACAGAAGCAAAATGAACTTTGACGCCGAGTTCATCGTAGAATTCTTGGAATTGACTACTGGAGAACTGGGCACCGTTATCTGTGATTATACGACTGGGTACACCAAATCGTGTGATCACATTTTTCATGAGGAATCTCTTAGCAGCCTCAGTTGTTATTTTAACGACTGGCTCGGCCTCGATCCATTTAGTAAACGTGTCAATCATGATGAAAAGGAATTCGAAGCCCCCGAGTGCTCTTGGGAAAGGTCCTAGAATGTCCAGCCCCTAGGTTGCAAAAGGCCAAGAAAGAGGAATTGTTTGTAAGTCTTGTGCTGGCTGATGTACTTGTCGGCTATGAAACTGACATTGTACACACTTCGTCATAAGATCTTTGGCATCATGAAGGGCAGTTGGCCAGTAATATCCTTGTCTGAAGGCTTTACCGACCAGAGTTCTGTAGGAATGATGTGCTCCACAGACTCCTTCATGGATTTCGGTTAGCAACTTAATGCCATCCGTTTGAGATATGCATCTCATCAACACTCCATGAGATCCTCGTTTATACAAGGTACGTTCGATCAAAGTGTATGATTTGTGCTATACGATCAGCCTCTACATCATCTTCCGGAATTGTGTCATGTTGAAGATAATTGTAGATCGATGTCATCCAGTCTCTACCTTAATCGTGACAGCGCCAACCGTCAACGACCTGTGGAGCATCCATGTTCCCTTAATCGGTTTGTACGACCTGTAAAGAATCATGTATGTTCTCGGAAGGCTCAACTACCGAGGGTGAATTGAGTTGCTCGAGAAAAACTCCAGGCGGGACGATCGACCTCGTGGAGGCCATCCGCGTTAATCGGTCCGCGCGAAAGTTTTACTTTCTAGGAATATGTTGGATCTGAAAACCGAAGAAGTGCTTTTCGAGTTTCCGTACTTCCGCCAGATAAGATGACATCTTGGTACTTGAGCATTGATACTCTTTCCCTACTTGATTAAGCTACTAGTTGAGAATCGCCTTTCACTAATGTCTGCGAATCCGGCGAGCGAGTCGCCGAGTCGCCGATAAACCTTCATATTCTGCCATATTGTTTGTGGCAGGAAAATTTAACTGGATGGTGTACTTGATGTGTTCGCTAGTAGGGGATATCAAGACCACTCCAGGCCCCGATCCTTTTAACATCAAGGAACCGTCAAAGTACATTGTCCACTCTTCGTGGTGTTCGTACTCGGGCCCTTGGGTGGGTTCAGGGTTTGTCCATTCGGCAACGAATTCTGCATTGTTCAGGACTTTATTGCTGTTCGTGAAATGAAATGGAGGTCGAACGCCCTAGCTCGACCGCCCATTTTGCTATTAGATCACGATGATTCCTGTTTCCAAGGACTTGACCAAGGGATATCCGGTCGACGACCACTTTGTGGGCTCGAAGTAGTGCCTTAGCTTCCTTGAAGACATAAGGAGGCCATAGAGCAACTTTTGTACTGTGGGTATCTTTCTTTTGGTCCATGTAAGACTTAAACTACGTAATAAAGCGGTCGTTGGATGTTATCCCTTTCACGACCGAAGACACCGCTAACTTGTTTGTGGTGTTCTTTGCCACGTAAATTAGCAATGTTTCTCCGATCTTGGAGATACTAAGACCGGGTACTCGTAAGGTACTTTTTAAGTTCTTCAAAGGCATCGTTCGCCTCTTTAGTCCACTCGAAACTCCCATGTTTTCGAAGAAGTTTAAAGAATGGTAATCCTTCTTCCCCTAACCTTGCTATGAAATGACTTAACGCTGCCATACAACTGGTTAGTTTTTGGACCTCCTTCTTCGTGGTCGGAGGGCGCATCTAGTCGATGGCCGTAATTTTTCTTGGGTTTGCTTCAATACCTCTAGCCGAGACTAGGAAACCGAAAGCGGTTTTCAGTGAAACTCGAACACACACTTTTCCGGATTCAATTTGAGGTTATGTCTTCTCAAGTTGTTGAAAGTTTCTTGTAAGTCAGGAATGTGGTCGCCAGCGTTGGTGGTCTTTATGACCAGATCGTCAACGTAGGCTTTTAGATTCCGACCTATTTGTGGACTAAAGGTTTTTTTGCATCAACCTTTGAAAAGTTGCACCAGCGTTTTTGAGACCAAATGGCATCTTAACATAATAGTAAGTGTCATATGGGGTGATGAAGGAAGTTTTCTCCTCATCTTCTTTACACATATTAATCTGGTGGTACTCTGAATACGCATCTAGAAAACTTAGTAACTCACACCCAGAAGTACAGTCTACGAGTTGGTCAATACGTGGAAGGGGAAATCATCCTTCGGACAAGCTTTATTAAGGTCTGTAAAGTCGATACACATTCACCATTTGCCATTATTTTTTCTAACCATTACAGGATTGGCAAGCCACTGAGGGTGGTCGACTTCACGAATAAACCCAGCCTTGAGGAGCTTGTCAATCTCCGACTGGATTGCTTCCTTCCGATTAGGTGCGAAACGTCAAAGCTTCTGCTTGATCGGTTTTTTGTCAGGCTGGATAGCTAGCCTGTGCTCGATCACCTCCCGGGGGACTCCAGGCATATCAGACGCTTGCTAGGGAAACACGTCCTGATTCGCTCGGAGGAAGGAGACGAGCGACTCTTCCTATTTAGGGTCGAGTCTTGCCCCGACCAGAACCTTGCGGGTAATTGAGTCAGCATTTCTGACCCGGTGGCGACTTATATTTGTCCGGAGAAGCACCTTTGTCGAGTAGTACTTCCTTTGTCTGGTCGGATGGCTTGGGTGTCATCTTCGGCCTCGAGTGTTTGACCTGCATGGTAGACAGATTAGCCTCTCTAGTCGGAAGTTCATCGACCAGTTCAAAGGATTTTCGATCGCATACGTAAGCCATTTTCTGATCTCCCCGAATAGTGATGACTCCCTTTGGCCTCGGCATTTTCAAACTTTGATAACCGTAATGCGTGGCTACCAAGAACTTTGCTAATGCCGGTCGGCCAAGGATTCCATTGTATGCGGATTCAAAGTTTACCACATCAAACAGAATTTTTTCTATTCGGAAGTTATCAGGCCTTCCGAACGTAACCAGTAAGGAAACTTGTCCTATCAGTTTAGCGGTGGAACCAGGAACTATGCTGTGAAAAACGTATTTCACTGGTTTCACCTTTGACATGGGGACCTGCATCTCTTCTAAAGCCCCCGCAAATAATATATTCAAAGAGCTACCTCCATCTATTAAGACTCGATTAACCCTACAATTATTAATAGTTGGTTCAACAACAATAGGGAACCTACCTGGTCGAGTCGAAGGGATGGGGCAGTCGTCTTTGCTGAAGGAGATTGCCGTGTCCGACCACTTCGATTGCTTGATAACAGTTGGAGATTCGACGAGGTTGACCTCCCGCTCCATGGCTTTCAGATGACGCTTGGACTCGTATGAAGAAGATCCTCCAAAAATCATGTTGACTGTGTGTTGGGGATCCTGGTACTCCATCTCTTCATCGCCATCCTTGTCCTTTCTGGAGCTCGTTTCTCCGGGTTCCAGATTATGGAAATGGTCCTTTACGCATAATAATCCTCCATTTCTTTTACCGAACCACGACAGTCGCGAGATCATGCCTCGCTCTTTGGTGAAGTGGACACCACTTCTTGCTTTTCTGGAATCCCTCGGTCGGAGCTTTCGTCTTGCTTTGACCGGCGTAGTCCTTCTTACCCTTCATGAATTTGTCAGGAATGGCAAGGACCTCCTTGTCGTCGGGCCTGCGGTTCTTTTTCTTCTTGAGAGACTTCTTGTTCTTTTTCTTTGGTTTGTCCAGGCCGGGCTGGGGAATCTTGTCTTTCTGGTCAATAGCTTCACACCACTCGATTGCTTCGCTAGCGGTGGCATACTTGTCGGCCATGTCAAAAAGCTCAACGGTCGTTCTTGGAGGGTTCATTGCCATGTCCTCCGTAAACCGCCGATTCCTCGGACTGCTTTTAAAAGCTTTGAATAATGATGACTCGCAACCGGGTATAGAGTTGCAAACCTGGCTGAACCTCTTAATGTATTGACGTAATGTTTCATCAGAGCCCTGCCGGATTCTGTGGAGATCATCCTCCTTTCCAGGGCGGTCGTATGTACCCTGGAAGTTTGCAATTAGAAGATCACAGAGTTGCTCCCAAGTATAGATCGATTCGACCGATAGGTTCAACAACCACGACCGGGCAGAGCCTTCGAGCACGGTGGGTAGATAGTTGGCCATCACACACTACTACAGGAAGCCTCATCACAGACGGTTCGGAACCATCATCACGCAGCGGTTTCGAACCGTCTATATTTGTTGGTCTGCGTGATAACAGAAGTTATCACAGACGGTTCAAAACCGCTCGTGATCGCACTATCACGCACGGTTTTTGTTGAAACCGTGCATGAAGGCTATTATCACGAGCGGTTTTCATCAAAACCGCTCATGAAGGCTATTATCACAGATGGTTCTTGTTCAACCGTGCGTGATGAGTTTTCACGACGGTTCTTGTTTAGAACCGTCTGTGATAGCCTTTTTCGCAAAAAACCGAAAACGGCCGCTAAAACTTCGGAGGCCGTTTAGAGTCCCTAAACGACCTTTTTGGGGTTTTCACTTTTTCGAGACCTCATGAAGAATCTGATCTTGACTTATGGATTTTCGGATTGAGCTTTTCGTTAGCTTTCCAACGAGCCAAAGAACGTCATAATCGGAGTTCGTATGCAAAAGTTATGATGATTTTACCGAGCGGTGCGCGATCTACCATCTATATTTTTGCCCAAACCAAATAACTCAACATGAACTACACACATCACAAAGAGCATCACCCACATCACAAAGAGCATCAACTCAGTAATCCACATCACAAAGAAAAGGGGGGGAGTAGAGAGAGTGAGGTCGTGGGAGGTCGGGGCGACGAAGTGGAGGAGGCCGAAGGCGGTGAGGTGACGATGAGGCCGGTGACGATGAGGCCGGGACGAGTTGGAGGAGGCCGCCGGCGACAAGCTCGGCGGAGGCGGGGGCGCAAGGTGTGAGGAGGAGAAACGGCAGGGGAGGAGATGGAGGTATGAGCTGTGAGGAGGAGAGACCGCAGAGGAGGAGGAGATGGAGGTTATATAAAGTGAGTTTAATGACCCGCCCATTATGTTTAAATTTTCGTTTCGCCCAACAATCGAGAGCGGTTCTTGTTAAGAACCGTCGTGATAGCACCTATCATGACGGTTTTTAATAGAACCGTCAGGATCATTCGCTGACGGTTCTATTAAAGAACCGCTCGTGACCTGTAGCCTCAGAGCGGTAGTGCGGCAGAGGCGGGCGGTCTGGCGAGAGGATAGCGAGATATCACAAGCAGTTCTTAATTAGAACCGCTCGTGATAACTAATTATCACGAGCGGTTCTCAATAAGAACTGCGTGCGTATTATCCTGAGCGGTTCTTATTGAGAACCGCTCGTGATAGCACCTATCATGACGGTTTTTAATAGAACCGCTCAGGATCATCCTGCACGGTTCTATTAAAGAACCGCTCGCGACCTGCAGCCTCGAGCGGTAGTGCGGCGAAGCGCGGCGGTCTTGGCGAGAGGATAGCGAGATATCACAAACGGTTCTTATTAGAACCGTGCGTGATAATAATTATCGCGAGCGGTTCTCAATAAGAACCGTCAGATATCCTGAGCGGTTCTTATTGAGAACCGCTCGGATTAAACTGATTATCACGAGCGGTTTGTGAATAGAACCGTTTGTGATAATTCCTGACAGTTCTATTAATGAATCGCGTGATAGATGACTATCATGCTGAGCGGTTCTAAAAATACCGTCTGTGATAGTCGCCCGCGCGCCACCCGCAGTCGGACCGACCCAACACGAGCGGTTCCAAAGGAACCGCTCGTGATAGGGTGTCTACTATAGCCTGTTTTGTAGTAGTGACATTCTCATCGCCTCCAGCAGCTCTGATGGCAGTGGTATATATTTGGAGAAATTCCAATGGGTTCTGAGTTCCATTGAATTTGTCCAAATTGGCCGGTCGGAACCGGTTAGGCCAACGCACAGCTTGGAGCCTTGCAGAGAAGGCTCGACAATCTATGATTGATTCATGGCGTCTTCTTTGGAAAGGTGCCAGATTGTAATCGGTCGGAGACCGGTTCCTAGGATTGGAACGCTGGAACTCCGGTGTGCCGATCCGGTCGTGGACATTGATGTGATGCCTCCGACCGCCCACTTGATTCAAACAATGTCGGAGATCGTTAGGTCCAAGTGGTGGTTCTTCTCGACGTGATGAGGGAGCGGCTTCCTGAAATAGCCTTCTCCCCTTGTGACTCCCTGGTCGGAATCGTCGAGGGGGTCTTGGTATCAATTGTTCTCTAGTATGACCATGTTGTCCCCTGCTGAGGAAGGAACGTTGGGATGAAGTCATAGTTTGACTCTTTGGAACCCTTTGTTCCCGATACGCTTCCGTACGCTGCATGGTCTGTTGGAGAATTTTGGATAAATGACCTACGAGTTGTACAAAATCTGGAGTTTCTGCTAAAGCAGGATCAGAGTTATTTAACATGTCTTGAACACGTCGCAAGTTTTGTACAGTTACCGAAGGTCTCAAGGGGTTCATACTGGTCGTAGGTGTACGCAGGTCTGAACCTTCCCCTGACCTTCGGATTTGTTCGGTCCTATCAGTTACTCTAGGTGGGGCAATGCCAGGCGAGTTAACTGATTAACGTCGATTAGCTCCGTTGCCTCCGGAAGTTGGTGCCTGACGGCCCGGATCATCTCTAACAACACGTGATGGCGTGGTAGAGAGTGCAGGATCGTGCAGGGCATCTTGATTTCCATCTCCGATCGCGTTGACCTCATGCCTCCAGCATCGATCTTCCGATGAGCTTCCATCGTAACTAATGGAGAGCTTCTCAGTGCTTCTGCCAGAAGTTTCCACGACGGAGAGCGGTCGGAAAGGAGCACTTCCTGAGGTCTTCTCAGCCTGATCCGATGAACCGCCGATTGTATGCTGAGTGTGATCATCCCCACATGGCCTACGACCAGTGGAGGCTTCATCGACACCGTTACCAGGTGATGGTTGACTCCTGGAATTGCCAGAAGCCGTAGGAGAGTATCTTTCAGCCATGATTTCATCAATGGTATAGAGTTTTTCGAGTGATGGGGCTGAAATTTCTTCACCTGTTTCGCCGGTCGGAAAGATCGGGCTTGAAGAGATCCCCTGACATTCCGAACTGATCGGAATGGCTGGTTCCTCTGGTTGCGCCACTGGTAGCGGCGGCGTATCCTCGTCCATCCGGTCGACCTCGCTAACGTCGGCGACGTGCGAGCCAGCGGAGGAGGAAGAGGAGGATGACCTGGCATTTTCTTCCGTGGCACGGATGCATCCTTCCATGTCGAGGTCGGCGTAGTCCACCAAATCAAACCAGTTTTCCTCATTACAAACTCCGAGCATAGTCGCATGAGCGATTGCAGGGATTTGGGTGAGGATTTTTGTGAGCGAAAAGTTTCTTCAGGAAACTCACGCCTTCTTCCCCACGGACGGTGCCAGCTGTCGACGATTGAGTCGCCGATCTTATGAAAATGAAAGAGGAAAATGACGTGGAATATCCTGGAATGGAATGGGGACCGCTCTTTATTGATACGAACTGGATTTACAAGACCTGACTAGGCACTACCCTAAATTACACTGAATGGGGGGAATGTTTAACTAAGTAATCAGACTTAGAATCTGAGTCTAAGACTGTCTGTCTTGCTTCTAATTCCACCGCTTTGGCTTCTGTGTGTTGTTGCTTGATCTTCTGATCCGTCCCTTTTTCTTCTGCGCTTCACCCTTAAATAACTCCTGAAGAGGTGGCAGTTACTCCTGGAGAAGGCGTCCCTGGTGAAACGTTAGGACTGGTTGGAACGATAAGGAAGTTAGCAATGTGCTAACTGCCCTACGGTTGCCTGTGAAATGCTTAACTGTAAGGTAGTTAATAGTCAGTGTCTCAGGATTATATCATCGCACGGTTTGGAACATATAGCACGTGTTCCATTCATCATACGGTAAGAAATGCCAGTTCATTAGCCTTTATGAGCAGTTACCTGGTCGGAGCCTTAAGCACACAAAGCCTTATCCGACCAGGGTACCCATTGTGTAACCTCTAGAATCCTTACGACTAGTGAGGTCGTTAGCCTTAGGGGTTACGACCATGAAGACGTATGGTCTTTTATGTATTATTTAAATACATAGAGGTTTTAATCCTCATCACGTACGTTCAAGACCATTTCACGGTCCTGCAACACATGATTCAAGTGTCTCCGTACATCGACGAGCACAAAGATATGGTACGCCAACAGAATCCATACCGGTCGGAGGTTTGGATCACGAGAGAGCACAACCGTCAGTTCAACGAATGGTTAAAGGTGTGAATCACTGGGAGGTCATCAAGTGATGATACGCTGCTATGGTTGGCAAAAGGGCCACAATTTACAATTGTCACATGGCAAGGATACAACATAAATGGGTACACATTTTATACAACATACTCGGGAAGAGCATACCCGAATTAGCGGTGTCCGTGATAGATGCATTCAATCTGGATGGGCTGAGGAGCTCCTACTATGGGCAAATAGAGGAGATATAGGAGCTCGACTACGTGCTTTTCAAGATCCCCCTATTTCGGTGTTGTTGGGTCCATCTCCCACAGGTGAAGGTCGACAAGTACGACGTCACTACCGTGGACCTCGAACGTGTCGGATACAAAGACAAACCATTCGTATTGGCTATCCAAGTTGTTCAAGTCTTCTATGTAACCGACCCGGCAAATAAGAAGCGCCACGTAGTTCTTCATGGAAAAAGGATGATTGTCGGAGTTGAGAATGTAGTGGATGAGGAAGAATACAATCAATTTGATGAGTTGCCTCCTTTCGGAGACGACATCAGGCTCGAGGAAGAACCCAGTGAGAAAGCTAGCTATATGCGCATCGATCATCATGAAGGGCTATATTTTAATTAAGAATTTACTCCATTGTAATTAATTTATTCCATAACATGAGACATGTCAATGTGGACTTGCCATGTGTTATGGACTTGTAATTTCTTATGTATTTTGATGTGAACGGATGACATTACGAACGGAAGGCTTGTCCGTAGCTTGGGCCAGGTTGCAACCAGAGAGGTGCGAGTAAACAAGCACAATGTAGGCCAATACAGCTGGCACGAGAGGGAAAGTCATTTGGAGTTTGTGGAGAAAGGAGATCAAGGAGGTTCATGTGAAATCCATTGTAGAAGGGGATATCTATTTATAGAACAAGTACTAAAGCCGGAGCGGGAGACGAAGAGATATTTGGGAGCTGTAGCGACGTTGGAAAATGAAGAGACGAAGCCGTGCGATCGTGAGACGAAGAGACACACGCGGGAAAACAAAGAGACTTGTTCATTTGTCACTAGGATGTCAGGTTATCATAGATGGTTCTATTATGGAACCGTTTGTGATAAGGAATCACAGACAGTTCTATTCAGGAACCGTATGTGATATGAGTTTATCACAGACGGTTCTATTAAAGAACCGTCTGTGATTGCTTCTCACAGACGGTTCCATAATAGAATCGTCTGTGATAGGCCTTCATAACCCTAGGGCTCGCCCATTTATCTCCCCAGTGCCGTCCATTCATCTCCCCAGTGCTTAGCCCGCCAAGACACTCATGGCCTCCTTGCCTCCTCTAGGATTCGCCTGGTTACCTCCCGAAGCCCCGACGCCGCCTCCGACCTCGGCGCGTGCCTCGACATCGATGGACGCTGCCGCCACCTCAACACGTGGCCTCCTCCCGTGTCGGCGTCCTCCTCGAGACCGGCCTCCTCCACTGCAGTCCTCCTCCCGTGTCGGCGTCCTCCCTCTGCACCGGCCTCCTCCCCTGCACCGGCCTCCTCCCCGTGGCCCCCTCCCCTGCACCGGCCTCCTCCCCCGCGCCTCCCTCCTCCCCGCGTCGGCCTCCTCCCCTGCGCCTCCCTCCTCCCCGCGTCGGCCTCCTCCCCTGCACCGGCCTCCTCCTTGCACCATGAGTTCTTGTGCAGCATCTTCTTTGTGAGTATTACTCCTCTGTGGCAGTTCGGTTGATCTTTGCATATATATATTTGCAGTGCTAGTTGATACCTTGATCTGTATTAGTTATGATTTCTGAATCTAGTACTGAAGATATTGCAAATTGATCAGTGGGCTTTGTTGACATGCTCTGTGATGAACTCTGTCTTATACTGAGATTGAATGTGATAGTTAGTTCATACTTGAGCTCTATTGTATTACTTGCTACTGTCAATATGATATACTATTAATTGGTTACTTTCGGTTGAAAGCTAGTTATTCTGATTCTTCTGGTTCATTTGATCTCTAGCATTTGAAGTAGATACACTTATGTCAGCCAATCGGCTTTATCACTGAACCCGTGTCTTCATGTTCAGTTCTATTGAGAGTATTCAGTTTTTGTTGGTAATCTAACGACCAGTTTGTGATTCTTCTAGTAGTCTGTTTGACTGGAAGTTTAATATGTTTTCGTTAACAGTTGAGATCATTTGACAGTTAAGCAAAATATTGTTTAGAGCTCATAGTTTGAATTTATATTATCATATTCATTTAGTGAAGAATATAGATAATAGGATTGAGATGGCAAAGACTTGTTCTTTAGCTACTCTCCTTCTGAGAGCACATAATATCATCAATCATTTGTGCCTTATGCTGCTAATTGATGATTTCCTGCTATTAATGTTGAGCATAATATTGTGTTTAAATGACTTGGATGATTTTCATGGACACATGTTATTATGGTCATTTAAATGCTTGCAACAATCCTATGTTGATTTGGTCATTTAAATGCTTATATTGTTTTGTCAAAGTCCTTTTGAGAGCACAAACTATCATCAATCTTTTGCAACTCTGTGCTAATTTCATTCATATACATATGGTATATGTTTAGCATTTCAATCAATTCAAATGACTTGAATGATTTACATTTGATTATGTTAATTTGGTCATTTAAATGATGTTGGATTAATGCTTTATTGTTTCATATTTATGCTGGAATTAATTATGATTATTTGCTAATATTGCACATGTTCAAAGCATATTATTCATTTTAAATGACATGGAGATACTTCATATGTATATGTTAATTTGGGACACTTGCAATCCATTTTATTGCATATGTAACTTATATAGATAGCAAGTGTTTAGATGGCAGAGGCATCAGTCTTGGCGAATCACCGACGCCGCAGATGGCAGAGGCGCCGTCTTATTGTTGTCACCCACGCCTAATGCGCCTGGATTTGGCCAACGATAATTATCGTAGTTTAGACGGCAGAGAAAATCGAAAATGCTCATGCGGCCGATTGGTCATCACAGAGGTTAGTGACTTTGGGGTCCCTCTGAGTCCCAAGAGATCAGCGGCGAGATTCTGGACCATCTGCAGGATACTTGCAAGGGAACGGGTCCCCATCACCACACCAAGCTGGAAGTCTCTAACGAAACAAGAGAGAGGCACGCTGTGAACAGAACTTTCAAGCAAGTTCACTTTCCCATAAGCAAACATGGCACGCATGGAACGGACGGCGTTGCTCTCGATGGATAAATCGTGGAGGACCTTCAAGAGCATTCTTGTCACGAAGTACGTGAACACGAAGACGCCCTTCACGCAGTATGGATTCTTGACGCGGGAAACATGGGACTCCTTTGTGGCTATGTAGACGATGGCCGAATTTAAGGAGCAAAGTGCGACGGACAAAGCTCCCCAGACATGAAACACTCACCCGCACAGACTCGGCACCGCTGGTTATGCGGGTAAATACGAGGAATGGGCGGCGGAGGAGGAGAACGCAACCGGGCCATTTCCTAAGATCATAGACCCATGTTCCCTAAACTGGTTAAAAGCGTGTAACATCCCAAAGTTATGTTACCAAAATTAAAATTAATAAAAATAAATAAAGATATTATTTTATTGGATTTTCATTTGTCACAAAATTCTTTCTTCATTTTACGTAATTTAAAAGAGTTTTCTTTGTTAAAAGAAGAGAAAAGAAAAATTAATTATTTGATTTCTTGGTTTTAAAGTCAAAATGAAAATTTTTGGAATTTTCTGAGATTTTATTGGATTTAAAGTGAAAAGTAAAATTTTAAGTAATTTCGGATTTTTAAAAGCTTTCCTAATTATTTTAAAGCAAAAATAAATTATGTGCAAAATAAAAGCCAACTTTAAGTTGGAATTATTGTTATTAAGTTCAAAATAATTCTAGGAATTTTTGAGAATTTTTCTAGAATTTTTGGACTCTATTTGCTATCTTCTAAAATTGTATTTGAATTATTGGTGAAATCTGAAATAATTTCGAAAATAAAAGAAATAAAAAAATATTTTTTTTTATTCCCTTCCCGGTGGGTCACCCATCTTGTTGCTGCCCCAAGCCTGTGCTCAATTAACTTGGCATGAGCTGCCACTTGCCCTTTTGCATTTCAATCAATATGTTACTTCCTTTCTTCCTTTTATTCTTTCCTTTCTTTCCTTTCTTCTCCAACAGCTTTCTTCTCCAGTGGACACACGCGCACGCATGCAGCCATTAGAGGCCAATGAAGCTCTTCAAAACCCGCCTTTCCTCTAGATTTTCCTCCCGAAATTGATGGCATTTAAATCCCCGGTCATCACCTCCTCCATCTAAGGCCATTAAACCTTTCCCTAATCACCTAATTTCACAAATCGCGCCATGACCGACCGTGACACACGCACGCGGCTCTCCCTCCTCGGCTCCTCCCCTCGCCCTATAAATAGCAGCATCAGGTGCCTCTCCTCCCCCTCATTCATCCCCTGAAATCTCAGGTCCTCCCTCCCTCTCTTCTCCCCACAATCAAGCTTTTTCTACCATCGGCCGATCGCCTTCTTCCACCTCTAGCGTCGCCTCCAGTGGGTCTCCGCCACCCTCGTCACCACCGTCGGCATCGCGACGTCGTCCTCTACACGATGCTCTCCTCCCCTCCCGTCGCCGTCGCCGGAGCACCGCCACCCTGTGCACTGCCGTGCGCTCGCCGCCGCCACCACCGGCCACCGGTCGCCGCGCCGCCACCTCCTACGGCCTTGTCTCGGGGTAAGCGATCCATCTATCCTGTTCCCGGCCGCCGCCATCCCTTCCTCTGGCCAGTGTCGCCATTTCTTTTCTTTCTCCATGCGTGCTGTTGTCTTCAGCCAAACTAGAAGACGATGAACAGTATAGATTATCTAGTCATGCCTTCAAGTTTATACATACACATTTTATTCATTCCAAAATTTCGTTCTCCCACATACAAGCTCCAAATCTGTTGATTCCTTCACCTAAATTCATCTAAATTCATCTACTATTTTTAGTATTTATTTCATAATTTTTAGATTTTATTTAATTTCCGTTAATTATTCGGTTCATTTTGCGTGTCGTCGCCGCCGATGGCCGACCTTGCGCATTCCACGACAACCGGGGTGAGCGTTGTGTTCTCCATGGTTCCATCTTCAAATCGCCGCCAACCTCACTCGCTAAATCCTCTCTGTTTGCCCGGAACGCCGATGTTCGCCCGTCGAAGGACTTCTCCGTTGGACTGCGTCACCATCGAAGGTCATCTCGCCGAGCCAATCATGTCGCGGCGTGTCCCTCGGCTTTCTCTTCATATCCCTGGAATTCGCCCCTCTAACTCACCTCAAGCAAAAAATTTTGCACCGTGCCGAACCACCTTCATCACTATTTTTGATTGTCGTTTTTGTTTTTTCGACGACATCGTCCACGCCATTGGTTTCGCCTCGCAACGTTCTACGCAGTGCTCCCTTCCTTTTCCCTGAAACACCCCCGGCTCATCGGCGCTACTATTCCTCCGACACTATTTTGCGTCTTTGCCAGTAGCATCAACCTTCGCCGATGTGCGACCACCACCATTAGGTCCGTCTCGCTCCCGGGATTCCATTTTTGTTCTTCGCCGGCCGCCTCTCCTTTCCCTTTCACCAGCGCCGCCATTTCTCTGCGCACTGCGCTTGGTTAAACCAGCTTGGTACTGTTCACGTGCATGGAATGAACAGTGCCATGCAAGCTACATACGCATCTCATTTTCGAGATTTAAACTTCTACAATTTCGTTCTCCTTCATGCGAACTCCGATTCTTTCGATTCAACTTTCTAAATTCATATAAAGTCGATACCTTCCTAGTAGTATTTATTTTATAATTTTTGGATTTTTATTTGGATTTTATTTGAATTTTGTTTGAATTCGGATCGTTTACGCCAGATAGATTTCGACGACTTGGATTTAATCGGATTTCGACATCGCTTGAGAACAAAGATTAATCAAGCAAGGCAAGTTACACTCTTGACCATATTTGTACCCATTATTTTAAATTATTTAATTTCTGTTTAAAATTATTATTGCATGCATATTTATATTCAAGTAAGTTAAATCCCTGTTTTAAGCTTTGTACTTATTCCCTATTCCATTGTATAGCCATTTATTGTCGGTATAGACCATTTGGAGAACCATTCCGAGTGTGATATATGTTGGAGTCAGAAATCGAAAATATTGGGTTATAAGATTACATGATCATTGAATGTCTGATGATAGGAATAATCTATTGATAAATATTGCGAGAGATGGAATTATCGGAAATTGAATTATAGAGATATATATTGAATGGATTATAGAATAACATGAATATTGGATATTAGATTCTTAGATATTGATTATACAATTATACAATTGTTGATTGTTGGATTATAGGGAAAAATAATGGTTGGAGATTGACTCATAGGAGTGCATTAATGACGGATGTAGAAATAAGTGATCGATGGATATTGAATTATAGAAATAGTTAATTATTGAGATTGGACTATTAAGATTGAATTATAGAAGTAGTTATTATAGAATATTAATGGGCTTGGATGTTGGATTATAGGATTAGCTCTTGGTGGGATTTTACAAATAAAACTTGATTAAATTTTAGAAGTAGACAATTGTTGATAATGGATTATCAAAGATTAGATTATAGAGATACATAATCATTGGATATCGGATTACCAAAAATTGGATTATAGGATTACATAATCATCGGGTTGTTGGGTGTTGAATTATTAGAAATAATTCATTAAGGAATAATGGATTGATGGATATCAGATTATAGAATTAGAGCATTACTGAATATTGGATCGATGGAGGTCAGATCATAGAAATAGACTAATATAGTGGATATTAAACTATTTTGGAGTATAGGATTACATAATTGCTAGAGTTTGGATTATTGGATTATGAGCACAGTACGGATGGTTTACTTACTGGTCTCGTACTTGACAAATCTTGAACATTGAATCCTCATACCTTGTCGCCTAGATAAAACTCTTGTTAATACGATAGTGTTAACAAGATGCGTTTGATTGAAAAACTTTATGCTTAGCAATGCTTAGATCCAAAAAGTATTTGATTTGGGAAATTTAGCCAATGATTCAAATCTTGTTTAAAATTAAGCTATGGTATTGTTTTACCATGGACTCTTGGAAATGATTTTGAAAACAAAATAAAATCAAAAGATGGTTTGTACTTGGGCGAAATGGATGGTTGGTGGGTGCATCGTTTATGCACGGGCTCAATGCAAATAATGGTTGAGGCCTGTGGATTGTTTTGGAAGTCGCCCAAGTCGATTAAGGACCGGCCGAGAGCCGCTTTGCTAAGCCACAATCGACTACCACATGTCTGTATGGGCGGGGACTCGCTAACTAATTTGCAACGTTTCAATGTGGTTGTGCCATCCGGTTGTGTGGGTGTCGCGAAGACTTATTATTAATACTCACATGGCACAAGAGGGGGTTATCGTTTGGGTGCGAAGCCTACGATAGCGAAACCTTAGCGAGGCATAACTACGTTGGGATACGTATTGTAAAGGCCTTGGCACGTGCTCTAGACTGCTTACCTAAGGTAGTGAGCGGTGGTATCGACGGATGCCGGACAAACTAGAGAATTCATGTCATGTGGGTAAAGCTGTACCACCTCTGCAGAGTGTTAAGAACTATTTGAATAGCCGTGTCCACAGTCAAGGACATGCTTAGCAAAGCCACTCAAAGTTAGACCTTGGTTTTGATTTCAAAAGACTTCATTAAATGGATTATCCAAATGGGACTTGGGCGGGAAGCCTTGTGACAGGAGAGAATCCTTCACCAATTGTGATGAATGATTATCCAACTTAAAACTGAGATTTAGAAAATGAACTTTAGCTATTATAACTGCTTTAGAACTTAGTACAAGTATTTAAAGAAAATGCTGCTTTATGCAAATCAACCATATTAAGCCATCCTTTGTTACATCCATGTATGCATGTCATTCTGTTATTTGACGGGTGTAACTTGCGAGCACGGTGGTTGTGCTCATACTTGCTTTACGCAAACAAATTTCAGAGGAGAAGAACTTCACCATCGGTGTGGATCTCGACGACTAGGTTGCTACCCCAGTCGATTGCCTGTGGCAGATTAACTGGACTCTACTACGTCTTCTTCGTCTTCCGCTGTGTTCTTTATTGTTGGCTCGTAAGCCTCTTTTGTAATAAACTCTATCAGTTATTAATAAAGTTATACGATTTATGGATGTTACCACATTTGTTTACTGTATGAACTAGCTACTGATCATGGGACTAGTTCAGAAATGCACAGAGGATTTGGGAGTGTTAATCCCGGGTCTTACAAAGCGAGGGCAAAAGTCTCGTCTTCGGGCAGCATCTCTTTCACAAACCCGGCAGGCCAGGACGTGTCCCAACGTGTGGTAAATATGTCAAACTACCTAGTTGTTAATAAGTCCATAACTTCATAGTGTCTATAATAACATGATGACCTCTTGCAGCATGAATTGACTGCCCAAACTTCCCAAGGCTCCTTCCAACCAGACAGGGAGAAGGATATACTATCTACGACTGGGAAACAAGGAGCACCCGGTCGCACACGAGGCCTTGGGGTTAACGTGCCTTGGAGTCATGGATTCAGTGAGCGACTCATCGCACGATAGGAGTAGGAAGAGATCCAAGGCCAAGCACGAGGACCGGTTGGTACAGATGATTACTGAAAAATTTGAAGGAAAGCTAGCAGCATTGTAGGATCAAATGAATCAACTTCTGAGTCAGTCGCAAGCTGCCCCTGTTAATTTGGGAGCCAGTCCTACTCAACATCGGAGTAGCGTCGCGTCCACGCATAATTCTGAACATGACGACGTCCAATTACCGATAGACGACATCAAGGTAATGTACATCTATGGAATGCACCAAAGATAGACCTATAGGACGCCTTAGCTAATTGCGTGTCGTTTTGTATGGGCCGATGCCTTGCAAGCTCCAAGTGAGGATGGTTGGGTCCATTTCTATTGAGGCTAGGCGGGGGATGGTGTATCCATACCAGAAGGGAAGGCGAAAGACCTGATGCCCGGTGGGCGCAGGTTACGCCAGGGTCCAGGTGGATATGGTACATGACAATTTCATCTCTGTCCCACTGGAGATTCGCCTGAACGAAGACATCAGAACACTAGGGGATGCCGTGCACACTTTTATCCAGTGACCCAAGAAGGACATCGCCCTAGACCCAGTAGTGCCGCGATCTCAACACGACCATTCCTCTCCAATGGGATCCTCGATGTCTCCACCTCATCCTTCGCCTCAGAACGCCACCTCATCGGTTCCCATGGAGAAGATGCCGAAGGAACAAGAAAAGCGTGCCGCCGTATCGGTTCCTGAGTCGACGCTGCCAGTCGTTAAGGCCAAATTGAAATCGATGAACATTAAGGCGCCTCCCAAGTCTGGGAAGTCCGGGAATTACTCCATCGGAAAACCGCAGTTCGGCCACAAGATTAATCCGCTACCGATATGCTTGTCAGGCTTTGCATGCCTGGTACATGCAGAAGACCGAAAAGAAGGGGTGCGATACTGGAATCGCCATCAAATACAAGGATGAGCATTTTTTCAACGGGATGGGCAACTTCGTCGTGGGCTTCAACGACTTATATGACCTATTCAACCTCGTTGGCCTCAACGCCTCACTTCTACGATGTTGGACACCGTAAGTGTGTGCAATCATGTTCTTCATTCATGTAATACCGATAAATATCACAACTCATTGCTTATGTATAGATACATGATGAAAAATACCCAAGCATGGCGAGAACCGGTGGGTTTCCTCGACCCACATGTGGTATCTATGAAAACCATCGAAACAGACTCGTCCTTCGTCGAGGAATACATAATGGCGGCATTGCTTCGTCAGGATGACAAGAAGTACATAGTGGTGCCCTATAACCAGGGGTAAGTGTCACTACTTGCTATACAAATTTCATTTGTACTTTATATGCAGCACGAACTTAGGTTTAATGACTATAGCGACACACATGAGTAGGTACCACTGGATCCTTTTAATCATTATACCAAAGAGGAACCATGTGATATACCTTGATTCCCTAATCCGCAACAACCACGACTTCAGCGTTCTGCGAGGAATACTCGAGAGGTATGCTTATTTCCTCCATACATAACTCTATTGTAGTCTTCATTCGTTTGAAATGGCCGAGGATAACTTTTTGGAATCATGTAGGTCGTTCATTGCCTATGTTGCCAAAGAAGGATTATACAATGGAAAGAGCGCCGAACTAACACACAGGACGCAATTTCTGGTACGCGCTACAGCACAATAATCCTATATCATACTTCATAATAACACGTCTCGAACTGACTATACCTATATATGTAATTCTATTTTTGCAGTGCCGCCAGTAAAAAAATGATGAGCTATGTGCAATCTACGTTTGCCATCATATGCAGCAAATCATTAGTGCTAAGAAGAAGGATCCTGAGGTTTGTCAATGTCGAAATAATTATTTTCTAATTATAAATTTAAATATATATGCTTACCACTTTACTCTTGCTAGCGACAAGACTTGATGACAGATTTAGATGGACTCGTTGCGGATGAGATCAGGGACATTCGAGGGAAGCTCTACGCCTTTATCATATCAGATATCGTTAAGGACAACGGAGAATTTCACTCCGTCACCGACCTAGAGTTTCACCCCGTCGATACCTCTCAACCACCTGCAAACAATTGACTCAACTGTAATCCAATTGTAAATATAGCGACAATACTTGAACAAATTTGATCTTTTGTAATTTATTTTGAGTAATGATCACTTTGAGTTGTTAACAATTGATTATCTGTGATGTATCTGTTTTTGTGCATGCTTGTTTTCAGAGGGCATGGCTAGCAATTCTTGAGGCTAGCCAAAAGTCAGTAAAAATGTAGTTAGGATAATGAACTATCACAGACGATTTTTGTGTTAAAACCATCTGTGAAGGCATAGTATCACAGACGGTTCTATCTACGAACCGTCTGTGATACGTAGAATATCACACATAGTTCTATCTACGAACCGTCTGTCATATTCTATCGTATCACAGACAGTTTTAACACAAAAACCGTCTGTTTTATTCTATATCACAGACGGTTTCCGAACCGTCTGTGATAACCACCTGTTATCACAGACGAACAAATTCAGACGAGCCCCTCGTCGCCCAGCGCCGCTAGTAATAAAGGTGGGGCCTTTCTCCAGATCTATCACTATCGTTCATCCCCGTCGTCATCGTCGGCTCCATCGTCCTTGTTGGTCCAAGCCAGATCCGTTCCAGTTTTGGCCAGACCCGGGCGTCCGTGGCCTGGAGCGGTAGTGGCTCGCACCGGCGCTAGAGGCATCTGTGCTTCCCCTGGTCATCGCCCTTCATCGCAGGATGCTCACGCTAGGCGTTTCGGGTGGGCTGCTCCTCAGCCCTAGGTTTCATCCTCGACCCCAAATCCAGACAACGACCGCGCATGAGGACGTAGGCATTGCGATCCCTCAAAATCGGCATCCTCGAGTATCCATTGCCCAGGAGCCTCCATCGTCACAGGTTTCTGAAGTATCCCCATCGTCCTCATCCCCTACAGACCTACAACAGTTTTGCCATCGCTCGGGAGTCCTTCTCACCTCTAGATCCAGAGCCCCTCATCTTTCTTCTCCAGGTTCATTGTCATTATCTGTCATTGGTGCTTCAGCTTGCGTTTATCAGCTCTACCGCCTCCCCTAGTGTTGTTCGTTTGTCGGCCAGTGTGCTTGCGAAGAGGGCCCTAGCAAGTTGCATTGGGGGGCGCTCGGCCTATCTTGAGGAGTAGCAGGCCGGTCGTTGAAGAGGCTCGAAGATTTAGGCAATCGCCATCCTAAGGCGCAGGACGACCGTCGTGGAGGCTCATTTATTGCAGCTAGTCTGGGTTCGGGAGCAAGGAGGCCACTGTTGGTGAGCCGCGTGGGAGGGGGAGAGGAGTCGGAGCTGTCATCTTCTTCCGCGTGTCGTCCATCACTACTGGAGAACCGATCTTTCCTGTCGGGGTTTTATTTTCCCGATGGGCGTGTAGTGAACCGACAAGAATGATTTAGCTACGGTCGGTTTGGATGTACCGACAAGGATGCAAGAAGTTTTGGTGACGGTTTGATATATAACCGTCAGGAAAATTATCATTCACGTCGGTTTACGCGTACCCATAGGAATTTCGTTGCCGCGCCCCATTTTCGTTGCCGTGCCCCCTATTTCATGGCTATCATTCATGTCGGTTTAAGCGTACCCATAGGAATTTCGTTGCCGCACCACATATTTGCTATCGAACGTTCGATTTAGATCGGATGGTCCATATCGCTTGGGACGTTCGGACCACTCCGAACGACAATCTTGATCGGGCCATCCAATCTCGATCAAGTGAAACCAATTTTCATAATTTTCTTTTTAAGTGAACTTTAATTTGGAATAAGTTTCAAACTTATCTCTATCCCAGAAATTATAGTTTTTGCAAATTAATCCAAAACCGAATGTTTTTTACACTACAAAATGCTTTTAACTTTGGAAATTCATAAGTAACTCATGTGAACTCCAAATGAGGTGAACCAAGTTATTTTGGTCTCATAAATTTATTTTCTATTTATGTATGTAATCCTTATCTCCAAACATGATGAGAAGGGATCCGATTTCACTTGAAAAGAAACTCCAAAACAAAAGCTGAAGTAAATGCCTCTAAACAACCCTTGAAAATAATTTAATCAAATACTAGATTAATTATCTTGAATTAAAATATTTCTTGTCAAATTTATAGAAATCAGTTTGACCTTAACAAATTTATATGTCCTTATTTAAACCTAGTCTGTTAAGAATTTTAAATTAACTATTTTAATCATGAACAGTACGTTTTCAAAATTTATATTTGATCTCTATCATCTCAGTAGCTTCTCTGAAATTTTTTATATTTTTAGAATTTTATTTGCTATTTTTAACTCTGTACTTAAATGTGAATCATCTGAGCTGCACGCGAGCCGTTAGATTTGAATTGGACTGTCCAGATCGTTTGGGCCATTCAGACCGTCCGAACGGCTAACGCGATCTGGACCGTTAGATCTTAATCGGGCCATCCGTACCGATTGGGTCATTCGTACCGTCCGAACAGCTCACTCAATCAGAACCGTCGAATCGCGATCGGACGGTCCAAAATAGAATAACTTCAAAAATACATAACTAATTCAAACTAATTGCAAATCAAGTGAAACCAATTTTCATAATTTTCTTTTGAAGTGAACTTTAGTTTGGAATAGGTTTCAAACTTATCACTATCCCAAAAATTATAGTTTTTGCAAATTAATCTAAAACCGAATGTTTTGCACACTACAAAATGCTTTTAACTTTGGAAATTCATAAGTAACTCATATGAACACCAATTAAGGTGAACCAAGTTATTTTGGTCTTATAATATTATTTTCTATTTATGTACGTAATCCTTATCTCCAAACATGATGAGAAGGGATTTATTCTCACTTGAAAAGAAACTCCAAAAGAAAAACTAAAGTAAATGCTTGTAAACAACCCTGGGAAATAATTTAATCAAATACTAGATTAATTATCTTGAATTAAAATATTTCTTGTCAAATTTATAGAAACCAGTTTGACCTTAACAAATTTGTATGTCCTTATTTAAACCTAGTCGGTTAAGAATTTTAAATTAAGTATTTAGTTCGTGAATAGTATGTTTTCAAAGTTTCTATTTGATCTATATCATCTCAGTAGCTTCTCTGAAAAATTTCATATTTTTATAATTTTATTTCCTATTTTTAACTCCCTACTTAAACGTGAATAATCTGAGTTGCAAGCGAGCCGTTGGATTTGAATTGGAGTGTCCAGATCGTTTATGCCATTCGAACCGTCCGAACGGACAATGTGATCTGGACAGTTGGATCTTAATCGGCCCGTCCGTATCGATTGGGCCGTTCGAACCGTCCGAACAGCTAACTCAATCAGAACCGTCGAATCGCGATCGGACGATCCAAAATAGAATAACTTCAAAAATGCATAACTAATTCAAAGTAACTCCAAATCAAATGAAACCAATTTTCATAATTTTATTTTTAAGTGAACTTTAGTTTGGAATAGGTTTCAAACTTATCTCTATCCCCAAAATTATAGTTTTTGGAAATTAATTCAAAACCGAATGTTTTGTATACTACAAAATGCTTTAAACTTTGGAAATTCATAAGTAACTCATGTGAAATCCAATTGAGGTGAACCAAGTTATTTTGGTCTTGTAATTTTATTTTCTATTTATGTATGTAATCCTTATCTCCAAACATGATGAGAAGGGATTCATTCTCACTTGAAAAGAAACTCCGACACAAAAACTGAAGTAAATGCTTCTAAACAACCCTGGGAAATAATTTAATCAAATACTAGATTAATTATCTTGAGTTAAAATATTTCTTTTCAAATTTATAGAAATCGGTTTCACCATAACAAATTTGTATGTCCTTATTTAAACCTAGCCGGTTAAGAATTTTAAATTAAGTATTTTAATCGTGAACAGTATTTTTTCAAAATTTATATTTGATCTATATCATCTCAGTAGCTTCTTTGAAAAATTTCATATTTTTATAATTTTATTTCCTATTTTTAACTCCCTACTTAAACGTGAATCATCTGAGTTGCACGCGAGCCGTTGGATTTGAATTGGACAGTCCGAATCGTTTGGGCCGTTCGGACCGTCTAAACGGCCAACACAATCTGGACCATTAGATCTTAATCGGGCTGTCCGTATCGATTGGGCCGTTCAGACCGTCCGAACAGCTCACTCAATCAGAACCGTTGAATCGCGATCCGACGGTCCAAAATAGAATAACTTCAAAAATGCATAACTAATTCAAAGTAACTCCAAATAAAGTGAAACCAATTGTCATAATTTTATTTTTAAGTGAACTTTAGTTTGGAATAGGTTTTAAACTTATCTCTATCACAGAAATTATAGTTTTTGGAAATCAATCCAAAACCGAATGTTTTGTACACTACAAAATGCTTTTAACTTTGGAAATTCATAAGTAACTCATGTGAACTCCAATTGAGGTGAACCAAGTTATTTTGGCCTTATAATTTTATTTTCTATTTATGTATGTAATCCTTATCTCCAAACATAATGAGAAGGGATTCATTCTCACTTGAAAAGAAACTCCGAAACAAAAACTGAAGTAAATGCTTCTAAACAACCCTGGGAAATAATTTAATCAAATACTAGATTAATTATCTTGATTTAAAATATTTATTTTCAAATTTATAGAAATCAGTTTGACCTTAACAAATTTGTATGTCCTTATTTAAACCTAGTCGGTTAAGAATTTTAAATTAAGTATTTTAATTGTAAATGATATGTTTTCAAAATTTATATTTGATCTATATCATCTCAGTAGCTTCTCTAAAAAATTTCATATTTCAATAATTTTATTTCCTATTTTCAACTCCCCACTTAAACGTGAATCATTTGAGTTGCACGCGAGCTGTTAGATTTGAATTGGACTATCCAGATCGTTTGGGCTGTTCAGACCATCCGAACGGCCAACGTGATCTGGACCGTTAGATCTTAATCGGGCCGTTCGAACTGTCCGAACAGCTCACTCAGTCAGAACCGTCGAATCATGATCGAACGGTCCAAAATAGAATAACTTCAAAAATGCATAACTAATTCAAAGTAACTCCAAATCAAGTGAAACCAATTTTCATAATTTTCTTTTGAAGTGAACATTAGTTTGGAATAGGTTTCAAACTTATCTCTATCCCAAAAATTATAGTTTTTACAAATTAATCCAAAACCGAATGTTTTGTACACTACAAAATGCTTTTAACTTTGGAAATTCATAAGTAACTCATGTGACCTCCAATTGAGGTGAACCAAGTTATTTTGGTCATATAATTTTATTTTCTATTTATGTATGTAATCCTTATCTCCAAACATGATGCGAAGGGATGCATTCTCACTTGAATAGAAACTCCAAAACAAAAACTGAAGCAAATGCCTCTAAACAACCCTAGGAAATAATTTAATCAAATACTAGATTAATTATGTTGAATTAAAATATTTCTTGTCAAATTTATAGAAATCAGTTTGACCTTAACAAATTTGTATGTCCTTATTTAAACCTAGTCGGTTAAGAATTTTAAATTAAGTATTTTAATCATGAACAGTATGTTTTCAAAGTTTCTATTTGATCTATATCATCATAGTAGCTTCTCTGAAAAAATTCATATTTTTATAATTTTATTTCCTATTTTTTAACTCCCTACTTAAACGTGAATCATTGAGTTGCACAAGAGTCGTTAGATTTGAATTGGACTGTCCAGATCGTTTGGGCCGTTCAGACCGTTCGAACGGCCAACGCGATCTGGACCGTTAGATCTTAATCGAGCTGTCCGTATCGATTGGGCCGTTCGGACCGTCCGAACAGCTCACTCAATCAGAACCATTGAATCGCGATCGGACGGTCCAAAATAGAATAACTTCAAAAATGCATAACTAATTCAAAGTAACTCCAAATCAAGTGAAACCAATTTTCATAATTTTCTTTTGAAGTGAACATTAGTTTGGAGTAGGTTTCAAACTTATCTCTATCCCAAAATTATAGTTTTACAAATTAATCCAAAACCGAATGTTTTGTACACTACAAAATGCTTTTAACTTTGGAAATTCATAAGTAACTCATGTGACCTCCAATTGAGGTGAACCAAGTTATTTTGGTCATATAATTTTATTTTCTATTTATGTATGTAATCCTTATCTCCAAACATGATGCTAAGGATGCATTCTCACTTGAATAGAAACTCCAAAACAAAAACTGAAGCAAATGCCTCTAAACAACCCTAGGAAATAATTTAATCAAATACTAGATGTAACACCCTTGCTATTTGGAAGCCAAGATGTCACCTAAATACACTAACATACAACCACATGGCGGAAGAACTCGAATAAGATATCATATAAAGGCATAAATAAAACATCCAAAACATGGAGAAGGTATCCTTCCTTCACCATTTAATTTTATTTATTACAGTTCATTGTTAATCTAGATTCACAAGCAGTAATAAATCAACAGTATCATGGAGAAGGTATCCTTCCTTCCCATCTAGATTTATTTATTATAGTTCATCAATAATGAATGAATGACAGTAATAGTTCTTTTATTCAATCTAGTGTAGAGTGAAATATTCGAGTAGTGCGTGGCTACTTCCTCCCAAGAGAAACTTCATCAACGATCACCTAAAAATAAATAAACAAAGCAAGCATGAGTCCAAGACTCAGCAAGTACATCGAATAAGAACAGACAATCAATATAAACAAGACAACCTCCTCAAAGGTTCTGAACATACAGTAACTGAACATTTATGTATGAATGAGATGAATGAAAAATACTCAATGGATCGCACACATGCATATCTGCAGATAGCGGTGACACACCGTCGGTGTTCACTCAAGCTCGCATCTTAACAAAATGCGGGATCCACTTCCTGTATGAAGAACGTTTCATACGGGTGTCCATGCCCATCCTGGAATTAATGGGACTTACATACCCATCCTGGAATTGATGGGCCATTCTCATCCACTCCCATGGACGGTAAATAACAATGAATGCATGACATGAACTACTGAATAAATAATATCATCATCTCCAATCATGGTTTCAACACATATGAAAGAACATATATAATCCATCTTCTCTTGAATCATAAGAAATCACAGCATAATCATATAAGCATTCATCAAGCACAATCATTAAGATAAGCAATGTACTTGCCTTCCGCGATGCGACGCATTAGCAGGAAAAAGGTGGTGCTCCTAAACTCGAAGCTTCACCTCCTAAACAATTAAATAACTGAAATAAGAACGCGATGAACATGACACTACTTAACAACGTTCTACATCGCTTCCCCGGTGAATCAAGATTTATCTAGAAACCCTAAACTGAAACCAACGCATTCAGCCAAATAACGCCACTGGACAGCAGCACGGTAAACAGCATATCTCTTGATCTGGAACTCCGAATGAGGTGAATCTAGTTTCTGTGGATTTTTAACTAACAAATCTACAATAATCTAGTTGACAAGATGATCCAAATCGGCCAAATTAGTACGCTAACAGACAGATGAACTTTCAGCACAGAAACTGTCTAACAGAATAAACAGCAGCACTAAAACGATCATAACTTTCAATCTATAACTCCGAATTGATCGTTATTTAACAATATGGAAAGGTTATCAAATTACCTACAATAACCTAATTGGGTGAAAACCCAGATTCTTCCAATTACATTTTCATATTTTACGAAATAACAAAACAGATTAATCTCGTCAGAAATCTGGACAGCAGATACTAAATCTATCATAACTTTTCACTCGAGCGACGGAATCAGGTGAACTCGGTGGCCACAGAAAGTTCAGAACATAATCTAGATATCTCTAGCAGATCAACACTTCTGATTCGGCTTCTAAGATGTCGAAACAGCCCGCACAACATACTAGACAGATTTGAACTGCAGACAGACTTTGATCCAATCAAATCTAATCGGTTTTGCATCTATTCTTAATTAAACAGCGAGGAATGACTCTCGTTACCCTTGAAGAACCTTAGGGAGACGCTAAACGATCCCCCACGAAGAAGATCCCGCGTCCCTCCTTTCGGCCAACCAATCTGCAGTCCCTCCTTCTCCTTCCTTTGCGAACACCGACAGCAGGAAGGAGCGGCTCCAAGAGGCAGGGCACTGTAGCACCATGCACTGTAGCAGTGCTACTGTAGCTACAGTGCCAGGCTAGGGTTTTCCCTTCTTTTATAGGTGGCCGGCCCCCCATGGGCCTCCTGGGCTAAGGCCTGACGCCCAGGTTACCGAAGAAAAGCGAAAAACTCCTCTTTCTTAATTCTATTCTTCTCTTTTGAATGATTTCTTCTTTAGAATAAATCAGGGTATTACACTAGATTAATTATGTTGAATTAAAATATTTCTTGTCAAATTTATAGAAATCAGTTTGACCTTAACAAATTTGTATGTCCTTATTTAAACCTAGTAGGTTAAGAATTTTAAATTAAGTATTTTAATCGTGAATAGTATGTTTTCAAAGTTTTTATTTGATCTATATCATCTTAGTAGCTTCTCTGAAAAATTTCATATTTTTATAAATTTATTTCCTATTTTTAACTCCCTACTTAAACGTGAATCATCTGAGTTGCACGCGAGTCGTTAGATTTGAATTGGACTGTCCAGATCGTTTGGGCCATTTGGACCGTCCGAACGGCCAACACGATCTGGACCGTTAGATCTTAATCGAGCTGTCTGTATCGATTGGGCCGTTCGAACCGTCCGAACAGCTCACTCAATCAGAATCGTTGAATCGCGATCGGACGGTCCAAAATAGAATAACTTCAAAAATGCATAACTAATTCAAAGTAACTCCAAATCAGTGAAACCAATTTTCATAATTTTATTTTTTAGTGAACTTTAGTTTGGAAGAGGTTTCAAACTTATCTCTATCCTAGAAATTATAGTTTTTGGAAATTAATCCAAAACCGAATGTTTTGTAGACTACAAAATGCTTTTAACTTTGGAAATTCATAAGTAACTCATGTGAACTCCAATTGAGGTGAACCAAGTTATTTTGGTCTTATAATTTTATTTTCTAGTTATGTATGTAATCCTTATCTCCAAACATGATGAGAATGGATTCATTCTCACTTGAAAAGAAACTCCCAAACAAAAACTGAAGTAAATGCTTCTAAACAACCCTGGGAAATAATTTAATCAAATACTAGATTAATTATCTTGAATTAAAATATTTCCTTTCAAATTTATAGAAATCAGTTTGACCTTAACAAATTTGTATGTCCTTATTTAAACCTAGTCGGTTAAGAATTTTAAATTAAGTATTTTAATCGTGAACAGTATGTTTTCAAAATTTATATTTGATCTATATCATCTCAGTAGCTTCTCTGAAAAATTTCATTTTTCAATAATTTTATTTTCTATTTTTAACTCCCTACTTAAACGTGAATCATCTGAGTTGCACGCGAGCCTATACTCCGCAAGTATGGGGACCACAAGCCCACACTCCACAAGTGTGGGGACCACAAGCCCGTCATATACATGACGAGGACCTTAAAGAAATGCTTGGTCACCACATGACCAAGCCTCAAATATGCCAGCATCATGCACATGAACAATTACACTATTCATCATTAACATGTATTAGTAGCAGCATCATACATAAATAAACTTACTCATACTTCTAGCATTCGCACTCATTAACATACATATCATTCTAGCAACCATGCATAGCTAATATGTACCAAATTCTTGCAATCATAATCAAACACTCATAATTAATCTATCAATCAAAGTACTTGCCTCAACCGTAAGACGAAAGACAACGACAGAAAAGCTCTAGCCCCGGTGTTCACCACTACCTGGCAACCGTAAAACAATATACTAAGTACACCAATCAAAAGTGTACAACATTGCAATAGAACAAAACAAGAACAAGCATCCCTAATCGAAACCCGAACAATTAATTATTATGCTCTCAAATTCCCAAATCTGTCCAAACAGACCGCTGTCAACGAAAAATTCATAACTTTTGAGTCAAGACTCCAAAAGCCATGAATCCAATTTTTCCTAGAGCGTACACAAGTTTAGATACAACTTCTCAGCTAATCGAAAGATCAAATTACCACATCTAATCCTTTGATTTTAATTCCAAAGACCGTTCTGTCATCTTCGGTAAATCTGACTTGGGAAAATCATAACTTTTGTTTGGCACAACCAAACACATTGTTCTAAGATTCTTTGGAAACTACAGAAAACTAGCTATCTCAATAAAATTATCACAAATATTCCTACTGTGCAACAATGGTTGCAACCAGCCCAAACCTTTCACCTCTGTCCACATCAGGAGGACAGATTACAGTATTAACTCTAAAGATTCATAACTTTTGTTCTATCCGTCCAAAATTTATGACCATTATCTTCCTGGAATCGTCATGAATATTTCTACACATCTCTAGGATTTCAAATGACCAAAATCGTCCATCTGAAACCCCTAAATCGCAGAACTATGTTCGCTGTCCAAAACTAGAAACTGAATAAGAATCTGGACTTGCAAAATTCGTAACTAATTAAACATTCAGCCAAAAATTATGAATTACCACTTTCTGGAAAGCTAACGAAATCCTCCACAATTTTCTAGGAGACAAAAATCCCAGATTCTACACAATTCATCTCCGAATCTTCAGTGCAATGCAGACAGCAGATTAACCGATCTTGCTAAACGAATTTCTCCCGACTAGAAATTTTTAATGCCCTCTCTAATCCGGGCTCTAATCTCTACTAACATAATTGGAAAACAGAGGAAATAACCAGATCGTTACCAAATGATAGACACCAAAACTTCGATCTAATCCTTGCTTTCCCTTCCCTTCTCTTCTCTTTCTAATCTTTTCTTCCGTTCTTCCTTCATTGGCAGCACAACAGCACCATCCTTTCCCTCTCTCTCTCCCCATCTCTGTCCAATGCTTGCAGCAGCACTAGCCAGCAGCACTCACGTAGCCATACATGCAACCTCTCTCTCTCTCTCTCTCTCTCTCTCAGACACACACACATACACAGAGGAAACATTGTAGGGAAAACTGCATGCTACAACTTCTTTTGTCTCTATCCAGCATGCAGCATGCAAGGAGGAGCCGCAGGCCTGCACATGCAGCATAGGGGCTAAAGCACTGCATCCAATCGGCATGGGCAGCATAGGGGCTAAAGCTAGCACTGCATCCAATCGGCATGGCTAAAAAGCACAGCATGCAGATGCACAGGAGGAAGCTAGTAGACACACAGGGGAAACAAGTGGATGCAAGCGGCAGGAAAACAGCTGGCGCAACGCAAGAGCAAAGGTGAGCGGCGGCTAGGGTGCAGGGGCAAGGAGTTGCCAGCTAGGGTTTTAGGTGCAGCCAACCCCTCTCTTGGACCTTGGGCTGAAAGCCCACCTTTATTTCCCTCTACTTTCTGAATTAAATCTTTAATTACTTTCTCTAATTTGTCGAGTACACAAATAATTAAACGGGATATTACATTCTACCCCCCTTAAATAGAATTCAACCCCGAATTCTACTCGTCGTTCTACTCGAAAGAACAACCACAACCGAAATAAAACAACAGTTAACGCCTATCTGACGTGAACAACTCTGGAACTGCTCGCGCACATGAGACTCCAACTCCCAAGTCGCTTCTCTCGAACATATGGAACCACATCACAAATGATGGATACCAACGGCTTACACCTCAGCACTCGTCTCGACCTTCACAGGTTCTCTCTACACGCAGGACTCAAAGATATAGTCCCACTCGTTGGCCAACGGCTTTAACGAAAACCCAAGCTTCGGACTGCTCAGGTACTCACTCAGCACCAGAACATACTACACAATGCGTACCTCGCGTATGAACCCGAGACGGCCATAGCGATACGCCAACTTCCTAATCCCCACAACTGTCCAAAACAAACCAATGTACCCTGGGCCAACTTCCCCTTTGGTACTAAAGCACACAACAGGCTCAACACACACGGAACTCTTGTCCCATTTCTCAATCGATTCTTTTTATCTTAACAAGGAGCACCTCCTTTAACCAAGAACACACAACGAAACTCGCTTTAAACACCTCTTTTATAATCAGAACCCAATTGAAAATAACAAATTCTCAATGCAACCATGATATGGCAATTTTACCCCAAAAAGGGTCAAATTCAAAAGCGGAAATTCATCATGAAATCACTTCCGCTTTCCAAGTTGGCAGTTTACAAATAAACGCCACAAAAGCCAAAAGACAAACCATTCAAATACCCAAATCCACTATTTCCTTTATGCTTTCTGAACTAATAAGGGCCACACATGCTAACATAAAGCCAAACTCAGATTGTGAAAGACATCCGTCAAAACACATAGCTCAAACGAGAATCAAAAAACATTTCACTACTTAGGGAAACATTATTTTTCTCAGTTTCTCTTTTAAGGATAAAATTCCTCTCAAACTTTCGAATTCGAATTCATCACATACCACACGAGCTCAAATCTCTTAGATTGGCATCCTCAAAACTATACTCAAACTGAAATACATCATCCACACCTTTGTAGAGAGGCTCTATTAACCCCCACCGAAACACTCTAGACAACTCTTTCTACTGACGAAATTAATTAGACAGATGGCACCCATGCACCTCAAAATAGATCTCACGCAATCACATCACCTCAACTTTTAAGAATAAACCACTCAGAATTCTCAGTACATACACTCATGTACTACATAAAAAAAAGATCTATCAATGATCATCCCACTGTTCAAAATACACCCTTATTCAATTTTCTCTACACATAATCATGGAGCGACTAAAAATCTAGCATAAAAATGCAAAGCTCAAATTTAACCCCAAGACCTCTACAATGAACTTCTCATATAACAAATAGGAAAATCCTCAGATTAAATCCCTAAAATTCCCACAATTCCAACATTCTCAATCATTAACATCATCATGAATCACCCACACAACCTCACAATATTACCCGATTGCGTTACTCTATAAAATTGATCAAGATTTCCATACTTTCGATAATTTCCAACATTTCAACATGAACTAACGTTCTGGGATTACACTTTACCATAGATTCTACTTAGTCATAACACTAATCAGTTCTTTTTACTTCAACGACAATCATTCCATTTGAATCAAATTTTCTCCAAGAGTTATAGGTCAAAACCAATTCATCTTCTACTACTCCTCCAATAACTCGGTACCAAAATCTCACCGCTACATTTACCTGACCACCACCAAACAGTTGCCAGACTATACTTTAATACTTTGCAACACAAATTTGATGATCTTTAGAAAACAAAAGATGAGATCACAGTTGAGGGCACATACCCCTCAAAAAAGAGATTATCAAATCTCAACCAATAAGAATAAGACATTGCTATTCAAACTCGAGAACTCTTGTGCAGGAAAAGCAGAATGTTTATGCACGCTTCAATTAAATTGCAAGTTACAAAACCTGACACCAATCCTCGAATACTCCTACTACAATCTTTCCTTTAACACAGAAAATAATCCTTTGATTACAACAACACTTTGCCATCTCGAACAAGATAAGTTCTGAAGACCAAACCACAAGAACCACTTAAGAACCAATAAAATCTTTCAACACGTTATTTTTTCTCAGAATAGTTTCAACTACCACATAAATCATGAGATCCAAATGATCTCAATTGCAAAACTCAAAACATTTTTATTTACGGGATATCATGAAAAGCAAGCAAATTATTCTCCTATTAAAGGAATCAACATCACCCTCACAACCATACACTGTTAATCTTTCTAACATCATATAATGCACTCCTGGCATGAACCAACAAACCTTACTATACCATCATCAACCTCTCCAAGAGAAGCACATTAACTTTTTTTTTCTAATAGGTTGCAGTACTCAGCTTAGTCAAGAGAATATGTAATGCACAATCCACATTATCGAAGTAAACCATCTGTTAACAGGGCATGCTGCCCAGGTCACCCTCGTAAAACACACATATATAGATCACCCTTAAATTTCAATCATTAACCTATTAGCAATGCTTAACATCAATTTAGTGCACACCAATTCCAATCTAGCGATCATCATAGACATTTAACGATTATTCAGTCATGGAAGAATTTGGTTCTTTCTCTATTTGCATTCCCACTAACAAATATAAGATCATCAAGCAGAAAATTAAAGAAAACTTCCATATTATTATCCACTAAGACAATAGGCAAATACATCTTTACCTCTCCCTTCCTATACAGTTAAATTAATCTATTAAGATAAAGTATTCCAACAGGTTTAGCAAACTAAACATTTTTAATAATCAACCTTCTCATCAAAATATACTATTATCCTACCACTCCACCATCATGTAAACATAGATCTCATTTACATCCTATCAGTTCACCTCTTAGGGATGCTCAACACCATACTTCGATACATAATAATTGCACCTAGCAATTACATATGATCAGTACATATCCATAAAAGATAACTCCAAGATTAATAGCCATTTTGATGATAATCTAACACCTTCTGGACTCAACCATCCTAAAGGGTTAGACTAACACGTTGGGACCCGCAAATCCAATCTACCCCAAAAGTTTACTCAATATATATCACCCATAGTGATCAAACTAATTCACCAATGTTCCTTACTTTTAATAACCCTTCTGAATCCATTTAAGTGTGGACATACTCTTAGTCACTACCCATCAGGTAATTACTTTATGACAACATCAAATTAATCAACTTCAATTCCAATGATCTGGGTTAAGACCAATCATGTACATGCTACAGATCCGACTTGATAACTCATACCTTAACAACGATCTTCTATGTTTACCACCTCCCGTTTAAACATAGTAAGACGTCGCAAAAGAATTTTAACTCCTTTCAAAAAAAGAGGCATTAAATTTCAACACTCGAAGTAATCTCAAAAGAAATACATAAAGCCAAAGCTTCCACCTGTTAAAGAACTTGCAACAGAAAACTTTCTTTGTCCAAAATATCAAATGAATAAACGTGTCATGTTTCTAACAAGAAAGAGTAGAGGCAACCATGGAAATTTCAATCTCGCCATTGAACAATGTTCATGAGTAGCAAGAGCAAATCAATAGTCGAAAGAGCCAATAATTACTCCATAACCCAAATAAATACCAAGTGAAATCCCAACAACTACCTTGAAACCAATCTCCCAAGCAAATTCATCATTCGCAACTATACCCAGAATTGGTCGGAATCAAACTCAAGAAGAGAAACAACCTTTCTTATAGGCATGTCATAAGTATTCATAACTAATTCATAACAGCAATGCTCAAAGCAACATAACGAAAACGTAAATGCAATGTTTGACCCATTCCCATCTTACTGTGCACAGTGTGTCAATTTAATATTTCAATTACCACGAACCTAAAGCCCGCTCTGATACCATCTGTAACACCCTAGCCCAAAATCCACTCAATGCCTAGCCCACCGTGGGGCGGACCCGCGCACACATAGCACCCCTCTTACACTTTCGTCCTTACTTCGTCTAAAAGGGTTAACCCGGAGGTGCTAAGTTTGGACCCAATAGGCATTATATACTACTACAACTCACTTTAGACAAGCAATATGGGACTAATCTGTGACGACCTCTCCTTGAGATATACAGCAAAGGTCCGGGTGGACCATTTTTTTTGAGCTGCGGTACTACCCGAGGGAGGTCTTCCGGGACCTCCCAGGAGGTCTTCAAGACCTCATGGAGGTCTTGGCTAACATCCCGCAGGTGGCACCTCTAGGTATATCATCAAGGAGGTCCGACAAGATCTCCCAGGCTAAGTCCCGTAGGACCTCCTGGAGGTCCTGCCCCTGTGCACCGAGCTAGTCCCAGGAACAGATTGGCTAGCTCGCACAGATCTAACACAAGTGTAATCAAATCCATACAACAAGCTCAAAGAGAGAACAAACCGAAATAATACATATATTAACAAGTGGCCTTATGGCCAAGGTTAGTACAGGGGTGCCACTCAAGGCTAACAACAAAAGAGAACAACACAGCGGAAACAAAAACATAAACACAAGGTCCATTCGGCCAGCCCACAGGCTACCAAGTGGAGGACGCCACCCATCACAAGAAGGTCTTCAAAGGTGCTCCCCTCCTGAGAGCACTGGACCACCTGGAACTCCAACCTCTGCTGATCAAAACAGCAGGGCACAAGCCAATGAGTACTTTGAATGTACTCAATAAGCCATGGGTAAGGTATGCAAGTAATAATCATGCACGGCTTGAGAAAGTGAGCTGTATGGTTAGTTTGCAGAAAGCCAAGTTTGACAGTAAATAACATAGTAGATTGCAAAGCTCAAGCTAAGAAAACATAATACATAAGTAACTTTGATTTTCAAAGGGGACAGTGAGCACCCGCTCACACCTAAGGCACCAACCCAAACCTCTCTGGAGCACCCACTCCAGAGCACCACAAGACCAGCCCCTGGACCACTTTGTGAGCCAGCCATGACCCCTCTGGAGCCGGCCAAGGTCTCTTCGAGGTAAAAGCCATGACCTCCCACCGAAGCGCCCAGGAGGAACACAAGTTCACAAACAGAATTCTACCCCTCATTCGAAATCTTCGGGCATGTCCATAACCGAGGACGCGGCTATTCGAATAGATTTACACTCTGCCGAGGTGTACAACTTTACCCACAAGAGGTAGTCGCTTGATATTTCACACGTTACCTTAGACATGCGAATCAAGTGGAGACCACCACCGGGCTTTTACAAGGACCTGCTCTGACTCAGTCACCATCATTAAGGTTTCGCCATCACAGTGTGCGTATAGCACCCGGTGGCCCCCTTTTAAGCCGTGGTGCGCTATCAGCACCTCATCACCCTTGGAACCGAAACAGAGTATGACCAATTATTACACCCGGTCCACCCCATAATGGACATGTGGTTGCACGGCAAGGCCCAGATCAATGGCTCCCAAGGTTCAGTCCTTAATTGTTGCTCAGGCAAGGCTTCCACAACCCCAATGTGACCCCGATCTCTACAATTCTGGGGCACCCAGGTGACTCCACCGCAACAACAAATGGAGCCCCCAGGTGACTCCATCGCAACAACAAATGGAGCACCCACTACTCGCCTCTGGCCAACTTGCCCGAGCATAAAACAGTTTTGGGTTCAACCTGGCCAAGACCACCCAGTCCTGGCACTGCAAATTTTAACAAAGTGGTCTCGCACCACAGACAACACAACTAAGGCTTTAACCCTAGTTGCTTATCAATGGCACCAACCACAGTTCCATAATTCAATAGTCAAGATTAAGCAATATTGATGATTCATGGGGAGACCAGCGTTTACAAGAGCATGGCTAAGCAAAATCGATACCCCTGTTGGCAATAACAAATAAAAGGCCAACTAACAGTACCCATCCTATGTTTTCAAGGAAACATGTCAACATGTAGATTGCCAAAGTAACAAGGAGACATAAAAATGGGAAGGTATTTAACTAGAACCCAAACCATTTTATACAAATAGCAAATGCAAGTTTAACAAATCAAAATACTTTTGCAAAATGGTCAAGGGTCCCACGACTTGCCTTCAATGGCGAAGTCATTGAAGCTTCAACCCGGCTTTGGATCTTCAAGCTCCTCAAAGACCCATTTAAATCTACACGCTGTAAAGAAACCAAATCAAAGAAAGCAACTACAACCGAAACCGAAAAGCACACAGCTCAAAAACCGAAAGGAAAGAGAACCACTAAGGAAGAGGTCCAAAAAGGAGGGAGGTCCAGACCCAAGAGGTCCGAACCCAAAAGAGCTTGGAGAGCTCTCAAGAACAGAGAAAACCGAAGAGAGGCTAAAATGGCGAACAGGGAGGAAGTGGACACCCCCTGGTGCTCTATTTAAAGGGGAGAGGTAAACAGAAGCACCACCAAAAGGAGACGCCCAGGTTCAAGGCATCAGTACAAAAGGTACACTGCCAAAGGGTACGAAAAAGGACTAGAACAGCCCTAGAAGTGACAAAAGCAAAGAAAGAGTACAAAGGTAGGTGACAACATTTAATGTGATCTCAACCCACATTAAATGTGCTAAAGAGAAAGGGACGGAAGAATAGAGAAAGTGGGCAAGACTGACAAGGGAGCCAGTCAAAATGGTGAATAGCTTGGTCAAAGAGGTTGACCCAAAAAGGAGAGGCCCACAGGGGAGGTCCTGCGAGGAGGTCCAAGGTGGACAAGGAAAAAGGTCTCGAGGAGATCCTGAAGACAAGGAAGTCTAGAGGAGGTCCCAAGACAAACAGGAGATCTTTATGACAAAAGGTCCTAAAGACCACAAGAAGGGTCTGAGGACAGGGGGTCCTAAGACAAGCAAGGAGGTTTTGACCAAAAGAGGTCTAACCACAAGGGGGGGGTGTCTAGACCACACAGGTCTAAACACACAGAGAGAGGAGGTCTAGACCGCAAGGGTCTAAACACAAAGAGAGGAGGTCTAGACCAAACAGGTCTAAACACACAGAGAGGAGGTCTGAACCTGAAAGAGGTCCAAACACACACACAAGAGGGAGGTCCCATGGACAGGAGGTCCAAAAGACACACAACGGGGAGGTCCTTTGGACGGGAGGTCCAAAAGACACACAACGGGGAGGTCCTATGGACGGGAGGTCCAAAAGACAGACAACGGGGAGGTCCTGAGGACAGGATCCACAAAGGGCAGGTCCTGACGGTCAGATCCTCAAAGAGCAGGTCCTGACGGTCAGATCCTCAAAGAGAAGGTCCTGACGGTCAGATCCTCAAAGAGCAGGTCCTGACGGTCAGATCCTCAAAGAGCAAAGGGAGGCCCGCGGAAACAAGGGTGTGCGGGAGGAACAAGGGTCGTCAGATCTTGATCGGACGGAGCAAGGCAAATGGGCCGTTCGAACCAAGCGAACGAGCCAACTCAACCAAGCCGTCTGATGCGGATCAAACGGTCCTAAGGCAAGAAGGGCAGAACTCAAGCGGTACGACAGCAAGAGCCAGCGGTGAGTCCAAACACTAGGGAGGCCTAGGCCTAAAGAGGTCTGGACCTTCCGATCCAAACAAAGAGGAGGTCTGGATCGTTAGATCAAACACCGGAGAGGTCTGGACCCTTGGATCAAACAGAGGAGGGATTTGGATCAAACAGAGGAGGGATCTAGATGGTTAGGTTCTCAAAAGGGGAGGTCCTAACGGCCAGATCTCAACAAGGGGGAGGTCTGAGCGGTCAGGATCTCCAGAGAGGAGGTCCTAACGGCCAGATCTCAACAAGGGGGGAGGTCTGAGCGGCTAAGATCTCCATAGAGGAGGTCCTAACGGCCAGAGAAGGTCCTGAAGGACTCGGGGAGGTCCTAAAGGATACAGGTAGGTCTATTCGACCACAGGGGAGGTCCAAGCAGACAAGGGAGATCTATTTGAACGCAAGAGAGGTCCAAATAGACAAGGGAGATCTATTTGAATGCAGGAGAGGTCCAAATAGACAAGGGAGATCTATTTGAACGCAGGAGAGGTCCAAACAGAAAGAGATTCAAACCAACAAAAAGGGAAGGTCTGGACTAAGGGAAGTCCAAACAAAAGATACAGGAAAAGGTCCAAAGACCAAAGAGGTTGAAACAAGAAACCTGAGCTGGTCTAAACTCAAAAGAGACGACATGGACCAACAAGAAGGGGATCCGAGCAACGAAAGGTCTAGCTCAAAGGAGGTCTGGGCCGACAAGGAGAGAAAGAAAGAGAAGAGGCACCCAGACACAGAAGAGGTCTGGAAAGGAGAAACCAAACACAAGGGCACACAGAGCAGAAAGAGGGAGAAAAGGGAAAACTCCAGCAAACAGCAAAAGGCACCGAACAGATTTAGTTCAAGTTTGGTTTAGTTAATTAAAGCTCTTCTGAAAACTCAAGTTAAGCTTTGAACTCTCACCAAAACCAAATGGTTATTTTTGCTTTTAAAACTACAGCAACTCTGGACAAACGGGACGTTACAACCTACTCCCCTTAAAGGGAATCTCGACCCCGAGATTCGGGCTGACTAGGGAATGGGTTAGGGAACCGGGTTTCACTCACTCTTCCAATAACTTTCTCTTTGAGTGAGACAAAACCAAACTACCAATACACTGACCAGAGACTTACCAGGGAAGAGATCCTGAGCCGGTTGGGCTTGCTCCACAACTACGCGATTCACTTGCCCCCTTGCCGCCGGAACCGGAGGTCTGATGGCTTGCCTTGAAGCTTGGGGAGGGGCTTGCTTCCATTGCTGACGTTGAGGACAATACTTGGCAAAATGACCCCATCTTTGGCGGTTGAAGCCATCGACACCTTCAACATACCGTGTTCTGGGTCATTTTGTTCTTTGTCGAACTCCGGAGTATCTGAATAGGGCGCTGCTGCAGAGGTCCCGAACACAACAGGAGGTCCCAAGAACTGGTGTTGTTCAGACATCCTGGTTCGCTGGGGAGATCTTTGATAAGTTCTGGGTTGTGACATCTTCCTCTTGAATGTCTCTGCAAGTTCTTTTCGGGATTCTTCAATCAAGAAAGCCTTGTTTAATAGATGCTGAAAATCTGCATAATCTTTGCCAATGACTCAGACCTTCAAACTGGGGTTGAGTCCTCGCTTGAACTTCTTCTGCTTGGCATCATCTGTGGCAATATCCTCTGGAGTATAGCGTGCCAGCTGAGTAAATTTGTTGAGATACTCACTTACTGACAAGCCTCCTTGCTTTAGCTCGCGAAACTCGTTCTTCTTCATTTCTATCATCCCATCTGGTACATGAGAATGGCGGAAGGCTTCTGAAAACTCAGTCCAAGTGATGCTCTGGTGGTCTACATGGGCGGCACAAAAGTTCTCCCACCACTGCCATCGGGCCTTCAAGTCGGGCGAAGTTACATACAAGACTTTTTCACTGGCCGTTGACTAGGCAATGGCAAGCTTCTTCTCTGTTAAACGCAACCAATCATCAGCATCCAAGGGCTCCGAGGAGCTAGAGAATGTCGAAGGTCGGGTCCTCAAGAAGTCCACCAATTTTGACTGAGGAAAAACTGGAGTTGAAGGCTGCACGGCAGCTGCCTGACTGTTCTGGTTCACCAAGGCGAGGAGGGCAGCAGCTGTCTGACTTTGTTGAGCCATCATCTGATTCATGTTCTGCATCATGGCACTCATCATTTGAGCTTGGGCTGCCATAAACTGCCCCAAACTCTGCTCTACAGGTGCTGCTGGAGGAAGAGGTGGTGACAAAGGAGGATCCTTTGGCTCATTCTGACTTGCTGATTGCCGAATCTGAACCATCTTCAAGAAGCTTCTCTAGTTTAAAAGATGAGAAAATCAAGCACAAAGGCGAGAGGGAAAAACACCAAAGGTGAGTTAAGACAGAGGGAGACAGATGGAACAACCTATTCAGGGAGGAGTAGGTTAACCCGAAAAGAACCAACAGCCGAAAAAGCTGCTAAAAAGCGAGAAAACACAACAAGAGGCACTAGATCCGGGACTAAACGTTACCAAAAGGAAAGGGTAGCATGACAACGACACTACTAAACCTAACCTATAGGGGTGGTCCACTTAAAACAAGGCCAGATCGAACAAGATTGCTGAGATGAGGAGGTCATTTTGAGCTTAGAAACAAAGTTCCCAGAAGGGGTAAGGTACAAGAACCTGGAAAGAAGCCAAGGAAAGGATAGATTAAGGGAAGAAAAGAATGAAACAAGTTGAGAACACAACAGAACGAGGCAAGAGGAGAACCACCAATCAAATTTTAAGTTGGTTTGATTTAGAAAATAGCTTTTGAAACAGACTAAAACGATCCTGCTAACTAAGGTTACGTCCTACAGTCGGTATGGAGCTCTGATACCACCTGTGACGACCTCTCCCTGAGATATACAACAAAGGTCCGGGAGGACCATCTTTTTTTTTTGAGCTGTGGTACTACCCGAGGGAGGTCTTCCGGGACCTCCCAGGAGGTCTTCAAGACCTCCTGGAGGTCTTGGCCAACATCCCGCAGGTGGCACCTCTAGGTATATCATCAGGGAGGTCCGACGGGATCTCCCAAGCTAAGTCCCGAGGACCTCCTGGAGGTCCCCCTGCACCGAGCTAGTCCTCAGAATGATTGGCTAGCTCAAGACAGATCTAACACAAGTGTAATCAAATCCATACAACAAGCTCAATGAGAGAACAAACCGAAATAATACATATATTAACAAGTGGCCTTATGGCCAAGGTTAGTACAGGGGTGCCACTCAAGGCTAACAACAAAAGAGAACAACACAGCGGAAACAAAAACATAAACACAAGGTCCATTTGGCCAGCCCACAGGCTACCAAGTGGAGGACGCCACCCATGCAAGAAGGTCTTCAAAGGTGCTCCTCCCGAGAGCACTGACCACTGAACTCCAACCTCTCACGATCAAAACAAATAGGCACAAGCCAATGAGTACTTTGAATGTACTCAATAAGCCATGGGTAAGGTATGCAAGTAATAATCATGCACGGCTTGAGAAAGTGAGCTGTATGGTTAGTTTGTAGAAAGCCAAGTTTGACAGTAAATAACATAGTAGATTGCAAAGCTCAAGCTAAGAAAACATAATACATAAGTAACTTTGATTTTCAAAGGGGACAGTGAGCACCCGCTCACACCCAAGGCACCAACCCAAACCTCTCTCGAGCACCCACTCCAGAGAGCACCACAAGACCAGCCTCGACCACTTTGTGAGCTAGCCATGACCCCTCCGAGCCGGCCAAGGTCTCTTCGAGGTAAAAGCCATGACCTCCCACCGAAGCGCCCAGGAGGAACACAAGTTCACAAACAGAATTCTACCCCTCATTCAAAATCTCTGGGCATGTCCATAACCGAGGACGCGACTATTCGAATAGATTTACACTCTGCAGAGGTGTACAACTTTACCCACAAGAGGTAGTCGCTTGATATTTCACACGTTACCTTAGACATGTGAATCAAGTGGAGACCACCACTGGGCTTTTACAAGGACCTGCTCTGACTCAGCCACCATCATTAAGGTTTCGCCATCACAGTGTGCGTATAGCACCCGGTGGCCCCCTTTTAAGCCATGGTGCGCTATCAGCACCTCATCACCCCTGGAACCGAAACAGAGCATGACCAATTATTACACCCGGTCCACCCCATAATGGACATGTGGTTGCACGGCAAGGCCCAGATCAATGGCTCCCAAGGTTCAGTCCTTAATTGTTGCTCAGGCAAGGCTTCCACAACCCCAATGTGACCCCGATCTCTACAACTCTGGGGCACCCAGGTGACTCCACCGCAACAACAAATGGAGCCCCCAGGTGACTCCATCGCAACAACAAATGGAGCACCCACTACTCGCCCGCCAACTTGCCCGAGCATAAAACAGCTTTTGTTCAACTCGCCAAGACCACCCAATCCCGCATCGCAAATTTTAACAAGTGGTCTCAAGACTACGCATAACACAACTAAGGCTTTAACCCTAGTTGCTTATCAATGGCACCAACCAAAGTTCCATAATTCATTAGTCAAGATTAAGCAATATTGATGATTCATGGGGAGACCAGCGTCTACAAGAGCATGGCTAAGCAAAATCGATACCCCTGTTGGCAATAACAAATAAAAGGCCAACTAACAGTACCCATCCTATGTTTTCAAGGAAACATGTCAACATGTAGATTGCCAAGGTAACAAGGAGACATAAAAACGGGAAGGTATTTAACTAGAACCCAAACCATTTTATACAAATAGCAAATGCAAGTTTAACAAATCAAAATACTTTTGCAAAATGGGATCAAGATGGTCAAGGGTCCCACGACTTGCCTTCAATGGCGAGCTGCTGAGCTTCAACCGGGGCCACTGGATCTTCAAGCTCCTCAGCACCCACGAAATCTACACGTTGCAAAGAAACCAAATCAACAAAGCAACTACAACCGAAACCGAAAAGCACATAGCTCAAAAACCGAAAGGAAAGAGAACCACTAAGGAAGAGGTCCAAAAAGGAGGGAGGTCCAGACCCAAGAGGTCCGAACCCAAAAGAGCTTGGAGAGCTCTCAAGAACAGAGAAAACCGAAGAGAGGCTAAAATGGCGAACAGGGAGGAAGTGGACGCCCCCTGGTGCTCTATTTAAAGGGGAGAGGATAACACAAGCACCACCAAAAGGAGACGCCTAGGTTCAAGGCATCAGTACAAAAGGTACACTGCCAAAGGGTATGAAAAAGGACTAGAACAGCCCTAGAAGTGACAAAAGCAGAGAAAGAGTACAAAGGTAGGTGACAACATTTAATGTGATCTCAACCCACATTAAATGTGCTAAAGAGAAAGGGACGGAAGAATAGAGAAAGTGGGCAAGACTGACAAGGGAGCCAGTCAAAATGGTGAACAGCTTGGTCAAAGAGGTTGACCCAAAAAGGAGAGGCCCACAGGGGAGGTCCTGCGAGGAGGTCCAAGGTGGACAAGGAAAAAGGTCTCGAGGAGATCCTGAAGACAAGGAAGTCTAGAGGAGGTCCTAAAGACAAACAGGGAGATCTTTGAGGACAAAAGGTCCTAAAGACCACAAGAAGGGTCTGAGGACAGGGGGTCCTAAGACAAGCAAGGAGGTTTTGACCAAAAGAGGTCTAACCACAAGGGGGGGGGGGTCTAGACCACACAGGTCTAAACACACAGAGAGAGGATGTCTGGACCACAAGGGTCTAAACACAAAGAGAGGAGGTCTAGACCACACAGGTCTAAACACACAGAGAGGAGGTCTGAACCTGAAAGAGGTCCAAACACACACACAAGAGGGAGGTCCCATGGACAGGAGGTCCAAAAGACACACAACGGGGAGGTCCTATGGACGAGAGGTCCAAAAGACACACAACGGGGAGGTCCTATGGACGGGAGGTCCAAAAGACACACAACGGGGAGGTCCTATGGACGGGAGGTCCAAAAGACAGACAACGGGGAGGTCCTGAGGACAGGATCCACAAAGGGCAGGTCCTGACGGTCAGATCCTCAAAGAGCAGGTCCTGACGGTCAGATCCTCAAAGAGCAGTCCCGACGGCCGATCTCAAAGAGCAGTCCCGACGGCCGATCCTCAAAGAGCAGGTCCTGACGGTCAGATCCTTAAAGAGCAGGTCCTAACGGTCAGATCCTCAAAGAGCAGGTCCTGACGGTCAGATCCTCAAAGAGCAAAGGGAGGCCCGCGGAAATAAGTGTGTGCGGGAGGAACAAGGGTCGTCAAATCTTGATCGGACGGAGCAAGGCAAATGGGTCGTTCGAACCAAGCGAACGAGCCAACTCAACCAAGCCGTCTGATGCGGATCAAACGGTCCTAAGGCAAGAAGGGCAGAACTCAAGCGTTTTGACCGCAAGAGCCAACGGTGAGTCCAAACGCTAGGGAGGCCTAGGCCTAAAGAGGTCTGGACCTTCGGATCCAAACAAAGAGGAGGTCTGGATCGTTAGATCAAACACCGGAGAGGTCTGGACCCTTGGATCAAACAGAGGATGGATCTAGATGGTTAGGATCTCAAAAGGGGAGGTCCTAACGGCCAGATCTCAACGAGGGGCAGGTCTGAGCGGTCAGGATCTCCAGAGAGGAGGTCCTAACGGCCAGATCTCAACAAGGGGGGGGAGGTCTGAGCGGCTAAGATCTCCAGAGAGGAGGTCCTAACGGCCAGAGAAGGTCCTGAAGGACTCGGGGAGGTCCTAAAGGATACAGGTAGGTCTATTCGACCACAGGGGAGGTCCAAGCAGACAAGGGAGATCTATTTGAACGCAGGAGAGGTCCAAATAGACAAGGGAGATCTATTTGAACGCAGGAGAGGTCCAAATAGACAAGGGAGATCTATTTGAACGCAGGAGAGGTCCAAACAGAAAGAGATTCAAACCAACAAAAAGGGAAGGTCTGGACTAAGGGAATTCCAAACAAAAGATACAGGAAAAGGTCCAAAGACCAAAGAGGTTGAAACAAGAAACCTGAGCTGGTCTAAACTCAAAAGAGAAGACTTAGACCAACAAGAAGGGGATCCGAGCAACGAAAGGTCTAGCTCAAAGGAGATCTGGGCCGACAAGGAGAGAAAGAAAGAGAAGAGGCACCCAGACACAGAAGACACTACTACAAAACAGGCTATAGTAGACGCCCCATCATAGACGGTTCCTTTGGAACCGTCTGTGTTGGGTCAGTCCGAACCTGCGGCTGGCGTGGAACGACTATCACAGACGGTATTTTTTAAAACCGTCTGTGATAGTCATCTATCACAAAACGGTTGATAAATAGAACCGTCTGTGAATTATCACAGACGGTTCTATTCACAAACCGCTCGTGATAATCTCTAATCACGCAGCGGTTTTAGGTTACAACTCGTCGGTAGTATCACGCGGTTCTTATTTAGAACCGCTCAGGATATTTGTTATCTGCTGAGCGGTTCTTATTAAGAACCGTCTGTGATATCCTATCTACACCTGCCACATCGATCCTTCGCCAAGATCGCGGCCGGTTCATCGCCAGATCGCCGCAGCGGACGCTCTCCGCCATCGCCGCTTGGAGCAACCCGACCGGCCCCCTACCGCTGGCTCCAGATCAACAAACCTACACACTTCAATACCGATGGGATGAGGAGCTCTTACTATGGGCAAATAGATATAGTAACTTCACCTCCAAACTTTTTTTTTCATTTCGGAATTTTCATATATATAGCCATACAACATGGCCAGTCACTTACAAAAAGATTAAAAGACTAGAAACCTATCTAGTGGCGGAGGTAGGTCGCTATCTCCGCCTTCAATACTTCAGAGGGCGGCGGCGTCGGGGCGGACGGTTCATGATCGAACGAAGCTCGAATGCGCCCACTCACGACGCATTGCTCGAGTGTGTCCCAAGACCCTCGGATCGTTGAACTAAGAAGAATTGAGCCCATAGGCTCTCTTCTCTTGCTTGAGGGTCTCGGCACGTCGACTCGACGTCACGCCTCGACATAATCAAGTGACGACAAGCCTCCCGGAGACGCAACGTCGTTTTGGAGGACCATGTCGACGACACGGTAAACTCGCCGAAGTGGGAGATCACCGGAAGACACGGTGGAGGAGAATGTCAAGACGGCGGAAGGTGGCCGTCACCCGCTTCGGCAAATTCTCGGACATAGGAGTGAAGACATTGTTGAAATAGTGTTCTTCCAAGAAGACGATTCAACGTCACAATGAGAGAGGTGCGCAGACAAAGGCGTGTACGTAAGAGGAGGCAGCCATTTCTTTTTTGTGGAGAAAGGGATCAAGGAGGTTGTGTGAAATACATTGTAGAAGGGACACATCTATATATAGAACAAGTTCTAAAGCCGAACGGAGACGAAGAGATATTTGGGGAGTCAGAGCGACGCTGGAAAATGAAGAGATGAAGCCGCGCTGTGTGATCGTGAGACGAAGAGACACATGCAGGAAAATGAAGACGAAGAGACACGCGGCAAAATGAAGAGAGTTATCACAGACGGTTCCGTAGTATATCCGTCTGTGAAAAGGAATCACAGACGGTTCTATTTAAAAACCGTCTATGATACGTCATATCACAGATGGTTGTATTTAAAAACCATCTGTGATACGTTCCATATCACAGACGGTTCTTTTATAGAACTGCTCGTGATATATATCCTGCAGCGGTGCCTCGTTAGAAACCGTCTGTGATATACTTTTTATAAGGCGGAAACGCTAGGTTTTGCTCTCACTTGTCACTTCCTCTCCCGCCCCTTAGGCTCTCGCGCTGCTCGCCTCCTCTAGGGTTTAGGGCTCGCCAGTAGTTCACCGCCGACTACGACCTCGGCGCCGCCGCCCCCGACCTCGGTGCCGCCGCCCCCAACCTCGGCGCCCTCGACCCAATGCCTTCAACCTCGTGTGCCTTGCCCGACCTTGGCGCCCGACCTCGGCGCCTTCAACCTCGGTGCCGCCCCGACCTCGGCGCCCCGACCTCGGCGCGCCGACCTCGGTGTCGCCGCCCGACCTCGGCGCCTGCTCACCTCCTGGTCAGAAGCCCGACGTCGCCGCCCGACCTCGGCGCCGCCCTCCTCCCGTGTGGGCCTCCTCCTCAGACCGGCTTTTCCCCGCCTGTCCTCCTCCCGTGTCGGCCTCCTCCTTGCACCGTGAGTTCTTGTGCGGCATCCTCTCTCGTGAGTATTGCTCCTCTGTGGCGCTCGCTTTGTTGATCAGTGGGCTTTGTTGACATGCTCGTGATGAACTTTGTCTTATAATCGAGATTGAATGTGATAGTTAGTTCATACTTGAGCTCTATTGTATTACTTGCTACCGTCAATATCATCTATCGTTAATTGGTTACTTTGCTGAGCTCATCGCTCGCTGTAAATTGATCTGGGCTTTGTTGACATGCTCGTGATGAATTCTGCCTTATAATCGAGATTGAATGTGATAGTCGGCTCATACTTGAGCTCTATTGTATTACTTGCTACCGTCAATATGATGTAATGTTAATTGGTTACTTTCTTGTTGAGCTCATAGTTCTATTGCAAATTGATCATTCTATTGACTAGTTTGTGATTATTCTAGTAGTCTCAGATGAGCTCATTCAACTTTTCATTTGCCATCTTGATCTCTCGCAATCAACCTCTATTTTGACTCGAAGTTTAATCTGTTTTGCTAATGCTTGAGATCATTTGACGCTTACAAAGTATTGTTTAGAGCTCATAGTTTCAATTTATATTATCATATTCATTTAATGAAGAGTATAGACAATAGGATTGAGATGGCAAAGACTTGTTCTTTAGCTACTCTCCTTTCGAGAGCACATAATATCATCAATCTAGAAAGAAAGTTTTACTTGATTCTATTTTGTTTCTATGTCTTCATTAAAGGCTAGTCTTACGTACATGAAGCATTAAACCTTTGCTTCGTGGATTAAGGAGTGTTAGGAGTGTTAGAATAGGAGCAGGAGGCAAGAGCCCTATAGGATTAAACCTTTGCTTAGCATTTCCTTTGTCGATCCTGACACACTTGAGTGTACCTTTGTTTCGTGCCAATCCTCCAAGGCACGAAATGATGGTACACTCAAAGGTGTCGGCCTCGGTGAAGTAGGCTCTGCAAAGTTTTATTTGATTCTATTTTGTTTCTATGTCTTCATTAAAGGCTAGTCTTACGTACATGAAGCATTAAACCTTGCTTCGTGGATTAAGTAGTGTTAGGAGTGTTAGAATAGGAGCAGGAGGCGGCGAGCCCTACAGATTAAACCTTTGCTTAGTATTTCCTTCGTCGATCTCGACACACTTGAGTGTATCTTTGTTTCATGCCGCCCTCCACAAGATGAAACAAATGACACACTCCAAAGGTGTTGGCCTCGATGAAGTAGGCTCGGGAAATATGGGCTCGGGCAAAGTTTTATTTGATTCTATTTTGTTTCTATGTCTTCATTAAAGGCTAGTCTTACAGACATGAAGCATTAAACCTTTGCTTAGCATTTTTTCGTCGATCTCGACACACTTGAGAGTACCTTTGCTTTTGCCAATCCTCCAAGGCAAAAGCAAATGGTACACTCCAAAGGTGTCGTGGTCGATGAAGTAGGCTCGCAAAGATAGGCTCTGCAAAAGATTTGTATCACTAGTTTCTATCTATGCAAAGATCACAAGATCAGTGGGCTTTGTTGACATACTCTATGATGAACTCTGTCTTATACTGAGATTGAATGTTGTAGGACCGGAAAGGCGACTAGAGGGGGGGGTGAATAGACGCTTTCTCTATTTTTCACCTCGATCGAACTCAACACCACTTTCACTCCAATAGCTATAAAAGCTATGAAGATCTATATACAGGCACAGCAGATGACCTGTGTTGAATCCGATCAAAACACCGAAGCAAAAACCTAATCAACTAAAAGCTGCATCAAGCACATCAACAATGTTTCAGTCGAGTCAAAACAACAGCCCAAGCTAATAAAAACTAAACAGATCGGACACAGCAAGGAAATAAATAGTTCTGAAACAGTAATCGCCAGATCTGGAATTAACTCAATGGGATAACAAAGCACTACTCATATGCAACAATGATGGTAGCCACATAACATGGAACTTGTAACAACAAAACAAACAGTGGCTTCAATTTTCTTTTCCAGGCTGGACAGAGCTGCTGATTTTTCTCACTTAATCGATGGATGTGCAAAAGCAAAGAAATTACCGCTTTTTTTGATTGCTCGATTTTTCCTCCACATGGCAAAGAAGAAATCAAGCATAGCATCAAAGAAAGCAGCCACAGGATTTTCTTGCCGCCGCAAGCTCCAGATTGTGCGAGCTCTCAACAGACACCGCATGTCATGAACCTTAGTTCATAACGGGGTAAACACCGCCAGGAAGAAGGCCGGACGGCGTCGGCTTGGTGAGATGAGAGATTAGACTATAGACTGGGATGATAGAACCTTGGGAGGGGGACTAGATCAATTCATCTTTCTTGCTTGCTTAATAATTGATACATGCTATCCCTTTTATAGGGACGATCCGACTTAACCCCTAAGAAACAATCTCTATTTCTAAGGAAACTATCTCTATTAGATGGAATATATCTCTAAGGAAGTAAACCTAACTAACAAGGAAACTAACTATTCTTATCTCTATTTCCAACCACTAATGCATCCGTGGGCCCGCCATGAACAAGACGCCGCACATAAGACATCGCCAGATCGCTCACGCTGCGGAACAAGATCGCCCATGACACTACTCCTCCTTTCGCATGACATACCGCCCTCGAGTGTGGTGGCGGCCATGGCTGAAGCCCTAGGAGACCCCATGTTGACGAGAGGTTGCGATGACTACATAAGTCCTTGGAAATCATTGCCTCCATGTGCGGTTGCGACAAACTCACCAGTTGCTGTGGCAGGCATGGTAGCAACCTGGCGGCGTCAAGCAGTAGCCATGGCGCATTTCGGTCGGGCCACGACATGCTCTGGCGGCTTAGCGACAAGACGTGGCAAGACCGTTAAAGGTTTTGGCTCGGCCGTGGCGAGCCGGCGATGCCACGACAAAGAACCGGCAGAGTGCGGATCGCCACAACAGGATGCGACAACGCCGCGACAGGTTCCGACAGCGGCAATGTGGTTGCTGGAAACGCTGCCTCCTCTTGTTGCGCCTTCTTTTCCTTCTAATCCACAATCATCTTCTCCAAAGTGGCATGCATGTCGAGGAAGATGGCCGCGATCTTCTTGTCGTTGTCGTTGGTACTCATGGCCATCTTGTTGGCGTTAGCCTTTATCATAGCCAACGACTCGACGACAGGTCTGTTGGTCTGATCTGTCGCTATAACCATGGTAGCAGAAGCTATGGGAAGGGATCGACTGCTCTGATACCAAGTTGTCATGAACCTTAGTTCATAATGGGGTAAACACCGCCAAGAAGAAGGCCGAATGGCGTCGGCTTGGTGGGATGAGAGATTAGACTATAGACTGGGATGATAGAACCTTGGGAGGGAGACTAGATTAATTCATCTTTCTTGCTTGCTTGATAATGGATACATGCTATCCTTTTTATAGGGATGGCCCGACTTGACCCCTAAGAAATAATCTATAAGGAAACTTATCTCTAACAATCCAATCTAATAATAACTTGCCTAACTAATAGATAATACCAAACACCTAATAGATAGATTCCTAAATAATAAATCTTTCCTAATAATTGCCGGCAGGTACTGTTCACGCGTGAACAGTAACGCGTGAACAGTGATATTGCCCATGACAAGTGTCATGGGCGGTACTGTTCACGTGCGTGAACAGTACGCGTGTACTGTAGCGGTGCGTACTGTTCATGGCGGGCCCACGGATGCATTAGTGGTTGGAAATAGAGATAAGAATAGTTAGTTTCCTTGTTAGTTGGGTTTACTTCCTTAGAGATATATTCCATCTAATAGAGATAGTTTCTTAGAAATAGAGATTGTTTCTTAGGGTTAAGTCGGATCGTCCCTATAAAAGGGATAGCATGTATCAATTATCAGCAAGCAAGAAAGATGAATTGATCTAGTCCCTCCCAAGGTTCTATCATCCCACTATAGTCTAATCTCTCATCTCATCGCCGACGCCGTCCGCCTTCTTCCCCGGCGGTGTTTAATTCTGCTATGAACTAAGGTTCATGACAACTTGGTATCGAGCAATGATCCCTTCCCACGACTTCGCTACCATGGTTATGGCGACGATCGCACCATCGACCTACCGCCGAAGTCGCTATTATGATAAAGGCTAACGCCAACAAGATGGTCATGAGTACCAACGACAACGACAAGAAGACGGCGGTCATCTTCCTCGACATGTATGCTACTTTATAGAAGATGATCGCGGATGAGAAGGAGAAGAAGGCGCAACAAGAGGCAGCGACGTTTCCAGCTACCACAGTGACGCTGTCGGAACTTGCCGCGCCACTCATCAGATCCCCGCCATGGTGTCGCCGGTTCGCCGCGCCTCGCCAAAGTATCGCTAGGCCATCGCGACGCCGCTAAGGTTGTTGTTATGCTCGCCGCTGAAGAATCACGAGTTTGCCGCAACCGCGCGTGGAGGCAATGATCTTCAAGAACTCATGTCGCCATCGCAACCTCTTGTCAACATGGGGTCACCTAGGCTTCAAACCATGGCCGCCACCACACCGAGGACGAAATCGCGAAAGCGAGGAGTAGTTGTCATGGGCCAATATTATCGTTTACGTGTTATCGTTTCACGCGTGAACAAGACTCGCCCGCAATTATTAGGAAAGATTTATTATTTAGGAATCTATCCGTTAGGTGTTTAGTATTATCTATTAGTTAGGCAAGTTATTATTAGATTGGATTGTTAGAGATAAGTTTCTTATAGATTATTTCTAGGGTCAAGTCGGCCATCCCTATAAAAAAGGATAGCATGTATCCATTATCAAGCAAAGAAAGATTAATTAATCTACTCCTCCCAAGATTCTATCATCCCAGTCTATAGTCTAATCTCTCATCCCACCAAGCCGACGCTATCCGACCTTCTTCCTAGTGGTGTTTACCCCGTTATGAACTAGGGTTCATGACACCGTATTTCTCCAGAGGAACCGGTCTCTTTTTTCTACGGCATCGAGCAGCAAGAACGCATGAGAACAAAAGCTGGTGATCCGATTTTTACTGGAGCTAATTTCTATCAGAGGAGTAGGCCGCCGCCGCCTAGCGCATCAATCCAAAACCGAACAGCAAAAAGATCCGAACTTAAAACAGGAACCAATCAGATTTACTCACTGCACCAAAAGAGTACTTCAAATCAACCGAATTAAGACAAGGAAGAACAACAACTGCCACTTAGACAAATTCACTACAAGCCGCTCATTCTAAATGCTACCGTCTGGAACTCAACTCCATTTCTTGATTAAGCTGCCGTCTGAACCTCCTAATTTTCTGCTCAGGGACAGCCCGCTCAAGTCTGTTTCACCCCTGGAACCGGCCGCTGGTTTTTGGGCGCACAGGCCGCCGCCGGCCAGATCAACCAACAGAAGAAAACTTGCGAATCCAAGCTGACAAAAACTGGTTTAAGCAGGGCAGCTACACTATGCAGATTTCACGTACAGAGCTGCAAACAAAAACAGCAAAGTGCTCAGCAAATAAAAATCCGGTCACAGCAGTCAATCTACCAGATCCGACACGCAGCAAGAAACGGTAAAAAAAAAAAATCTGAACTCAGTTGCAAAACACAGAAATCAAGTCGGATCGATTTGATAGCAGGACACGGTTTTTCCGGGGCCAATCCAACTGCAAGCCGCTGTGGGTTCCTATTTTCTACTGGCAGAGCACCGGCCACCGCCTACAGGCTCCTGATTTTCTAGCTGCAAACAGCAGTCGCCCAGGAGTTCTGAACTTTCCAGGAACTGGTTTTCTACAAGCCGAGCATGACAAGAACAGCAGCACGAAAACAGCAGCACCGAACCAGCACTAAAAAGTTCAATGCACCATTAAATCAATAAAACACTCCTGATCAAATAGAGATTCAAGATAACTAAAAAGAAGGGACGGCAACCAATACAGAAACTGCAAGATCTTAAAAGACTCGATGGAATAACAAAGTTGCAGTTTGTGCGGGCGGACACAGAACATCGAGACCCGAAATCACAAATCGATGAAAAAGCAGCAGATCAATCCATTCGATGCAGCGGCCGACAATAACGTCTCTTTCTCCAGAGCAGTGGCCGCCGGCCCTGCTGTTTCTCACGGGGCACACCACGGCGCTGCCACACACAGATTTTTGCAGCAAAGAGCCGGCCGCCGCGGGCTGCTAAGCATCAAGAACAGGAGAGACAATAAAATAATCGGCAGCCAAACTCTGATTTCTCACAAGGCGCGCCGCTCAATTTTTCAGGGGACAAGCCGCCGGCCGGATAAGGTTTTTCCTGGAGGACCCAGACGAGGCAAAACGATAAAGCAGCCACTACACAAAACTCTTAATTTTGTGGCTACAGGGAGTCGCTACCACTCCAGATTTTTCTCTCTGTTACGTGCTACAAGGGCGCCGCCATGAACTCCAAAAACGCTCCAGCTCCAGATTTTTCTATTTTGTCTCCAGGAGGCCACCACACATAGGCTCTCCATTCTCTTAGCAGCCCCAAAACCTAATGTCCCATCCAAAAACCTTTTATAGGGCAGCCTCTAACCCTAATAACCAAATAAGCTTCCGTTAAGGCCCAACATCAACGGAACACACACGCACGCATCTTAAAGCGCCGTCTTCATCGTCGATTGATCTAAACCGCTTTACCATGCGCCGACCCGCGCCACGGCTTAGTCAAAAGGTCACTAAGACGGTATTTGGTAAAATTACCAAAATACCCCTTCTCGATCATTTCCAAAAGACCGAGTCCACAGATCATGAAGCAATCAATTGCTTCGCCACGTGTAGGTTGATCAACGGCTCCATGTCATCAAGTCTCTCCCGTCCAGATCCCATCGGCACCACTGAACACTTGCAACGACTCCCACGCCGCTTGATCCAATTAGTCGCACTGAACCGCCCGTTCAGTCATCCTCGTCCATTCTGCGCCATGCTTGAGTCACTTGACCTCACACAGCATCTATGATCGTTCTGGACCTCAGCTCTCCAAGCTTAGTCCCGATCCACTCGCCGCTGACCGTCATTGACCCGCAAGCCACCTACACAAAGAATAGACAAGCAAACACGAATCCGGAACAAGTTCTTCACAACGTGACCCACGTTAGCCAAAACATGCAATATGCAACACATATGCATTATCAACAAGGATATGACCTATCCCAAAATCAAATCACCATTTATATCAACATTCAAGATAAAAAGCCGACCGCCACCGACCGACAGAATCAAACTTTGTCGAAAACGCGTGAAACTTCAAACCAAAAGCCACATTGCCAATTGTTTCATCATCCTAAGATCATGGGCATATCCCCATGATATCCACAATCTCCCCCCTTGATGAACACATTGGTAATCTCTCAGAAAATGTAAGTTTGTGGTTTGAAAAGTAAAATACTTGTAGTTTTCGCGCAAAGGCACAACTTGGTCCATTAGCAAGAGAAAGCTATGGAAAAGACCAAGCTGGCTCCAGAATAGCATAAACAAGTGAGATACAGCAAAAGAAAGCAAGAAAGCTTCCAATTCCAGATAATCGACAAAAATCTCACTTAAGGTCCATATGAAAGAACAATTGTTCTATTTGACCTTTGATCATTGTGAGTCTTCAAGATTTGCAATTCAAGTTCAGAAAAGGCAATAAGACCAAAAGAATGCAATATGAATGCTCTCCCTCACTATGATCATCATTTTTCAATTTCTCTATTTCTCTCCCTTACAAAACTTCTCTCCCATAACCAAAAAGCTCTTTATTAACATTACATTTTCGCTATATCTTCTCCCCCTTTGACAATAGATTCATCAAGGAATCATCCCTTCCTCTCATCCAGAGATGACAAATGCACAAGAAAGGAAGAAGCAAAAGAAAGAGCATACATGAAATGCAATGGGGTGGCTTCATTTTTGTTTTGATTTTTCAATTTTTATGTAAAAGAAGCTTTGGAGATTACTCAATTGAACAGGCTAGCATTTCTACCATTACTCAAGATACAACAAGCCTGACAAAGCTAGCAAGATCATATTAAGACATATATAGCAAAGCTAGGCTAATGAGCTCAATATATCACATGTTGTTGGGTAAAATTAAGCAATTCATCAAAATTAGCAAGTTCAACAACAGGTATCCTAAAGTGATAATGGCCTTGTCAGAATATCAATGTGAGATCCAGAAGCTAGCAAAGACCATCTTAGAGACAAAAAGTCCTGAATTGAATCATTTAGCTCAAGTTTTTGTCAAAAGCCCAAATTCTCAACTATTTTTCATTTGCAATGAATATTCAAGTTGATAAAAGGTCTATCTTAGTAAAGAAGATCCTGGACTAGGAGCCATCCACAATCTCTTCCTAAGCTTCAACCAATTTTGACAATTTGCATTTTAGCCAAGTGCTAGATCTCAAGCCTCACTACGACCATCCCAAGCAACAAAAGCTTAAAAGAGTGATCTAGGTCATCCAAAACTCCCCCTGAGTTCATGCCTAGTACAATGGTAAGCCGTCTCATGAGAAAGAATTGGTGAGATCAGTTTTTTCGCACAAATGAGATCATTTTTCATTTTGCACAAGGGCTATTTTAGATTCTTTAGTGAACTGAAAGCTCAAAGATATTCAATACTAGATTCCAGAGCTAACAAAGCAATTTTGACAGGGCCAATGTCACAAAAGGATCACTAATTGTGCAACTAGCTAAAAGATCCACAAATTGCTATTTTCAGTTCAAGTTAATTAACAGTTCTAGCCCAATTAGCAAAGACATTGCTGCACATGTGAAAGCATGATAATTCTAGCAAGTCAAAGAACTAGACACAATCTTGAGCAAGAATTGAAATACCAAAGCTCAAGAGGGTAATAAGCAAAGCTTCAACAATTAAAAGACAGAAGCGGTAAAGCTTATATTACAAGTATCTTTTTGTAATTTTTATATGTATGCAATATGATACAATGAGATGCACAAAAGACTTAAAAGCCTAAAAAGATCCAAAGAAGATACCACTTGAAAAAGGTATCGGAAAAGATCCACAAAAGTTCAAATGAACAAGGAAAGTTCAGATGAACAGAAAAGGTTCAGAAAAGAACTAAGAAAGTTCCGAAAAGAACCAACTCCCCCTCAAACCAACCCATAGGAATAAATTATCCCTTACTCGCATCTCAAGGTGGCAAACCTTGTTGGATCTAAAAGATTTGAGGGGATCTGCCAAAAGTGTCAAGAACTCCACAAAAACTAGCACAAAGACCTCAAACTCCACACGATCTCTAGGGACAGCAACTCAAAAAGCTAGGGAGCGAAACACCAACACCAAAAAGCTTACAGGCAACTCAAAACCTACTAAGACAAGTGATTGGGAGACAAGCTCGACCTAGGCTATGAGAAAAATGCATCCTAGCAAACCATAGTGTTGGCCGTAACAAAATATTTGAATGTATGATAAGTCTAATGGCGATGGAGGAGGATTTCTCCTATGATATTTATGGCGAATCCTTTTGTTTTGATTGTCCTAGTTTCAGGGATGAGTCACTTTTGGAGCCCGAGGAGAAGAAGCCCAAAGGACATATGCATGCAGCCTTTTGAGGATGAACATGATGGAGAGGATTTTGATGATGAGCCTTTTGATGATCATGATGATTCTTCCGAGGACGATCCCCTACTCAAGCTAAGCAAGGTGAGCAAAGAAAAACTCATTGATGGCTTGATTTCATATGAATACAAATTGCATACTCTTAGGAAGAAAATGAAATTGCTAAAAAGAGAAAAGAATGATTTGTCTCATGAGCTCTCCGAATTGAAAACCTCCATGAATGCTTATGATTCATTGCTTGTAGACATGGAGAACTTGAATAACTCTTTTGCATGCCTAAAATCTGAAAATGAAACATTGAGATTAAATGCTTCTATACCATGTGATTCTTGTATTGCCTTACATCATGAACTTGACAATGCTAAGTTAGAAATAGGCAATCTTAGTTCTATGGCTAGAAATAATTGTGATTCTTGTGTAGGCATGCTTGCTGATTTTGAGAAGCTTAAATTGACTAATTCCTTTCACCTTGAGCAATTAGAGAATGCTAGGGCTGAGATTATTGAAATTGAAGCTAGGCCTTGTAGCATGTGCTTAGAACATGAAAAATTGCTTAAGGATGGTTTAGTCTCTTGCAAGAATTGTGCTTGTTTAGAAACTGAAATTGATGCTTTGAACTGCATGCTTAATTCGAAAGCATCATTAAATTCTTGCACTTCTTGCATTTCATTGAAGAGCGAGGTTAAGTCTTTGCGCGATGATATGAGCGCCAAGTCATGTGACTCTTGTATTTGCCTTCACTCCGAGGTTGATGTTTTTAAGATCTCTCTTGCATCTTTGCATTCGGAGTTGGAGTCTTTTTGTGTTAAACGTGAGTCACTTGATGTTGGTTTTTGTGGCATCGCTTTGGATAGCTCTTCTTTGGTGAGTTCGACTCTTTCGGACTCTTCTTTTGTTGTCCAATGGATTTCAAAAGACAAATGTGCTTCTTTCTCAAATGGTACTAAATCTTCAAAAAAGAAGTACCATTGCACATTTTGTAAGAAGAATGGACACACTCTTTGGTTTTTCTTTCGCCGTTTGAAACATGAGCGTCGAGTGCGTCGTCGTACCTCTAGGAACACACATAGCCTTTCTCATGGCATGTGTGGGTCTAGTGTCGATACGAGGACGAGTCATGATGCTAGTTCTTCTAGGACTTCTTCTTTGAGCCATAATGGTGCTTCGTCCTCTCAGACCGTGTCTACTATTAGACCTTTACACCATTGCTCATCTTGTGGGAAGAATGGACATCATGTGGATTTCTGTTTTTGGCGTGCAAAACTAATGCGTCGAGCTCATGCTTCTAAGTCTCCTAGTGGGCATAGTCTTTCTCATGACATGCACACTAAAGAGCCAAGCACGAAGACTCGATTTGTAGATGGCTTCTTTGACACCTTTTCTAGTGGTGTCGGACAGCACCGTGGACATGGTTTGCATAGTTTTGGTTTTGGTCCACGAGCTGCCCTGAGGCAGGATTTCCGCCGTTGTCCAAGAGGTGAATCTTGTTTTGTTCATCGAGATACTCACCCACGGCGAGATTGTGTGAGTTCTTTTGATGCTTCTGTTGGTTCTCATCTTGGTGCTTTCAAGCAAGGCCATTGCCGCTTTTCTAGAGTTGGACCTCGTTTTCCTCATCGAGCTGTCCACTCGCGACGTGTCTTCAAGGATGAGATTGGATCTTCTTGCATGAACCATCATTTGCATCATGCTAACTCACATAATGTTTCGACTGCTTCTGGTGGTGGTGTGTCCAAGGTTTGGGTTCCCAAGCATTTGCTTTCTACTTGAGCTCTATTGTATTACTTGCTACTGTCAATATGATGTAATGTTAATTGGTTACTTTCGGTTGAGCTCATAGTTCTATTGCAAATTGATCAGTTCTATTGACTAGTTTGTGATTCTTCTAGTTGTCTCAGATGAGCTCATTCAACTTTTCATTTGCCATCTTGATCTCTCGTAGTCAACCTCTGCTTGATCGAAGTTTAACTGTTTGCTAATGATTGAGATCGCTTGACGCTTAACAAAGTATTGTTTAGAGCTCATAGTTTGAATTTATATTATCATATTCATTTAATGAAGAGTATAGACAATAGGATTGAGATGGCAAAGACTTGTTCTTTAGCTACTCCTTCTGAGAGCACATAATATCATCAATCCAGAAAAAAAGTTTTACTTGATTCTATTTTGTTTCTATGTCTTCATTAAAGGCTAGTCTTCTGTACATGAAGCATTAAACCTTTGCTTCGTGGATTAAGGAGTGTTAGGAGTGTTAGAATAGGAGCAGGGAGGTAGCGAGCCCTACAGGATTAAACCTTTGCTTAGCATTTCCTTCGTCGATCCTGACACACTTGAGTGTACCTTTGTTTCGTGCCAATCCTCCAAGGAACGAAATATATGGTACACTCCAAAGGTGTCGACCTCGATGAAGTAGGCTCGGGAAATATGGGCTCTGCAAAGTTTTATTTGATTATATTTTGTTTCTATGTCTTCATTAAAGGCTAGTCTTCGTACATGAAGCATTAAACCTTTGTTAGCATTTTTTCGTCGATCTCTGACACACTTGAGTGTACCTTTACTTCTTGCCAATTCTCCAAGGCAAGAAGCAAATGGTACACTCCAAAGGTGTCGTGGTCGATGAAGAGTATAGACAATAGGATTGAGATGGCAAAGACTTGTTCTTTAGCTACTCTCCTTCCGAGAGCACATAATAGGAGCAGGAGGCGGCGAGCCCTACAGATTAAACCTTTGCTTAGCATTTCCTTCGTCGATCGACACACTTGAGTGTATCTTTGTTTCATGCCGTCCTCCACCAAGATGAAACAAATTACACACTCCAAAGTGTCGGCCTCGATGAAGTAGGCTTCCTTAGAGAAGCTAGTGGATTAAGGAATGTTAGTACTCTGTATGAGCTCATTCAACTTTTCATTTGCCATCTTGATCTCTATAGTCAACTTTCTGTACTTCTTCCCTAAATTAATTGTTTCATATTTATGCCGAATTATTTATGATTATTTGCTAATATTGCACATGTTGAGCATATTATTAAGTTTAAATGTATATGTTAATTTGGGACACTTGCAATCCATTTTATTGCATATGTAACTTATATAGATAGCAAGTAAGCAAGATGGCAGAGGCACCATCTTCGCCGCCGTCACCGACGCCGCAGATGGAAGAGGCGCCGACGAGGCCGCCGTCACCGTCGACGATAATGACACCGTCACCGAATTTAAGGAGCAAAGTGCGGCGCACAAAGCTCTCCAGACACAAAACACTCACCCGCACAGACTCGGCACCGCTGGGTACGCGGGTAAATACGAGGAATGGGCGGTGGAGAAGGAGAACCCGCTTCTTCGATGTCACGCACCGCTGTTCCCTAAGTGGTTAAAAGCGAGGGCAAAAGTCTCGCCTTCGGGCAAGATCTCCTTCACAAACCCGCAGACTGTGAAGTGTCCCAACGTGTGGTAAATATGTCGAACTACTAAGTTGTTAATAAGTCCATAACTTCATAGTGCCTATAATAACATGATGACCTCTTGCAGCGTGACTTGACTGCCCAAGCTTCCCAAGGCTCCTTCCATGCAGACAGGGAGAATGATATACTATCTACGGCCTTGGGAAACAAGGAGCACCTGGTCGCACGCGAGGCCTTGGGGTTAACGTATCTTGGAGTCATGGATTCGCGGACGACTACTACACGTATAGGACTAGGAAGAGATCCAAGGCCGAGCACGACAACCAGTTGGTACAGATGATTACTAACCAATTTCAAGTAGAGATGGCAAGATTATGAGTCAAATGGATATACTCATGAGCCGGTGATGCATAAGTCGCCTCGCTAATTCGGGAGGCGATCCTCCTCGACGTCGGAGTAGCGTCGGCGTCACAAGATAATTGTGAACATGACGACGTCCGATTACCGATAGACGACATCAAGGTAACGTACATCTATGGAATGCACCAAAGATAGACCTATAGGACGCCTTAGCTAATTATGATCATTTTGTAGGAGCCGACGCCAGAAGCTCCAAGTGAGGATGGATGGGTCCTTTGTATTGAGGTCGCAGCAGGATGGTGTATCCATACGAGGAAGGGGTAGTGCAAAGACGGTGCCCACCGGCGACGGCACGCCAGGTCCGTGGATATGGTACATGTCAATTTCCGAGCCGCCCCGTGAAGATTTGCCCGAATGAAGAGATCACAACACTAGGGATGCCGCCTCTCTTTTATCCAAAGGCTCCCAAGAAGGACATCGCCTCGACCCAAAGAAGGCTGCGATCCGACACGACCATTCCTCTCCAACGGACCTCGATGACTCCACCTCATGTTTCGCCTCATAAGGCCACCTCTTCGATTCCCGTGGAGAAGACGCCAAGGAACAAAGAAAAGCGCGCCGTCAGATCCGCTCCCGAAGTCGTCTCACAAGAAGACGCCGCCAATCGCTAAGGCCAAATCGAAATCGACGAACGCATAGGCGCCCTAAGTCCGGAAGTCCGCGATACCCGGAACTACATCATCGAAAACCATTGTGCTCCGACGCAGATAATGCACGCCGATATGCTTGTCGCTTTGCATGCCCGGTACTTGGAGAAGACCCAAAAGAAGGGTGCGATACTAGAATCACCGCCGACACGAGGACAAGCATTTCTTCAACGGACGAGGTACTTCGTCGGGCTTCAATGACTTATTTGAACTATTCAACCTCGCTGGCCTCGACGCCTCGCTTCTACGATGTTGGACATCGTAAGCGCGCATAATCAAGTTCTACATTCATGTAATACCGATAAATATCACAACTCATTGCTTATGTATAGATACATACCGAAAAATGTCCGGAATGGAAAGAACCAAATGGGTTTCTCGACCCACATGTGGTATCGTTGTAAACCATCCAACAAGACTCATCCTTCATCGAGAAATACATAACGAGGTCATTGCTTCATCGATTTAACATGAAGTACATAGTGGTGCCCTACAACTAGGGGTAAGTGTCACTACTTGCTATACAAATTTCATTTGTACTTTATACGCAAAGACTAACTTAGGTTTAATGACTATAGCGACATACATGAGTAGGTACCATCGATCCTTTTAGTTATTATACCCAAGAGGAACCATGTGATATACCTTGATTCCCTAAACCGCAACAAGCACGACTTCAGACGTTCTAAGAGGAATACTCGAGAGGTATGCTCATTTCCTCCTTACATAACTCTATTGTAGTCTTCATTTGTTTGAAATGGCCGAGGATAACCTTTTCGAATCATGTAGGTCGTTCATCAATTATGTTGCCAACAAAGGAATATACAATGGAAAGAGCGCTCAACTAACACACAGGATGGATTTTCCCAGACGCTACCACACGATAATCCTATATCATACTTCATAATAACGCGTCTCGAACCGACTATACCTATATATGTAATTCTATTTTTGCAAAGGCCGCCAAAGAAAAAGATGATGAGTTATGTGCAATCTACGCCTACTATCATATGCGCACTAATCCTTAGAGCTAGGAAGAAGGATCCCGAGGTTTGTCAATCTCAAATAATTATTTCCTAATTATAAATTTATATATATATAGCTTACCACTTTACTCTTAATTGGTAGCGATGTGTCTTGGATTTACAATGTGATTCACTCGCTATGAAGAGATTAAGGACATTCGAGGAAGCTCGCACCTTTATCAACACGAAATCATTAACGACAACGGAGAGTTTCAATTGCCGCCAACCCGAGCATCACCCCACTAAAACCTCTCAACGCAAAACAATTGTAATCCAGTTGTAACTATAGCGACAATACTTGAACAAATGCGATCTTTTGTAATTTATTTTGAGTAATGATCACTCGAGTTGTCATGGCTTGAATCTGCTTTTTGTGAATGCTTGAATCTGCTTTACGTGAATGCTTGTTTTCAGAGGGCATGGCTAGCAATTCCCGAGGCTAGCCAGAAAACAAAGAAATTGTGGGCGGGGGTATGAGCTATCACGCACGGTTTTTCTTAAAACCGCTCAGTGAAGGCAAGTATCACGAGACGGTTTTATCAAAACCGTCAGGATAGAGAATATCACGACGGTTCTCTGAAAAGCCGTCGTGATATTCGTAAATCACGCACGGATTTTATTTAGAACCGCTCGTGATATTCTCCTATCACTGCACGGTTTTTATTTAGAACCGCTCGTGATATTCTCGCATCACGACGGTTTTCAATTGAAACCGCTCAGTGATATTTTGCCTTCACGCACGGTTTTTAATAAAACCGCTCGTGATATTTCGATCACAGACGGTTTTTACCGCCTCGTGATAATATCATGTTATCACAGACCAACAAACATAGACGGTTCGGAAACCGTCTGTGATGACGGTTTCGAACCGTCTGTGATGTCGCTTCCTGTAGTAGTGAGAGGTCTGGAAAGGAGAAACCAAACACAAGGGCACACAGAGCAGAAAGAGGGAGAAAAGGGAAAACTCCAGCAAACAGCAGAAGGCACCGAACAGATTTAGTTCAAGTTTGGTTTAGTCAATTAAAGCTCTTCTGAAAACTCAAGTTAAGCTTTGAACTCTCACCAAAACCAAATGGTTATTTTTGCTTTTAAAACTACAGGAACTCTGGACAAACGGGACGTTACATAATCCCACCACATGACTCCTCATGGGCCACATGGGCCGCACTACGAGTAGGCCGGGGTATTACAAATTAATCCAAAATCGAATGTTTTCTAGACTACAAAATGCTTTTAACTTTGGAAATTCATAAGTAACTCATGTGAACTCCAATTGAGGTGAACCAAGTTATTTTGGTCTTATAATTTTATTTTCTATTTATCTATGCAATCCTTATCTCCAAACATGATGAGAAGGGATTCATTCTCACTTGAAAAGAAACTCCGAAACAAAAACTGAAGTAAATGCTTCTAAAAAACCCTGGGAAATAATTTAATCAAATACTAGATTAATTATCTTGAATTAAAATATTTCTTATCAAATTTATAGAAATCAGTTTGACCTTAACAAATTTGTATGTCCTTATTTAAACCTAGTCGGTTAAGAATTTTAAATTAAGTATTTTAATCGTGAACAGTATGTTTTCAAAATTTATATTTGATCTATATCATCTCAGTAGCTTCTCTAAAAAAATTTCATATTTTGATAATTTTATTTCCTATTTTTTAACTCCCTACTTAAGCGTCAATCATATGAGTTGCTCGCGAGCCGTTGGATTTGAATTGGACTGTCCAGATCGATTGGGCCGTTCGGACCATCCGAACTCTAACGTGATCTGGACCGTTAGATTTTAATCGGGCCGTCCGAACAGCTTACTCAATCAGGACTGTCTAATCGCAATCGGACGGTCCAAAATAGAATAACTTCAAAAATGCATAACTAATTCATAGTAACTCCAAATCAAGTGAAACCAATTTTGATAATTTTATTTTTAAGTGAACTTTAATTGGGAATAGGTTTCAAACTTATCTCTATCCCAAAAATTATAGTTTTTGGAAATTAATCCAAAACCGAATGTTTTTTACACTACAAAATGCTTTTAACTTTAGAAATGCATAACTAACTCATGTGAACTCCAATTGAGGTGAACCAAGTTATTTTGGTCTTATAATTTTATTTTATATTTATCTATGTAATACTTATCTCCAAACATGATGAGAAGGGATTCATTCTCACTTGAAAAGAAACTCAAAAAGAAAAACTAAATTAAATGCTTGTAAACAACCCTAGGAAATAATTAAAGTAAAGAAAATTATCACAATTGGTTTCACTTGATTTGAAGTTACTTTGAATTAATTATCACAACCACCGAGTCGTAGGAGGTTGTGTGTGTTGTGTGAAAAAGGAAATGATCTGTGTGTGTTGGGTGTGACAGGGTGGGTTCCTGTCCAGGTTCTCCACTCCGAGGAGCATCGGTAAGTTTTCTCTCTACTGATGACTCCAACACAACATATGGTTTCCATCGTACGGGCGACTCGTAGTTAATACACAATATTGGAATGGTCTCGTAGGACTGTCTCCTTTGGCCTTGTCACTGCATAAAGCTGTTGTCAAACCCGAGATTGAAGGATCCCAGATTCTCTGTGTTTACAACACTAGTCCAGGAACAGCTAGTGTACACAGTTTACAAATATGGTAACAAGTCCACATCACGCATTTTATTCATAATATCAGAGTATTTATTACAAAAGGGCACTTGGCCTAAAGAAAATTACAGCGGAAAGCAAAAGATAGTGGTAGACCAAACGATACACCACAGGCAATCGTTTGGGGGCGCAGCCTAGCCGTCCAAGTCCTCCTCATCCACGAAGTACTCCTCCTCTAAGATTATTTGCAATAAGTAAGGATGAGCATAACTTCCGTGCTCGCAAGTTACACCCAATAACAGAATATAATGCATGCAAGGATTACAAAGGAAAGCTTATAGGGTTCATTTTGCATAAAGCCATGTTTCTTTCAAATATTTATGCTTAGTTCCAAAGCAGTTATTCTATAACTAAAATTCATTTTATAAATTCTCAAGTTTTTTACTAGGATAACCTCCATATAAAATATGGTGATGGATACCCTCCTATCACATGGCTAACCGCCCCATTTCCCAATTGGATAAACTATCCAAAGCCATTTGTCCAAATCTTTTGTAAACCAAAACCAAAGTCTAACTTTGAGTGGCAAATGCTAAACATGTCCATGACCGTGGACACGGCTATTCGAATAGTTTTACACTTTGCAGAGGTTGTACAACTTTAACCACAAGAGATAATTTGCTTTTGATGTTGGCCAATACACGCTTCCGAAGGCGTGCGACTAAGCAATTATCACAAGGTCATTACAATGCTCTACCCTAAAGTATTTATGCCCGCTAAGGTTTCACTTCTATTGGGCTGTCCATCCTCCAGAAGCCCCATCTTGCGTCAGGTGGGAATATTGTCTAACCAACACCCACTCATCAACATGGCACAAATAACAGTAGAGTATTGCAAATAATTAAGCCTAGTCCTGCCCACATAGGACATGTGGTAGTACGGTGGAGTTTAGCAAAAGCGGCTCTCAGACCGGTCCTTAAACAACTTGGGCAACATACCAAAAACCCTGGACTTGATCAATAAAATGATTCAATCCTGTGCATTAACCTGCACCAGCCTGACATCCATTTTGCCAAAGTTTAAACCATCTTTGCTTTTATTTTTGTTTTCAAAATCATTTACAAAAGAGTCCATGGTAAAACAATACCGTGTCTTATTTTTAACAAGAGTTGAATCATTGGCTAAATTCCCCAAATTAAACATTTTGGTCTAAACATGTCTTGGCATAACATTTTCAAATGATCCTAGTTCATACTAATGTATCAACCAAGTTTTATCTAGGGTGACAAGATATTTAGTTCAATACCAAAATTGGCCATACAAAGGATTATAGGAATATCTATGAATTTAAAACAAGTATTTAAATAACTGAATTTAAATAAGCATGCAATACATAATTTAAAAATAGAATTTAAATAATTTTAAATACTGAGATTCAAATATGATCAAAGAATGTAACTTGCCTTGCTCAAAATTCTAGTCGTTGAATAATTCTGGTTCTTCGGATTCGTCGAAATCTAAATGTGAAAATAAGCCAAATTCAAATTGAACTTCAAATTAACTCCAAATGAAATAATTTTAGTTTAGATAGCTAGATTATGATTTTATATAAATTTAGAAATTTGAATCACCTAAATCACAGTTCGTATGAAGAAATACGAGCTCCTGGAAGTTTAAATCCCAAAATAAACCCTAATTCAGATTTTCTAGATTTTTCTTGAATTATTTTTCTAAAGAAAATTCCATTTATTGCGTCAGCATGCACAGTAGCCACAAACAGTTTATGACATGTGGGCCCGCGGTCAATGGACCCAGTCCACGCTTGGTCAATTGTCCACGGTGAACCCAGTGCATGAAACAATAAACGTGGGGGTGATGCGCTGCGCAAGTGCTGACGTGGCGCCACGTTGGCGTTGACTCTGCGGATTGTGCGCGCGTGGCGCTGAGGTGTGTGACGTGGTCGAGCCACGAGACCCATTTACGGTGGCGACGGTCCTTTATGGTCGCCGGCGCTATGCGCCACGGCAATGCGAGTGAGTGGTACTAGGGGCAAGAGGAGAAGACGGTGAACCTGATGCGTAGGGTTTCGACGACGCGGCATGAAGGAGTTGACGGCGGCGAGGTGAAAAGCGGCGGCGAAGTTCGGTTTCACGGCGGCGAGGATGCTCTGGAGGTCTTCGAGGTGAATGAGTGCGCACACCGGGTGGCCCATGCGATGGCGAACACGATGGTGTGGTCAGGGGCAGCGGAGCGTCAGCGACGGCGGCTAATTCGACGAATTTAGGGTTGGCGGCGGAGGAGCTTCACCGGTCGATTCTAGCGGCGAGAGAGAGGTAGAAGGGCTAGGAATTGGGGGAATGAGCTGCGGGAATGAACGCAAAGGTGATGCCCCTTTTATAGGGCTCGGGAGTCACTGAAGCAGCGGGAACATGCGCGGTCGTTTCCGTGCCGACGCGGTGGCGAGGTAAAGAGAGAATTAAGAGGTTTAAGGGAGAAGAAAAGGGTGCCTTGAGTGCATCAGAGAACGTGGGTTTGAATGGCATCAAGTGCGCACGAAAAGGGGGAGTAACGGGCGAGATTAATGAGCTCAGGCGAGGGCAGCAATGGCAGCATCGCGAGGAGGAAGAAACGGGTGAAGATGAAGGTGCTGTAGCGGTGGTCCCACCCATCAGTGTGAGAAAGAAAATAGTAAATTAACGAGTGGTCTTATGACGGTTCGATCGCGATCCAACGGTCAGAAAAGATCGGGACGTTCGGACGTCCGAAAGATTCATTGAAATATGGCCGCTCATTTTTGATCCGACGGCTGCAACGGGTTGCACGGGCAAGTGGGCTGTGCAGCGCGGGAAGGTGGATTGGGCCGGTTGAGATTCTGTAATACCCTGAATATCAAATAGAGAGAATATTATTCGGGAGAGGGAATTTATTCAATTTTGAATTTCTCCTAACAAAGAAAGTATCCAACAGCTGTTATGTAATATCCAGTTTAACATTAGAGAATTAATTGAAATGAGAAAGATATTTAACAGGAATTAAAAAGAGAAATCAGATTTTTAGAGGAGAAATAATCTTGGGCTTTCGGCCCACGTTGTTTGGCCCAAGTGGGAAGTTGGTTTAAGAAGGGGGAAACCAAACCCTAGGAACTGTTTACTATAGCACACGGCCATCAGAGCATCTTGCCATCAGAGCAACTCCTCCCTCCCCGCCGCGCGCCTCCATGTTGCCCCCTTTGCTGCTCCTTGCTGCCGGCCATCGGGAGGAAGAAGAAAAGGGGAGAAAGGAGGAGAAGAGAAGGGCTCATCTTCTTTGAGGCTTGATCATTGTCTTTCCGTGGGTCTACAAGGGTAACGAAGTGTTTTCCCCGCTATTTGTTGATGATTATAGGCGATTTCGATTAATTGGGTTGGATCGTTTTGCTGCCGGTAGACGTTCAATTCTATCCAGTACCTTGCGTGGTTGATTTCGGGTTCTTAGAGACAGAATTCAAGATGTCCTTTCCTAGAGATATTTAGATAATATTTTTAGCTTTCCGTGGCCGCCAAGAACACCTAATTCTGACATACGGATGAAAAGTTATGATAGTTTCATTCTTGCTGTCCAGAATTTTGACGAGATTGATCTGTTAATTTGTCTTTTAAGATATGTTTATGTTAGAGGCAAATTCAGGGTTTCCACCCCGCTAGATTGTTATAGCAAATTTCATAAACTTTCCAGAATGGTAAAGAACGCCCTAATCGGAGTTGTAGATCAAACGTCATGATCTGTTCTTTACTGCTATCCGTTTCATCTGGACAGAATCTGTCTTTTAAGTTCATCTGCCTGTTAGCATTTTATTTTGGCTGAATTGGGTTATCTCGCCAACTAGAATGTTGTAGATATGTTCATTAAGTTTTTTTAGGAATTGGGCTCACCTCGTTCCGAGTCCCAGATCAATAGTTATGGTTTTTTCCGTGCTGCTGTCTAGAATCGTTCCTGTGGTTGTGTTGCCTATTTTCAGAATAGGGTTAATGGTTAATTCTTGGGTGTTCGGGAAGGTGTTGTAGAACGTTATTGGTAGTGTCCCGTACCATGTTGTTCTTATTTCGAGTACTTACTTGTGTAGGCGGAGATGCTTCAGGTTTAGGGGCACCTTCATTGCCTACTAACGCATCGCAACGCGAAAGGCAAGTACTTTGATGTTCTTATGATTAGTGAATGCTGGATGCTTGATGTTCGTATTGTGTTTTTCTGTGATCCATGAGAATATTCAAAGTTTATGTTCCTTTCTTATGTGTTATTTCCATGTGTGGATATGATGTCTTTCATAATTCATATTTCAATACATGCATCCATTTTCAGTTTTCTTCCACGGGAGTGGATTATAAGACCCATCAATTCCAGTATGGGCACGTAAGACCCACCATTCCAATGTGGGTAGATTTGGACACCCGTATGAAACGTTTTTCATACGGTATTTGGATCCCCGTATTTTGTTAAATGCGGGCTTAGGTGAACACCGACGGGTGTGTCACTAGCTATACCGGTATAAGCATGTGTGCAATCCATTCAATTCATTCAATCCATTCATTACATTCATTCGTATATTCATTCGGTGCTATGTTCATATTTGTCAGATGTCCACTTATTCATCAGACTTGCCGAGTCTCTGACTCATTCTTGCTTTGTTTGTTTATTTTAGGTGATCGTTGATGATGGCTCTATTGGGAGGGAGTAGACATGCACTATTTGTTCACTTCACCATCTTTCATTTCAATAATAGGACTTGGTTCAATCCTTCATTCGTTAATTGAGGAACTATAATAATTAAAGTTAGATGTGGTTGATAACTCTCTCTATGTTATGGTTGATTAAGTACTGCTTGTGATCTTCGATCACCCTTTTGATATACTTGCTTGAACTCAAACTATATTCATGCCATGGTTCAGTTAAATATTGATCTATTTATGTTATTAGAGACCTCTTGGCTTCCGAATAGCCAGGATGTTACAGATTCGGCCCAATCACTGTGTTGAGGTTTTTAATTGATTTACCAATTGATTTAATTCAGATAAATAAAAAGGGGCTTAGAAAATAGCAAATAAAATACAAAAATTATGAGAAAATTCACTGAAATTCTCAAAGACATTCTGGACTTAAATAAAATAATTCCAACTTAAACTTGGTATTAGTTTTTGCAAATAAATTAGTTTTGGCTTTAAAGATAATTAAGAAAAGCTTTTAAAAATCCAAAAAATCCAAGGAAAATAATTTAAGTTTTTATTTTGCCAAAAGGGAAAAATTTGGGATGTTGCAACGCCCGCCTAGTCTTGTCATCAGGCAAAGTCGCCTGTGGTCTTGTCACCGCGAAAATTGCCTCGCTTGGTCTTGTCTCTGTGCAAAGTAGCCAGCCCCGTCTGGTCTTGTCATCTGCAAACTAACGCATTACCCGCTTTGTTAGCCTCCTCTCGCGGGCTATAAAATAGGACCACTGGACCCTTGAAACCGTAGGAAGAAGAACCTTCTTCGTCGTACAATAACATACTATGGCAGACGCCGAGGGACCAGTCCAACTGGGGTGGGCAAAGCAAGACCTTCCCCTCGAAAGGAGGGAGGATTTCGGCCCTAACTACCGGTTGATGCCGAACAAGCGTGCTCAACCGGTATGGCCGAATTGCGGACACAGAGAGGACGCTGTCGTGCAGGTCACAGATGGCCCTTTCGATGGCTGACGACATTTCTTTCGATGCCCACACTCTGGGGTACAATTAGCAAATAGTTTTGTTCATGTTACTGCTAATACATCCTCTGGTGAAATGCGACTTTGTCCGCTGGATCGATCCTCCCCATGAACAACATGATGTGATGTACGTGGATAGATTGTGGAACCGAATCTTTGAGTTGGAGGTGCGGATTGACAATCTCAGCGAGCAAAATGATAACCTCCGCCAACAAATGCAGCGCGAGAGGGGCAATGAGGAGGTCGTGAACATAGGAAGTTCCCATGATCCCACATGCTGCTGCGCAAACCCTAGCTACATATGTGCGTGCCATGTCGGGACCCAAATTACAATTCAGACCTTCAGGTTCAAGCGACTAGCCTAGGATCACGCTTAGTGCACACAAGGGTAACAAAGGTGGAAATCGATCCATACAAGCTTAATAATAGCATAAACGAATAATTTTGATTAATAAATAATGGTTTTGACCTTAAGGTCGAAGTTTACAATTATTCAAGCCACGCAGGCTAACAGATAAATAAACGGCAATGAAACAGAACGGCAAGTGGCGCCCCATCGATTCACCACAGTAACCGATCGATCCAGACCTCACGATCAGCACCTTCAAGATACTCGTCCTCGAATGTCGGGCGAAGACTCCTCCTCCGCTTGATTCACAAAACAAGCGTGAGTAGACACCGTATCGCAAGCCACACCACGAGATGCAAAATATACATGCCGCTTTTTACAAAGGAAAGGCATTCTCAGGGCTCTTTTGCATAAATGCGACTTTTGCAATTGAATACAATTAATAGATTGAAAACAGTAAAACAAATAGACAATAATAATTTGACAATTTATTTCACAAAGACGCACACGCCCTAGACAATTTTAGCACATAGTCGGATGATTTAAACCACACGACCTCCCTTCCCACACGCTTTATGAAGATCTACCCTAGTGTGAAATCCCCGAGCATTGTCCATGATCATGACGCGCTATTCAATAGTTTTACACTCTGCAGAGGTTGTACACTTTACCCACAAGATATAATTAGTGTAGCTAGCACTAATCATAACAAAGCATTTCGTACATTCATCTTACTATGCTAGGCCCGGCCCCATACTGCATGTGGTCGCAGTGAGGTTCAGTTCAATGGCGCACATGGTGAGGTCCTTAATTGACCAAGGCAAGACTACCACAATCCCTAAGCACACGACTTATCAAACCCATGCACACAGCTCCACCAAAATAGCACACACTCCCATATCACACAAGATTCCACCACTTGCCTCGGCCCAAATCCTTTTACCACCCGCTGGTTTTAAGTACAACACATGCCATACAACACATAGTGCACACAGCTTTTATCACGTAGTTCCATATTCATTTAGTCAAATTAATACAAGAATCTACATGACAAGTGATTCGTGGCATGGCTAAGCAATCTAATCGACTAACCAACCCACGTTGGTGCTACACTATACCAACTAATATAACTAGGGTGACAAAGAATTTAGACATAGCAATTTACAAGGAAGGCATAACAATTAGGAATTTACATCTACACCCAAAAGCTTTCAAATAAATACTTGAATTAAGATGCAGAATTTGAATTAAAATACTTTAATAAAACCAGAAGCAAAATGGTCAAGGGCATAGCTTGCCTTGAAAAAGGTCTAGGAATTGATCTTGATCTTGAAAGGTCCTTCTTCTTCAACTCTTCCAAAGAATAGTCAAGTCTACTCGCAAACGAGACAAACAAACAAACTAAATAAATAAATAACAAAAGCAAATAACTCCAATAAAATAATTAAAAATCTCCAATAGATAGATCTGGATTTTAGACGAATTTAGAAATTTGAATGGATGAATTTGGAGTTAGGATGCAAAAGATATGGGGTTTCAAAGTTTAAATCTAAAGAAAACCCTAAAATTGATTTTCCGAATTCCGAATTATTTCTTAATGTAAAAATCAGAATATTGCGTCAAGATGACATCAGCATGACGTCAGCCCTGGGAATTTCGGAAAAGGAATAATAAAAGAAAATCGACATGTGGGGCCCACATGTTAGTGGACGCGACTCACGGTGGACCAAGTCCACCGAGCCCTGGTCGGCTGGCCGGGCGCACCTGCTCGCGTGGCGCCGACGCTGGCGCCACGTGGTCGCCACGCTGCGTGTGCCACGGAGGCGATGGCGACGAGTGGAGGGTGACGTGGACGGCGGCAGGGCGGCGTACAAGATCGACCCAATGGTCCCGTGAACGGCGGCGATCTGGTGGCGGTGGGTGGTACCAGAGGGTAGAGGCGTTATTGCGAACCCATCGTGCGGCTCGGGTGGTTTGGGGACTGTGGTGGTGGCGGCGAGGTTCAAGCGGCGAAGAGCCGGTTTTGCTTGGGCGGGCGCTCCGGTGGCTCGTGACGGCGAGGGTTCTCGGGTAGCTCAAGGCGAGGAAGGCAGCGGTGCACTCCCGGAGGCAATGCGTCACCGACGGCGAGACGATCGGAGTTTTAGGGTTCCGTGACGGCGACCAAAACTCCGATTCTTGGCGCAAGGGCTCGAGAGGGCAATTGGTTTGGGGTTTTTGGAAAGGGTCGGCGATCCTCGTGGTGCTACTTATAGGGTCTAGGCGGCCTCGGAGCGACGTCTTGCCAAGCGGAGGTTGAAACCACCGAGAAGGGCTCATGGAGATAAAGGAGATAGAGACGAATTTGAATTTGAATTTTGTTTGAACGAGTCCGGAGGATAGGGCTTTAGAAGCGATCATCCGCGACAAAATCGGGCGATTGCGATATTGTCGGACGGAGCTTCATAGGCGGTAATGGCGACGCGGCAGCGACGCGGAGATTTAAGACCAAGTCGGGACGACGACGTTGCGGGCCCACGCGTCGAGAGAGAGAGAGAGTGCTCGCAAGGCTGCAAGTGAGATCTCGAAAGCGCCCACCCCGATCCAACGGCGAGGAATGAGTGGGCCGAGTGGTCGGGCGCTGGAAAGGAGTTGGGCCGAGAGATTCGCCCACCACTATTCGGAGATTTAAATACCTTTTTCTTTTTAAGAAAATACCGAAATCCAAATAAGCAATGGAATTAGCAAATGAACTTGGAAAAATTCTAGAAAATTCCGTAAAATATATCCAAGCTCATAGGATCCAAATAAAATAGTTTTCACTATTGTTCATGTTGACTTTAGTCATATTAAATTGTTTTGTTACACAAAGTCCAATATTAAGCTTTTTAAATTAAATTCAAATAAATCCAAATGGTGAATTTCTCCCTACTAACTATTCAAAAGATTTTAAAAGCTCTGAAAATTGGGATGTTACATGCCACTACAACGACGGCCAGCCACGTCCGAGGCCCCCCCCCTGTAGAACACTCTATGTGGGTAGTGCGAGGCACTTTCTACCATTAGGCACCGGCGGAGAAGCTTGTACCTCGGTAGTCTCCCCTTCTATACGCAATTATGTTCAATCTCATAAAGCATGTAACTAAATGGTGTTATGTGTTATGTGTGTAAATTATGTGTTAATATAAAACTTTGGTTGTTGTAGTAAAGTTTGACCCGAAGTTTTCAAATTTTCAATTTGATTTCAAAGATTTATTACGATTTTAGAGCTTTGTTTGATTAAAAGTAGTTGGAAATAATGTATTCAAATACTAGATTATTTATAATGAATTAATATAATTTTATAAAATTTTAGAAATTATTTGGATCTCACCAAAATTCAAACCATTTCTCTATTACGCTTTTGAAAATAATTTATTTACGACAAATTTTAGTACTAAACAGTACTAAAAATTATTTTTCCTAAGTCCTATTTGACTCTCTTAACACCCACAAAAATTTTTAGAATTTTTCAAATTTATTTTCTATTTTATCTTGCTCGATCAAATCTACTACTTGTTGGTCACACCGATTTTAACTCAACCCAAACCCGACCTAACTGTTCCGACTGAACCAGTCTTCTTGGCTTGATCGCACCGCCTCCTCGCGCCAATTTTTGTGTGGACCGTCCGATGTGGATCGCACGGATCACAGCGTTTGGACCGTTCGGATCGTGCGAACTCGCCAACGCATCTGGACCGTCCATTGTTGATCGCACGATTCACAGCGTTTGGGCCGTTCGGACCGTCCAAACTCGCCAACGCATCTGGACCGTCCATTGTTGATCGCATGGTTCATATCATCGGTGCTGTCCATTGTGACGGGTCTGTATGAACCGTCAGGAAAATTGCAAAATTTTCCCTCCTAGCCCGCCTGCTGAATTTTTGCAGCGCGCCACGAGACCCTAAAACCCTAAGTCCCAATATTCTCCCCAAATTAAATGAACACAGTAGCAGCCGCCGCACCCATCGATCTGCTTCCTCCCATCGCCCACCTCCTCCGCCCCATCCCCTATCCCTCCTCTCCGGCAACCTCAGGTCCCCCACCATCTCAGGTTGCCCCCACCATCCCTCACGCCTCGACGCACCAGGCTCCGCCCCGCCATCCCAAAGCCCCAGCTCCGCCCCGCCTTCCCAGGTCCGCCGTGTAGCCCCGACGCCCAGCTCCGGCCCGCCGTCCTGCCACCCCAAATCCGCTCCGCATTTGTCTTTTCACTGTTTCAGTGAGTTTTTGATTTGGATCCCCCATCGGTTCTTGATTTGGTTTTGGATTTGCCTTTGATCTTCTCTTGCATATGAGACGACCAAGTGGGAGAAGATCACCTATGTTGGGATCGTGACGTGCACCCTCCTGGCAGCGTACACCCTCTCCAAGGATGCCCACCTTGGTCAAAATCCTGAAATCAAGCCCCACCTCCGCCGCAGCTCTGTGAGTATGCTCCTGATGGTAGTCGATTTCTTGGCTTTTTCATGAGATAAGGAATGGGAAGCTAGAGTTTAATGTGGATCTTGAATGATGTAGTGTTGTCAAACTCTTCTCGACGAAGCCTGGTGAAGTCCGAATCCTGATGAAGTCTCCCCACGGCTCTATGGATACATTATTCGGTTAGTAGATCCCCTTGCTATCTTTATGTTCAATGTGATGCTACCTTTTGTGATGTAATAATTATTTGCTTGTCTGCATGTTGTGCTATTTTTGGAATGACAGTTGTGATATAAATTTAAGCTACTTGCAAATGTATTTTATTTCTTGTGCTAAAGCACTTGCAATGTTTGAATCGTTGTCTCAGCGTCGTGTGTACGTAATTGTTGTGTAGCTACTAGCTAGGATGCTCTTATTATCACAACTTCTCATAGGGATGACACATATGTAGAACTGAAGCGTTAATTCTGTTATACACACAGAAAAATTTAATGGCTGATCGTGAATGGATGTATACCGGTTGGCATCGTGGTAGTGCTCCCTCTAATGAATGGATAGAACACACCAATGTACTTCATGACCGTGCCTTCACTATGGATGGTGTAGTTCAAGGTGGTACCATTAAGTGTCCATGTGCCATGTGTCGGAACTATTTTCGGCACAAAAGGGATGTTGTGGAGATGCACGTGTGTAGATCTGGGTTTAGGGAGAACTATAAAACATGGACTTCACATGGAGAGAGACTTGATAGGCTTGGCGAATCTAGCTTGCCAATAAACCATGAGGGATTTGATAAAACTAATCATGTAGACAATATGTTGGCTGACCTTGCTGGTGATGATCCACCAACAATTTGTCAGGAGCCAATAGCTTCAGCCCGTGCCTTCTATAGGATGGTCACTAGTGTTGATGAAAAGGTCCTTGACAACACAATAGACTCATATCTGTCTGCTGTGGTCCGTTTGCTTGCTATAAAATCACAGTACAATATGTCCATTGCACAGTATGATGATACTCTACGGATAATCCATGAACTACTGCCTCCCAACTCTAATTTGGCTGAGGATTTCTACCGTTCAAAGAAGTTGTTAGAGGGCCTTGGTATGCCATATGTGAAAATTGATGTTTGTTATAATAATTGCATGCTTTACTACAAAGATAATGAGCATAAAGATAAGTGTCACTTTTGTGGTACCTCTCGCTACAAGGAAGGCCATAATAAAATCCCACGTAAAGTCTTGCGGTGTCTGCCCATTACTAATAGGCTAGAAAGGTTGTATGCACATGAGGAGACATCAAAGCTAATGCAGTCGCACAAACAATACACATCTGGTAATATGGTGCACCCTTGTGATGGTTTAGCATGGCAATAGTTCAACAGAGACTTTCCTGACTTTGCTGGAGATCTTAGAAATGTGCGACTCACTGTTGCAACTGATGGTTTCACGCCCTTCAGTCTGGGTGTTGCTCCTTACTCATGTTGGCCTGTCTTTGTCACTCCATTAAATCTTCCGCCAGGCAAGCTCATGAGGGCATAATACATATTCCTTGCCCTTGTTATCCCTGGTCCTAGACATCCAGGAAAGAAATTGAATATTCTAATGCAACCGTTAGTTGATGAGCTGCTCAAGTTGTGGGAGGGGGTAGAAACATGGGATGCTTCACTGAAGGAAAACTTTACAATGAGAGCAACCTATTCATGGTCCACTCATGATTTCCCTGCTTGTGGTAACTTTGCTGGATGGAGCACCCATGGTGTGTTAGCGTGTCCTCAATGTCTATGTGATTGCAAAGCATTTCAACTTCGTAGTGGTCACAAGGCTTGCTACCTTGCTGGTTTGATTGTCATAGGCGTTTCCTACCTAGGGACCATCCATTTAGAACCCAAGCTAATGCATTTCGAAAGAACACAGAGGTGTTGGATGAAGCTCCTAGGCATTTAACGGGAGAGGAAGTCCAAGCCTAAATGAATGCATTAGTACTTGATACAAAAAACTTCGGTAAAACACACAATTAGATCCACGTAAGCTGCTTTTGGCAACTTCCATACTTTAACAAATTACTTCTTTGACATACCATTGATGTCATGCACAATGAGAAAAATGTAGCTGAGGCTATATGGAACACATGCTTTGACATACCCGATAAGTCTAAAGATAATGTGAAGGCGAGGCAAGATTTAGCACAAATTTGCAACCGCCCATCATTGCACTTGGAGTTGAAGCACAATGGGAAGTGGCACAAGCCAAGGGCAGGATTTTGCATTGACAGAAGTGACAAGACAACAATACTTAAATGGTTTCAAGAACTCAAGTACCCCGATGGGTATGCAGCCAACATTAGTAGGGGGTAAACCTCTTGCAAAGGAAGATCTTTGGCCTAAAAAGCCATGACTACCATATCTTCATGGAACGCTTAATCCTAGTTGCATTCCGTGGATTCGTTCCGAAAAATATATGGGTGTGTTTAGCTAAGCTTAGTTTTTTCTACAGACAATTGTGTGCTAAAGAACTGAGAAAGGATGTCGTATGTTCACTTGAAGAGAACATTGCAGTTCTTCTATACAAATTAGAGAAGATATTTCCTCTGGGTTTCTTCAATCCTATGCAACATCTAATTATACATCTTCCTTATGAGGCACGACTCGGAGGTCCTGTCCAGAACCGCTGGATGTATCCATACGAGAGGTAAAATTAGTATGTCTTCAATAGCCTTCTAACTTTATACTGGCTCTTCCTAAAGTATTGGGCTTGTCATTGCAGGTGTATTGGAAAGCTAAGAAAGAAGGTACGAAATAAGGCTCGTGTTGAGGTGTCCATAGTTGAGGCGTATCTAGTAGAGGAGGCCACAAATTTCCTCTCACTTTATTTTAATCCCATTGTGAGATCAGTTAGAAACAAGATTCCACTACTACAAAACAGGCTATAGTAGACGCCCCATCACAGACGGTTCCTTTGGAACCGTCTGTGTCGGGTCAGTCCGAACCCGGGGCTGGCGCGGAACAACTATCATAGACGGTATTTTTTAGAACCGCTCGTGATAGTCGACTATCACTGACGGTTGAGAAATAGAACCGTGCAGGAAGTATCCTGACGGTTCTATTCACAAACCGCTGCGTGATAATCTCTAATCACGAGCACGGTTTTACGTTACAACGCTCGTGTAGTATCACGATGGTTCTTATTTAGAACCGCTCGTGATATGAGTTATCCTGACGGTTCTTATTAAGAACCGCTCGTGATATCCTCTCGCCGCGATCATGGCTCAGGTTCATCGCCGCGACCGCCGCAAAGGACGCCTCTCGCCATCGCCGCAGTGGAGCAACCCGGCCGCCCGCTGCGGCTCCAGATCAACATACCTCCACACTTCAAGACCGATGGGATGAGGATCTAGCTCTTACTATGGGCAAATAGATATAGTAACTTCTCCTCCAAACTTTTTTTAATTTTGGAATTTTCATATATATAGCCAAACAACGTGGCAAGAGCTTACAAAAAGATTAAAAACTAGAAACCTATCTAGTGGTGGAGGTAGGTGCTATCTCCGTCTTCAATACTTCAGAGGGCGGCGGCTTGGGCGGACGGTTTAAGATCGAACGAATCTCGAAATACGCCCACTCACGACGCCTTGCTCGAGTGTGTCCCAAGACCCTGATTGTTGAATTGTTGAAGAGAGCCCATAGGCTCTCTTCTCTTGCTTGAGGGTCTTGGCACGGTCGAATCGATCGCTTCTTTGCCTTGATTAAGCGATCCAAGTGACGACAAGCCTCCGAGACGTGCAACTTGTTTTGGAGGACCACGCCGACGACACGTAAACTCGCCGAAAGTGGGAGATCACCCGGAAGACACGGCGGAGGAGAATGTCAAGACGGCGGAAGGTGGCGTCACCACCCTCCGCAAATTCTGACAGAGGAGTGAAGACATTGTTGAAATAGTGTTCTTCCAAGAAGACGACTCAACGACAAATGAGAGAGGTGCGCTGTCTGACAGTCGTGTACGTAAGAGGAGGCAGCCATTTTGCTTTTTGTGGAGAAAGGGATCAAGGAGGTTGTGTGAAATACATTGTAGAAGGGACACATCTATATATAGAACAATTTCTAAAGCCGAACGGAGACGAAGAGATATTTGGGGAGTCAGAGCGACGTTGGAAAATGAAGAGATGAAGCCGCTGTGTGATCGTGAGACGAAGAGACACACGCAGAAAATGAAGACGAAGAGACACACGGAAAATGAAGAGTTATCACAGACGGTTCCGCTGTATAACCGTCAGAAGGAATCACTGAGCGGTTCTAGTTAAAAACCGCTCAGGATACGTTCATATCCTGCACGGTTGTAGTTAAAAACCGTCAGGATTATCCTGAGCAGTTCTTTTTATAGAACCGCTCAGGATATATTATCACGCACGGTTCTCGTTATAAACCGCTCTGTGATATACTTTTTATAAGGCGGAAACGCTAGGGTTTTGCTCTCACTTGTCACTTCCTCTCCGCGCCTCAGGCTCTCGCGCTCGTTCGCCTCCTCTAGGGTTTAGGGCTCGCCAGTAGTTCACCACCGACTACGACCTCGGCCGCCGCCGCCCGACCTCGCGCCGCCGCCCGACCTCGGTGCCCGCCCGACCTCGTGCGCCGCCCCCAACCTCGGCGCCCCGACCTCGGCGCCTTCAACCTCGGTGCCACCGCCTCGACCTCGGCGCCGACCTCGGTGCCGCCCACCACCACGGCGCCTGCTCACCTCCTCGTCAGTAAGCCCGACGTCGCCGCCCGACCTCGACGCCACCGTCCTCCTCCCGTGTGGGCCTCCTCCTCTCAGACCGCCTTCTCCCCTGCCCTCCTCCTCCCTCTGCCCGGCCTTCTCCCTGCCGTCCTCCTCCCGTGTCGGCCTCCTCCTTGCACCGTGAGTTCTTGTGGCATCCTCTCTCGTGAGTATTGCTCCTCTGTGGCGCTTCGCTTTGTTCATCATGGGCTTTGTTGACATGCTCGTGATGAACTATGTCTTATCTTGAGATTGAATGTGATAGTTAGTTCATACTTGAGCTCTATTGTATTACTTGCTACCGTCAATATGATCTATCGTTAATTGGTTACTTTCGGTTGAGCTCATCGCTCATTTGCAAATTGATCGATGGGCTTTGTTGACATGCTCGTGATGAACTCTGTCTTATAATCGAGATTGAATTTGATAGTTAGTTCATACTTGAGCTCTATTGTATTACTTGCTACTATCAATATGATGTATTGTTAATTGGTTACTTCGGTTGAAAGCTAGTTATTTCGATTCTTCATGTTGATTCATGAGAGTATTCAGCTTTTTGTTGGTAATCTAATGACTAGTTTGTGATTCTTCTAGTAGTCTGTATGAGCTCATTCAACTTTTCATTTGCCATCTTGATCTCTGAGTCAACCTCTGCTTGATCGAAGTTTAATCTGTTTGCTAATTAGCAGTTGAGATCGTTTGACAGCTTAAGCAAAGTATTGTTTAGAGCTCATAGTTTGAATTTATATTATCATATTCATTTAATGAAGAGTATAGACAATAGGATTGAGATGGCAAAGACTTGTTCTTTAGCTACTCTCCTTACGAGAGCACATAATATCATCAATCAATATGTCTTCATTAAAGGCTAGTCTTACGTACATGAAGCATTAAACCTTTGCTTAGTATTTTCTTCGTCGATCTCGACACACTTGAGTGTACCTTTGCTTCGTGCCAATCCTCCACAAGACGAAGCAAATGGTACACTCCAAAGGTGTCGAGCTCGATGAAGTAGGCTCGAGCAAAGATTTGTATCACTAGTTTCTATCTATACAAAGATCACAAGAGAATTTGGTGGATTAAGGAGTGTTAGGAGTGTTAGAATAGAAGTTGGTGGATTAAGGAGTGTTAGGAATGTTAGTAGTCAGTATGAGCTCATTCAACTTTTCATTTGCCATCTTGATCTCTATAGTCAACCTCTGTATTTCTTCTTGAGATTAATTGTTTCATATTTATGCTGGAATTATTTATGATTATTTGCTATGTCTATTTTACTTGATTCTATTTTGTTTCTATGTCTTCATTAAAGGCTAGTCTTTCGTACATGAAGCATTAAACCTTTGCTTCGTTGATTAAGGAGTGTTAGGAGTGTTAGAATAGGAGCGGGGGAGGCGGCGAGCCCTACAGATTAAACCTTTGCTTAGCATTTTTTCGTCGATCTCGACACACTTGAGTGTACCTTTACTTCTTGCCAATCCTCCAAGGCAAGAAGCATATGGTACACTCCAAAGGTGTCGTGGTCGATGAAGAGTATAGACAATAGGATTGAGATGGCAAAGACTTGTTCTTTAGCTACTCTCCTTCCGAGAGCACATAATAGGAGCAGGAGGCGGCGAGCCCTACAGATTAAACCTTTGCTTAGCATTTCTTCGTCGATCTCGACACACTTGAGTGTGCCTTTGTTTCATGCCGCCCTCCACGGCATGAAACAAATGGCACACTCCATGTGTCGGCCTCGATGAAGTAGGCTTCCTTAGAGAAGCTAGTGGATTAAGGAAGGGCAAGTCAAAGACGGTGCCCGGTGGCGCCTGATTACGCCAGGTCCAGTGGATATGGTACATGTCAATTTCCGAGCCGCCCCGTGAAGATTTGCCCGAACGAAGAGATCACAACACTAGGGGATGCCGTCCTCTCTTTTATCAAGTGGCCCAAGAAGGACATCATACGACCCAAAGAAGATCGCGATCCGACACGACCATTCCTCTCCAACGGACCTCGATGACTCCACCTCATGTTTAGCCTCATAAGGCCACCCTTCGATTCCCGTGGAGAAGACGCCAAGGAACAAAGAAAAGCGTGCCGTCAGATCCGTTCCCGAGTCGTCTCACAAGAAGACGCTGCCAATCGCTAAGGCCAAATCGAAATCCACAAACCTTAAGGTGCCTCCCAAGTCCGGGAAGTCCGCGATACCCGGGAACTACATCATCGGAAAACCATTGTGCTCCGATGCAGTATTAATGCACGCTGGATATGCTTGTCAGGCTTTGCATGCCTGGTACTTGGTGAAGACCCAAAAGAAGGGGTGCAATACTAGAATCACCGTCAGATACGAGGACAAGCATTTCTTCAACGGGACGAGGTACTTCGTCGTGGGCTTCAATGACTTATTTCAACTATTCAACCTCGTTGGCCTCAACGTCTCGCTTCTACGATGTTGGACACTGTAAGTGCGTACAATCAAGTTCTACATTCATGTAATACCAATAAATATCACAACTCATTGCTTATGTATAGATACATCTTTGAAAAATGTCCGAGAATGGAAAGAACCGATTGGGTTTCCTCGACCCACATGTGGTATCGTTGCAAACCATCCAACAAGACTCATCCTTCGCCGAGAAATACATAACGAGGTCATTGCTTCGTCGCGATTTAACATGAAGTACATAGTGGTGCCCTACAACCGGGGTAAGTGTCACTACTTGCTATACAAATTTCATTTGTACTTTATATGTAAAGACTTAACTTAGGTTTAATGACTATAGCGACATACATGAGTAGGTACCATCGATCCTTTTAGTTATTATACCCAAGAGGAACCCATGTGATATACCTTGATTCCCTAAACCGCAACAAGCACGACTTCAAAGACTCTAAGAGGAATACTCGAGAGGTATGCTCATTTCCTCCTTACATAACTCTATTGTAGTCTTCATTCGCTTGAAATGGCCGAGGATAACCTTTTGAATCATGTAGGTCGCTCATCAATTATGTTGCCAACAAAGGAATATACAATGGAAAGAGCGCCTAACTAACACAGGGATGGATTTTCCAGACGCGCTACAACACTATAATCCTATATCATACTTCATAATAACGCCTCGAACCGACTATACCTATATATGTAATTCTATTTTTGCAAAGGCCGCCAAAAGATGATGAGTTATGTGCAATCTACGTGCGCTATCATATGCACTAATCCTTCTGACTAGGAAGAAGGATCCTGAGGTTTGTCAATCTCGAAATAATTATTTCCTAATTATAAATTTAAATATATATATCTTACCACTTTACTCTTGCTAGCGGCAGGCCTTGAATTTACAATGTGATTCACTCGTTGCGGAAGAGATCAAGGACATTCGAGGGAAGCTCTGCGCCTTTATCAACACAGAAATCATTAACGACAACGGAGAGTTTCACTCCGTCGCCAACCCAGAGCATCACCCCACTAAAACCTCTCAACGCAAACAATTGTAATCTAGTTGTAACTATAGCGACAATACTTGAACAAATGCGGATCTTTTGTAATTTATTTTGAGTAATGATCACTTTGAGTTGTCTTGGCTCCTTGAATCATTTCGTGAATGCTTGAATCATTTACGGAAAGCTTGTTTTCAGAGGGCATGGCTAGCAATTCCCGAGGCTAGCCAGAAAACAAAGAAATTGTGGGCGAAGTGCGAGCTATCACGACGGTTTTGTGTTAAAACCGCTCAGGAAGGCAAGTATCACGAGACGGTTTCGACCGCAAACCGCTCGTGATAGCGAAATATCGCGACGGTTCTACAAAAAGCCGTGCGTGATAGGAGAATATCACGAGCGGTTCTACACAAAAGCCGCTCGTGATATTCTCCTATCACGCACGGTTTTATTTAGAACCGCTCGTGATATTCTCATATCACGAGCGGTTTTCGCTCAAACCGTCTGTGATACTTGACTTCACAAACGGTTTTTTAATAAAACCGTCTGTGATATTTCGTATCACAGACGGTTTTGTACCGTCTGTGATAATATCCTGTTATCACAGACCAACAAACATAGATGGTTCGGAAACCGTCTATGATGACGGTTCCGAACCGTCTGTGATGTCGGTTCCTGTAGTAGTGTTCCTTGATACGACGATGGTGCCTGTACCTTCGAAAGTTCATGCAACCTTGAAATTTTTCAATTCACTGGTAGATGCATGAGCCGTCAGGGTTATCATGATCTCACAAATGAGGAGTACAAGGCTCCTTACTTGTACATATTGACGAACATACCGGAGATGGGTGATTTTATTGAGTATGTGTTCAATTTAAAAACTCTTAAGTCATTTTCCAAAAATTCTCTTTGAGTCTGTTGACTAATTTATTCTCTTCTTTTAGAAAATTTGATATAGAACAATAGAAGAGCGAATTACACCAATGTAAAATCAACTTCGAATTAAGATTAAATGGTTGGAAATCGGTCGTGGTGCCATCCATGGGCCTAATTTTTTGACTGGTTTAAAACCCAAGTAATGTTCTTTGAACACTTAAAGTTATATATTCTTAGCCTTCTTACATCATCCGTAAAGTAAGAAATTTAATTATATATGCAAATTGCATGAAGATATCTAGCATTGACAATGCCTTGCGCCAAATTTCTTATGGTTTCTCCAAAAGGGTAACCACTTATGGATGCTATGATATGAATGGATATAGATTTTGGTCCGAGAAGTATGAGAATGCTAAATCAAGATTAACTACTGTCAATAGTGGTGTTTGTGTGTCTTGTGTTGACGAAGATGATAATATGCTTGAGTACTATGGTGTCATTGAGGACATCATCAAAATTTCTTGGGAAGGCAGCATGAAACTAGAGATGGTTTTATTTGATTGTCATTGGTTTGATCCAACCCCTGTCTGTGTTAGGCGTTCTGAAAATTTGGGGTTGGTGGAGATTAAGCACACATCTAGGCTTTCGAAGTTTGAACCTTTTGTAATGGCAAGTCAAGTGAAACAAGTATATTATTTATCTTATCCATGCAAGTCTAGACAAGATCTATTGGATTGGTGGGTTGTGTATCATGTTTCTCCACATGGATGCGTACTTCCTAGCGGCATCAATGATGATTCCATTCCTCCTGAAGGGACACCACAAGATATATCATTCTATCAATAGGATGGTTTGGAAGGACATTTTGTTATCGATTTAGGGAATGACTTAGACATTGTGATGCCATGCATTTCAGATGAGATAATCCCAAAGACTTGGACTTTCTGGCCAACCAAAATATTGATGGTCAAGAAGATGAAGACAGTCATGAAGATGAAGCAGTGGATGAAGACGATGAGCTTCAACCCCTCACTATGATCCAGATGATTTCTGACTTTGTGTTGCTTGCATTGTCAAATTATATTGTTTCATTTTGTTGTATGTAGTATGTTGTACTCCACCTAAGTGAAAATAGTTGTACGTACATGCACTAAGTTCCTGATGTCATTTTATATCTTTGTTATATGGTGTTGTATGAAATGTTAACTGTTCCCTGCAGTTATGACACAAAGTCACTAATGAGAACTGAATATATCTTTGCTATGCAGGTGATAAACGGCCTTCGTCACAGCGGTCTAGCGGCAAGACAACGTGCAGCCAGTCGGTCCTCGAACAATAGCAATCATGGTGGTGGTACCTCTCGAAGAACAGTGACTTCTAGTGCTGCGGAGCAGTCTGCACAAAGAGGGAGGAAGAAGAGGTCACGGACCCAATTGAGAGTACCTCCTCAAGGTCGGAAGGTTGGCCTTGAACCTAAGGGTGATGTGTAAGTATCACAGCTCATGAATTATATGTATGACTTCCACTGTAATGAATTATATAGTGCTTCTAAAATATTTGGAGAACCATGCATAAATTCTATATAGTTACTGATGACTTCCACTGTAATGAAACAAAAGGGTATTGTTTATGAGCAAGATACAAATCAAGCAAATCTTCTAAACTAGTGTATCCAAATACTCATTCACTGTGGTACAATTTTTCACCTTACAATCATTCATGTCGAGTAAAGGTTTGATGCAGACATATGTATATGTACATACTAAGCTGCAATTGATGCTAGGTTTTAATTAAGGATTTTCAGTTTGCAAAAGTGATATTATCTCACCATCAGTGAGCATATTTTCCTTGCAATACACTAATATACTTGTGTACTGCTTACTCGTTTTGTTTTAATTATGTACATGCAATTCAAGTATGTAAATTACCACCCCAAAGACTACAAGTACAACACACAACTTGGAGTTATTCTCAAACGAGAATACCCGGGCACCGTGAAGGACTTGGATCACGAAGGTGATCCCATTAATATCTGCCCGACGACCACGTGGGCAGATTATTATTTGGATGAAAATGACATTGGAGAGACAAATGCAGATCGAGTGAAGCAAGAGTTCTGGGTAAGATTGGTACTCCTAGTTTACATACAGTCGACTGTTACATTTTTTATCTAACTATGCATTTCCTACATAAATATGCAGGCTTTGTTTTTTGTGGGTGATGAGGACAAGGAAGAGGCTGACCATGTTTTCGAACGGTATGCAGTGAAACGAGTACGAGATATGATGTACCAGGCACGTGTGGATATAGTCAAGAAGTACTACGAGAACCATGGAGAGAAACTTGATGATGCTCTAGCCCATCGAAGAGAGCTTTCAGAAGAACAACACTTGCAGGCCAGGCTTGACTGGTGCAAAGAGGAAGATTGGCCTAACCTCTGCCATTATTGGGTCACCGAGCATTTCAAGGAAAAGCGAAGGAAAGGCCAACAATCACGGTTGGAATCCAAAGATGTTGCTCAAAATAGAGGAGGGTCACGACCATTTGCAGAGACACAACAATTTCTAGTATGAAATCTATCCATTACTTAAGCATTTATTACATGTTTTATCGTATTTTATGCAGAGAGCTATAAACTAGGCCTGGGTAGAATTCTCATAGAATATTCAATATTCTCATACCATGGCCTTGACTACTGGAATCAGCTGTCCTCTGTAGAGATCAAATAAATAAATATATATATCATGTTTTGCTAAACTCTCTAGCTCAACACAGATGTGATTTCCAATATTAGATGAACCTAAACTGGTCACTTACAACCATGTGTTATTTTGTTGGGTACAACACAATATGCAAACCATAGATTCCACCACCAAATCAAATCTTTTCATCTCTGCCTAACAACCAACTATATCCTAGAGTCTAGTAACAACCCACTATATCCTAGAATTGGAATATAATCCACTAGTGAAATACAATGTGCTTAATGAATTCCTAATTCTTGTAGGAACAGAAGTTTGGCGCTGACAAGGCTACTGGATTAAACACATATGCCGTAATGAAGTCAGGAATAAAAAATGTGGATAATGCAGAAGTAGTCTTTTAGGTTAGAAGCCAAAAGCACAACAACATATGGTAAGCATTATTCTAGCTGTGGTTGTGCGTGGCACAGCCCCTCCTTGCCCCGATGACATGAATTTTACCTGTCTTTGGCTTTGTTTCTTCTTTGGTAGCAGCATGCAGTGTCTCTTCTTGGTTGTGTTTTTGTTAAGATACCTACTCTTTTGTACTTACCATTGTTTCTTTAAGCAATGTTTATAAGTTATAATCGCAGGTCCTTATTTATGGTAAGAGCTCAGTATTGCTGATTTTCTTATTGCTATTCTCCTAAGTAGTTTCAGATATGCATTGACCGGTTTATTTCCATTGTGTTTCGACAAACTTAAATATTTCAATTGACTTGTAGAATAACTACCAAGCAGCACTAAATAGCTCTGAACACCCAGAAGATTCAGAGCAGCACGACTTGGATGGAAAAGTTCTGTACACTATTGGTGGGGCCCTACCCCATGGCCGCCTACCTATAGGTAATGGTGATGTGAAGAAGGCTGACGTTATAGCAGCTGCTAAAGGAAGAAACATTAGGCCATCCAACACCCCATCTTATCGAGCTTTGCTCCAAGAGAATGCAGCTTCACCAAATGACAAGAAATGCAAGGCGGATGATAATGGTAACAACTTTAGCGAAGATATATCAATGAATTTGTTATGTATAATCAATCTTCAATTTGTTGTCTTCGAAATGCAGATGCTTTTTGAGAAGCTCGGAGAAGAACCACCCGCCGGGATGATGTGTCGTCAACCACCAAGTTAAGTTCAGGTTATAAGACTTACTACATTGCAAGAATATTTTATTGTCTCCAGACCAATATTCCAACAAACAATCTTCCATCTTTTGTCGTTTGGACGAAATGTTTATCTAGAGAACTAATTATTTTTGTTATGGCAGAATGCCACCAAGCAGTGCAGCAGTTCACAAGCTTCGTGTTGATTAATGTAACACCTGGGCATAACCACATTCTTAATTCTATGTTGATGGTAAGGTACCAAGGAATGCCACCTGGGCATAACCTCCTAGTTTATAGCAATTGGACAATTACATAAAGAAATATATTAAGTGTCAACTTGACAATTACATAAAGAAATATACTTTGTTTACATCACTATTATGATTGACAATTCATCACTGTGTTGTTTACATTTAATGCTTAAGAGCTATGATTGGAGACATGAGAAAGAAGAGGGGATAGAAATGAAGCAAGGGATGGTGGATTCTTCTACTTGTTTTCAGTTTTTGTCATTTCATAAGGACAGGAGTCATGCATGAAAGCTTTTTACTAATTGTACATATGGCTTGCTACAGGGAACTGGTTCTTCGCATGTGGACTCACAAGTAGCCCATGAAATCCTCGACGAGGAGATTGGGGGCACACAAGTAGTTGATGCCAACGTGGGCGGCGAGGACAATGGCAACACCATCTCTCATGTGCTCAACAATGACGCAGCCGACAATGCGGGCACAGACCAAGCTAACAATGGAACTTCCTAAGAAACATGCCACTGGTGCCATCAGACTTGCAGCCACAACTTGACTCTCTTTTTGCTTTGTGGCTTTTGGACTTATCTTTTGGTCTTTTAATATGGTAGCAACTTTGTAGATGAAAGACTTGTCTCTTGGCTCAACATGAGGCCTATTGTGCAACCTAGCTTGTACTGTGAACCTACTTATGCATGCAAACTTATCGACGCATGGCTGCTTTGTAATTTGCTAGTAGCTTCGGTGATTGTTAATTTGGTACTATTACTAGTTCATTGTATGATAAAATTTGGTTCTAATGGAAGAATGGTTTATATTGAATTGTGAATGTGTTATATGCCTGGTTGATTTATATTTCATTGTGTGAGATTGGTTATGTTTACTGTAAAAGCTAGAGGTTGCTTATGATATAGAATTTATTGTTTTCAGCTATTTCCATTTTTCCTGATGGTTTAATATTTTTCCGGACGCTGATGCAGTACTAGCTATGCTAACCAGCGGTTACTGTTTACCAATTTTCTTGACGGTTTAATATTTTTCCGAACGCTGACGCAACTACCGGCTACGCAAAGCAGTGATTACTGTTTAAAATTTTTCCTGTCGGTTTAGACCGTCACTAAACATTGACTTTTGATGTCGGTTTAAAAGCCCGTCGCTAATTATATCCACAACGGTATTTCCCCGTCGGGTCACCGACACGGATTACGGGTCGGGACTAACGGCCAACCCTGACGACAGGGTAAGTTCTCTATCGGTCACCGTCAGGAATTACCGTCGCGAATAATTTTCCTGTCGGTTGGCCGTCAGGCATTTCAGACATCCGTGTCGGAGGACTCCTGACAGTGAATGCCTGATGGTTACCCGTCGGGAAAATTATTTGCGACGGTTATTCACTTTTTCCTGACGGTTTTACACCGACGCGAAAAGTGCAGCCTGCAGTAGTGCACTGTCGTTGTCGAGCGGAGAGGCTTCTTCCTCACCCACTTCATCTGAAGTTGCTTGCTGGTCGTCCTATCAGTGTGTGGTGCTTGTTGTGGTCCTTCAGCCATGGTGGAGCTGTGGTTCACACCCTACCTTTGCTTCTATTCTTCCCTCTCAAGCGTTGTGCAATGGTGATCCTCTATACTGTGCTTGATAACCAGTTCAAAGCTTCAGCGTGTTAGGTGGTGGTGTTGGCCTTCCCTTGGCTGTAGTGTTGTTTTGATTGCGTGAGAGATGGTCGGTTCTATGGCATTTGCTAGATGGTTTTTGCCTCTAGCCTTGGTGTTAGACCGCTGCCCGGCACTCTGGATGAGGTTTTCTCATCAATGGTGTTTCCTAGTTGGGGCTAGTGTTCTATATCCTTCTTTTTTTACTCCTACTTTATCAATATAAAGGGCAGTTCTCGTGCCTTTTCGTTAAAATTAAACTCCAGAAGTGCTACAGTAGAGTCATTATACTTAGCCCTCTATTATGTGCAGTTGTGCACAACATTATGTACACGAACTATGTGCAAAATTTTATTGGACATTGGCCCGGTGCAGATGTCGATCAAGGTTAGTAGGTATGGATCCAGGATAGGATTGTGTGGATAGTTTATGAGGATGGAGGTCATGTGTTTGTAAACATTTTATACAAGTTTGCTAGTACATGAAGTACTCCCGCTATACTTAAATAATTTACCAAGAGAACAAAATTTTATACTTCACAAAGAAGCAGGTTCGTTTGGCAATTGGAAAAATCCATGTAGCTTGTTTATCTTCTGGTATTGCACTGCGTCTATGGTCATATGATAAAGTAGAGCAGTAAAACCCCTCAATGTTCTATTACTAGATATGATGTAGCATGTAATTCAGATCAAATCTGCCTTGAATTTCTCCTTCCTGTATGTGACATTGTGGTCTCTCTGAAACTCAGTTATACACTAACTGTAAATTTGAATAGATCTCATTTCTCGGGGAAATCAGGAAAAACTAAAAAGAGTAAGCAAGTACTTACCCCGTAAAAGGAAATAGCTTCATTATCCGCTGATGGACGACCAAAGTTTTTAGCTAGGTCAGCTATGCACACATGGGTATCTTCCATGTATTGACGACTTCCAACATCTGACCAATTCCCTGATCGAATAATTGGAACGAAATTGCCAAACTTGTTCTGCTTGAAATCAGCAGCTGTTGTGTTCTCACGAACACTCTCCATCTGTCTGTTCAAAGAAAAGGATTAGTGCATGGTATAATGATAAGGAATGCAATAACCTTACGTCCATGCCACAAATTAATAGGAAATTAAACGACTCCGGTGAAAAAGAAGATAGCAATGCTTTGCTTTTAATAACTTTTTTTAAGAAAAAAAAGTGCAATAATCCAAACCATGTGAGATGAGCAAGAGCAGCTTGACCATAACTAGCATTAGCCAATTTGGGCAGAAAGTCCTATCATTAATAGCGAAATACAATACTTAATTCATTTTAAATTTCAGATAGGAAATAGAAATAAGTTATGGACTAAGACAGATGCACTGTAGCAGCATGTGAGCAGTATCGTAGGTCTCCACGTGAGCAGTGGTTCCCGCGGTTATTAGGAAGGATTTATTATTTAGAAATATATCTATTAGGTGTTTGGTATTATCTATTAGTTATTCAAGTTATAATTTGGATTGTTATAGATAAGATTCTTTAAAGATTATTTCTTAGGGATCAAGTCGGGTCGTCCCTATAAAAGAGATATCATGTATCCATTATCAATCAAGTAAGAAATAAACAAAGTTAGTCCTTAACTGGTTGGCTAAAGATCAGAGCCTCCTTGTTCGTCGAGAAGAGTCCCTATCGAGCTTGGAGGGCGATACCTCACATGTCTGGCAAATCAAGCCTCAGAGCCTCACTACCTCGACAGGGAAGAGTACTGGTGGCGGTTAGATGAGGGCGAGTACTCTCCCCTCGGTCCTCGGACCCGTACCCAACTAACGACCACAATATTTGATATCAGAGCCACCCACCATGGCTTCCAGTGCCACACCATCTCTCTTGGAGAAATTGAAGGCTAACAACAAAGAGCGGAAGGTCTTACTTGAAAACATGTCTGTTATCCATTGGAGCTTCGTTGATCCTTGTCCACGTGACATGACATCGTGAGAGACCATGTGGTCGTGTCTCCATGAAAGTGATGAGTAATTGACAAAGGTTTTAGGTCAGTCGAGTTTGGTTTGTGTGGTCGGACCATGTCGTTGCGCGGTTCACGCGTTTTCGTGAAGTCAATCGTTTGTCGGGAAAATCGAACGATCCGGCGTGTTATGGTGACGACCATGCAGGCGGTTGTACCGATTGGTAAATGGCGTTGAAGAATTCCAGAGAAGTTGTTTTTGAGTTCGGTCTTCATTGGAAATCGAACGACCGCAGTATTGGAGCAGACGACCGAGTGCGGTTGATCCGCTGGTAACATGGCGGTTGTACCGATTGTATTGTGAGTTTCGGCCTTTTTGGTGATTTGAGTTTTGGGATAGGTCATATCCAGTGTGTTCATGCATATGTGTTGCATATTGCATGTTTGAGCTAACGTTAGGTCAAGTTGTGAAGAACTTGTTCCGGTTTCGTGTTTCTTGTCCGTGTGGCCGCAGGACGCCGAGTGGAGTCGTGGCGAGACACGGTGGATTGGACTAGGCGCAGTGGCGCCGAGGTCGAACGGTCGGGATGTGTCAAGACGACGTGGACTCGAGGTGGTTGCGAGGCGTCTTGAGACAAGGAGCGCTGAAGCTTCGGAAGGTGAAAGGCGAATCGAAATCGCAAGGCCGCAAGCGGGGCGGCTCCGTTGGACATAGCGGGCGAACGGGCGAGACCCGTTAGCCAAGCGCTATAAAGGAGAGGAGGGGCTGCATGCCCTCTGGAGCACTTGGGTGGAATTAGGGTTTTAGAGTCAAAAGAGGCTTTGTGAGGTTGTTTCTCTTTTGCTCTTTAGTTGTTGAGAGTGGAGGTGTAGGCGAGTAGTGCTCCCCGCTTGTCCCCTTCTTGGTTTTGTGTTCATCTCCCTCAAGAATGGATGAGTGTGTGTTCTTGAGTTGTGAGAGTGAGGAGATGGATTGAGCTTACATGTAATCATCCCTCTGGTTCTAATGTCCATGCGTATGGGGATGTATCTATGTGTTTTTCGCTTTTGATTCAATGAATGAAATCAAGTTTGTCTCTCTAACTCTTGTTACATTCTTCGTGACTCCCATTTGATGATCTCTTGATTTTGTGAGTCTCTTGTTGTTTCTTGTTGGGAAGCCTCAAAACGAGTTGTTCTATGATGGGTTAGTGCCACAAGATCATTTGATCGATTTCCCGAAGAGCAAACTTGGTTTAAATCTAAGATTTCAGTTTTGGGTTGTCTCTGTTCTTCGTTCTTCCGTTTTTGGTTGATTCCTGAGATTTTGTGGTTGGATCTACTCAATCGTTTCTTGGAATAGGTTCCTAACATCCTTAGGAAGGTGTGTTCCAAATTTGGTCAAGTTTGGCCGCGTAGATCAAAAGTTACGTTGATTTTCGTTTTGAAACCCGAGCGGATTTTGCCTGTTCCAGGACAATCGGATGAACCGGGCTTAACATTGCGGTTTATGCCGATCATGTACAACCGCCGCTTGCTCATGGGTTGTCTGGATCTAGCGGTACAACCGGCCATTTGCCTGTGGTTGTACCGATTGTCCTGATTTGTTTGGCTCTTCCTCGCTTTTTGTTTCTTTGAGCTTTGGGGTGAGGAGTGGATTCAACATAAGACTTTCTCTCGTGCTTAATCATTGATCTTCATAGCTCTCATAGCTATTGGAGTGATTTATAAGTTGAATCCATTCTTTGCGAAAAAGATTAGGTGCTCCTATTCACCCCCTCTAGTCGCCTTTCGGTCCTTCAATTGGTATCGAGCGGTTAGCTCTTTTCAATAGATCTTAACCGGTCTCAAGAGCCGTGGCGATGGACAAGTACTCGACCAAGCCGCCCGTTTGCGATGGCATCGATTACCTTTCCGAAGAGCCGAATGGAGACATACATCCGTGCTGTGGGTATGCCATCTGGCGGAAGGTCAAGGTTCGATTCATTGTTCTGCCGATGAGAACATCAATGTCGGAACATGGCTGATGTTGAGGCGAATGCAAAGGCAAGGAACATCATCATCCGTGGTTTGAGTCAGAGCGAGTTTGATCAAGATATCTCACTCGCCGTCCGCCTACGATATCCGGGTGACCTCGACGATACCATGAGGGCACCACCCAGATCAAGACGGTTCGACAGACCCGGTTCAAACGAGAATACAACAAATTTGAGATGCTTCTTTGGTGAGTCCTAGATGAGTGCTTCAGACGTTTTCACAAGATCTTGAGCAACCTCCGAGCGGTCGGTCTCACATACCCCGACTCGGACAACGCTCATCGATACTTACAAAGACTCGATCTGCGGCGTGTGGGAGATGAAAGTGACCACCATCAAAGACACGACAGACCTCTCGACCTTGACTCTTGATGCTACCAGTACTCACGCCTCAAGACTCACGAGATTGACGTTGTCTCTCGAGGTCGAAGTCACGATCGATGGCCTTGGTCACCGATCCCGCCAGCTTCAACCGAGTCCTCTTGCAATTTCTCCTTGTCGCTCTCGTGACATAAGCGATGATCGTTAGAGCGACTTCGCGGATGAGCAAACTTGCCCTCCTTGCTCGTAGATTCTCCCACGCTTACAAAGGAGGAGGGACAGAAGAGAGGAGGACCCGTGATTTGCTTCGAGTGTGGTGGCCCCAACCACATCCGAGCAAACCGCCCCTAAGCCGGAGAAGGGCAAGAACGACTACGGCGGTTCGGGCAAGAACGACTACACCGACAAGAACCGCAACAAGAAGCCTCCGGCTTAGACGCCCAAAGAAGAAGAAGTTCCGCAACCGGCAAAGCCAAGAAGCTCTTCCATCGCGTCCTCACGCGCTCGACGACCTCGACCTCGGCGAGGTGGAGGGATGGAGCGACGATGACGGACGGGTGACCAAGAGCCCAAGGATGGTGGCGGCGACTTCTCCAAGCATGTGCTTCATGGCCCTCGAGGGCGAACTCGTGACAATGAAATGTACTCCGACACGGATGAGGTAGATCCCACTCTGAACAGCTCAATCATGCTTTTCTTAAGCTAGGAGGTTTTCATGCTAAAGCTAAGGCTAGGTGTCTTTGAGTTAGAGAAGGAAATAGATAGATTGTCACTAGAGATTATTGCTCTTACATCTGCTCCTTCTAGTGATGATTGTGATACATGCTCGCTTTCTTTGGTTGATATGGAGAAGTTAAGGACCTCACATGATAGTATGTCCTCCAAACTTGATAGTGTTAAGGTGGAGAATGTTAGTCCGCTTGTCGAGTTAGAGTTGAGTAGGATGGTCATTACCCTACTTATTACCGATGAGACTACTTCTCCCACCTCATGTGAGGGTAAGGACATTCTTTGCTAGAGGATCTTATGCCATGCTCCTTGATCTGCCTGAGTCTTGTGAAAATTGCAATAACTTGAAGATGAACTTAAAACAGGCGGATCATAAAATTTTTGAACTACAAGCTTCTTTACTTGAGCCGATTGTTTCATGCTTGAACTGTCCTAAGTTAAGCTCTTGAACTTGAGGTCGTCTCCAAACAGTTTCAAGATATGATTGATCATGAAAGGAAGATGGCTCGGTTTGCTTCTAAGGACCTGTTAGCTCACCATGCATTAAGTGTAACAAACTAAAATCGACTTGATTGCTTTGGATGAGAAATGTGTGAAGCTAACTAAGGACCTTCTAGAGAAGTCACATTGTGCTTGCAATATGATTGTGGAGAAGGGAGAAGCCCGTGGTAAGGTTGAGACGCTTAGCAACGTGAACCAACCGGCTAGCGATGAGGATCTGTCCCTTGAGTCGGGTGTGCGTGCACAAGCCATTCTTCCCTCTCGCCTTTGGTTCTTCTTTTGCTCCTTACCTTCTGCATTGTCTCTTCTTCCCCCGCTCTTCTTGCACCTCTCTCTTTCGGGAGTGTCAAGACCTTATGAACACTCTCGAGAGATTTGTAGGAGGCAAGAAGAAGCTCAATCTTATTCTAGACCAATCTAAGATCTGCAGATTTAATCGGGGTCTAGGATATGACTTCTTTGAGGACATGAGGAAGCATCCACCGCCGTGCTCGCACCCATAGCACTGTGTGTGATCGAGATCGAGCCTGGGACCGAGAAAGTCCATTTCAAGTCGGCGGGCTATGTCGAGGATTTTCGACAAGAAGGTAATTTCACATGTCGCTTCTACCTCTCGAAGGTGAAGTATCACCGCACCTTCATCGGAAGGATGGACACACAATCAATCGATGCTTCAGCGCGCCAAGATCGCGTAGAGACCATGTTGAGTCTCTTAGGCGCATTGTGGTCGGCCCCGGACCTTGAGTGCACCTAAGACCAACACGAGGTCTAGGCTTGTTTCTTCGATGGGTTTGTGCAAAGATCGAGGACTTGGTTTTTCCGAGTTTTCGGTTTTCGTCCTCATCTTCGCTTTCGATCGTGACTTCCGCCGTCCGAGGGTAGATCTCGTTTTCCCCATCGAGATAGCTACCATGGCGTGTTCAAATTTTGTTGCAGTGCTTCGACTCGCTCCTTCAGAGCGATCGAACCCAAAGAACGACCGGGTCTACTCTTAGACCTTACGCTTTGAGTTCTGAGAGCGAGGGTAGATAGAGGTCGGTCATGCTTGACTACTTCATCGCCGACGTGTTATTCAAGATTGGGTGCCAAAATCATTGTTGATTTATCCCAAGATCGAGACTTTACTCTGCTTGACTCAGTTCGCCGGGTAGGGAAGGAGAAGGTTTGGCTTGTAGACTCGGTTGTTCTCGTCATATGACCGGAGACTCCGTTGGTTCTCCTCCCTAGCCCGCGCTCCGGTGATGAGGCGATCACCTTCGGAGACGCTTCGTCTGGGGCGTCATCGCCAAAGGTCTTGTCGCGTATTAATGCTTCTTTTATTCTTAAGGATGTTGCCTTGGTTAGTAAGGCTGCAAAGACAATTTGCTTTCCGTTTCTCACTTACCGATGACGGTTTCGAGGTGAGTTTTAAGAAAAACGCTTGCAAAATTCTTGATTCTTCTGTAGTCCGGTTTATGGATTTCTCGTTATGGGAGGATCTTTCGTGCTGAGTTCTCTGAGTCTTCTGGCGATCCTCTCAGGTGTTTAGTTGCTTCTGAGTCCCGCGATCTCTCTTTCTGGCATAGGAGACTTGGTCATATTGGATTTGACCATTTGACCCGAGTTAGCAGCCATGATCTCATTCGTGGTCTGCCGAAACTCAAGATGGTCAAAGATCTTGTTTGCACTCCATGCCGGCACGGCAAGATGGTTGCCGCTTCTCATCTTCGGTCCGATTACTATGACCGATGCACCGACAATTGCTCCACATGGACACGCTTGGACCGGCTCGAGTCTTGATCGGCAGGAGGGAAGTGGTATGTTCTTGTTGTGGTCGATGACTTCTCGAGGTACTCTTGGGTGTTTTTCTTAGCCTCGAAGGGCGAGACATTTACACATTTCCGATGTCTTTTAGTAGGTCATGTCTGTTGAGCTCCGGGTGCCTTACGAGCGATCCGCATGATGACAATGGCACGGAGTTCAAGAATTCCTACTTTGAGAGTTACGTGGTGAGGCAGTGTAGAGCACCGGTTCTCTTCTCCATCGCCCCTCAAAGAAATGGCGTTGTGGAGAGGAAGAACCGTACCTTGGTCGAGATGGCGGGCGATGCTTGATGAGTACTCTACACCGAGGAAGTTTTGGGTGAGGCCATTGCGACCGCGTGCCATGTTTGAATCGAGTTTTTCTTGGGCACTCCTACACCGCACTTCTTATGAGTCGAGATACTGGCGAAAGCCCGTCTCTCATTTTCGTGTGTTTGGTTGCAAGTGCTTTATCTTGAAGTCCGGGAACCTAGACAAGTTCGAGTCACGCCTCTGTGGCGGTATCTTTCTAGGCTACTCGACTTCTTCGGGCTTATAGGGTCAGGCTGCGAGTCTAGCAAAATGGTAGAGACTGCGAGGTGACCTTCGACGAGGCCGGTCAGGGACTAGGCCAGATATCTCGAGTTCTTTAGAGCGTCCGAGACCATCTTTGTGGATGATGAGGACGATGGAGATGACGGTTGTCACCCGATCCTGTCCCTCATCCACTCCTTGAGGTGCCGTCTTCCACCGCACCTCGAGGTGATCACCCCTGCCTTCGCTTCCTCCGAGCTAGTGGCTCTGTTCCTACCTCGTCAGCTCATGAGGTAGAGGCCACTTCTTCATCTCTCCCAGGACCTCCTAGACACATCCAGAAAGTTCATCCTTCAGAGCAGATCATTGGAGATCTTTTCGAGCGTGTTACCCGCTCAAAATCTGGCTTATCTCAATTCTGTCTCCATTCTGCCTTCATTGCCTCTTTTGAGCCCAAAGATGTTTCTCATGCTTTATCTGATGAGTCATGGGTCAATGCCATGCATGAGGAGCTAGAAAATTTCGAGAGGAACAAGGTCTAGTCGCTTGTTGAGCCCCCACGAGGCCACAATATCATTGGAACCAAGTGGGTGTTCAAGAACAAGCAGAGTGAGGATGGGGTAATCATCCGAAACAAGGCGAGATTGGTAGCTCAGGGGTTTTCCCAGGTTGAGGGTCTAGACTTTGAGGAGACCTTTGCCCCTGTAGCTCGACTTGAAGCCATTAGAATCCTGCTTGCCTTTGCAGCTTCTAAGGGTTTCAAGCTTTACCAGATGGACGTGAAGAGTGCCTTCCTCAATGGCCTTATTGAGGAGGAAGTCTCGTCCGATGACCTCGTGTTTCGAGAACCCCAAATACCCTAACCATGTCTTCAAGCTTTCAAAAGTTGTATGGACTTAAGCAGCTCCCGAGCTTGGTATGAGAGGCTTAAGTCCTACTTGATAAGTCATGGTTTTGAGATGGGTAAAGTTGACAAGACCTTGTTCATCCATAGGCATGGCATCGACCTTCTGCTCGTCAGATCTATGTCGATGACATTATCTTTGGCGGCTCTTCCCATACTCTGGTTTCCCAGTTCTCGGATGTCATGAGCACCGAGTTTGAGATGAGTATGATGGGTGAGTTGACCTTCTTCCTTGGCTTCCAAATCAAGCAGACTCGGGAGGGTACATTTCTTCATCAAGGAAAGTACACTCGTGACCTCTGGCGCGACATGAGTGATGGGAAGCTGTGTCGACTCCCATGGCTTCTCAAACCTATCTTGACCAGATGAGGATGGCGAGCCGCTTGATCGAAGGAGTTGAAGTATGATCGGCTCCCTTCTTTACCTCATCGCCTCGAGACCGGACATACACTTCTCCGTGTGTCGTGTGCTCGATTTGAGCTTCTCCTCGCAGATCTCACCGCCAAAGGTGAAGCGCATCTTCCGTACCTTCGAGCTACCATTGACTATGGTATCTGGTACTCTTCCTCATCTGTCTTTCCTTGAGAGCCTTTTCGGATGCGAGACTTATTTGGTCAGAGGATAGATAGGAAGAGCACTGCACTTTTGCCAATTTCTTGGCACTTCTCTTGTTTCTGGTCTTCAAGGAAGCGATGCAGTGTTACCTGACCCACCGCAGAGGCCGAGTACGTTCTTTGCAGCCCGATTCTTGTGTAGTCAAGTGCTCGATGGCTTCGACCTGCGGGACTTTGGGTTAGTTATTGATGTGTTCCACTCTTTTGTGATAACACTTCGATTAACATTGCCAAGAACCCGGTCGGCATTCCGGACCAAGCACATCGATATTCGTTTCCACTTCCTTAGAGACCATGTAGAGAAGGGCGATATAGTGCTCCAGCCAGGAGAGTGACCACCGGTTGGTGACATTTTCACCAAGCCATTGGATAGTTCGAGGTTTTCACTCTGGGAGAGCTTGGGGTGGTTTGTCCTTATGGATTTGTAGTGAGGGGAGCTTTGGGTTTTATTGCTCTACTATATTATTTATGCTCTTGCTCCTTCTTTGTTGCATTGCATTTTGGGTGCATTTGGGATTAGTCCTCCTAGCATAGATTAGAGTGCTTCTTTTGTCTAGTTGTTTAGATTGCTCTTATCTTGTGATTCTAGGATGCTTCTTATTAGTGTTACTTATCTCACTAGGTTGAGCTCACTCACTTCTTGTAGGTTCTAGCGAGGTTGGGCCACCCTCAGACAGGCACGTGTTTGCTCCTAGGTGTGTTAAGTGGGCAGTTGATAGTCCTAGAGTCATATGGGGTAGATGAGAGTCAGTCTGAGCCATAGTATTCTCTATATCTTATCTATGCTTTAAGGACTGCCTGTTTTATGTTTTCTTTGCCGACTTCTCGATTTTTTGTTTTGGTTCAAGGAGTTCATTTGGGAGCTTCGAGCTTAATTTTGAGTTAACTCAACTTGAACTAAAAGTTGCATCTAATGTTGAGGGGAGGATCTTTCGCATTTCTAGCATTACGCATTGTAATATAACTACATTGAGCCTTGATTATTATCCTGCTATGACATGTTTACAATGCTTTACACCTTGCCATGACTTGTGCTTATTTGCTAGATTTATCATGACTTCATATGTGTAGCCTAGCTTTTGCCATGATAAGTTAATTAAAATTGCTCAACTTAAACTAAAACTTGTCATGTTAGCACTCGAGATTAGTCTTTCTTGAGCTATCCTTTTATGATTCATGCCATGTCAAATAGGTGGGTAGAGTGATGAATCTATATTGAGCCTTAGAAAGAGTTGTTTTAGTCTCTTGGTGATGCATGAGTTAGTACAACTTGTTAAAAGGCAAAAGATCTCTTTTGTGCTAAAAAACCGATCTCACCAATTCTCTCCTATGAGACGGCTTGCCATTGCACTTGGCATGAACTTAGGGGAGTTTTGGGTGACCTAGACTATCTTCTTAAGCTTCTCGCTTAGAGTAGTCGCATAAGGCTTGAGACCTAGCACATGATAAAACAAAAATCTGGTTGGAAACCACCATGAATTTCAAAAGAAAATATGTTTCATGTGTTCAATGTGCTTAAAGCCACAAAAAGTATCATGTACTTTAACCAATGTTTCAATCTTGAGCATAGCACTCTATTTGGTCTCAATTTAAGCTTCTTAGTTCCGCTTAGCTTATTGACATGGCTGCATCATCCTTGGATATCTCTAGCGAGACTTTGCTCATTGATGACTTGACTTGCTCACATAATGTACCTCATTTTCAGATTGTCATCTATGTGTTCTAGCTAGCTTATACATATCTTGTCATGATCTAGATAGCCTTTTTATTAAGTTATGGCTTGGTGTATTACATGTTGGTCATTATGGATAATTCTCATGGCTCAAAATGCTTAAATAAACAAACTTGACCATTTTTCATCCATTAACATGTCATATTCTCTCTATTGCATCTTGATCGTTTATTGCCAAAAGGGGAGAATAGAGAAGAAAAGTCTGTTGGGAGCAGTTTAGAGCTTTGGAGATCAATTTGCTCTTTCGGTTGTTGCTCTAGCGTTCTTTACATCGACATGGTCATTAGCTTCATTTCATTTCTTGGACCATGTTGGTTTCTTCAAACTCAAACTCTTCTTAAAAGCTTTTTACGAGTTTGTCAATATTCTCATCAAGGGGAGATTGAGAGACCATGTGGTCGTGTCTCCATGAAAGTGATGAGTAATTGACAAAGGTTTTAGGTCGATCGAGTTTGGTTTGTGTGGTCGGACCATGTCGTTCTTGCGGTTCACGCGTTGCTGTGAAGTCAATCAGTATTGTCCAGAAAATCGAACGACCGGCGTGTTATGGTGATGACGACCGAAGGCGGTTGTACCGATTGGTAAATGGCGGTTGAAGAATTCCAGAGAAGTTGTTTTTCGAGTTCGGTCTTCATTGGAAATCGGAACGACCGCAGTATTGAGCCAGACGACCGAGTGCGGTTGATCCGTGGTAACATGGCGGTTGTCCGATTGTATTGTGAGTTTCGCCTTTTTGGTGATTTGAGTTTTGGGATAGGTCATATCCAAGTGTGTTCATGCATATGTGTTGCATATTGCATGTTTGAGCTAACGTTAGGTCAAGTTGTGAAGAACTTGTTCGGTTTCGTGTTTCTTGTGCGTGTGGCTGCAGGACGCCGAGTGGAGTCGTGGCGAGACACGGTGGATCGGACTAGGCGCAGTGGCGCCGAGGTCGAACGGTCGGGATGTGTCAAGACGACGTGGACTCGAGGTGGTTGCGAGCGCGGCGAGACAAGGAGCTTGAAGCTTCGGAAGGTGCGAAGAGGGCGAACCGAAATTGCAAGGCCGCACAAGCTGGGCGGGCTCAGTTGGACATAGCGGGCGAACGGGCGGAGACCCGTTAGCCAAGCGCTATAAAAGGAGAGGAGGGGCTGCATGCCCTCTGGAGCACTTGGGTGGAATTAGGGTTTTAGAGTCAAAAGAGGCTTTGTGAGGTTGTTTCTCTTTTGCTCTTTAGTTGTTGAGAGTGGAGGTGTAGGCGAGTAGTGCTCCCGCTTGTCCCCTTCTTGGTTTTGTGTTCATCTCCCCTCAAGAATGGATGAGTGTGTGTTCTTGAGTTGTGAGAGTGAGGAGATGGATTGAGCTTACATGTAATCATCCTCTGGTTCTAATGTCCATGCGTATGGGGATGTATCTATGTGTTTTTCGCTTTTGATTCAATGAATGAAATCTGAAGTTTGTCTCTCGAACTCTTGTTCTGTTCTTCGTGACTCCCATTTGATGATCTCTTGATTTTGTGAGTCTCTTGTTGTTTCTTGTTGGGAAGCCTCAAAACGAGTTGTTCTATGATGGGTTAGTGCCACAAGATCATTTGATCGATTTCCCGAAGAGCAAACTTGGTTTAAATCTAAGATTTCAGTTTTGGGTTGTCTCTGTTCTTCGTTCTTCCGTTTTTGGTTGATTCCTGAGATTTTGTGGTTGGATCTACTCAATCATTTCTTGGAATAGGTTCCTAACATCCTTAGGAAGGTGTGTTCCAAATTTGGTCAAGTTTGGCGCGTAGATCAAAAGTTACGTTGATTTTCGTTTTGAAACCCGGCGGATTTTGCTGTTCGGGACAATCGGATGAACCGGGCTTAACTGCTGCGGTTGTCTTGGGACTACGGTACAACCGCCGCTTACTCATGGGTTGTACGATCTGCGGTACAACCGCCATTTGCCTCGTGGTTGTACCGATTGTCCTGATTTGTTTCGGCTCTTCCTCGCTTTTTGTTTCTTTGAGCTTTGGGGGTGAGGAGTGGATTCAACATAAGACTTTCTCTGTGCTTAATCATTGATCTTCATAGCTCTCATAGCTATTGGAGTGATTTATAAGTTGAATCCATTCTTTGCGAAAAAGATTCGGTGCTCCTATTCACCCCCCCCTCTAGTCGCCTTTCCGGTCCTTCACATCGTCATCGTATTCTCTCATCAACATAGGGCCACCATGAACTTGAACTGTAGCCACCACCTAAGTCACGAGCTGCCTCGCCGCGAGGGGTGTAATGTTATGAACTAAGACACGAGGCACTGTATAGCAGACGTGTGAACAGTACTATGGATACTGTAGTGGCACGTGGACAGTATTACACGTAGTTATTAGGAAGGATTTATATTTAGGAATCTATTTATTAGGTGTTTGGTATCATCTATTAGTTAGACAAGTTATATTAGATTGGATAGTTAGAGATAAGTTTTTTATAGATTTTTTCTTAAGGGTCCAGTCGGGTTGTCCCTATAAAAGGGATAGCATGTATCTATTATCAATCAAGCAAGAAATAAACAAAGTAAATCCCTAACCGGTTGGCTAAAGATCAGAGTCTCCTTATTCGTCGAGAAGAGTCTCGACCAATCTTGGAAGACGATCCCTCGCCTCCCTGGCAAATCAAGACTCAAAGTCTCGCTACTCAACACTCTACTCGACCGGGAAGAACTCTACCGGCAGTTAGATGAGGACGAATGCCCTACCCTCGGTCCTAACACCTGTACCTAGTCGGTCCTAACACCTGTACCTAGCCAGCGACTACAACAATTTCACTAACCATTGATAATTACAACCTAGCAGTTTCTATCGCTAATATAATGCCAAGTGCTTCAAAGTTAGTAACCACAAGATCGCTCCAGGGGAAAATATGTCCTTCACTGAGAACATCATTAAAACCACGTTTTTTCAGTGATGTATCTATGAGTGCTATCTACTGATCTAGGGAATAGTACAGTGTGTTCACAGAGGACTCAGATTTGGGTCCGATAGAGTTGGTATCAGAGCATACAACTATAGGAGCCTTAGCTAGATTGTTCGTGTCATAGGACCTGAGTACTATTTTCAAAAAAAAACTAAGAAAAGTTTGGGCAAAATATAGCGTACTTATTGCTCCTTCTTATCACTCTTAGCTCTAAACTTACCTCTACCTCCGTTAAGTTTTCCAACTCTCCTCTATTCAAAAATATAGATGGCCGTACCGTCGTCCGATGGCTAGTGAGTGGACCTCCTCCTCCAGCTGTTGTAGCACCTGGCCTACCACCGCGAGTCTATCTTCAGAGGCTGGAAGACCAGATGTGTGGAGATCTTCTGCTAAGAGTACCCTTCTGTAGACGTTGTAGTTTATATCTCGTGTCGTGGCTTAGCATGGCCTATAAGCTGTGTTCCAAAAGCCTTGTAACGCTTAACCCCTAATATAATGCAGCCACTCTAGGCTTTGTACTGTGCTTTGTTTGTCTCGTTTGATTCAAAGTTCTTCTGTGTGTGCTCTAGAGGGCTAGTAAACCCTCATATACCTTCCCTCTAGTTCTGAGCTTCAGCACTTCTTCAAGATGCCTCCTAGGAGAGCCACCGCCCCAGCTCGTGGTGCCTTTGCAGTAGACCGTGGCCATGGTCGTGGCCGTGGACATAATCTACCTCCCCCGCCGCCAGCAAACCCGACAATGGCGCAAGTTATGTTCCAGCAGACACAGATTCTCCAAGCTTTGCTAACCAGTCAGCAGGCCGAAGCAGCTGGTCGTAACTCCAAACTGACAGATTTCCTCAAGATGATACCCCTCACCTTCGCTATAGCCAATGAACCACTGGAAGCTGAAGACTAGCTCAGAGACACCGAGAAGAAGCTTCGTCTCGCCCGATGCTCAGAGGAAGAAAAGGTGAACTTTGCCACCCACCAGCTAAAAGGAGCTGCCACTGCTTGGTGGGAGAACTACCTCGCTGCCCGAGGTAGTGAAAGTCCAGAAGAAGAAGAGGAAAAAGAAGAAGCAGAAGAAGCAGCATCTACAATTGGAGCTCAGCAAGACCCCGCTGCCGCCGTAGAGGAGATTACCGAAGTGCAACTGGATGAGGTTGAACCTGCATGGCAGTTGATCCCCTGGGCTGAATTCAAGACTGCTTTTAGAACCAATTTCGTACCAGCCGGTACGATCAGATTAAAGAAGAATGAGTTCAGAGCTCTCAGGCAGGGTCATATGACAGTCAATGAGTACTTGACAAAATTCAACCAGCTGGCCCACTACGCCCCAATGACGTAGCTGATAAAGAGGAGAAGATCGATCGCTTTGTGGTGGGGATGCGTGAAGACATGAGGGTCCAGCTTATCCTCCACGACTTCCCCAACTTCCATCACCTGGTCAACAAAGCTCTAGTGCTCGAAAATGAGAAGAAGACTGTAGAAGTCAACCGTAAGAGAAAAATGGCATTCCAGAGGCCCCAAGGCAGCTATCTGCAGAAGCAAGCCTTTCAGGGCAGCTCATCTTTTCGACCACCAGCAGCCTCGTCTCAGAAAACTCAAGCTCCAGCCCCGCGCCCCAGTGAGAGTATCTTCAGCGCTCCTCGCTCCGCCGGACAGCCTACCGCAGCCAACCCGATAGCTCACCTTCGTTGTTTCAACTGTGGAGAAAAGGAGCATTTTGCCAACAGATGCCCTCAACAAGTCACCCGGGTGAGGTACAATTTGAGAGCCACACCAGCTCGAGGCCAGACGTCAGCTCCAAGCACAAGTCGTTAGACCTGACAGGCATCCAGAGAAGTTCCCACATCGAACCATAGACGAGTGAAGCATGTCGCTGCCGAAGAAGCCCAAGCAGCCCTAGAAATGCTAAGAAGTATGTTCTCTGTCTAGTCTGGGTAGTTCAAATCTCGGGGTCGAGATTCCGTTTAAGGTGGCTAGGATTTGTAACATCCCGTTTTCGGATGTTGAATCGTACCTTCCGGTTACCTACGTGGTTTTCAAAACCTATTTCAAAATTCCTTTGTGTCTGCCTCTTTTCAAAATTTTCGGTGTCGAGTTTCGGCCTGAATCGAGGTCTCTTTTCGAATCCTCTCTGTTGGGCCCGACCTCCTCTAGCCCCTCTCATTCCCCTACCCCTTTTCTTTCCTTTCGACCAGGTGGTCGAAAGCTTCTTTCGGCCACCTTCTCGTAGTCAACCACCTTTTTGCTTCGAATAGCTCTCGGTTCAGACCCGCCTCGTGGTTTCGACCACCTTTTCATAGTCGAACACTTTTTTTTTGGTTTTGACCACATTTTTCCTCTTTCTTTTTCCGTTGCGACGTGCGCATTAAAAACTGATGTCTCTGCTGTGCCGACTGCACATTAAATGCTATCAACTCTGTTGCAACGTGCGCATTTAAGGCTGACGTCTCCGCTGCGACATGCGCATTAAATGCCGTTGTCTCCGCCGTGCCGCTGAGATGTGCGCATTAAATGCCGTCATCCCCACCGTGTCGCCGCAAATCTCTCCACTTCATCTTGACGCCCGAGTCCCCCTCCTCCTTCCTCTATAAATGGAGCATCCGGGAGCCCTTTTGCCTCCCCTGTTTTCCCGCCAACTCTCCATCTCTCACTTTTGTTGATGTGGTTTGCCCGAAGCTCTGAGCTCTAAGTTCGAGCCGCCGCGTGCCTCCTCTCGGTCCTCGCTGCATCGGAGCCGCTGCTTTTCCATTTCTCCTTCAGTCCCGGCTGACCCCTTCACTACCGGCCTTCGTCGCACTCGGCTACGAGCTTCCCCGCCGCCATTTTCCATCCACCGACCTCCTCCGGCCCCTCTCTCTGTCCTGGTGAGTTTCCTGTGCCCTATTCTCTTGATTTGTTCTGTCGACCGCTTCGAGCAGTCGAGTCCTTTTTGTTTCTTTCGAACACTGTTGGAGTAGTCAAATTCTTCTTTCCTTACGACCACTATTCAGTAGTCGAACCCTTCCTTGTTTTCGACCACTGTTGGAGTAGTCGAATCCTTCCTTATTTTCGACCGCTGTTGAAGTAGTCGAACCCTTCCTTGTTTTCGACCACTGTTGGAGTAGTTGAATCCTTCCTTGTTTTCGACCGCTATTGAAGTAGTCAAACCCTTCTTTCCCTAGGACCACGTTGAGTAGTCGTATCCTTCCTGAATCTTTCCTACGACCACGTTGAGTAGTCGTATCCTTCCTGAATCTTTCCTACGACCACATTTAGTAGTCGTATCCTTCCTGATTCTTTCTGTCATGGTTGGAATTCAGTATCAAAGACGGCATCGAAAGCCAGCGTCAACTAGCTCACACGGTGGCGACTAGTTATTTGGAAAACACATGCAGAGTTCGAATAGCAGTCGAGTTAGTATGAGTTTATTTTTAGAGTACGAATACACCTTTGTTTATGAGTCTAAGTCTTTCCTTAGTCTATCTTGTGAGGCAAACCTCTATTTAAGGAGGTTCTTTTAGATTCAATAAAGCAGTCTGAAGTTAATAGTCTATCCTCCCGTTCGGTTCTTCTATTCTCTATCCGACCAACTTCTCAGCTCTGCTTTCTTCTCTACCTTCAACTCTGCTTCAAGTCAGCAACAACGACACCTGGTAAACCTCTGCGCCTTAAACCTCCAGTTTCACACACATACAATCTACGATTTGGAACAGGGTGTGACATCTTGGTATCATAGCATATGGCTGATGATCAGACAGCGATGGAGGCTATGATGCAACAGATTGCAAATTTGACAGCTTCTGTAACGGCTCGGCTCGATCGCATGGAAGAACAATTCACAATTACAGTCGAGTGAATCACTAGTTTGGAGAAAAAGCCAAACGATGGCATCCTGCCCGCACCCATCGGAGCAGCCTTCAACAATTCACAGCATCTGCAGAACGGGAGACAAGATGGCAGCAATCCTCCTCATTATCACAGATCGGATTTCCCAACTTATGAAGGGAAGGAATATCCATTGGGGTGGTTGCAGCGTTGTGAACAGTTTTTTCGAGGACAGAAGACGGCAGAATCTGACAAAGTATGGTTAGCATCATACCATCTAGCCGGAGCGGCACAACAATGGTATTATCAACTTGAGCGTGATGAAGGAGAATCCAATTGGCACCACTTCAAAGAATTTGTTAATCTTCCTTTCGGCCCATCCATGCGCCATAATCCATACGGCGAGCTCAAGCATTTGGTGCAAACGGGAACAGTTGAGGAATATCAAGAAAAATTTCTCACCATACTCTGTCGTGCCGATCACCTCCGTCCATGACAACAGGTCCAATTTTGCATGCCAAGGTTAGCAGAACCAATTCACATGGATGTTGAGCTCTAGAACCCTACAAATCTTCAGATGGCGATGGCGTTAGCCCGTGCTTATGAACGACGTGCACAAGTGTCATCAGAAGGGGTCATACGTCCCACCCAACCCATCCCTAATGCACGCTATGCGACGACAGCCAAGTCGGCAGTGTCTGGTCCTTCCATCACCGCCAAAGTCACACTAGCAGTGATCATTCCTTTGGCTAAGGTAGGGTCAAGTATACTTGGATTAGCTACATCACCAGCTCACGCCAATCGTCGTTTGCAGCAACATTACCTTACTCCGGAGGAGATGGTGGCGTGCTGCGAGGCGGGATTGTGCTACAATTGCAAGGAAAAATTTACTCCAGGTCACCGATGTAAGAGATTGTTCATTCTTCTTTCGCCTGGTGAAGATATTGTCAGTGATGGTGAGGAAGATGATACTCCTCAATCACCGAGCATATCCTTATATGCTTTGACGGGTCTCAAGCCCCGTACTGCCCAGATAATGCAACTTCCTGTACGCGTGGCTGATACCATCCTATTAGCATTGCTTGATTCGGGATCAACGCAAAACTTTATTACACCAACAGCAGCTCATCGGGCTGGAGTCCAGTTGCAAAACTGTGAAGGGCTGAAAGTGCTAGTGGCTAATGGAGATCGCATTTCTAGTGCTGGCGTGTGCCCTGATCTTCCACTGATCATCGACAAAGAACAGTTCATTGTGAATTGCTATGCACTACCTTTCGATGGATTTGATCTCGTTCTGGGAGTTCAATGGCTGCAAATACTTGGACCAATATTGTGGGATTTCAATGCTTTATCAATGTCCTTTTGGTGACACGATCACAAGGTGACTTGGTTTGGAGAGGGTGCTTCTTCTTCGACAGCTCCTCAGGCTTTATGTCTTACCGAACATAATTTAATGGATACTCTTTTGGAGGACTTCAATAGTTTGTTTGCCGAACCAACTCAATTACCGCCAGCACGACAACATAATCACCATATTAGATTGCTGCCTGACACAGCACCAGTGGTGGTTCAGCCATACCGATATCCACAACTTCTTAAAGATGAACTCGAACAACAATGTGAGGCCATGTTACATCAAGGTATCATTCGCCCTAGTACATCGGTGTTTTCTTCGCTCATTCTCCTTGTGAAGAAAAAGGATGGCACTTGGCATTTCTGTGACTACCGTGCCCTCAATAATAAGACCGTCAAGGATAAATTTCCTATTCCTATTGTCGAGGAATTATTGGATGAATTGAAGGGCGCCAAATATTTCACCAAGTTAGATTTGTGCTCGGGTTATCATCAAGTGCTTATGCATCCTATGGATATTGAAAAAATAGCATTTCACACTCATGAAGGGCTTTTCGAATTTCTGGTTATGCCGTTTGGATTGACAAATGCGCCAGCTACTTTTCAAGCTCTGATGAACAGTATTCTTCGACCTTATTTACGATGCTTCGTTCTTGTATTCTTTGACGATATACTTATTTACCGTCAATCATGGTTAGAGCATCTTCGTCATGTCTGAGCTGTGTTCTGTATACTTCGGCAACATCAACTCTTTTTGAAAAGATCAAAGTGCCTTTTCGGAGAAACGTCAGTATCATACCTTGGTCATGTTATTTCTGAAACTGGAGTAGCCGTGGATGATTCTAAGGTCGAAGCTGTTCACTGATGGCCAAAACCAAGATCAGTCCGAGCATTGAGAGGATTTCTGGGTCTTGCGGGTTATTACCGTAAGTTTATCAAGGATTTTGGGTCGATCGTTGCTCCTCTAACAAAACTCCTTAAGAAAGAGGCTTTTACATGGTCTGATGAGGCTACTACTGCTTTTTGTGCTTTACAACAAGCATTATCAACAGCACCTGTTCTTCAATTGCCAGACTTCACTCAATCATTCATAGTTGGATGTGACGCTTCAGGTTCTGGAATTGGAGCCGTCCTTCATCAGAATCAAGGTGTAGTAGCTTTCTTCAGTCGGGCAATGGCTGTGAGGCATGTTCAGCTCGCAGCTTATGAGCGTGAACTCATTGGGTTGGTATAGGCGATTCGCCATTGGTGACTGTATTTGTGGGGCCGACAATTTATCATGCGCACGGACCATTATAGCTTGAAATTTTTGCTTGATCAACGTTTGTCCACTATACCTCAACATAGATGGGCTAGCAAACTCTTTGGCTATGACTTCACCATTGAGTTTAAACCAGGATGCACTAATGTCGTAGCTGATGCGCTATCAAGACAGCACAGCCAAGAGGTATTAGCATTTGCTCTGTCCACTCCGCAATTTACTATTTTTGACGATCTCCGTCGCGAAATCAGCACAAATCCTACTTTGGCCTAGTTACATTCTAGGGTGGTGCTGGGACAACTTGGTACACTCTGGAGCATTGTGGATGGGCTGGTCCTTCACAAGGGTCGTGTTCATATTCCTTCGTCCTCTCCTTCTTTGCAAGTTGCATTAGCTGCTGCACATGCCACTAGTCACGAGGGTATTCAGAAAACTGTCCATCACCTTTGTGCTGATTTTCATGTACCAAAAGCTTACACGGTGGTGCAAGAATTTGTGAGATCTTGTTCTACGTGTCAAAGAAACAAATCGGAACAACTTCATCCAGCGGGTTTACTTCAAAATTTGGAGGTTCCATCTCGTATTTGGGAAGATATTGCTATGGATTTCATTGAAGGCTTACCTCGTGTACATGGCAAGACAGTTATTCTGACTGTGGTGAATCGTTTCTCCAAATACGCCCACTTTATTCCTTTAGCCCATCCGTATACAACAAATTCAGTGGCTCAGGCATTCTTCAACGAGGTCATGCGCCTCCATGGAATTCCTTCTTCGGTAGTCAGTGATCGTGACCCTGTTTTCACAAGCAACTTTTGGTCAGAATTATTTCGGCTTTCTGGAACACACTTGCACATGAGTTCAGGATTCCATCCCCAGTCTGATGGCCAATCAGAAGCTACTAATAAGATTATTGCCATGTATTTATGTCATTTGACAGGAGACCGACCAAAGCAATGGATTCGTTGGTTGCTGTGGTCAAAGTATTGCTATAATACTTCGTATCAATCTTCTCTCTGAGAAACGCCTTTTAAGATTGTCTACGATCGGGATCCTCCAACTCTCCGACGTTCATCTGATCAGATGACAAGCTTATCGGCCGTGGATCAGCTCCTACCTGAACGTGATCAATTTTTACTTGATATCCGAGAGCGCCTGCTTCAGTCTCAGCAATACCATAAGCAACACTATGATGCCAAACATCGTGAGCTACATTTTAATGTTGGGCAGTGGACATGGCTTCAGCTCCATCATAGACAAGAAGCTTCTATCATTGATCGCGTTAATCGCAAGTTAGCACCGTGTTATTATGGCCCATACAAGGTTATGGAGAAAATTAGAGATGTGGCATACAAACTGGAACTACCTCCGAGGGCTCGGATTCATAATGTTTTTCATGTGAGTTTGCTCAAACCGTATTATGGCGACCCTCCTGATTCACCACCAGCCTTACCAGAATTGCAATAAGGCCGAGTGACTCCAACGCCGTGCCATGTTGTTCGTGCTCGTCTAAATCGTGGTGTCCATGAGTTACTAGTACAATGGACGAGATTGCCTAATTCAGACATGTCATGGGAATCATTAGAAGATTTTCGGCGTAAATATCCATCCTTCCAGCTCGAGGATGAGCTAATCCTTGAGGGAGGGAGAGATGTCATGGTTGGAATTCAGTATCAAATACGACGTCGGAAGACAGCGTCAACTAGATCACACGGTGGCGACTAGTTATTTGGAAAACACATGCAGAGTTCGAATAGCAGTCGAGTTAGTATGAGTTTATTTTTAGAGTCTGAATACATCTTTGTTTATGAGTCTAAGTCTTTCCTAAGTCTATCTTGTTAGGCAAACCTCTATTTAAGGACGTTCTTTTCGATTCAATAAAGCAATCTGAAGTTAATAGTCTATCCTCCTGTTTGGTTCTGCTATTCTCTATCCGACACAACTTCTCAGCTCTGCTTTCTTCTCTACCTTCAACTCTGCTTCAAGTCGACAACAATAGCACCCGGTAAACCTCTGCGCCTTAAACCTCTAGTTTCACACACATACAATCTACGATTTGGAACAGGGCGTGACACTTTCCTACGACCACGTTAAGTAGTCGTATCCTTCCTATATCTTTCCCACGACCACGTTGAGTAGTCGTATCCTTCCTTGCTTTCGACCACTGTTGAGTAGTCGAATTCCCCCCCCCCCTCGACGAGTTAGTTGAAACCTTCATTCGACCTGGTAGTCGAACCTCCTTCCGACCACCTGCAGTCGATGAGCGGTACTCGAAACCAAAGCTTCGAGGACTCCGTTCTCCTCTGTTATAACACTAATTACGGTGTTTCCTATTGCTAAATTCATCTAAATTCAAGATCTTGCTTTTAACTCTGGTCTTATTTAATTTGGAGTTCATTTATTATTTCTTGTGTATTTACTTGTTCTCTCTGCTTGTTTTGATCTTTTGCTGGTGCGTTCGTCCGCGTGGAGTTCAAAGAAGCAGGGGATCTCCTTTTCGACCAAGCACAAGACCTCCAAGACCCTCCTGCCTTTAATCAAGGCGAGTCAATACTTTGATCATATTGAGCCTACGTTTCTCGCAAATTACATTCCTTTAAACTATCAAAACTGCATGCTTTAATTCTTTAAGCAAATGTATGTTAACTCTTAAGGTAGTTAAATACCCATTTGATGATTAATTATGTATTATACCATCCTTTGACATTTGAATCCATTACTCCATGTCACCCTAGTAACTATGTTGTAGCTTACTAGCTACAGGTTGTTCTTGAGCGGCATGCTAGTCTTGCTCAAGTACCAGGGCACTAAGTGTCCTGATCATCATCTCTTAAAATCATGAAATTGTTTTGGGGCAGTTGTGGGAGGTACACGTCTGGTATATGTTGAGATAAATTGGTTTCCCTCCTCAAAAACCCCCAACTTCTTTCACCACGTCTGGACGGATGGTATGATGGTGGGTGCGGATGTAGCATGAGAATATGTGGAATGTGGTATGAACCGCCCAGATGACCCTAAGGACTTAATCCGGTGATGACCTCCCTTGTAAAATATGTGCAACCAAAAGTCTGCAAAGTGTCGACCTGGCTAAATAATTTGTATATCCATCAGTATGGGTTGCACCAGGTAGATGACTCGCGACGCCGCAAGCCTTTGTGGCTACGGGTCGGCGTGCACGGCTTACGCGCCTATGCGGGCATAAGTCGTGATGGCGCAAGAGGGGGTCTGGGAGAGGGTTGACGCAGGTGCGGAAGCGTAATCCTTCTCAGGTGAAACCTTAGCGGGTGTAACCAATACTGGGGGAAGCATTGTAAAGGCCTTGTGGTAATCTCCCCTTGATTCACATGTCTAAGGAAATGTGTGTATATGTCAAGACGATTATCTCTTATGAGTAAAGTGTATAGTCTCTGTAGAGTGTAAACTGTTTAAACAGTCGTGCCTACGGTCAAAGGCGGACATGGAAACTTTACTAGAGTTAGTTCTATTTCAAAAACCTTTGTGGTTGGGTTAAAACCTGGTCGGGCTGATGTAACCCGGACCTTGTGTTGATGTTCCTGGGTGGTCGAACCCGATGTCGTTCCCGGGTGGTCGTACCCAGTGTTGGTAATAGTGGTCGTAGCCACATTTCTTTTATGCATAGGTGGAGGTAGCCTCTGCTGTTGTATTTACTGCACAATTACTCTCTTTACAAAATGCGATTTGGTTAAAATGCTAAGTGATAGGAAATTCCTAAATATGATATTGGAAAACACTGCTTTAGCAAATAAAAGAACCTGAGCCACCCTTGTCAAGCCTTGCATGTATACTACTACATTCTGTGAGTTGGCTCGCGAGCACGGAAGTTGTGCTCATTCTCTCTCTTTCCGCCAAACCTTCAGACCCTGCGGATCTTGGAGATTATGCCTTCTACGAGGACCAAGGAGTCGATGAACAAGGAGATGGTGAAGACCAGTCGTAGCCTCTAGTTGTCATAGCCTCTGGTGGTCGTAGCTCTAGTGGTCGTAGTCTCCAGTGGTCGTAGCCTCAGGTGGTTGTAGCCCCTAGTGGTCGTAGTCTCTAGTAGTCTGGGTCTCGCCTCAGTCTAGCTGGCTCGTCGGTACTTTCATACGACCGGTATTGTCCGAGTTCTTGGTTAATACCAGTCGTACATGAGCTGCCCCAATTGCTTGCCTGTGGAGAGATGTGCCCCACCTCCCTCTTTTGCTTCCGCTGTAGATTCCGCTGCACTTTGTGTAATGTAACCAATTTGGCATGTTCGGCCCTTTTTGTAAAACTCAACCCGATGTGGTCTATGTCACTCTGATGCTTGTAATATAACGTTTGGTTCGGTCTTACGACTTGTATAAATTGATTCAGTTATGTATCTGTCAGTGCCATCTACTGATCCAGGGAATAGCACAGTGTGTTCACAGAGGACTTAGATTTGGGTCCGGCATGGAGCTGTGGTTCACCCTACCTTTGCTTCTATTCTTCTCTCTCAAACTTTGTGCAATAGTGATCCTCTATACTGTGCCTGATAACCCGTTCAAAATTTCAGTGTGTTATGTGGTGGTGTTGGCCTTCTCTTGGCTGTGGTGTTGTTTTGAGTGCGTGAGAGATGGTCGGTGCTATGGTGTTTGCTAGATGGTTTTTCCCTCTAGCCCTGGTGTTAGACCGCTGCCAGGCTCTCCGAATGAGGTTTTCTCATCAATGGTGTTTCCTAGTTGGGGCCGGTGTTCTATATCCTTCTTTTTTTACTTTTACTTTATCAATATAAAGGGCAGTTCTCGTGCCTTTTCGTTAAAATTAAACTCCACAAGTGCTACAGTAGAGTCATTATACTTAGCTCTCTGCTATGTGCAGTTGTGCACAACATTATGTACACGAACTATGTGCAAAATTTTATTGGACATTGGCCCGGTGCAGATGCGGGGAGGTATCAGGTGCACATGATACAATCTGTGAACATATGCACAAATCGATCCCTACCGTCCATCACGAATACACGGCATTTGGGCGAGTGATCGCATGGAGAGAGCCTTGTCATGAAAAGAAGCGCCATTTCGCATTTACCCACTGCCTGATTGAGTTCCTTCTCTCACTTGCTCGACCACGCGCGCCACCGCCGCCCCCACGCCACTGTCGCGCCACCCGGCGTCGAGCCCCTCATTGCCTCCTTCACCTCCGCCCCGACCGAGCCCTCGCCTCCCTGCGCGCCTCCTCCTCCCCCCCCGCCGTGCCAGATCGTGCACCGCATCCCCTCCCAGCGCCATGCGGCACCTGCTGCACCTCCCCTTGATACCGCTCTGCCCCTTGAGGACACCATGGTGCGGCAGCGGCCATGTCGAGGCGGAGGTGGAGGAGCTGCCAAGGCCATCGTCGGCGGTGATCAAGGACAAGCTTCGCCCAGTTGCGGCCGGCGGCGGAGGAGGCGGAGGTGATCGTCAACAAGGACGCCATGGCCGCGCCGAGAGCGCCATCTTCATCCAATCGCCAGGTTGTAGATTCTGCCGCTGAGGATAGATGCAGAATCCATGTGTAGCATAGATTACGAAGAACATATCTTTTGTAATTGATTCCGTGTTCTTCGTTTCGAACAATGCTGATTTTCGAATACTACAATTTGGATGAGTTAGTGAATGTTATACTACTCTTTCTTGATGTATGCAATCGTAACAATGCTGATTTTCTTGAATGTATCGGTGAATGTAAATCGAACTCATTCTTTGTGTATGGTCTGCTTGAATGGAAATCAATGCAATGAGTTTTAGATGTTGTATGTTAGTATGTGTGTATGATCGAAGGCATGATGTATGTCGATATGTGTGTATGATCGGGAGGCAAGCCTCGATTGTTCATAAAACAACAGATTCTAGAGTACACATACATATTGAACCTGAGCACTTCGCAGATATTAGTCCCGCATCAATTTTGAATTACACTCATATTATAAGATAAGTGTTATCAATTTTGTTTTTATGTTTCTTCAACAGCTTTAGGAAGTGAGCCCAATTCCTGTAATGTTGTATGCTCATAAGGTCAATAAATGAATGAAGATCTAGGTGCAGTTTTGGACCATGTTAAAAATGCCAACTGCTGATAATTCTAGGGAGCATGATAGAGGTGCATTCCCTTGTTCCTTTTTATGTCATGGCAATTGATCTAATTTAACCTTTTATGCCAGCACATTTCTGCATTTTAGCACCATCATGAAGTTTGATCTCATGTAGGCTGCTGCTTCAGATATTCAGGCTTCCAGGTGCTAGTTAGTTAAGTGTCAGGGTGCAATCAAGGAATATTCTGGTTTTTCAGTTAGCTAGTTAGTTAAATGCTTCCAGATGAGCATGACCTTCTTAGTGTCAATTTCATTAAGCAGCATCCATGACCTACAAGACCAATCAATAGTACCAGCTGAATAAATAATCATGGAAGTTTTCTCTTGCATCTTACAAACTCTCAGCTGATTGCATTATTTATGTTACATAGCACATTCAGGCATATATGGCTCAAGTGTGTGTAGTACTCCCCCAGCCTCCATAGGCTACAGATTGACACAACAACAAAGTAATCGACTCCATAGGTTCATTGATCATTACAACACAGTAATGCATTTAATTTTGCACTCGACAATTCATCAACGACAAACTTTCATACATTTGATTTTGCATTTCTCAATGACAGAAAATTTCATACTGCCATTCTCATGAATTCCAGGAATCATTTTGCATTCAACAATTAAAGAATTCATCAATGACAGAAACTTTCATCCATTTGATTTTGCATTCAACAATTCATCAATTCCAGGAATCATTTTGCTAAGAGACATAGAATGACAGAAACTTTCATCCATTTGATTTTGCATTCAACAATTCAACAATTCTAGGTATTACACAACAACTCCAGATTTCCCCCTCAGCTCCCACTTCACGTCTTACAGTTTACAAACACATGGCTTCTACAATTCACTAATACAGCAGGTAGGGATCAGGGAGGTGATATAATTTCCTAAAGCTACTTCTTCCGATGCTTAGAAGGCTTTATCGTCGACGTTCTTGGTTCTTCGGATATCTTGGCTCATGGAAAGGTACTGCAAGAGAAAGACTTGAAATGTTACTTGTCTGAATAGAAAGGTACTGCAAGAGAAAGACTGGAAACAAAGGTTCTGAATCCTGACAGTTCAGACAATTGACTTCACTAGAAATTACTGTCAGCAGTACAAAACAGAAATAATTTCTGTGTAAGAAGTTCTATACATTAGGATATACAGCTCCAGAAAGCTAGTTACATGTTGATGATTTTGATAACTGGTACTACAATACATATGATTTTGATAACCAAGTAATATAATTTTGATAACCAAGTAATATGATTACATTGTGATTATTTTGATAACTTGTACTACTCCAGAATGCTAGACAGTGAGTACAAAATATCAATGGAATGCTACTCCGAAAAATCAAACACATATAGGGAGGGGGCGCTCGGCGCGGCACAGTCGCAAGGGCTCGGCCAATTTCATCCCATCTCAAAGATTTCAAAGCAAGTGCCAAAAATCCTTACCGTAGGCTCGGCAGGGGCAGCTCTGGAGTAGCAGGGTGCCGCACGGCGTGAGGGAGGGGATGCGGAGCACGATGCGGCACGGAGGTGGGGAGGGGAGGGGAGGCGGCGCAGGCGGGAGAGCAGGTCGATGGGAGGTGCGGCGCATATGTCTCAAGCTAGGGTTAGGCGATGGGGAGGGGAGGCGGCGCAGGGGGAGGCGTAGGGCTCGGTGCGGGGGCGGAGGCGAAGGAGGCAGCGGAGGGGCTTGACGCCGGCTGGTGGCACGACAGGCGGCGTAGGGGCCGGCGGCGGCGCGACGTAGTCGGAGCGAGTGGGAGAAGGAACTCAATCAGGCAGGGGGGGTAAACGCGAAATGACACTCGCACTCGCAGCCGCGCGCTCGCCCGCGCGATCGCTCGCCCAGCGCCGTGGATTTCGTGACGGACGGCCAGGATCTGATTTGTGCATATGTTCACAGATTGTATCATGTGCACCTAATACCTCCCCTGCAGATGCAGATCAAGGTTAGTAGGTATGGATCCAGGATAGGATTGTGTGGATAGTTTTTGAGGATGGAGGTCATGTGTTTGTAAACATTTTATACAAGTTTGCTAGTACATGAAGTACTCCCGCTATACTTAAATAGTATACCATGAGAACAAAATTTTATACTTCACAAAGAAGCAGGTTCGTTTGGCAATTGGAAAAATCCATGTAGCTTGTTTATCTTCTGGTATTGCACTGCGTCTATGGTCATATGATAAAGTAGAGCAGTAAACCCCCTCAATTAATGTTCTATTACTAGATATGATGTAGCATGTAATTCAGATCAAATCTGCCTTGAATTTCTCCTTCCTGTATGGGACATTGTGGTCTCTCTAAAACTCAGTTATACACTAACTGTAAATTTGAATAGATCTCATTTCTCGTGCAAATCAGGAAAAACTAAAAAGAGTAAGCAAGTACTTACCCCGTAAAAGGAAATAGCTTCATTATCCGCTGATGGATGACCAAAGTTTTTAGCTAGGTCAGCTATGCACACATGGGTATCTTCCATGTATTGACGACTTCCAATATCTGACCAATCCCCTGATCGAATAATTGGAACGAAATTGCCAAACTTGTTCTGCTTGAAATCAGCAGCTGTTGTGTTCTCACAAACACTCTCCATCTGTATGTTCAAAGAAAAGGATTAGTGCATGGTATAATGATAAGGAATGCAATAACCTTACATTCATGCCATAAATTAATAGGAAGTTAAACGACTCCGGTGAAAAAGAAGGTAGCAATGCTTTGCTTTTAATAACTTTTTTAAGAAAAGTGCAATAATCCAAACCATGTGAGATGAGCAAGAGCAGCTTGACCATAACTAGCATTAGCCAATTTGGGCAGAAAGTCCTATTATTAATAGCGAAATACAATACTTAATTCATTATAAATTTCAAATAGGAAATAGAAATAAGTTATAGTAAACCATCTAGTTTAACTAATGACAACTTAGTACTTAGTAGGATCAATAAATGTTACAAGCAACCAACTGACTGTTTTTACTGAGTACCAACGACCAAAATGGCAAAATGTAACACAAAATAAACAGACTATATATAACCACTAGGGACATCATGACGAGACAAGAAAAAGATCTAGCTGTTACTGTCTACTGATTGAATAGGTACAACGTATAGATAAAGCACCGAAATTACATGCTTCAGCACTATTCCAAGGCACAACTTAACGCTGGCAACAACCATTACCGAACTAAAAGGACAAGACACCCGTGAGAGCAACACTTCTAATCCAACTATTTCTGTTATGGACAGCTGCATGTGAACAGTATCATAGGTCTCCACGTGAGCAGTGGTTCCCGCGGTTATTAAGAAGGATTTATTATTTAGAAATATATCTATTAGGTGTTTGGTATTATCTATTAGTTAGTCAAGTTATAATTTGGATTGTTATAGATAAGATTCTTTATATATTATTTCTTAGGGATCAAGTCGGGTCGTCCCTATAAAAGGGATAGCATGTATCCATTATCAATCAAGTAAGAAATAAACAAAGTTAGTCTCTAACTGGTTGGTTAAAGATCAGAGCCTCCTTGTTCGTCGAGAAGAGTCCTGATCGAGCTTGGAGGGCGATACCTCACCTGTCTGGCAAATCAAGTCTCAGAATCTCACTACCTCGACAGGGAAGAGTTCTGGTGGCAGTTAGATGAGGGCGAGTACTCTACCCTCGGTCCTCAGACCCATACCCAACTAACGATCACAACATTTGATATCAGAGCTACTCACCATAGCTTCCAGTGCCACACCATCTCTCTTGGAGAAATTGAAGGCTAACAACAAAGAGCGGAATGTCTTACTTGAAAACATGTCTATTGTCCATTGGAGCTTCGTTGATCCTTGTCCACGTGACGCGACATCATCATCGTACCCTCTCATCAACATAGGGCCACCAAGAACTTGAACCGTAGCCATCACCACAGTTCGAGGACGAGCTGCCTCACCTCGAGGGATGTAATCAGGGGCGGAGATGGGCCTCGGGCCGGTTGGGCAACCGCCTGAGGCCCAAAGAAAATAGCAGTGAAAATTTTTAGTAGATATACAAAATAAAAATACTATACTGAGAGCTGTGGCCGAGTTTTGTTTGGCCGACCGAGGCTATCCTCGGTGGCCAATGAATGGCGCTTCCATGTGGCTCAATGAGCTAGCGCCCGGTGTGAGAGCCAGCGGCTACCAGCGCCGGGCCTACCCTAGCGCCGCCTTCTGGTCTCTTCCTTCCCTAATCTCCATCGGCCGGCGATGGTTCCCCGAGCGACGAGCGGCGAAGCGGCGGCGACTAACGACTCTCTGCGGTCGGCCTCCTCTCCGCCGTGGCACCGCCCCACCTCCTCTCCACCATGGGCCGCCAATGCCCCCCATGCCCGCCTCCTCTCCGTCGCGGACGCCCCCGCCTCCTCCTCTCCACGATCGACGGCTCCACAGCCACCGCCCGGCGCCGCCCTCCCCAGCCAGCGCCTCCTCAGCCGCCTCGGCCAGCAAGACGCCGCAGCGCCATGGCCTGACCCCCAGCCTACCTCGGCTCTGCCTGCTCCACCCCAGTGGCTGCTGCGGCAGCGCCTCCTCGGCTCCTCTCATCGGTCCTTACCACCTCAACCACCGCCCACCGGTCTTTGCTCTCGTGAGGTGAGCTCTGCTCAATTGCTCGAAATCTTTGATGTGTTAGTGTTACAAACAATGAGACAAATCTTTGGCATAATGGCATATTGGCATTGGCAGATTGGTTTGATGGCTTGTTTGAGTAAATCTGTAAATGAGTTAATAATTAATTAGTTATGACTTATCACTTATGATTTATGAATTATGAAGTTATGACTTATGAATATGACTCATTGTATGACAGTAGTTAGTATGAGTGATAGTGTAGTATGTCTATTAACTTTCTATTTGAATATTTAATGTACTAGAATTAGAAATACATGATGAAGAGGACCAAGACATTGTCATCTTATTTTCCATCGCAATCCAATCAAACTCCGGAAACAATAGGCTCAAATGAACCAAATCTTTGTTAATTAAGCAAAAATTACCTCGTGCTAATGGTATGTTGCATTCTTTTTTTTTTTGCTATGTGTTTTCTATTTTGTCGTATCGTTAAACATGTAATTCAAATTTTATTTCGATTGTGCATTTGTGTTTTATTTTGTTATGTCTCAGTGTTGATAGTATTTAGCATTAGTTATAGACTTATAGCCTCTTAGTTTTGGGCCCGAGGCTTATTGAAATCCTGGCTCCGCCACTGGATGTAATGTTATGAACTAAGACACGAGGCACTGTAGCAGGCGTGTGAACAGTACTATGGATACTATAGTGGCACGTGGACAGTATTACATGCAGTTATTAGGATGGATTTATTATTTAGGAATCTATTTATTAGGTGTTTGGTATATCATCTATTAGTTAGACAAGTTATATTAGATTGGATAGTTAGAGATAAGTTTTCTTATAGATTATTTCTTAAGGGTTTAGTCTAGTTGTCCCTATAAAAGAGATAGCATGTATCCATTATCAATCAAGCAAGAAATAAACAAAGTTAATCCCTAACCGGTTGGCTAAAGATCAGAATCTCCTTATTCGTCGAGAAGAGTCTCGATCGAGCTTGGAGGACGATCCCTCGCCTCTCTGGCAAATCAAGACTCAGAGTCTCGCTACTCGACACTCTACTCGACGGGGAAGAACTGTGCCGACGGTTAGATAAGGACGAATACCCTACCCTCAGTCCTAACACCTGTACCTAGTCGGTCTTAACACCTGTACCTAGCCAGTGACTACAACAATTTCACTAACCATTGATAATTAAAACCTAGCAGTTTCTATCACTAATATAATGCCAAGCGCTTCAAAGCTAGCAACCACAGGATCGCTCCAGGGGAAAATATGTCCTTGACTGAGAACAGCATTAAAACCACGTTTTTTCCACTTCAGCCTTAGAGGGAAATCAAGTACAATGTGTACTTTGCAAGTACTAATTCTTTTTCCTGCTACAAACAAAGTACTGATTTTTTTTCCTGCTTGCTAGGTACAACAGTCTGAAATTAGTACCTCTCTGTCTCATCACAATGAGAGCAAGCAAACGATTGGACACTGCGACTTTGTTCAGTACAATTTCAGAGTACTGACGAACAATGCAATGCATAAAAAAACAATAACCTGTCACCACCACTTATCAGAAAACTCCTACCCAACATTACAACTCTAATGCAAATTACTTAACTCCGTCATGTTGAATCATTCAAAGCACTAGGGGCGGATCTAGTATAGGGATATGGGTGTACAGATGTACACCCATTATTTTTGAAAAAAAAACTCAGTATTTATTAAGTATATTAGGTGTATATATTAGAAAATACATCAAATAACTATTTGAACTGCAAGGGAACTCGTCCGATCGTGTTTCACCCTTCTTGCTTGATCGCAAGACGCAGCCACTCGCCAACTTTTAGCCCACACGGCCCACAACCGAGCGCTCGCTGCCTCGCTCTAGTCGGCAGCCCGCCAGCCCCAAGCCTTCTCCCTCGTGAAATCTGCAATCAGAAATCCCCAAACCTAACCCGTGAAATCTGCAATCTGCAATCCCCAAACCCCAGCTCTACGACCGTGCGGCGGCGGCAGAATCCCAAGCCGGGCGGCGAATGGCGGCGGCCAGATCGGCGGCGGCGGCGCAACCGAGCTCGATAGTGGGATAGAGGAAGCTCACAAGAAGGAGCAAAGACCAACCACCAAGAGGTCCAAAGACCGGCGCAGGAGGAGCAGCAGGCGGCGATCCAGTGAGCTCGAGCTCCTCGCCTCCTCGGACCTCGGTTGTGCGGATGGGAGGGACGGATCGGGAGGTGGCGGTGGCGCCTTAGAGCGATCGGGGCTCGGGGCGAGCGAGCATGGTGGGAGGAGCCGGCCGGGCGCGGTCTCGAGCACCTGGGAGCTGGTCATGCTGGGAGGCGAGCCTTGAGGCGGGGCTGGCTTGCGGTGCTCAGAGGCGGACGCTTGGTGCAAGGGCGAGGCCTGAGGGGAACCAGAGGCAAGAGCCTCGAGCCTGCCGCCAGGAGGAAGAAGACTTGATGGATGAATTGGAGGATTGAATTTGGGGAAGCAAAGTCTAATATTTATTGGCATTTAGGGTCTTGTTGGCACTTAGCAAAGGAAAGACTTGTAGAGTGTAGATGAGTGATATTTATATTGGTATTCGATATTTATTAGGTTCATATAGTTCAATAGACAATAGTTGTATACTTGTATGTATATGTCAGTGAATAAAAGAGAAGATAATTTTATCCAAATGTCCAATTATTTTATAGCTTGTGTAAATTTAGTTGTTAGATAAAGAGAAGATTATTCTATATAGTTCAATAGCTTGTGTAATTTCAGTTGTTGGATAAAAGATGATATTATTTTGTCTTAAATGTCCAATTATTTATGTGAAGTTTTTGTTTTCATGTAGACCGCAGAGCATTCAAAAGTAAAGAGGAAGCATGTAGATTTGAAATCTTTGTGGGACAGAGTTGGAAAGAGGCCAATATCTATTGAAAGCAAAATTCAAAGTACATCTCCGTCCATTCAGTTGCAAGCACAACATGAGAGTGATATCCGAGACGAAATTGTAAGTCCAGAATCAATTCAACCAAGCATAGAACCTCCCCTATTGTCCCCACTTATAGATGACGACGAAGATGATGATGATGGAGATGATGAAGCAGTTTATGATATTGATTTGCTTTCTCATGATCCCGGAAAGCGGATTCCAATCACACAATATGATGTCAATGAACAAGATGCAGTCAAAAGGGGATACATTGCATTGGGGCCATGTCAACCACGAGAACATGATTTTCCAAGAAGAAATATTGGAGGTATGCATCGATTCGTAGCTACTTGGTATGATGCTTATAATTATGTGAAGAATAAGCTAAGGAATAGGATGGGAGAACAATATCTGAATGATTGCTTGGTTACATTTCTTGAGCGAGAATTTTTTGTACAAGTTAAGGATGATGACATCATATCTCGCTTCCAAGCCATGAAGGAACGTCGAGTTAGATTGTAATTTTCTTAATTATTTTGTAATTTTTTTTAAATTATTTGACATGTTGTCTCTAGTAAGAACAATTTAAACTTTGTTATTTTTTATGTTATGATTATGAATGTTTATGTTTTACATTGTACAACATGTTTATAATTTCGAACACCCATTTTGAAAATCCTAGATCCGCCACTGCAAAGCACCTTCTGTTCCACACCTTCACTAGCAATAATTAACGGGAAAAGAAACTCTCAGTTTCTTCCAGATTTCAGGAACACACCAGAGGCGTGTGCACAAAGCAAACACAACATGGTTGCTTCCTTCTCAATCCATCCTCCAATCCATGATGAAAGAAACTCAAATGAACCAACAGAAAAGCACCAACTGACCCCCCAAACACCGAAAGATTCATCTAAGCTACCAAAGAACAACCCCCAAATCGAATCTTTCTGCACACAGAGAGAAGTCGGTACCCACATGAGGCAAGGGGAATTCGTCGGGTTTCTCGACCCCGGCCTCTCCAAAATCGAGCCTTTCCGCGTCCTCCAGCTCCTCCACGCACATGGCGGCGCCGGACAGACCTGCTCTGGCGTTCTTGGCACGGAGCTATCACAACTGGTGCTCTGCTGGTAGGAAGAACACAAGCACGAGAGCAAAAAGGACAGAGAAAGGGAGAGAAGCTAGCAAACCAAGTTAGGAGGGAGAAGAATAATAGGAGTAGAGGGTAGATAGAGAGAGAAAGAGGAATCTGAGGAGGAGAGCAATAGAGAATTAAAGATTCTTTGGGAATATCTGTGGAGAAAAATCCTTCGGAAAAAGGTAGTGTGGGCGAGGCCAAATCGCCAAAGGGAGGGAAGGGAACCTTGAGGTGGTTATTTGTTGAACCTTGATTTTTTAAGCAAAATTAGTTACATGGCACTTAACTTTTGTGATATTTGTTTTAGGACATTGACTCTTTTATCTTTGTTAAAAGACATTTAATTTTGGTGTCTTTTTGCCGTATAACATTATGTCTATTAAAATATAATATCTGGGCTGAGAGAGGAAGAAGAAGGTGAGTGAAAAGTCTATTTTGACTATGACCCTTTGGAAATTGTAGGATTAACATGGGAGCTCGCCATCAACAGCAATGGTGCGAGAGAAGCTCGAGACCTCGTGGGAGAAGATGTAGGACGAAAGGGTAAGAGGCAAAATAGACTTTTCACCCACCTTCTTTCTCCTATCTTAGTCGGAATTTATATTTTAATAAACGAAGTGTCCTACCGTAAAGAGCCACCAAAGTTTATTATCTTTCAGAAAAAACACAAAAAATCAATGTCCTAACCAAATGTCACGTAACTTGAATGTTACATAGTCAATTTTGTTTTTTAATGGAGAGTAGGAACTAGGAAGCAGCGAGGAGAGAGCAACAGAGGGGAAGGAAGAAAGGCACGTGGTGGGTGCACAACTTTGGGCTTTGAGCCTTTCCGGCTTTCCGATGTGGATTTTTTTTGTTACTTGCCAATATAAATGAGTAAATCTTAGAACTGCTACGCATACAATTTCTTGTGTGTATAAAGGGGCTCTTCAGAATTTGCCATTATAGCATAGATGGATTTCAGATTTTGCCTCCTATGTGTCTATGACAGATGGACCATCTATTTACCGTGGTAAATTCTGAATTATTCTGTGTATAAATGGTTGTACGAGGGAATACCAAAACTAAGATTATTTTGTTGAAATTATTGTATGTGTATTTTCCTTAGCAACCATAGCAAAATGTCCATAATTATTTGGGAGCGATTGGAAAATAAAATCAGCTGCGAGCTCGTCTAGTGGAAAACTTGAGACCTGTTGGTTCAACTCGATTGTTTTCTTCCTTCTCCCTATTTTTAGGGCCTATGCCTAACCAACCACGGACGTACGGTTGAGGGAAAGGGAGATGTATATGTGGGAGAGGTGAGGGAGAATACCAAATCTGCCAACTGATGATTTTTTAGGAGTGTGTATCTCACCGTCACTAATTTTGAGGGAGAAATCGGTTGAACTTTTGGAATACTGCTTCTCCCTCCAACGCACCTGGATCCTCCCCTCCTCAACACTACCCAATACCGTGTGTGCCACTAGCCTCCTTGGTCCGCCTAGCGCCCTACTCCTTGTCTTGCCATAGCCTCCGGCTCATCTCCTTAAGTGATTGTTTGGATCTCAGAAATAAGAAATAGGTTTTAAGAAAACCAGTTTTAGGAGAATTTTTAGCAAAACTGGTTTTAAGTTGTTATTCTGTTAGGATAAATTTATAGATTACTTTGTTTGGATCAGAAAAATTAAAACAAGCTTTCACTAATTTTGTGTTTGGCTAAAGATATACTTCAACCGTAGGCGCTGCAATGATGACAGAATGACATCTTAAACTCATTAACCCGAAGATTAACACATCCCAACTCATCCGTCTCCTGACCTTTCAGTCTTTTCACTTCACGTTCTCTTCTCTTCTCAAATAAAAACACCAGAGGAAAACGTGAGCTCTCCCACAGAGACACTGGTCAAAACCGGTGCTTTTTAGCAGCAAGTAAATAAATTCCACACCGCCAGTCCTCCACGTTCTTCTACTAGTGGGCAAGGCAAGGCTGCCACACCTAGCCACGAACTCCCCCTCACCCACCGCTCCTTCCTCCAATTTCGCTTTCAAAGCACCTCCGGTTAGAGCTACTACACACCAAGAACAAGCAGGGCAGCGGTAGGGACTCAAGAATGCAGGCTCCAAAACCAAGTAAGTATCCACCGATTCTATTTGCATTCCTTCGATTCTTGATCGCCGCAAGCGTGTTTTTGGCGTCTTTGGATCTTGGTGGGTGGACATGGACAGGAATCTTTGGTTCTTGATCGATGGTGGTTTGGTTCCTTTGGGGTGCAGATCTGGCTTGGCCGAGGCGAAGAGCAACAACAAAGGCGTGGGCGAAGAACAGCGGCAAGGGCACGCCGCCGACACCAAGGGAGGAAGACGAGCAAGCCGGTATTCCCCCAAGGCATCGCCGCCCATGGCAAGCCAAAGCGCGCCAGCGTCCGTGATAAGTCCCGGGTCGGCTGACCGCAAGATGCCAAGAGCGCCTCCCGGTCACTGCCACGCACGCCGCCGCAATCGATGCCATCGCCGCCGTGGTGCTGCCTGCCCGCAATCTTGTTTCCGTGCGGGCATGCGAGTTTGTGTAAAACTGGGTTTCCAAAAAACGACGGGGACTCGTTTTTTCCCAAAACCTGATATATTGGATTATGAGAAACTGATTTTACTAATCTTGAGAGTTAGTTACAAGATCCAAACAGAGTTTTCCTAAAACAATGTTAAAACCGGTTTTGCAAAATCCAGTTTTGTTAAAACAGAAGATCCAAACAAGGCCTAAGATAACAAAGAGAGGAGGAGCATTCGGCACCGGCTTATGTGCACCGTTTTTTTAGGGATAATAATAGCGTCCGGACAGACCATTCGCATCGGACGCTTCATATGTTCCACCCATTCGCCAGTGAACTTTTTTTATTAAATAATCTTTTTTAACTTTTATTTTAAAATTAACCTCCGGCGCACTTTAGTTTTAAAAATAACCTTTTTGGTCACGCCACCACCCATGGCGTGACCAAACAACACTGTCACGCTAGGGCAAACTCTTATCACGCCATAAGATAAGTCCGCAAAAAAACATCTTTGGTCACGCCACCACCCATGGCGTGACCAAACAACACTGTCACGCCACCACCCATGGCGTGACAAAAGTTTGCCGAATTTGGCGTGGCGTGATGTTGTTTGGTCACGCTATTAGTGGTGGTGTGACCAAAGAAGTTATTTTTAAAAATAAAGTGCGCCGGAGGTTAACTTTAAAATAGAAGTTAAAAAAAGATTATTTAATAAAAAAAATTCTTCGCCAGTACCTAACTTTTACAATAGAAATCACTAGGCACCTTCGTCCCCACGTGTCCCCGGCCACTACCATACAAATCTCCTTTTCTCTCACATGACTTGTTCATGTACTCTACTCTTTTGATGACTACTCTGCCTCTAGCTTCTTCTCAACTCAGCCTTTTGACTCCCATTTCCAAGCAGTCGCCTCTTCACTCCCATGCCCGGTTCTCTCACCTATCTCTTTTCTCTCACATCTGCTTGCGATGCGAGGAGGAGGTGCCAGCGTTGCCTCCCGGCCTCCCTCGAGCCGTCTATGGCTAATTAGACTGCTAATTTAGTGTGGTGGCGGTGCTCTTCGAAGACCTGACATTTGGTGCGATTTGGTGCTGCTGCAACCCATCGCCTCTGGCCATGGCGACCCCGAGTGACTTCGGGACGAGTGAAATACTCCTGACATCCCCCTGAGCTCAACTGAGCCCTTGTCCCCCACCCTCTCTCTCAATGTCTCATAACATATTTGGTTGCAGTCGGCATTTTGATTTGGTGCATCAAAGTTTATTTATCGTTGCATTAGGAATGTTGAATTGCTGCACCGAGCAAATTGATGTTTCCCTTCCAAAAATGTTGCAAAAACTATTTTCAGATGTTGTCACTATTATTTTCAAATATTGCAATATTGTAACATCGAAATTTATTTGATCGGGATGTTTGAACTGGTTTTAAAGCGTAGCTATGTTATACTGATGGTTTCATGCATTTTTGGTAAGAATATTATTTTTTCCCATCCTTTTTTCTTGGCATTGTATTGTTATTTATACATTTTATTGCACACATGAATTAAAATTGTTTCACACATTTTATGAAACACCTGAAAAATTTCAAAGAAATTCAAATTAGTTTGAATTCAAAATTCAAAGCCAAATTCAAATTCGACCAAATTTTGCCAAATCCAAACCCTAACCCTAACCCGCCTTCCCCCTTCCCCTTCCCGCTTTCCCCTCACGGCCGCGCCTCCACCCCTCGCCACCTTCGCCATGCTGTCGCGCCGCGCCGTGTCAAATCTCGCTTCTGGCCGTCGTTGTCATCATGGGAGCACCCGCCGCCACCGCCTTGGCCGCCGCCCATCTTCGAGCCGCAACAAGATCGCCACCTCCCTGCCACCCGCGCCTCGAGTGGTGGCAGCGCCCCTCCTCGCTGCGCCCGATGAAGACGCCGCCGCTCGCCTCGACCCCGCCCCCAGTACCTCACCCGACCATGGCACCGCCCTCCGCCTCTCGCCCTACCACCTCACCCCCCTGCTGCAGCGCCATGCCGCCCTTATCTCCCCACTGCTCCCGCCTCGCATGAAAACTCACCGCCCGCTCGGCCTCTCAACCCGACCAACCCCCCCCCCGCCGTCCCGGCTCCGGTGTGCTGCCCGCCGCCCGGTTTCCCACCAGAAGAACAAACCCTCCCTTTGCAAATCCCACCCACCCGAGGCAAAACAAAACCCCAGAGCCCCCTCCCTACCCTCTCCGGTCACGGCCTTGGGATCTATCTGCGGCGCCGCTTCCTCACCCCAAACCCTAAAACCCACGCACACCCAAAACCCTAGGGTTGAGAGGACCTACAGGCGGAGCCTCTCGCTGTCTCCCCATCCCTGGCTGTCGCTGTCGCCGGTCAGCCGCCTCCCGAAGCCGCCTCGCTTGGCTTTCGCCGCGCTTAAAGCGCCCAGCGTTCTAGCGGCCTTTTGGCGCGTCTTGGCGTCTTGGCGTGTCTTTGGCCGTGGGCGTTTAAGCCCGTTCCGTTTTGTTTTGCACGGTGATTTGTTTTTGTGTAGCCTAATCTTGTTTAGAAATCTTTGTTCACCAAGTCTTGTTCACAAGACTGAGAAAATTAGGTTTTTAATCCCAAAAATTCAGAAATTTCACATTAAGCCATAATTCCTATTCCTAAACTTAAAATTGGTGATTAATTATTTTTTATATCTAATTAATAGGTATGAATAGTAATATGATCATTATTTCTTTGAAAACCCTAAGTTAAGTCAGTATAGCCTTTTCGACCATCTTAAACTCCTAAAACCTAATCCTAACTCTGTCCAGCCATATCCAACTCCTTTACCTCTTTAAGTTGATTTCTTTTCTCTTTTTATTTTTGTTGTAGTTGGATCTTTTTCTGGGCTCGTTCCTTGTTGAGCCAGGAGTCTTATTGGATTTTGTGTCTTGCGCTAGGTTTCGACGCCGACGAGCATTTCGAGACTTCGAGACAGACCCCGACGAAAGGGACAGGTTCGTGGAATTCGAGCAAGGAGGCAAGTTGCATACCTTGAACATATTGAACCTACATGTCATATATTCGTATTATTATCTTCATTAAAATATTTTAGCCAAGTATTTCAACAAAGAAATAATACTTTGGAATGCCATGTTAAATAGATATAAGTCCTTAACCCCACATATTAAACCACCCATTCTTGTAGGCCATATTCACCTTGACAAACTTGGTTCACATAAAATAATAGCAAATATTCTGCTAAGTCATGAAAAACTCTGTTCTAAATACTGTTAAGGAGAGTTGGCTTTAGGCCAATAGGATTTTGGTGTAAGTTGAGGGTTGTGTCCATTGAGTTGGGCAACCCAATATACTTGGTAAAATGGGGTCATCGGTGAGATCAAGAGGTGGGCAACCGCGGGTTGGGCCATCGCCTCACTGGGTGACGTGTAAGGACAAGAACCTTGTGCTAAGTAACAGACACAGTAAACCGCTCAACCACATGCGTGGTCATTACTCCCTAGCTTAGTACACTGCTCATCCAATTGAATATCTACAGTATCAAAGGTGAGACAGGGGTGTACCCCTAAGGACACTCGCTGGTTCTTGCAACGGTATGGGCCCGTCAGCATCGGGGTACAGAGTCCACTATTGGCCGGTGGTCTCCCGAGGGCTGTATGGATTAAGATCTACCGGGTAGAGACTAAAAAGGATAAGCAGTGAAAAGGCTTTGTTATCCTTACTCAGTTGTGCGCAAACATATTGCGTGGCAATGTGAGTTTGTGATATCGTGTGGGTAAAGTTGGGCAACTCTGCAGAGTGTAATCATTGTTATTCGAATACACCGTACTTCCGGTTAATGAAGCTGTGTTCATGGGTGATTCCAACATACAAGGCATAAGTAGAATTTTACAGATGTTAATTGGTAATTTCAGAAGTTGTTAACCCCTGTGGCTATATTTATTACTGTTTTACTGTCTTTATTTACTGTAAAGCTTTTAAAGTCAAACTATTGCATTCCACATATACCTGTTTGGTAAAACTGTACCTTTCCTTTGACATTCCCAGCATATAGTTAAATAGCATTCCTTATGCAATTTGTTGAGTACGGTAGTAGTACTCATTCTTGCTTAAATCATCAAACAGAAGAGTTTTGGGAAGATCCAGGTGTTCTCTACGAACAAGAAGAACGATGAGATGCGGCGACTCTATTGGTATTAGGGTCTCGCACGCCCAAACTTCACGTGGTTCTAGCATTCTTTTACAAGTGTATTATATTACTTTCGGGCTCAGATGCCTGCTTCCGCTTTCAAACTGGCTGTTAAGCCCTATCTGCTGTAATAAAAGTCTGTCTTTTGTTGTAATCGTTTGCTTGCTTATGAAACCACGACCTTACAGCTGAACATCCTGGACAGTTGTAAGGATTCTAGCGATCCCAAGTTTTGAGGTCGTTACATTTTATATGAATGTTGCGAACGTACGATGAGAAATCTCCAATCATACGTCCCAGCGCCGGTTGCTCCTTTTTTTAGTGGATCGAAGCGCTCGACTTGCCAAGATGGCCTAATGTGCACTGTATTCGATTGTGTAACTACAACAGGCCACCAAATATAGGCGTCGTGTTCTTTCCGGATACGTCACGTGCATCCAAGCCGGACACCCCATGCGGCCGGACACTTCAATCCTCGTTTCAAACACAGAGATCATGAATCAAAAGCCAAAACACCTCTAGATTTCTGCTTTTGTATCGATCTTCGGAGATTCGAGAGGCGATGAGGAAGCGACCACGACCACCGCCATCCGAGTCCGCCGATAGCGGCGATGGCGACAATGCCGGGCGGAGCTCACGCCTTCACCATCGCCGTATCGGGAGTCATCACCTTCGTGTACGCCACCTAGTGCGCACGAGCGGATGTCCCTGATGCCGTCTCCAAGGCCGATGAGGCGCCGCAGCCGGGAGCCGTCACCAACCGACACGCGAGAGAGACGTGTCAGATCCCAGATGGAATCTGTATGATTTGGGGAAAGTGTTATGGCTAAAGCTAAACTAAGAACAAACTAGGGTTTGGAATAATGGCATTATGCCCTTCTCATTCCATTTCAAGGTTTATATACTCGGTTGAGCCACAGTCAAATCCGGATTTACAGCTCAGCATCGAGAATTACAATTGAAAACAGTTGCTAAAGGTAAACGAAGCAAAGTGAAAGTGAATAGTAAATTCTGGTGGTATTTCAGCCGTTAGATCTAAGTGGGCCGATTGGACCATGTCCAGGGCCGTTAGATCTACATTGGGCCGATCGGACCAACGTTTCGGCCATTGGATCTTCATAAAGATGAAATGCAGTAACATCCTTCGATCTTGAGTCGAAACGGTATGGGTAAATCTCAGCCGTTCAGCTTCATTAAGGCTCTATTATTACTCGAATCCTTTTATGAACCTCATCTGCAAGCTTCAGACATTGATTCTGACAAGACGGCCATCTCCATTGCCGAGATGGAGTCAGGGGAAGGTAGGCGGTATCGCAGCCAGGGATTCGGTAACCGTTTTTTTTTACCACGATACCAATAGATCTGATTTTCGGTTTTTTCGGCTGATTTTGGCCAAAATTTTCAAACTGAAATTTGAATTTTACAAATTTTCGGCCAAAAAATGGCCACAATTTGTTGAAAAATCGGCCAAAAATCGGAAAGTATTACAGGTTTCCATGCATTACAGATTACAGGGACAAAATGCAAAGCAGAAATAAATGAAAGCAGATTACAGAATTGGCTCAATGTAAAATTACTGCATATCAGATTACAGGTTTCATCCAAAACCACAGAATTTATAATATAATTCAGAGGTTGTAGTCTTGTAGATCCATCTTCATCCAAAACCTACTTTTTGTCCAAACAAAAACCTGAAAATCATAGTATCTCTGCTTGTTAGTGTACTTGACAACAAAAACCCAGCTCCTAAGAGGAGTATGAGGTTCAGCCATAGGTTTCGCTATTGCAATCTAGTTTAAATCTACCAAAAGCACTAAAAGTTGCCTTTAGGTAGCTTTCCGTAGAAGCCAGATTGGTAACTAAAATATTGTAAAGCAGAAAAATCATATAGCATGCTCATTTCTACTACACTGCTAACAAGACAAAAGAATAAACTTTTTTTAGAGTAAATTTGGTGCATGCTTAGTGCTGTTATGGAAAGTGCCTATTTTGTTGTTTTGTTTCCTCTCAGTTTTGTCAAAAAGAAAAGTTGAGCATTCATGACACAAAATGCCTTTTCTGGTAACTTCAAGTTTCATGTGTGATCCAGTAGTCCTCAATGGATAGGATATATATTGTCCTCAGAGTGATAGCAAAATTCAGCAAGAACATATCTCTCTACATTCCTGTGTACTTTTGGAGTTTTGGTTATGATTGAACAAACCAGAAACAGAAGCACCCAATGATGGAGCATAAGAAAACAGCCAAAGACAGAAGTACAAGTGTGTGTATGCTGATAAACCCACCATAACCGTTTTGGTTGTAACAATATTGGTAGCTGGTGATGGTGAAGTCACAATAAGAGGGATGAATTGTACTCTGCACTAGTGTCGCTCCCAATATATCATTTGTGTTAGGCTTTAAGCATGCTAATTTGTACAAAGTGAAGCTGTAGCAGGTGCCTAGTACAATAATTGAGCCCGATATATATAAGAGTTGGTTATTTGATCGGTGGATTCAGGACATGTTAGGGGACATGCAAATTGGATGGGAGTATATGGCTATATGCAGTAGACCAAGTGAAAAATGCATTCTGTTTAGATTTCTCCTCTTCCTTGCAGTTCAAAGTTCAAACTTCAAAAGACACATGCCAATCAGAGTGTCTTGTTCATCTGACTGGCACTTAACATCTGGAACTACTCATCTTTTTGGGAAAAATATTAGATTGTGCATCAGTATTTATCAAGGATGACAATAGCAATTTAGACAGGAAGCTTCCAACGAGGTGCGTTATATATAAGTACAATTCAAACTTCAAAGTATGCAATTTTACCCGCAACATAACTCCTTCATGTCGGGGACGGTAGTTGTGTGTTTGGTAAATATCAACAAACTGTGTGAGTAGCACCTCATAAGTTTTTATTGGTTCTTCAGTTACCAAAACGCAAGAAAAAAAATAAAGGAAAAAGAAAGCAAGTATTTTTTAAAAGGGTGAAAGCAAGTATTGATATAGATAGAGAAGACTCAAAGTATTGTTCATGCATTGCAACTAAACCACCAGAGTACAATGCAGTGATCTTTTAGTGAAACAATTTACCTGTGGTTAACTAGCCATGAACCTACACGAGAATATATCAACAGGACTCCATTGGAGAACATAAATCACCTTCCTGCTATCAATGCCCTACACATTATATTCTCTTCATTGCTTATGCATGCATGCATCACACAATGATATACAGTGTAATGATGTGTACATATCAGGAGTCAAACATATATTCCTTAATTTTTGCTTCTGTATTTCTGGCCACTGCTCAGAACCAAACTAGTATCCATGCACCCTAGAATCCTAGGACCACAGGACCATTCCAATTGCACAACTAGTTCTCAAAGGCTTTAATTAGTGTACAAGTACAGCTATGTCGCCCTTAACACTACCAAAAAATTGAGGGAGCAAACCCAGCTATTACACATACATAAGCTATGATTAATACTTAATGGTTATAGCTTGTATTTTCAACACAGGACACTAAAAATTTCAAGAATTTATAGAGGGACCACATCCTATACATGTTCCTGTGGGCAAAACCGAAATCAAGATGGTTTCTCTCTCAGAAGCTACCAAAATGAAAATAAATTTTCAGTAGTTATTTTTATCTGATCCCTATGCATCTGTAAAATCACAAGAAAAAAGAAAACAATCCCATCCTGATATTAAGCCCAACTTACATCCCTAAAACATATTCAGTTTTAATCATATTGTACTGCAAAAGAACTTTGAACAATGTTGTTCCTACCAGCATCAAAGTCACCAATAATCAATCGCACTAGTAGATAAAGAAGAGTTTTGCCTAAACAAGTAGATAACAAACTTCCATACCGGCGGTCTAGTAGAGGCTGGAAAGATCATTTGTCTTCTTTGTCGGTGCCTTTGTGATCTTATCTCCTCCAATGGAACCAACTATGTTGTCATCGTCATCATCATCACTCAGAGAAGTGTTGTCATCCGTGTCTACATAACTAGGGCTTCTAGAAGAAGTCGACTTGTCCTCACCACTTCTCACATCATCTTCATATTCATCTTTACCCTTCTTCCCATTCTTCGCCTTATGCCTCCTTATGCTATCAGGGCGCTTCCTCTTTGATGCCCAAACATTGAGAGGCTTGTCGAGGAGTGCTTCACTGAACTTTTTGGACACAACTCTTGAATGCATTGGAGGATCTTCAGGCACAACCTTTGAATGCATTGGAAGATCCTCAAGCACAAGCTGTACCTATTCAAACACAACCCTTGAAGGCATTGGAGGATCACCAGGCTCATCCATAACAGGCTGGGATTCCCTCATCGATCTTGTCAACCAATCCATAATTGGGTTGTCTTGGTCATATAGAGTGGCATCCATCATAATTGCACAAGGGTCCAACTCCTTCTCGTAGGATCTGTTTCTTCTTTGTTGAGGCGTAGCTTCAAGTTGTAATGGACATAAACCAACTTGTGGAGCTTGTCACAACCTAGTCTATTTCTCACTTTTGTGTGAACCAATGCAAATGTGCTCTAATTGCGCTCACACCCGCTTGAGGACACGCACTGTGATACAATCTTCATTGCATACTTTTGCAAGACCTTCGCATGTCCTTCATACATGTACCACCATACGGTTGCGATAAACACCACAAAACATTCATACAATGGCATATGAAACAATTCATTGTACAAGTAGACAAGTATAATCACTTAGATGGGCTCATTTGTGATGCTATAAGCTGTGCACCTCGACTGTCAAATTTAGAGTGGAAAGCATCAAATTGTGCAAGTGTCTTCACCTCACTCTGAGGTGAGTCAGCAATTTTCTCAATAGCCTTCTTCAGTGCTTACGCAAAATACTAGATGTTTCCCGTAGCCGTACTTGTAGTGTGCTTTTGGATCGAGTACACTGGCTGCATGATCAAGGAAAAACCATAAAATTCATTACAACAATAATTAATAATTAGATTGGTTTGTCATTGCTCATTACCTGCAACCATGAGAGTGTTCTTGTAAAGGTACTTCACCCTCGTCTTCACAATGCTCATGAATTTATTCATCTCTCTTGGCCTACCACGCAAATGATCTTCTATTTCATGCAAAGCACCCATCATCAATGGCATAAATCCAGACATTGTGGCCTTTTTCTATGTATCGGCAAACCGCAATACAAGTAGAGTGGTTGCACTGTATCTATCACCCACTTGACATCCTGTCAGGACCCCAGATCACTGAATCTGAGCCCTCTATGTATTCTGAACTAGTCCTATGATCAGTAGCTAGTCCACACAGTTGCAACATAGATGAAATCATATCTATACAACAAAATAACTAAGAAGTAGACAAATTAATATTACTTAGTAGCAGAATGACCTTATGGTCAAGTTTTACAGAGTTTGCCACGCAGGGCTAAAGATAACAGAGTAAACTTGCAGCGAAAATAAAATACTCTCGTGGTAGCCATCTGACATGTCCACAGGCAATTGAGTGGAGAACGCATCCTAGTTCGCACAGTCTTCAAGGTATTCATAAAAAATCTCTGTATTCCCAGGTTCTTCCTCTGTGACTGTTCAACAATGGCGCAAAGCCGTGAGTACTTCAGCAAGTCGTAGGGAAATGTATGCAAATAGTATTCATGCAAGGCTTAACAAGAATAGCTTTATGGCTATTTTGTAGAAAGCAGTATTGATAGTAAATACAGTAATTAGATTAAAAAACATAATTTAAAAGATTAATACATAAGTAAACAAGTTTCTTTGAAACAACTAGTGAACACCCCGTTCACTTCCCAACCATTCTAACCAAACCAAACTATTCCAACATTTTTGATAAGATCTACCCCTCGTGTGAAATCACCAGGCATTGTCTATAACCGGGGACACGGCTATTCGAATAGTTTTTAACACTCTGCAGAGGTTGTACAGCTTGACCCACAAGAGATAATCATCTTGATAAAGACACATGTTCCCTTAGACATGTAAATCAAGGAGAGACTATCACAAGGCTTTTACAAAGTTCTGTTTGGACTCGGTTCTACTCACTAAGGATTCGCCATTCTGAGACCCCTCTTGCGTCGCTCATCAACCCAAACAAAACCGACTCAAAATATTGCTAATTAGTTGGCCAGGTCCACCCCATATATAGACTTGTATTTGTACGGTATGACCCAGATCAATGGCGCACAAAGTTAAGTCTTTAGTGATTGCTCAGGCGAGACTTTCCGCATCCCATGTGCCTCGTGCACCTATGTGCCTCCCGCACCCTACAATGTGTCTCCCGCATTGCCTCGTGCATTCCTCCTTTGCCATCCAACTACTCGCCCGAGCATAAATTATTTTCGTTCAACCCGGCCAAATGACAACCCTTGCCATGGCACAACAAATTTTAATAACAGCGCTATCGTACCACAATTGACACAATTGTAACCTCGCACCATAGTTGCACAACAATGGTATCACACCATAATTACATATATCATTAAGTCAAATTTACCATCGTTGAATCATGTGATCGTGAGACCATCACATAACTAAAGCATGACTAAGCATAATACGCACACATGTTGATATTACAATAATATCCAACTAAGATTACCCAACCTATTGTGTCCAAGGGTACATGTCAACATGTCATTCATAATTATTCAAGGAGTCATACTATCAAGTAGATATTTAACTATTCTTGAAATCATTATTATAAAACTAGCAATGCATGTTGATATAAACCAATTTAATTTTATAAAATGGGTTCAACATGATCAAAGGTCTATGACTTGCCTTCGTTGAAGGTTTGAAGTGCTTCTACCGGTGACGGTTCGAGAATTCTTCTAAACTTGGAATCTACTCATGCGAAAAGAGCCAAATAAATACAACAAATCCAAATAAAATCCAAAAATTACAAAATTAGAAGTGAAAGAGAGGGGCTGAATTTAGAACCAAGAATTGATCAAATCGGATTTCGTATGAAGGAGAATGAATATCCAGAAGTTTGCCTTCACATGAAATATAGAAAATCAGCAGACATAAATAGTGCAGGCTCGGGCAAAAATGATGGCGCTGGCGAGAGAAAGGGAGGGGCGGCCGGAGAACTAGCAAAATGGAATCCTGGGAGCAAGGCGAACCCAATGTTGGTGGTCGCGTCACCGGCGAAGGTCCAGCGCTGCGGCAGGGCGCAAAACGGCGTCGGAGCGCAAGGAAGCGACGATGCTTCGTCGATGCTTCGGTGAAGGCGAAGGGAGCACAGCGTAGAATGTCGCAAGGTGAAGCTAACAGTAGAGATGATGTCGTTGGGGGATCAATGACGGCGGTGGAACGCAAGGAAGAAAGAGTTTCGGCCCGCGACCGAACAATCACGATTGCGGAGAAATGAAAGCGAGAGAGAGTGGCGAATTCTAGGAGGTGGAAGAGGAAGCCGAGGGGCTTGCCGTGACGTGGTCGGCGTAGCAAATGGATCACCGGAGAGGGAGCTTGAGGGAGGATGGCTCACGGTTGAACTGGAGAAGAAAAATGGTAGCTCCTGTTGCTTGCTTCGGTTCGGTTGGGGAGGAGAGGGAAGGCACCATGGGGAGGCATGGGGAGCAGCATGGGGGAGCGCATGGCCGGTAGGGGGCGCAGGATGGGGGAAAATGGCCGACGGCATGGGATGGCAGGGTCACTACTACAGAAAAGGTCTTCACAGACGGTTCAAAAACGTCATCACGGACAGTTTCGTGAGCTGTCTGAGTTTATGGGTCAGTAATGACATGAGCTCATCACAAATGGTTTTTGCACTGTCTGTGATGCATACTATCACAGACGGTTTGTAGATGAAACCGTCTGTTATATATCAGCTATCACAGACGGTTTTTATTTCAAACCGTCTGTGATGACTTTTCTCTATAAAGTATCCAAGCACTGGCTACTTGTGCCTTTAAAACCGGCTTTATATATATATATATATATATATATATATATACACACACACACACACACACACACACACACACACACACACACACACATATACATATATAATCGTTGTCCCTCAGCCACTTTGGAAGTCGTCCAAGCAACATGAGGAGGATTGGTCAGCAACCACGGGCAACTTTAATGATCCCCTGCAAGTTCAAAAAGCATGGATGCCAGGAGACTACGTGGACATCAAATTACCTCGATGTCATCGATAGGTAATTGGACGTCGCTGTGTTCAGAAAGTAATGTGGACGCGTAGATACTCCGACTGGGAAGTGGCATCATGTATCAGTAACCAACCATTTCTTGATGTACACTTTCAAAGTCGTGACTTGCAGGGGCTCGACTTGACATCAAGGAATGGTTGGTTACTGATACATGATGCCACTTACTAGTCGGAGTACCTGCGCGTCCACGTCACTTTCTGAACTTAGCGACGTCCAATTACCTATCGACGACATCGAGGTAATTTGATGTCTACGCGGTCTCCTGGCAGCCATGCTTCTTGAACTTGTAGGGGCTCGTTAAAGTTGCCCGTGGCTGCTGACCAATCCTCCTCATGCTGCTTGGACGACCCTCTAAAGTGACAACGATATATATATATATATATATATATATATATATATATATATATATATATATATATATATATATATATATATATATATATATATATATATATATATATATATATATATATATAGGTGTTTTAAAGGCACAAGCGACCCTTTGCTTGGATACTTTATAGAGAAAAGATCAGAATGGAATGGTAGGGCGTGCACTGGGCATAAGGGAGGAGAACTTGACCAGCATGAACACAATCACACAGACAATGGTGAAATGAATGGCAAGAGGCAGGTGAAGAGGTGTTGTAGTAGTTTTTAACTCATTTGGTCTTGTTTTGGAATGGAATATCAAATTTAAAAGACATAATTGACATATAAACATGTGAATCAATAGCAAACACACTTGACACTCTTGAGTAAGTCATAACTCATAACAATATAACATATCAACAGACAACAGCCCATACATATATATCAACAACCCAATAAGTGATCATAACATACAACAACCCATACACATATCAATAGCAGAGACAACACTTGACACTTCTGAATAAGTCATAACTCATAACAATATAACATATCAACAGACAACAGCTCAGCATCTGCATGGATCATTGCATTCATTTATATTTATGATTTCTCTACTTCTCTCTACATATATGTATTACACATTTACACTTCTCTAAAATGATGCACTTCCCTTCATGTATGTGTGTATTACACTTTTAAAAGTCTTCTAGAAGCCATCGGCGCCCAACACCCATCTGGGCTCTGGCCAATGGCCATCACCATCAGCATCAACCAACAACCAGACAACATCAAGAGAAGAAGCGGACTTACGTGTTAGTGGGAGAGCCGGAGAGGTTGGAGGCGCATGGGAGGTCCGAGGTGGGCGCAGCGAGCCGACGGCGAGAGGGAGGAGGAGCTGGAGCTACGGTGTAGGGAGGAGGAGCCAGGGCCGACGGCGCAGCGAGGGAGGACTGGGAGCTTGATCCGACGGCGCAGGGAAGAGGAAGCTTGATCCGGAGGTACGGGAGCTGGCAGCGAGAGGGGGGAGGAGCTCGGTTCACGTGAATACCAACAGCACAAACCAATAGGTGATAGATCTGTTTTTCTAGTGGCGGAGGTAAGCTGCTATCTCTGTCTTCAAAACTTCATAGGCGGCAGCCCGAAATGCGTCCACCCGCTACGCGCTCGTTTGAGTGTCTCCCGAAGACCCTCGGACTGTTGAATCAAGAAGAATTGAGCCCATAGGCTCTCTTCCCTTGCTTGAGGGGTCTTGGCATGGTCGACTCGGTTGCCTACTACCTCGATTAAATAGTCCAAGTGACGGTAAGCCTCCTGGAGACGTGCAATGTCGTTGTGGAGGATCACGTCAATGACGCAGTCCACTCGCCGGAAGTGGGAGATCACCCAGAAGACACAGCGGAGGAGGATGTCAAGATGGCGGAAGGTGGTCGTCACCTACTCCAGCAAATCCTCGGACAGTGGAGTGAAGACACTATTGAAACAGTGTTCTTCCACAACATCTGCCAACATACTACGGGAGAGGTGCTTGTACAGTACCGCCAGGTAGGCCATCAATGTCGGCAACAAGGAAACAGAGGGAGCCATTTCTGCTTTTTTAGAAGTGAGTTATATGTGGGGATATATGATGATCATCTTCAATGGTGGATGATCCGTTTTATAAAACAAGGAATAAATTCGGCGCGTGAGATGAAGAGACACAGCAGGGAGCTGAAGCGGTATTGATCGATGCAACGAAGAGACGCATCGGCGATGAAGAAACTCACCGAACATTATCACAGACGGTTATAATTAAAAAGCCATCTGTGAAGTCTACAATTATCACAAATGGTTCGTGTTTAGAACCGTCTATGATATTTCACAGACGGTTTTCAATACGAACCGTCTGTGAAGTTTACAATTATCACAGACGGTTCATGTTTAGAAGCATGCGTGATACTTCATGAATGGTTTTAATATGAGCTGCTCGTGATAATACCTCTTCACAGACGGTTTTTAGCGCATACAGTTACACAGATGATCTCTAAACAAAACCGTCTGTGATTGTGTTTAGTACAGACGGTTTCGATCAACCGTCTGTGATATGGCGTCCAATATTCGCATTTTTGTAGTAGTGAGTTAAAGCGGCAGCGCATGGAGTGGCCAGGGTGAGGGCAAGGCATGGGGTGGAGAGAGTGAGCTGCAGGGATGGGGAGGAGCTATGGGCGTGCTGGGCAGCAGGCGCAGGGAGCAATGGCATGTGGGTGGCAGCCGTGTGGGGTGTGGCATGGCCTAGGGATGGGCGGCATGGGGAGGCCAGGCTGTAGGGCATGGCACCGGGATGGGAGCTTGGCAAAGGGGGCAGCTCATGGGCTTGTTGTTTATAGGAGAAATGGTGCGGGGTAGAAAGCAGCACGGGGAGGCAGCATGGCTCGCTGGCAACGGCATGGAGGAGGCACGACAGGGCATGGGATGACGGCATGGGGCAGGGATGGGTGGCCAGGTCAAGTGGATGGGTAGCCATGGTGTTCGGTGGTGCGATGTGTGCACAGAGGTGCTGACGGGAGGAGAAAAGGAAGAAAGCAAGAAATGAATGCTCGGGAAGATGACCAGCAAAAGGGAGGAGAGAGAAAGGGAAAAAGAAAAGGAAAAAAGAAGAAAATCCAAAAAATAAATAAATCCAAAAATTTCAAGAAAACTTTATAAAATACTTTGTAATATGAAAAGATCAAATAAATTAATTTTGGATTTTTAAAGTTTATTTTAACCAATTATAATGTTTTTCCTTGAGAAATTTAATTTAAGCTTGAAATTAAACCAATAAAACCCAAACAATTTTTTTTATTTTTAAAGCTTCAAAATAAACCAGCAATTTAAATTAAATTTTACAACAAATAAAATAATTTTTTGGAAGACAGCAAAAAAATTAAACAGACCGGGTTGCAAGAAACAGTACCGACTTGAATAAAATCCAAAAAACCCCAGAAAATACAATAAACTCATTTGAATTTAATTAAGGTTTTATTTAATCATTTAAAATGTTTTCATTTTCTGAAGTTTCAATTTAAGCTTTACTTAATTCAATAAAATGCGAACGGTTCATTTTATAACTAAAGCTTTAAAAAGACTCTACAATCTGTAAAAGTCAAAAGAAATAAAAAGAACTCCACGGAAAAACAATTGGGTCTTGGAAAAAGGAATTCCAAGATAAAACCAGAAAATCAAATAGGATGATTTTTATTTGAGTAAAGTCCATTACCGGTCCTTAAACTTTTTATGCTGTGTCATCCCGGTCCATAGACTTTCAAAGTGTGTCATCCGGTCCCTAAACACTGTTTGGGTCTCAAACATAGCCCTCTTGCTTAGGCACGTAATGGCACACTTTGAAAGTCTATGGACCGATGACACAAAGATAAAAAGTTTAAGGACTAATTTGAGACCCAAGCAGTGTTTAGGGACCGGGATGACACACTTTGAAAGTCTATGGACCGGGATGACCTGACATAAAAAGTTTAAGGACCGGTAATGGACTTTACTCTTTTTATTTAATTGAAGTTTGATTTACTCACATTAAATTTGTTTTTAATTTCTAAATTTCAAATTAAGCTTTAACAATTCAGGAAAAATCAAACGGTTATTTTTTACTTTGAAAATTTAAAAAACTCTCAAAAATTGGGATGTTACACATCCACCCACCATGCACTACTTGTCAAGCAGGAATCTGTATATTTATAGTCAGGATCACTGCTCTATGCGTTATTCCTCCAACCCTTGGACACCATCCACTGTAGGAATTTAGCTTTCCTATCCCACAACTCTACAAGAAGATGAACATTGTTCCAAACGTTGTAGCATTGGGTCTAATGAACCCCCCACCAATGTTCTTCTTCATCTGAGCATGCAGCCTGCCATGGTTGTAGAAGAACACGCAGATTAAGCAGCACTAAGAATAACATTCTCAACCTCTAGCTCATTACCTATATCCTTCAACATTAGATTGACAGTGTGAGCAGCACTGTAAAACCCTGGCCTGACACTGAGCCCGGAATGTCACTTAACTACATTAACTGCTAATTTAAACCACAAATTACAATAAATTTCAGCAAGCACATAACGAATAAAAACCCGCCATGGGTCACAGTAACATATGAATAACGACACGGCAAGCACAATTATCTAAACTCTATATAGCAAGGCAGAATAATAGCCCAAGAATTAAGCAAAATCAATCAAATAGAGACTATTGAATGAATAAACAACAATAGAGCAAGGGTGAGTCCAAGACTCAGCAAGTACAATAATAAACAATGAACAATGCTTAATCAGTAGTAAACAATATCATCATCAACATCAATTGTTCTCTTTTATTTATTCTCATACTTAATTATTCAATTCTCTTTTCTTTATTATCATACACAATCATCAAATACTTTCCATTCAATGCATCTCTACACTACATATCTACATGCACTTCTTTCGTGTATACCGGTATAGCATGAGTGTTCACCCGTCAATGACACACTCTCAAGACCATCCCCCTCAAGGATCAGGGACCTCCTCCACTCCTGTAGAGTTATGGTCAACATGATCACCTTCTCATATGCAATGATGTTTATGAATGCACAATTATTAATAGATTCATCATTATTAACATTATCCAACGTTCTCATATCTATCAATACGAATAAAATCATGACCACTCACATTGCTTGCAATTAAATAAAGTAAAAGCACAAACAACATAATGATAATGAGTAGTAAAGAATATAGTGATCAACCATTGAACACAGTCTACCATGCACTTGCCTCTTTATCCCAGCAAAGATGGATAACGAAGTGGCAGCAAAGCGCTAGAGACCACATTCTCTGAACAAACAATTCAAAATACACCTCAAAATCATAACATCAAAGCACCAATACGTTATTCTAACCATCATCACACGTCTACGCCAAATCGATCCATTTAACCCAAAACTATCGGATGCACTACCCGTTGTTCCAATAGTAAAACGGCTCACTTATTCATACGAACTCCAAATTCAACAATCCAAGACTTTATAGAATCCTCACGAAACAACCTACAATTTACTAGCTATGATGAACCTGTGATTCTACAGTTTTCTATCCTGTTTAGTTACTCGAAGACCGTTCCAGAATATATCAGAACAGTCTGTTTCACAATTTTATATCTTTAATTATAAAACTTTAAAATATATGAAAAAATAAGTTCTTGAAACTACACAAGTTTTCCTACAATATTCAAGTTGACATAAATATTTAATTTTACCATTTACTACTCGAAACCGACCCAACTTCACGTCGTCTACCAACTACATCCAGAATTTGGACATCAACCTTCCCGGGGCTGTATCTTTTCGCTCGCTACTTTGATTTTAATGATCTAGACCTCCCTGAAAAGCTAACGAGATTGTATAACTTTTATCTAATTAGACCGGCCTCTAAATCTGAACCTAAATATCCCTAATAATCCCCAAAATGCTCTGCGTCGCAACTCGACAAACTTGGACAGAACAACAACTACTCTTCCTATAGACCAAACATACTCCAAATTGAATAGAGATTAACCTAGGGCAAATCTAAAGGATTACAAATCATTACCCTTGGAGCTCACAATAAATATACCAAATTTTCTGCTAAATCCTCCCCTCTTTCTTCCACCTTTCCTTCTCCTCCCTTCCTCCTTCCTTCCCTTCGTCCTCTGGCTGGGACTCCTCTGATCCTCCTCCTTTTGGCCAGCAGCAAAGGCAGCGAGGGGAGGTGCCGGCCTAGGGCAGCAGGGGCGCTGGCTTGGTGGAGGGCAGCACTAGAGGGATGGTGTAGGGGGCACGGGGTGGCGCAATGGGGAGGAGGCAGCAGGGGTGGCAACTCAGAGGGGGAGGGGTGGAGGCGCAAGGGGTAGGGATGGCTTAGGGTTAGGGGCTGCTTCCCCTCCCTTGGTCCCCCATAAAGCCGGTCCACTTGGGCCAAGCCGTCGTGGGCCGAAGGCCCGGGTTCTCTTTCTCCCACCCAAAAATCTAAAATCCCCTTTTTAATTCCAGTTAAATTCATTTATATCTCTAAAAGGTTGAATGGGATATTACATTCTACCCCCCTTAAACAGAATTCAACCCTGAATTCTACTCATCGTCCTACTCGAAAAAAAACAACCACAACTGAAAATAAACAATAGTTAACATGTACCCAACGTGAACAACTCCGAATACTACTCGCACATGCGAGACTCTTCCCAAGTTGCCTCTCTCTTGGACTGATGTGTCCATAGCACCTTGACGTATACCAACGTCTTATGCCTCAACACTTGCTCCGACCTCTCCAGAATCGCACTGAACGCGACTCAATGGTGAGATCTTGCTCAATGGTCAGCGGCACCAACGAAATCTCATGCTCTAGGTCTCTCATGAACTTTCTCAGCATCAAGACGTGAAGCACATTATGAACTTCGCGCGTGGACTCAGGAAGGTCCAAGCGGTAAACCAACTTCCCAATTTTTGCCATAATCGTGAACGATCCAACGTACCTCGGGCTAAGCTTCCCTTTGGTACCAAACCGGACAATGCCTTTAGTGGGAGACACTCTCAAGAGAACCTGACACCCACCGCCAACTCCAAGTCAAGCCTCCTCACATCTGCATAGCTTTTCTGTCTGCTCTGAGCTGCCAACAGATTCCGCCTCACCATAGACACATGCTCAACGGTCTTCTGAATCCAATCCGGACGCAAAACTGCCTTCTCACCTACTGCATCCCAACAAAGTGGCGATCTGCACTTTTGCCCATACAAAACCTCGAATGGTGTAGCTCTAATACTGGAATGGTAACTGTTGTTGTAAGCAAACTCTGCAAGAGGCAACTGATCCTCCCAACTACCCTTCCAAGACAGAACGCAAGACTACAACATGTCCTCCAAAGTCTGGATAGTCCGCTCTGATTGCCCATCTGTCTGAGAGTGGAACACCGTACTAAGACGAAGTTGAGTGTCCAACGCACTCTGCAAACTCTCCTAGAATTTGGAGACAAACTTGGCATCCCTATCAGAAATGATGGTCTTTGGCGCACCATACAATCTCACAATCTCACGCACGTAAATAGGAGCCAGATTGTCGGACCCGGATTTCACAAATCCAAATCCTCTGTGAAAACACTATGTTATTCCCTAGATCAGTAGATAGCACTCACAAGCACATTGCTGAATCATTTCATACATGGCGTAAAACCATACCATTCATTAATTTAACACATCAGAGTTTACATAGACCGTATCGGGTCAAGTTTTACAATAAGGGCCGAAGAGGCAAAACTGATTACATTACAAAAGTAGCGGAAGCGACAATGGAAGCAAAAGGGTGAGAGCACATCTCTCCACAGGCAAGTGACTGGGGAAACCCGTGTGCGTCCAATATTAACCAAGGATTTGGATAATATTGAATGCACGCAAGCACCAACGGAGTCAGCTAGACTGAGGCGAGATCTAGACTAGAAGAACTAAACTACTCCTCATCATCTCTTGGGCCTCCAACTTCTGGATCCTCGTAGTATGCGTAATCTTCAAGATTTCCTGCTTCTGAGGGTTTTTAGGAGAAGAGCGAGAATGAGCACAACTTCCGTGCTCGCAAGCTAATACACACAATGCAATATTATACATGCAAGGCTAAACAAGGATGGCTCAGGCTGAAAGGACTCCCTCCCACCAGATGTCCGCCTGACCCTTTAACTGGAATGCCACATAGCGAGCTCTTAGCTATGAGCTCATCTCCAGGGCTCCAAATTGTCTTCCCATATAGCGCAACCAATCCACTGCTTGGACTAGTGTACCCGCCCCATCGAAGGTGTCTAGACGTAAAGCCAACCACTCATGAAGGTCCATCCTTGCCTCCGACACGATTGGAACGATAGTAGGTATCACCAGTGTACATGCAAGAAGATGAAGGGCCGCCGCTTGTTGGCGGCGCCTGAGACCTCTTCCATAAACTCTCATAGTAAGCCCAAAGACCTTGCCTGATTCCTAGCTATAGACTGCTCAACGGAAAAAAAAAAACCTCTACATCAGGTGCTTCTTGCTGAACCTCAAGCGGTGGCTCCGCTTGAGCACGGCCACGGCCGCGACCTCTACCTCTACCCCTCGGCATCTCTATTCACGTCAAACATGCATTCACACAATCACCTCACAAGCAATTACCTCGAAACATTGCACATCAACAGCATAACTAGCTAAAACATAAATGCAATGCTTGACTCAAAACCCACCCTACTATGCACTAGAGTGTGTCAAGTTTAAATTAATTATTTGGCCTAAGTCAAGTTTTAGTAATTAATCACCTAGGTCTAATTTTTTTTCACCACGGACCTAACGCCCGCTCTGATACCAACTGTAACACCCCGACCTGCCACCTGGGCCCAGAATGCTACCACTACACATTATTCATTACAAACTTTGCACAGCTAATTTAACAACTAAACACACTACAACAAAAGTAGTTATCTAGGGAAAATGGTTTGCATCAGTATCTGCGAGTGACGTAGATGTGCTATTCTCCCTTCCCGAAGCATGACATCTTCGTCGATCACCTAACCACCAAAAGTACACAAGGGTGAGTCCGAAGACTCATCAAGCACATAATAGAATGATAAACACTGCCACACAAACATAATCATATCATAACATTAATTCCATCATTAACTTTCCACTAGTGCAATGCATCGTTATTTTGCATGCTCATTTGCTCTCTGCATTTCTCATATATGCGAATGCACCATCATACTCATGCTCATATGCATCTCACCAGCTAATATCGGTATCGCTAAGTGTTCACCCGTCGATGACACACTCTTCCCCCATCTTCGTTAGGATGGGGTCCTTACATTGTAGGACTTTATCTAGTCCCTACAGATATAAGATTTTATCTAGATCACTCCGGATTAGTCATGTATCTTTCTCACCGACCTCACCAGAATAGTTACATGACTTTCTCACCGACCTGGCTCGTGTATTCTTGCCATGATGCAAATGCATATATATGTCCATTGTCATTAACATGGTTCATCATCATTAACAGGGTAGCCTCATTGCTCACCTCGTTCCATCATTATTGCCATTACCATTATCATCATCATATCACGCAATCATCACATATTTCATAGCACTTACAGGCTATCGCTCTACCATGCACTTGCCTGTTAACCAAGCAGAGTGGGGTAACATGCGGATGACGTCGTTCCAGAACCTCCACCTGAACAGGCATTCAACCAGGCTTAATACATTATAGCAATACTTGCACACATACGGATGACATCGTTCCTACGCGCAGTCCGACACGAACAAACCCCTTCTCTCCGGGCACTTTTCCGCTAACCTGGTGCCCAAAATAATAATAGGTTTAGAGATCGAGTCGTCTAACTTTGCGAAAAAAAAAATTATGTGTGTGCCCCAAATTTATTTCCACCCCTTTCTTCTTTTCTTTTCCCTTTCTCTCTCCATCCTATCTACTCAGTTCAACCGACAGCTCCCTCTAGCTCCTTTCTTCTTTCCCCCAAATCCCCTCATTCTCATTCCCCATGGCTTCTTCATGTCTCATTTCTTATCTTCTCCCACTGGCTCCTCTGCTCCCCCTCTAGCCGAGCCGCCTCCCGCTGGCCAAGCCCAGCGCGCCGCTCCCGCGCACGCCTCCTCATCTAGCTCCTCTCCTCTTGGCTACCAGCCTACTCTGGCCTGGCGCCACCGTCGGCGCCGCCTCCTGCCTTCGCCTCGGCTCCTGAGCCCCACTGGCCGCTGCCCCCATTGGTTGCCCCAGTGTCGCGCCCAGTGCCGCCCAGCGTCGCCTCTCCTACCCGACCAAGGCTGCACCCAGCTTGGCCTCTGGCCGTCGTGCACCTCCCCTCGGTGCCGCTGCCTCCTACGAGCTTTACCAGGGAAGTCTACTCTTACCCCCCCCCCTTCTTACTTTTATGCATCCTAGTGTTGTGCCATGCTTGCCGGTCTACTAAGCTTAAGAATGGGGGGGATGGGATAGCCTACCTGGTCTGTCAGTAGAGGTGGGAAGTGGCGGCGATGACGCTCATGGTGGTCGTGACCTTGCCCTCAGGTGGGTGCTTCTCTGGTGGGTGGTTTGGGGTGCCTTCGGTTGGGGAAGAAATGGGATGGGAGGAGATGTTGGCCTGATTGGCCAGCTCTGGTCTTATCCCCTTCTCTAACCCTCTCCTGTTGGTTTTCTTACTGTGGGAAAGTGAATTGGTAAAAGTTACTCTCAATTTTTTACTTTTACTCACATTGCATTCTATTGGCATTACACTTGGACTGATTGGAGAACCAATCATCATGTAGTGCTTGCGGAGGAGTAGTGCACATGATCATCGGAGCTCTAGTTTCGATCGGACCTACTCACTTAGATGAAGTTAATTTGGAATTCATTTACTTGAGGCCCAGAGTCATCGGTCTTACGGAAATAACCCGAGGGTCCTCACACGGCGGTGTCTTGGGTGAACTGTGGAGCCGACGTCGTTGCCAGTAAGTGGCGCGGGTGAACTTTGGATGTGATGCATTAGGGGTGGATAACGAGCCAGCTAGGCTCGGCTCGACTCGGTCAAGCTCGTTAAGGAATCGAACTAGGCTCAGCTCGTTAAGCAAATAAGCAAAAATGTCTGCTCGGGTCGACTTGTTATGAACTCGTGAGTTAGCTCGTTTGGCTTGGGACCGTGGGAGGGTGTCGAGCCGGACGTAGAAGGAGAGGGCGCGAGCGGAGGCTGGATGCGAAGGGGGAGGGCAATGGGCCGGACACCAGACACGGAGGGGGAAGGCCTCGGCGGAGGCTGGGTGCGGAGGGGGAGGGCGCCCAGCGGAGACCGAGCTTGGGAGGCGGGAGATCGAGGCTAGAGTGGGAGGTGGATGCAGGAAGCTTGTTGGGTTGGATTCTAATATGAGCGAGCTTAACGAGTCGCTCACGAGCTGGCTCAAACTCGGCTTGTTAAGATAACGAAATGCCATCTCAGCTTGGCTTGTTTATGGCCCGAGTTCATGCCGAGCCGGCTCGTGAGTTTTGAGCTTTTTTTTCACCACTAGTAGGCATTGCTGAAGACTATAGAAGCCCTGCTGAAACAAGCCTCTCAACTCGGAAACAAGCCAAGCGTTACATGTTACTCCCTCCATTCCAGATTAGAGGGCGTGTAGTATTTTTCGCTGGGACCAAGGTTGTGGCGCGCGGGAGAGATTATTCCTGATTTACCCCTAATTAAACACACGATCAATCAAGCTGTTGCACTTCGGATGAAGCGCTGCATCGCCTCGCATGTCGCACACCCCAAACCCGTGCTCCAGCATCGAGCCCACGGCTCCTTTGGCGATTTGCTCCATAGCCCCGCGCCTGCCTGGATGGCCTATGCATGGCCAGTCACAGTGAAGTTTAGAGCCCACGGCTGCATGCATTTGTTATGAGCAATTGAAAATTTGAAGGATTGAGTGAATGAAAAACCCGCAGCTGCATACGTCTGGATTAGAGCAATTGTAATTTTGGCATATTGATTGAGATGTGGAGGGAAGGAAAATTTGAAAGATTCATTGAAATTTTGAGGACCACATGTGGAGGGAACGAAAATCTCTTTGACAGATTTGAGGGAAATGCCCGTGTGAAAATTTCAGAATCTAGCTACTCCCTCTCTGCTCTCTTCTCTACCGATGAACACCAAAGTTGTACATGGTCCAAATCAATGGCTAGCTTAGACCTTAATACTATCCCGATCAATTGGGAGGAGGTTGAGGAGTATGAAGAAGCGGTGATTGACTTGAACTATGATCTCGAGTGGGGGACGATCGTCTGCAGAGACGACGAAGGAGGTGGTGTGGGGATGGTGCGCGCGACCGTGTGCCTGAGGCAGCGAAGGAGGTGGTCTTTGTTTAAGGCAAGAACGCCGCCATGAGCAAGGAGAGGAGGAAGGTTGAGACGCCGACGACGGTCACGGCGACCATGGGCACGCTACAAGTGGGCACAGCGAGCTCGGGCTCGCCGGCCATGAGCATAGGCACGCTGGCGCCGCAAGCCGCATGGTCATTCTCACTGATCCGTAGCTACAACAGCTCGAGCTCACGGGCGAGGTCACGCCAGCGCCGCATGCCGCACCGATCCGCCGTCATGACCATGGCGAGCTCGGGCTCGTCACCGCGGCACGCATATCGCTGAGCTCGGGCTCACCGTCATGATGCCGAGGACCACGGCGACGCCGAACATGATGACAATGTCATAAGGAGGAAGCAATACACCGATAATGAACGATGAGCCATATATGCCATGATTCTAGAGAGAACTTCGTTCGGCATTTTGAAGCGTGGAGTGACTAAGGCCGTTTCTAATGAATTGGGCGTGCCTCTGAGAGTTGTGCAGCGAATATGGCGCAATTGACAGCAGGGTGGAGGGGTACACATAGTCGTGAGAAAGAAGCCAAAGAATTGTGGCCGCAAGAGAATAGCCTTCGATCTCGAAGACATTAAAGAAGTACTGTTGCATAAGAGAACCACACTCCGAGATCTTGCCGAAGAACTACATATGTCGAAGACTACGTTGTTTAGGCGGTTGAAAGAAGGCAAGTTTAGGTGGCACACGAATGCCATCAAATTTACATTAACCGAAGAGAACAAGAGAGGAAAGGTTCGTTTCTGCCTCTCAATGCTAGACAACATTAGCTTGCCTCAAGAACCAACTTTTCATGGAATGTACAACATCGTGTACATAGACGAGAAGTGGTTCTATCACACGAGGTAGGCTCAAAACTACTACCTAGCGCCAGACGAGGAGGATCTAGAAAGAACCACACAGAGCAAGAATTTTATAGAGAAGGTGATGTTCCTCGTGGCAGTTGCGAGGCCTAGGTTTGACGGTGATGGTAATATGACATTCTCAGGAAAGATAGACATATTTCCTTTCACTTTCGTAGAGGCGGCGAAAAGAAGTAGCGCAAATAGGCCTGTCGGTACCTTAGTAACGAAGGTGCTGCCGTCGGTGACCAAGGAAGTAAGCCGTGAGTACCTTGTTAACAAGGTTTTGCCCGCAATCAATGAGAAATGGCCAGCGGAGGAACATGGTACCCCCATATACATCCAGCAGGACAATGCTAGGACGCACATTGCAGTCGATGATGTCGAGTTTTGTCATGCGGCAGTTGCTGATGGTTTTGACATAAGAATGATTTGCCAGCCGCCCAACTCTCCTGATCTCAATGTGTTAGACCTAGGTTTTTTTGCAGCTCTTCAAGCCATGTTTCAAAAGTGATCTCCGGGTAATGTTGAAAATATCGTCGCCAAGGTTGTCCAAGATTTTGATGAGTATCCGGTTGATAGGAGCAACCGTATTTTCTCTCTCACCAATCATGCATGAGAGAGATTTTACGTCAAAAAGGAGGGCAACACTACCATATTCCACACTTGAAGAAGCAATCACTAGAGAGGGATGGCGTTCTTCCCGTTAGGTTGTAGTGTGATCCAGAAATTGTTAACCAAGCAATTGAGTATCTCAATTAGAATGTCATGTCCTAGTTTGTCTTTTTTTGTAATGTAATGGAATGATCATCTATGGGTTTCAGTTTCTGCCGACATACTGTAACTTAGCAAAATTACTCCGTAAACACTCTAGCTCGAACGATTGCACACATTCTTAATTTGAACTTCACCATTCACCGAGACAGGTTTTGCAGCAACAACAAAACATTCTTAATTTGAACTTCACCATTCACCGAGACAAAGTACTCGAATTCAAATAAGATCACTTAGACAGGTTTTGTAGCAACAACAAAACATTCTTAATTTGAACATCACCATTCACCGAGGCTGTCCAGGACATAACTATCGCCGGCTAGGGAGTCCGGGACGGCGTCCACAGATTTTGGCACTGAATCATCGAGGTTGACGACTTTGGCGATGGTGCTTTTTTCACGTCTAGCCATCCATTCCATGTTGACAAGCCAAGCGCGAAGAGAAGCTTCGTCGGGTAGGATTACCGTGCAATCGAATTGGTCGAAGCCGTAAATCCTCACAGTCCACGTGTAGTCGTCGTGGCGGCGCCGGCAGCGAGAGCACCGTTGCCATCTTCGCCGCCTTGGGTGGTCTGTAGGGAGCGCGTGCAGCTCCATGTCTTCATTGTCTTCGCCGACCTCCATCACCTCCACTTCATCGCGGCCGCACGGCACTCGATTGCTCGCTGCGGTTATGTTCATCACAAGATTCACAACGGGCACAACATAGTGCATGCTATAGTTTGCATATGCAAATTGGGGACAGTTCATGTTCAAAGAGCGTTCCTTTTACTTTCCAGTCTATCAACTGTATCAGAACAAGAATCAAATGGAGATTCTGAACCAACCAGGTTGAAACTTTGCAACACATGGTGATCGATCCATTGGTACGAACAAACAACAGATAACAAGGTAACAACAAATCGTCACAACCATATTACACAACTCATTGATTGCCTTCTTCTACTAGTGTCACACAAATGTGGCCACGTGACGAATTATTCGACACTCCAGAAAGGTCAATCGGCGCCGCGGATCCTTCTCATGAGTATAGCCGATCTAACCATCAGGAAATCACTGAACCTGTCCACAGCTGAAAACAGTGGCCATCGCCAGCTTCTCTTGAAGTAAAGCACAGCCAAGGATGTCCAGAAACCAATCACGTAGAACAACGCTGAACTGCCAAATAGTATCAGATTACCAACTTCATCGTCGTCTTCGTGTTCTTCAGGCTGAGGAATCAACGGATTAGCGGAGCAACTCTTCCGCAGTGGCGGACCACACAGATATGGATTGCCTTCGTAGCTGCTCTGACCAAATGTGATGAACTGACCCTTTGTACCCAGTGTAGGGCCTGACAGGCTGTTGTATGCCACCGAGAATACCTCAAGGGATTGTAATGCTACTAATTCTGGTGGAATTTGGCCTGTCAAGCTGTTGTGAGATAGATCTAAGCTCTCAAGGTTACTTAAATTTGATAAGGACTTCGGTATTGGTCCACTAAATGAATTGTTTGAGAAGTTCAGTGCCCGCAACCATTGCATGCTACCTATACTTTCAGGAATGGATCCTTCCAACTGGTTTGAAGAGAAATCGAGTCCAGACATGTAGCTGAGGATGTTTCCCTTGTAATAGTCTTGCCTATTTTTCGTTGTGAATTTCTCCTGATCAGATTCCCACAAAAAGCTGTAATATGGTTCGAAGAAAGAAGTCCCTTGTAGAGCGCTGCTGCCTATAGTAGCGAAAAAGCGGAAGAACGGGAAGTGATAACCATAATGGAAGGAATAGACGTCTCCAAACAGTCCCATATTGCTCAAGCATGACGGTATATGTTCAGATAGCATATTATTAGACAGATCTAGCAGGCGCAGATACTTCAAATCACACATTTGGTTTGGAATCATCCCTTCAAACATATTTCCTTTAAGCAGTAGCACTCTTAGCCCCGGAAAAGCCCAAGCTATAGCGCTTGGGATTGCACCACCCAATTGGTTATATCGCAGATCTAATATCTTCAGATTAGTATTGAATGACAAGGCCAGGGGAAATGTTCCGCTGAAATTATTCTCACTTAGATGTAGATATGTCAAATTGGGCAAAGAGGGTACCGGCCCAGAAAGAAGGTTTTTTGACAGATCAAGAAACTCAAGATCCTGAAGGTAGGATAGCTCTATAGGAATTGATCCAGAAAAATTATTCCCTCTTAGATTGAGGGCATAAAGAGTACTGATCTGGCTTATGCACTTTGGTAGAGATCCAGTCAAGTTTTTATTGCTAATATCAACGACACGAACATACCGGCTGTTGCAAATGCTTTGAATCTCCCCAGAATCTGCAGACATGAAAGTAAAGCTTCGGAATTCAGGGAGTGAACCGTGGAGGCTGTTGCCAGATAGAAACAAAGCTTCGAGCTTGGATCCAATAGAACAAGCCGCTATGTCATCTGACATATTGTTGTAAGATAAATCTAAAGTCCAAAGATTCCCCATATAACTAAAAGCTGAAGGGAATATACCTCGAAAAGAATTCCTGGATAAGTTTAGGTGGTACAGATTTGGGAATGTAATGTTGATGTCCACAGGAAGCTCTTTGCTTAGCATATTGCAAGATGCAACTAACCATGATAAATTCTCATTTACTTTGGATGGAAGAACAATTGGTCCAACAAAGGAGTTCTCTCGCAAATTCAAGTACGATAGGTATATATTGTTCTCCATTAACCATGCAGGGAAATAACCACTTAGATTGTTGCTTGACATATCAATAAAGTATAATCCATGCTGATCCAACAAGAAACTTGGCATAGCACCAGAGTTTCCATTTAGGTTGCAATTTGATAGTGCAAGAACTCGAAGCTGACTGGATATATTTGCTGCTGGATTCTCAGTTCGCACTTCGAAGTTGATGCTGTTGCTTGAAAGTCTCAGGGATTTGAGTTGGAGATGTTTTGCGAAGGAACTTAAAAACAGCCGACCTTCAAGTTGGTTATTAGTAAGGGAAAGTTGCACGAGTGATGTCATATTTGCGAAGTTAAGAGAAGGAAACCTCACGGTTTTTTTTTTTTTTTGAAACGGGAAAATCCCAGCTTTTATAAAGCTAATAGCAGAGAGTAGCAAAATGGCTGGGGTTACCAGCTTACAATCACACGCCTATACACCCAGAGCAAACTAACAGCAGGGGTATCATCCAACAAAGCAACACTTCATACAGAAAGTTTCAAAGCACTTCGAACATAGAGATTCAAACTTATTCAAAAGATGAAGCAACATCCAGACGATTAGAGAACATGATCGGGTGCAATTTTCTTCGTCCAGATTTCAACCATTGCAATCACCGCGTCAAGCTCCTGGCGCTCCTTCTCCTTGAGGAGAAGTCTCCATCTCTGCAAACAAGAGAGTGACTTGAAAACAACAGCAATCGGTTTCTTTGGAAACTGCTTCTCGATAACCATTTTGTTACGAGTTTTCCAAATCGTCCACGCAAAAGCTGCAAAGCTGAAAAGAGAAATGTGATAATTTGTATCACCCCTCCCTAACCAGGAATTTTGTAAATCAATAAAGGAAGTAGGAATGCTATCCCAATTCATACAACCCTTGATCCAGGACCACACAAAATTAGCCAAAACACAGTTAAAGAAAATATTTATCATTGCCCTTCCACCCTCTCAGCTTAAGATTAGCTGTGGACTGGAGCCTGTCTAGATCGAGTAGCCAAATGAAAATTTTCACCTTCAAAGGTAGATTACTATTCCACATCCTCTGAGTAGTGTTTATAATTCTCCCCCCAAAAGACAAGTGACGGTAGAGAGATTTGACAAGGAAGATCCCCGAGTTCTCCAGTCCCCAAAGAACCTTGTCAGATTCTGCATCAAAGTTTACATCCTGCAGCTCATTCTTCATTAAGCCCCAGGATTCTTTCTTTGCCTTACCAAAAGTTCTATTGAAATCAATTTTCCATTCATTATTAACCATACAGTCTGCCACATTGATGTCTGGTTTAGAACAAACATTAAACAACTTATCATAAGAAATTTTGAGAGGGCAATTGCCAACCCAGACATCAGTCCAGAAGCAAGTGTTGGCCCCATCTCTAACTTTGTGTATAGCTCCTTTCTGAAACAAGTGTCGAACTTTGTGAAGAGCTTTCCAAAATTGAGAACCTCTATTAAACCTACCTTCGTTGATATTGCCACTAGGGAAGTATTTAGCTTTGAGAATATTGAACCAAATTTCATTCTTGGCTAAGGAAATTTTCCAGAACCATTTGCTTAAGAGGCAATCATTCATTAATCTAGTCTCCAAAACCCCTAGGCCACCAGAGTCTTTTGGTCTGCAAACCGTTTTCCACCTCACCATGTGGTACTTGAATTTATCACTCGCACCTCTCCAAAAGAACCTAGCCCGAATAGAATCCATTTTCTTGTGGGTCTCCTCGTTCGATCAGAAACCCCATCGTGTACATAGGAGACGCTAAAGCGACTATTCACGAGAACCAGCCTTCCCCCTGAAGAAAGAAGATTGTTTCTCCAGTTGTCCAGTCTGTTAGTCATTTTACTAATAACCTTTTCCCCTGTTTTTTTATTAAGTTTCCTGTCACTGATCTCAATCCCCAGATAAGTTAACGGGAGAAGGGAAACCTCACGGTTAAGAGATTATATGATGAGATCAAGAAATCGAGATAAATTAGATTAAGTAATGCATGATGGGAGCTCCCCAGAACAAATTTTCATTTAGATGTAACTCTTGAAGACTTGTCATATTGCAAACAATTTGCAAATGAATGGAAGAAATGTGATGTTAAATTGTTAATTAATAGTGATTACTTATATGTAATTTCTTTTTAGACTACATTTATATATAGTTAATGAGAACGAGAACAAGCCCACCATCTTGATACAAAATAGCGATCGAGAATGGAGTCAAGCATGCTATATGATGTGACCAATTTTATAGCGATAAATTACACAGACACCCGACAATTAATTATTAATTAATGTAGTTATCGTGCAAAATGCGGGGGCACCATACCTCTTGATAAGTTGCCAACAATTATATTCAGCTCGGATCAAGAACACATGACTTTATTTTGCTCAACCTGTAAGAAAAAAGTAAGTAAACCTAGCTAAGAATTGAGGTGTGCATAAAAAAGACATACATGCATGATGATTACTTTGGATAATTAGGGCATTGGCTATGGAGTTGCCACTAAATTACTTTGGATAATTAGGGCATTGGCTATGGAGTTGCCACTAAGGAATAGGGATCGTAACGATGGAAGTCCAACCAAGGATGAAATACTACTATCATTCAGCTGATTATCAGATAGGTCAAGAATTTCTAATTTGTGTAAATTAGACCACACTTCAAAACCTGCATAAAAGGGAAAGATACCATGAATATTAAACTAGTCAATAAATCAAAGAAGATTCAATGCAATACAAAGTCTCAACAAAACAAAGATGTCAAAATAAAAATTTCACCTAAGACTATATTCAACAAATATGGATAACTGGGATAGAAATAAATAAAAGTAGTCCAAATACAATATGTAAATAAAATAGAACGATTTTCCCACATGTACATGTAGGTACATGTACAAAGTACAATCACAGCATCAAATGTACCCCGAGATTGATGCAAACATTCAAAATTCAAGCCAACCATCCCATTTTCTAATCATTGTAATGTCCTTGCAAAAATCTCAAAGCACTTTGGAGGGCCACGATAGTACATATACTGTAACATCCCAAAAATCCCTAAGTTGGTTTAGTTGAGCATCTCATGATCATGTGTGTAATTTTGGAATATTTGAAACTTTTGTTGTTGTAATTAATAAAGTTCACTTAGAAATTAAACTTTTTACTTGATTGCAAGCTTCCAATTGAATCCAGAAAAGTGTTTGTGTGAATGTTTCTGGAAATAATTTATTTAAATCTTATAATATTTATCATGAATAAATATGAATTTTAATAAATTTTTAGGAGCACTGTTAACACTGTAAAAATCTCGAACACATCCCAAAGGCTGGATAGAAATTTAATTACTACTCTCAAATGAAAAGTGATCAGTGTGTGGGGGCTTGAAAAATGGAAACTACACTTAACAGAGAAGTCACGCAAATATTTTCAAAATTTTTAGATTTTATTAACTATTTTAAACAAGTAGTTAAAGCCACCACAGCCATTCAACCTCTCACTGACATTTTTTTTTATTTGCCCAGCCGAACACACATCTCTCTGCCATCTTCTATTCCCAACACCAAACCTCACCACTGTTCATTTGAATTTTTTTTACTCCCAGCTGAACACCACGCACACTGCCATCTCCCCTTTTCTTTACTTATCGCCCACTGCCATCTCTCCTTTTGCCAGCCGAATCAACCACTCCATTCCTCCACACCATCCTTCTCCCTCTGACCGAATTTACTTGGGGGGCAGAACAACAACAGGCATTTGAGGAAATTAAAAGGTATTTGTCTACACCTCCCGTGTTGAGGACGCCTCAAGCTGGGACACCGTTTCGGCTATATATTGCTGCAGAAGAAAGTGTCATTGGTATTTGTTTTGACACAAGTAATAAATGGCAAGGAATATGTGATTACTTACTTGAGTCGGCGTCTCCTGGGAGCTGAGACGAGGTATGTATTTATAGAAAGATTATGTTTATTATTGTATTATGCTTGTACCAAGTTGAAGCATTATTTGCTATCTGGTACTTGTGTTGTTGCATGTCAAACCGATGTTATTAAATATATGTTGCAACAGCCGATTTTAAGTGGTAGAATCGAAAAGTGGGCTTATGCATTAATAGAGTATGATTTGGCTTATGAATCTTTGAAATCTATGAAAGGCCAAGTTGTAGCTAATTTCATTGTTGATCATAGGATTGATAATGAGGTAGAGCTAGTTGATTGTTTATCTGTACGTCCATGGAAGATGTATTTTGATGGCTCGGCTTGTAGAGAAGGACAAGGTGTTGGCATTGTTTTAGTTTCGCCTAAAGATGTTGTTTTTGAAACATCGGTTTGCTTAGAATATTTTTGTACCAATAATCAGGCCGAGTATGAAGCCCTTCTGTTAGGATTACAAATTTTAGAGTTCATGGGTGTAAAGAATATGGAAGCTTTTGGTGATTCATTGTTAGTTGTGCAGCAGATTTCTAAAGTTTATCAATGCTTTGATGGATCACTAAACAGCTATTTAGAAAAGTGCTTAGAGATCATAGTAACTTTGGACGATTTTACTATCGGTCATATATTTAGAGAAGAGAATATTAGAGCAAATGATTTAGCACAACAAGCATCTGGTTATCAAGTTAGAAGAGGTAAATTGTTCATGATAGAAAAAACCGATGCTAGAAGGTGCTACGATTTGTATAGCTGAACAACATAATGGTAGTTCGGATGCTTTGAAAACATCAAGTTTTGCTGAACCTAATGACTGGAGAAAGCCTCTAATTAGTTATTTAGAAAACCCTAGTCAATCTGTTGATAGAAAGCTTCGGCGATAAGCATTAAAGTATACATTGCTTGATGGAGAGTTGTATCGCCGGACTATAGATGGGTTACTTTTAAAATGTTTAGGTTCGGATAAATCTAAAGTTGCCATGGGTGAGGTGCATGAAGGTATATGCGGTACACATCAGTCGACTCATAAGATGAAGTGGTTATTAAGAAGAGCTGGTTTCTATTGGGCGGCTATGTTGGAGGATTGCTTTAGATATTATAAAGGGTGTGAGTCGTGTTAGAAGTTTGGTAATGTGCAATTGGCACCTGCTGCTATGTTGCATCCTATTGTTAAACCGTGGTCGTTCCGTGGTTGGGGTTTAGATTTCATCGGCCAAATACACCCTGCATCTTCTAAAGGTCATCGTTTTGTTTTAGTAACCACTGATTATTTTACAAAGTGGACAGAAGCTGTTCCTCTTAAAAACATGACACATAAGGAGGTGATTAGTTTTATTTTGGAGCATATTGTTCATAGATTCGGCATACCACAGACTTTAACTACTGATCAAGGTTCATCTTTTATGTCTCATCAAGTACGTGAATTCGCCGAATCGCTTAGAATCAAGCTCCTTAATTCTTCGCCCTATTATGCTCAGGCCAATGGTCAGGCCGAGTCGAGTAATAAGACCTTGATTAAGCTCATTAAGAAAAAGATAGAGGAGCATCCTAAGAGGTGGCATGAAGTGTTATCTGAGGCATTATGGGCTCATCGTATATCTAAGCATAGTGCTACAAAGGTAACACCGTTCGAGTTAGTGTATGGGCAAGAGGCCGTTTTACCTATCGAGGTAAATCTGAGTGCCCTTAGATTGGCCAGGCAAAATGATTTATCGGCCGTAGATTACCATAACTTGATGGATAGGATAGATGAAGTTGCAGATGAGAGATTAAAAGCTTTGAGGGAGATTGAAAAGGATAAGGTAAGGGTAGCCAAGGCCTACAATAAGAAAGTGAAGGAAAAATCGTTTCAAATAGGAGACTTAGTTTGGAAGACGATTTTACCTGTTGGGTCTAAAGATAATAAGTTTGGGAAGTGGTCTTCGAATTGGGAAGGTCCATATAAGGTGGTAGAGTCGTTCCTGAAAATTCTTATATGGTGCAATGTTCACCGGGAGATATGCTGCCTAAAGCCCTTAATGGCAAGTATTTGAAAAAGTACTATCTAAGTATTTGGCAAGATGCTTAAGAAGTACACATGGCCGATGAGTTGTTTATCATCGTCTTGAGAAACATACATATGGTCAGTGTTTAATCATCGTCCTGAAGTGAAATTGAAGATATTATTGGTTTGTGGCAAACATGTTTGTTTCACAAAAAAACAGGGGGGGCATGTGTTGATGACAAGATTTGGCATCTATGACGGTTTTTTGCAGTGCTGATTGGTCCAACGGTCCTGGACGACCTCTTCAAAGACCTCCTAGGAGGTCCTGGCTTCAAAATCCACCCGAGAGGACCTAGACGACCTCTTCAACGACCTCCTTGGAGGTCCTAGGGGACATCCTGGGTGGTCTTGGACAACCTCTATAAAGACCACCGAATGTTCCTGAGAGAACGTCTTTTTTGTAAAGACCACCTCCTCACTACAGTACTGGAAGGCCTCCTTGCTACAGTGCTGGAAGACCTCCTTGCTACAGTGCTGTAAGATCTCCTAGCTACAGTACCTCGGTGAACAGTACTTAGAGCTACAGTACTTCGGAAGACCTCCTTGGAGGTCCTAGAAGATGTCCTGGGTGGTCATGGAAAACATCCACAAAGACCTCCTAGGAGGACCTGGAGGGTGGTCTTTGTAAAGTGACCAAAAGGGTGGTCTTCGTAAAACAGGAGGTCTTGGTTCAAAAGGGTGGTCCTTGCAAAACATCCAAGAGGTGGTCTTTGCAAAGCAGAAGATCGTAAGAACAAGGAAAAGCGCGCCCAAGACGTCCCAGGAGCATTCACGTGGCCTCATTAGGACCGGCCAAGACCTCCCCAGGAGCGCTACGCGGCTTCGTTAGGGCCGCTCAGGACCTCCTCCGGAGTGCTGTGTGACTTCATCAGAACCGCCTAAGACCTCCCAAGGAGCACCCACGCGTCTTCATCAAAACCGATTAGGACCTCCTCCGGAGTGCTACGTGGTCTCATCAGGGCCGCTCAGGACCTCCTTAGGAGCTCTCGTGCGCCTTCATCAAGGCCGCTCAAGACCTCTTCCGGAGTGCTGTGTGGCTTCATCAGGGCCACTCAAGACCTCCTCAGGAGCGCTCGCGCGCCTTCATCAAAGCCGCCCAGGACCACCTTAAGGGCGCTCACGTGGCTTCATCGGGACCACCCAAGACCTCTCCAGGAACGCACACGCGCCTTCATCAAAGCCGCCCAGGACCTCCTCAAGGGCGCTCGCGTGGCTTCATCGGGACCACCCAAGACCTCTCCAGGAACGCTCGCGCGCCTTCATCAGAGCCGCCCAGGACCTCCTCAGGGCACTCATATGGCTACATCAGAGCCGCCCAGGACCTCTTCAGGAGCACTCGCGCGCTTTCATCAGGGCCGCTCATGACCTCCTCCGGATTGTTACGTGGTTTCATCAGGACCGTTCAAAACCTCTTCCGGAGATCCCGCGCAGCTTCATCAGGACTTTCTGCGAAGACATCAGGACCTTCCACGAAGACTTCCTCAAGGAAACTTACATGATTGAATATGAAAGATTTATCAATTGTAGAAAGTTTGGAGATCAGATGGTAAAACCGAATCATATCTGTAAATCTTGTTCAGTTTTAGGAATCCTGATCTCTTATGGCTAAGACATGCCGCCCTTTAAATAGAAGAGGGTCATGGCCGATTGAAATCATCACCAATCGATCAATACAATTTGCATCTACTATTTTTTCTACCGTAGTTTCCCTGTAGTCCTGTTTTCTTTCTAATCTCTTCTGCTTTCCCGGCCAGGTTTAAGGACCTTGTCAGGACATCGCCGCCGCCCCAACACCACGACTAGCTCCGCCTAGGTGTTGTGCGCTGTGGTTTTCGGCCAGGTTGAATCCTAACGTCGCTTGGGTTCTACTTTGCTGCTATTCATCAAATCGTGTGTTGGTGCTTCTTCGTGTCATATTTTTGCGCCAATAAAAACTTATCTCACAGACTAATCTTTCCTCCTTTTCTTCTTTTTCTCCCTCTCTTCTTCTTCTCCCTTTCTTTTTTTTCCCTCTCCTCTCCCTCTCTTCTTCTTCTCCCCCTCTCGCTCACTCTCTTTTTCTCTCTCCTATCGCTCGGCTGGGGGGACCTCGCTCCCGACTTATAAGCCATCCAGTCGCCCGACAGTTCGGCGACTGAAGTCTCCTATGAAGCTCTTTAGCTCCCGAGCCAAGCAGCATCACCATACATTTGCAACAAAATTTGAATCGGGCACCACATTCCATATTTGCAACAAAAGTTGAATCCAGCACAAATAAGGGACGGACACAGGACAAAAAAAACGAGTGATGACACCATGTCTATAAGCAAATTAAGATAGTGAGGGCAATTGGTCTGATACCATTGCGTGCCAAGATTGAGTACCAGGCGCAATATAATAATCGAGCTCGAAGAACAGTGGAACACCTCCAAGGCGTTGCGGTTACCAACGGGCCTCGCAGGCCGGGCCACTTTAAACACATCTAGACATTGCTAGGTCCGCAACTGATTTTGTCGGCTATTTTTGCGGGGCAGACCAGGTGATAAGTGGGCTGGCCCGCTTCCTAGACCTCGTTGCAACGGTTGCTGCCTCTTGCATACCATGGTATGGGGTGCATGCGCGACGCCGTTGCCGAGTGGATCGCGGCGGGTGAAAGTTGCGCGGCGCACGCTGTACCCCGGCGGGGACGAGAAGCGTGCTGCGGGATACGATTCACGCAGGTCGGCGTGTAAGCCTGTCGGCTATGGCGGCCACATCAGGTTAAATCCTTAACCGTCTCCATCCCCAATGAAAAAGGAACATTGAGGGATGATCCCCACGGCAGTGTGTCTGCAGAAACATCTGCCAAGCCGTCAATGGCTGCTTTATTTGCTACTCACGGATGCATCTGATCTGCATTCCAATTTACAAAGCTTCACACTACTTATCGCGGATACCTCTACACAATCTCACGGACCTCGCGCCTAATACAATGCCGGCGTTATTAGCTAGTACTCCCGTGCCGACCTTTTACATTTAGAACACGAGTTGATGACTAACTACAGATTAGTACTAAGTGCTAACCAACGGTTCACCGTGCATCGACTTCGCCGCTGCAATCCACGGACAGGCTCTCGCCGGAGAAGTCCACGAAGTGCTCGTCCGCCTTGGACAGCGTGTACGCCACGTCCACCATGCTCGGCCGCTTGGACGGGTCCCGCTGCAGGCACGCCCTGGCCACGCTCACCACGCTCGCCACGCTCCCCGGCGGGCACGTCTGCTCGGCCAGCACGGGGTCCATCCACGCCGCCACCCGAGCCTCCAGCCTCTCCCCCGGGCCGCGGAACACCCTCTCGTCCGCCTCGGCCCACAGCAGCTGGCCGCCGTCGCCGATGGCCTCGCGGCCGGACACCAGCTCGAGCAGGACGACGCCGTAGGCGAACACGTCCATCTTGGTGGTGACGAGGCCGTCGGCGAGGTACTCGGGCGCGATGTACCCCTGCGTGCCGACGATGTGGGTGGTGACGGCGTTGTGGCCGGTCTTGGCGAGGCCGAAGTTGGCGATCTTGGCGCGCATGCGAGCATCGAGGAGGACGTTGCTGCTCTTGATGTCCTTGTGCACTACGCGCGGCCAGGTGTGCCCGTGGATGTACAGGAGGCCGTGGGCGAGGTCGAGGGCGATGTGGAGGCGCGCGCGCCAGTCCAGCCGCCGCGCCCGTTCGCGGCCCAGGAGCCACAGGTCCAGCGAGCCGTTCTCCACGTACTCGTACACCAGGTAGCACTCGCCCGTCGTCGAGTTGATGCAGAAGCCCTCCAGCTTCAGCAGGTTGCTGTGGTTCACCTGAAGGAGACACATGTCGCAAAAATCACAATCGATCTTGCATGTCTAAGCTATTGCAAAAGTTGTGTTCTTTACTTGGTTCTAGCCACCTGTTATCGTTGGCATTATGCAGTTTTTTGCAATTACAATATGATCTTATTGTGATTGCACATTGTTACTTCGGCCCTCATCTTGTAAGTTGAGTGTTTTCGCAAGTGAATTGGTGATGCAGATGTGATAAAAAAATGTCAAGGAGCTAGTCAATTTCCCCTTCGTGTCAGCTACTCAGCTGTCGAGAAGGCAGGCTTTGTTGAAATGTTGAGCATTTCAATCTCGTACTTCAGCGTGCAAGACTCATGTAGGAGTAGTGATGTAGCTATGTATGTACGTGGCGGTACTTAGCTGCGCATGTCGTCGGGCCGGAGACCAGCAAATAGAACAAATCAAATACAATGTCACTATCTATCTAGCAGCACTAGCATGCACAAGGATTCCTATTTCAGTATTTCCTAGTGGCTCGTGAGATGTGCTAAACTTTAGGCACCATACCGATTCATTGGTGCCATCAGTCCAAAATCAAAAGAAATGAATGCCCGTCAAAGAGAAGAAAAAAAGGTCTTAGAATAACAAATCAAAGTGACGAGGAGATTAAGTATATCAAGTGGTTGGTACGTTCACGGATGGGTGTCCTTGGAATTTTCTCGTTCTGTAATCCATTTTGGTGCCGCTGGCCAACCGAACAACCGGTCCTGAAGAGCCGTCTCGAGGCATCCGATGACAAATTTCTTAAGGCGTCCGATGACACTGGCGAAGCGACACATCCAAAATTAAATTTCGTAAGTAGTACTACTCCAGTAGCATCGTTATTGCAGAGCATAATTCAAGGAGCTGTTTGGTTCATGACCCAGTGAATCCAGTCAAAACCAAAATTTGGTAAAATGAACGTTGTTTGGATTATGGTCAAACTAAATTTTGGTGTTATCAAAATTTTGGTGAGTGACGCATGTGACATTGGATTTCATTGACGTTACCAATTTTTTGTTGGTATTACCAAATATTGGTAGCCAATTTTCATCGGTGTTACCAAAATTTGGTTTGATTCACGTTGATAACAAACCAAAACATGCCCAATTATTCAGCTTAAAGCTGATGTAGTTGTAAAGGAACAAGTCTCCAAGTCCTAACCAATCGTCACCCATGCCCTTACGAAAAGGAATTCAGACACAAACATGACTCAAAATATTTGAACTAGTGCTCTGTCCAATTAACAAACCACCGTGATCATTTCATTTGGAATGAACAGAAGTGCGTGCTTTTCTTTAATCTCCTAACCAACAGATATAGGCACTAGCGTTCTATAAAACCATTCTGTCCCAATCAGAGATTGCGAATATGTGATGGACAAACCATTTGAGCAGCAAGCCTAAGCAATTATTGATTCCTTTGTTCAACAGAAAATTTACTTGTCAGCATGTTTCTAAGATGAATGATATCTGATCTCATCCTATGGTTCATAATATGACTGTTTTGAACTCAAAAAAACTTACAATTGTTTATTAGGGGTGGGAGTGGTTTATCCTTAGCCAATGGATAACCGATCCGGCAATTTTTTTAGCAATATGGATCAGAGGTACAACCCAACAAAAGAATAGGTCTAATAGGTTCCGAACCTATTGGTTCCAGCGGCTCGAACCTTCCGCATTGTCCTCCTTGTTCCAATGCGTTGCCGCCACTCGCTGCTATTGCAGTCTCTACCGCGCTGCTGCTCTCCTACCTCCACTCACCACCGCGGCCCCTTCCCACCGTGCGCACACACATTCGCCCCCCTCCCCCCCCCCCAAGCTCTCACAACGATTGCTTCAGCAAGAGTCAGCCCATGAGGATGGCAGCATAAGTTGCCCTTCCATTGAGTTGGGTGGCTATGGCGACTCTCTGCTAAACTTGATATGTGCATCCCCATCTGGCCAGTCCAAGGAACTCAGTTCAGGAGATGAGTTAGATGCTCCAGGCAATCATTATGGAGCCAAGGATGCTCTACCTCATCGCTCACCTATAGCCGAGAGTAATGGAGGCATTACCATATTATCTTTTGGCCAGAAGGAAACGATGTCTTCATAATTGCCAGCAATGTAGCACTTGCAGATATCCGTTCATTTTTCAGGTGGGAGTGCCATAACTGCGAGAGCAACAGACATGCGATGTTCATTCTGAAGCCTGACAAGGTGGGGGATATGGTCTGAATTGGGTAGAGGGTAGATTGTTGAATTAAACTAGTTGTGTCAAAGCTATCTTTCTCTGTACTGATTTTAGTTTCTGTTTGTTAGTCGGATAGCATTAAGCAATTCCGATGTTAGTTTTTTTTTTGAGTTAAGTTAGCTAATTTAGCTTGTTCAAACAAAGTATGTTTCCTGTTGGAAACAGAGTCGGGCTTCAGAGTCTGTTCCCTGCTGGAAACAGAGTCAGATTTAGCTTCTTCAGTAGGAATACTTTGAGAGTCCTGTAGCGTTTCTGAAACGTATTCAAACTGTAAGACTATATATGAAAAGTGAAAACACAAAAAGACTGCAACGATTGCAGCGACAACATCCAAGCTTTCTGATATTTCGTTTTTGCTTCTTCTGCAGTGAATTGCGTAGTCTTTTGGTTCTGGGATTTCATTTTTCAGAATCATCAAAACTATCAACTCTGAACTCAGAAGTTCAGAACTTTTCAGTAACTTTGTCATAGATTACCTGATTTAGTGTGATTATCGGCCAATATGGTCATTGATTTTAGGTCTGTGACCTGGGGATATTATCAAGTAATTCTTCCGTATTGTTCATCTTTGATTTGGACATCATGTTGGTTACCGTTGTATATTGGTATGACTTTACTTATTTTATCATTACTGAAAAGCTGGTTGGATCTTGTACTGAGCGCACTACGGTTAATTTAGGTACTGTCTGTATTGGCTATTGTTGCGTGCGGAAAGTGCCGCATGAATATCGGATTAGTCTTTGAAATAAACATGAATATTGGGTTGTTACATTGACTCTTCGTACATCCAGTTTTCCGGCCTAGATATATTATCAATCTCGAGTAGACTTTTTTAGCCGGGTGAGTCACGGGATCCCTCGCCATCCCGCTGGCCACAGGGGGAACCTCGGTGCTCTCATCCGACATCTCCGCCGCCATGGTCGCAAAGGCCATTCTGGCAGGCGCATGCGGCCCTGGCGGCGCAGGCGACGGGTTACCGTTCTGCATGACGTGGTTTGAGATGAGAGATCTAGAGAGCTATGGACATGTAAATGGACCGACCCTTATGAGCCAACAGATCATATGGTCGTGACAGTACAACAAAAAGGTCCGATACATATGAACCATTTTTGAAGCTATGGCCACACGGGCAGGTCCGGGTCAGACGGATCGGTCCATTCCCACCCCTGTTGTTTATTAGACAGTTACTTTATTTTTTTTTATAGCATAAAAACAGTTCATTCTGAGTTCTGACAATACTGAAGCAAGCGATTCAGGTAAAAAAGGAGAAGGCCGGACCTTTTGCAGGATCTTGAGCTCCTCGCAGGCGTCCCACTTCATCTTCTTCACGGCGAACACCTCGCCGTCGATGTTGGCCTTGTACACGCTGCCCTGGATGAGGTGCGCGTCGTCGAAACCCCCCGTGCCGCGCTCTAGTTCCTCGACCTTGAACACCCGGTACTTGTCCAGCCACTCGGATATGTCACTGACCAAGAACCTCTCCCCGCCGCCGGACGCGTTCTTGACAAACCTGCCGAACTCACCGCTATCGCCGCTCACCACCGCCTCCCCTCTCCGCCCCTTCGCCTTGAGGCGCCTCCGCAAGCAGGCCAGCAGCAGCATCTGCAGCAGCCAAAGCCCACCGACGACGCCCAACCCAACGGCCAGCCCGGTGACCACCCCGTCTCGATTATTGGTCACTCCGGTCGCGGCGGGCGTAGCGGAAGGCGGCGGGGACGCCGGCGTGACCGACACGTTGTTCCGGCGCACGATTGGCGGAAGCCACTGCGGCACCTGCTTTTTAGATAATGGAAGAGACTGCGGCACCTGCGGGCGGAGCGGCACTAGTATCCCAGAGAATAGCTGCGTACCCCGCTCTGGCCCGTTGAGGGAGACGAGCGACTGGACGTCGACGGCGAAGGCGGTGGCGATGGACGCGTAGGTGTCGCCCGGCTGCATGACGTAGGTGACGAGCGCAGTGGCGTTGTCGGCGGGGGTGGGGCACTGGCAGAAGATGGGGAACGTGACCATCTGGCCGACGTCGATATTGGTGGGCACCAGCGTGGGGTTAACGCGCTCGACGGCCTGGTACTGCGTCAGGTTCTGCAGCTTGGTGGTGGAGACAATCCAGTAGGTGTCACCCGAGTTGATCTGGTACTGCGTGGGCGCGTAGGCGTTGGGCGACCTGGAGGGGCAACCGCACTGGAGCGGCACGAGCAGCGGCTGCCCCGCAGCCGGCACGTCCGAGGTGGACAGGTCGTTGGCGTGCGCGATCATGAAGCGGCTGACGCCGATGAGGTCGCCCACGGTCGAGAGGTCGAGCAGCTCCCCCAACAAGCCCGCGCGGTACACCGCGTAGGCCTTGCACGGGTACGTGGTGTTCGCGGAGCAGTTGAACCCCTGCACGGACGTGGCCGCGCTCTGGGACCGCGCCGGGGCAGGGAGCGCGCACAGGCACAGCAGCGCCAGCCGGCACCACAGGAGCGGCCGCGGCCTCATAGTCTATTGCGGATTGGAACGAACCGGGGTTGGGTTGGTGGTAGCTCGCAAATGATGTTGTTTTTGTAGGGGGAGCTTAATATACTTATATACGTGCGCGACGATGGTGTCAGACACACTACTTTGGCCGTTGTCGCGAGCGGCGGATTCGTCAAGTGTAGCCGCTTCCGCTTCCCTGCGTTCGTCGGGTTTTGGGGCATGTTTGCCCGGCCGGTCTTGGCTCTTGACTCGCGTAGGGCGTGGGCCGTGGGGCATGGGCGGAGTGATATTTTCTTATTTATCAATAGGAGTCTCTGCACTCCGGTCGTAGTCATGGCCACTGCTTTTCTAAGTTGTGCTTGGACTAGCGACAGTTCCCGGCCGGTCTTGGCTCTTGACACGCATAGCGCGTGGGCCGTGGGGGCATGGGCGGTGTGATATTTTCTTATTTATCAATGGGAGTCCCTGCACTCCGGTCGCAGTCATGGCCACTGCTTTTCCAAGTTGCGCTTGGACTAGCGACAGATAGGTCTGACTCGGTAAGTGGGAAAGGATACGGGGTGGGAGGACTTTAATTTATTTTTTTAAATAATATTATATTAAAAAATGTACAAAAATAAATATTTAAAAAAAAACTATCAAACTAGGCTACTATCGCCATTTGGAATAACGAAATTATTCGGCCGTCGTTCCAAATAGCGATAGAGCCTAGAATAGGGTTCGGTCGGTATTTCAACTGGCGACAGAACTCTGTCGGTATTTCGACTGGCGACAAAGATCCCGCAAGTCCATAAATTTTTTTAATATTAAAATTTAGGAAAACCTTCATTTCAAATAGCAACAGGGATCGCGCAAGTCTCTATTGCTATTCCAAATGGCGACACAATCTACCTTATAAAAGACCCCAAAATTTTGGCATGACTCACTTTTATTAAGAAAAGTGAGAAAGAGGGGAGGGAAGAGAGATGAGCAAAGAGGAGGAGAGGGGAAGAGAGAAGCTAGCGAAACATTATTTGTCCGACCGTCCACTTTTCAGGTATTTTTTTTAACCAAATTGATTACATAGTTTTAGATATACGGTTACGTAGTGTAGTATGTTGTACATAATCCTTTTTAGTGGGTAGTTTAGTTTTAGATATGTGGTTAATCATGAAAATCTTGTTTACGGTGCAGTACGTCAAATATGTCGGATGCCGTCAATTTCAAAATTTACTACAGTCAGGGGACTATTCTTGAGGGTCCCGAGGGGATTGATTTGCGTTATTTCTAATCAGCGGCCATGACCCTCACAAGACAAGAGCAGCATACATGAGGCGCTGTGATGCGGTGGTTGTTCCACACATTCGATTTGGACCATGTTGTGTATAATCTGATATTGAGTTGCCTTGCCAACTGAGCACCACAGGGCATATATTGGGAGTTAATACAGCTCAAGGGACCAAGGTCATGGCAGTCAAATGTATGTAGGGCAAGGGAGGAATGGTGGGATTCGGTCCTTCTGGCCTAGGCATATGCCAATCCCACTCCTGCATCGGCGGTTGGACAAGAAAGGGGTGGTGATGCCGAAGAAGAAGTCGAGGACTTCAGCCACAGCGCGACGCACAGAATGGCCGAAGGTTCAGGAGTTAGGTTACGATGTCTGGAAAAAACACTGCTGAGCATGCAGGAGTGCGGCTCTACCTTAAAGACAATCCAGTGAGTCTCATACTTCTGTCTATGTGCGTGCACTCGCCAAGGACAACCGGCCTGCTCGCACTTGACGGTGTACTGCTCCTGGCTAGATTTGACGACCCGAAACATCCGTTGCATGGACATAGCCCACAGCTTAATGGCATCCTGTAAGGATGTCTTATCAGCAAACATTGAGTGCAACCGAACCTCCGTGGCATGGTACTCCGACGGTAATTCGTGCTCGTCATGCGTAGCTACACCCTCAGCGTCAAATCTGTTCCATTCCTGGGGGATGGGAGCCCCGTCCTCATCGAAACTGTCCTCGTCGTCCTCCTGTACAGCTTCCTCTTCAGCCAAGGCCATCCGGTCATCGCTATCCATTTGACGCAATATGTACTCCCTATGCTCTCCTTCATCAGTCTATCCTGTAGGCTCACCATGCGGTGACAGATCTTCCTCTCCTGTATCTACCGCGCTGGGCTCATCACAAGCAACATCATCTGAATCCTTCGTGACACCGGCCTCCGGGTCCTCTTCTTCACCAACATGCTGGGCACCCGAGTTCCTCCCACCAACCAGATGATATCCAGTGGCGGGGCCCTGCACAGCTTCTTTTGGGCATGGTTGCACAAGCAGCACACACTCATATCTACAGCGCCGGCAGCCTTCTATAAAGCCCTTCCACACAGCTGTGCGCATCAGTCTTCTCAACTCCCATCTGATGTTCGTGGGAGACCGGCTCCAAAGCCCTTGTATGATGACGCTTCACACCTCAGGGTCCAAGGAGAAACTGCGGGTGAGCCAGTCCATCACATCTACGATTCGTGCATTCTCGCCGTCCGGGTGTACCAGAGTGGCTTTGCGGAAAACTGCTCAAGTCAACACCGCACGGACCTTCAAGTACCAGAGAAGGCGGGCTTTGGAATTCGAAGTAGGGGACCTGGTCCTTTTGAGAGTGTCTCCTACCAGAGGCATAGTGCATTTTGGTACCAAAGGGAAGCTTAGTCCAATGTACGTTGGACCATTTTCAATCGTGGCACGAATTGAAAAATTGGCATATCGCTTTGACTAAATATTTGAGAGATCCAGAACATGCTATTCTGCTAGAGTCTTTGGTTATTGAGTAAGATCTTACCTTTGAGTCCAGGCCAGTAAAAATTCTAGAAGAGTTAGAGCAGGTTCTGAGAAATAAAACACTGAAGTACGTCAAGGTTCTTTGGTCTCATCAGTCCGAGAGAGAGGCCACTTGGGAGTTAGAGTCTCACTTGCGTGAACAGTATCCAGATTTATTCACAGCGGGTACGTGTTTACCGTTGCTAATTTTCAGTTGAAGTTGTTCTTTCGCATAATTCTATGCTAGGATTCGAGATCGAATCCTGTTAAGGGGGGTAGAATGTAATACCCCGATTTATTCTAAGGAAGTAAGCGACAATATAGATAATTAGAATTCAGTTCAGAGGGGGGTTTTCGCGTTTGTTAGAAAACCTGGGCCTCGGGCTTTAGCCGGGAGGCCCAAGAGGGGGCCAGCCGAAAGGCCCAAAGGGGGAGCCGGCCAAAGGCCTTAGGGGGGGCGACTCTAACCCTAGCTCCCTCCCACTCCTGCGCCCCCACCTCTTGGCCGCCGCCCCAACCCATTCCTCCCTGCGCCTCCACCTCCATCCCCTTCCTTGGCAGCCACCTCCTCCTCCATTGTTGTTGCCGGCCAAAGCAAAGGAGGGAGAGCCGGATTGCCATCGTCCTAAGTGGAGGAGAGGAGAACCTCGTGAGGCTCTCAGCATTTCACGTGTCTACGAGGGTATTTGTTCAATTCCCTGCTATTTTGATTCAAGTAGATTCGTAATTGACATCTATTACAAGATCGTTGGATTGTTGCGATTAGAATCAGATTTCTGTCCATTCTTGTGCATCAGTTTTGGTGTAGATCTGTTCCGAATTGGTGGATTTTGTCTCCTAGAGTTATGTGGGATTCGCTCTTAGCTTTCCGTAGACTCAAAGATCACTCAATTCTGAGTTGCGGTTTAAACGTTATGATAAATGCTTTCCTGCTGTCCAGAAAGCTGACGAGAATTAACATTCACTTTGTTTATTAAAATATGATTATGTTAGGGGATGATTTAGAAATGTTGCCCAAAATGAATTCTGTAGATAATTTCATTAGCTTTCAGGATTGTTAAAGAACACTCTATTTGGATTATAGAACAAAAGTTATGTACGATTCAATTTTACTGTCTAGATTGTATGTCGGGTTCTGACATTAAATTTGACCTGTGTGCCACATTTTGTTAAAGGCGAAATCTGAGTATCATGCCAACTAGACTTTCGAAGATTATGTTCTTAGATTTCCAGATTGACAAGAATCTTGGATTTTGGTTACTCCAATCAAAAATTATGATTGTTTCTTTACTGCTGTCCAATTGTGTTAGACAGATTATAGATCAGGCTTTCAGTTGAATGCTAGCCTAAGTTATTGGCCGAATTGGAGGTTTCAGCCAACTAGACTATCGTGGAGGGTTTCGTTACCTTTCCATAGGATCTGAGATCACTCCGTTTTGAGTCTCAAAGCAAAAGATATGAATATTTTAGTACTGTTGTCCAAGATAGATTTCTGTTTAGCATGTTGTCTAGCTTGAGTAGATCAAGTGTTTAAACTTGCGTTATGGGAAAATGTTGTAGGGCGCTGCGAATAATTTCTTGTTATGCATGGTTGATTGATGCCTAGTATCATTCTTGGTTACCAGGTGGTGGTGAACCCCAATGCTAGAGTGTTCCGCCTTTTGTCTTCTGTCTCACGGTTGAGGCAAGTGCAAGTAGTATTAATGAGTTGTTATATTTCATACTTGATGAATGACATAGCTTAATGATGATACTTCCTGCTTGGTAATGTTGATGAGCATTTACATTTTCATGATGTATTGATATTGTGAGTTCAATTTGCATCATGACATACATTTCTGTACCTTGGTCTACATGGTAGCCAAGAGTTTGATCTTTTGAGGTCCCTGTCATGCATGAGACGGGCTTAGATCCCCGTCATGCATTGGATGGGCTTGGGTCCCCACACTCGTGGAGTGTGGGCATTGGATCCCTGTGCCTAGAGGGCACAGGCCTTGAGTATGTATCGACGGATACAATACTCGGCATTACCGGTAATTGCAAAGAAGTCGAAGAAAGAGCATTCATGACATGTTCATTGCATTTCTGCATAAGATATGTTTTTTTAGTATATAATGTTGTTATTTATGATGGGATTGTTTATTCCCTTTGACCACTTATGATGCTATGTTTTATTTACTATTGCACTTTGCTGAGTCGTGGACTCACCCTTGCTGTGTTGTGCTTTCTAGGTACCTCTCGAGGCAGCATCATGCATGGGAAGGGGTAGACATGGTGCACTTCACATATAAACAAACCACAACGAACAAACTAGTCCTTTCAACTACAATTCAAACTCTTGATGATTACTTAAGATGCAATTTTGTGACCATCCTTCGTGGTGGATGATTTTGTCTGTGATCATGGATGATCCACTTAAGTTCTTAAACCTTCGTCATTTAAGTGCATTCGATGGATTAGATGGTTTGATTTCGATTATTTTATCACCCTCGCTGCTTGATTGGTCAATGATGCTTTAGATATAGTTATTTGATCATTATCTGTTTGAGCTTAGTAATGTTGGACTGCTTTAACTTAGTTGTTAAAGAGAAGACTTCTTAAATTGATTTTTTACTCAATTGATAAGTGATATGCTTTTATTGAGAGATTATAGACTGTGACAGTGTTGAGTATTAGCTTATTGTCTTTCATGACTGAATGTTTGGTCGAATATTTATTAAGATGTTGAAATTAGTTGAGTCAGTAGAGTAGTTGGTAGCATCCTAGGCTCTATGTTGGGTTGGGGTGTTACAGTTGGTATCAGAACGGGCTTTACGTCTGTGGTAATTGAATATTAAATTGACACACTGTGCACAGTAGGTGGGATTCGGGTAATCCATTGCATCTGCGTTTTTGATAGTATGATACATTATGTTGAATTGCTATTGATTCTATCCTGTATTATTGCTTGTGTTGTTCTTGAGCTAAGTGGTTAGCTTTATTTCTTTGTTGTTCAGTTATGATGAGATGTAGAGGTCGTGGTCGTGGACGCGGTCCTGCAGCGTCTTTAGTCCCGGCTATAGAGGTGGCTGGTGATGCGGGTGAGGAGGTTGCCTTAGCTTCTCAACTAGCTGCCGATGCTCAGGCTCAGGCCGTGTCTGCTACTTTACTCCAGGACCTTCAGAGAGAGGTTCAAGAGCTTCGGCCAGAAAGCAGCGGCTCCTCCCATCGCAGCTTGCACTGCTAGGCGCTGGTGTTGTTCCGGCTCCACCTGAAGCCAGGATGAGTCTTAGAGAGTGGATGTCTCTCCGGCTTGACACCTTTGACGTAGCAGGCACCCCGGTCCAGGCCGCTGATTGGCTACGATACATGGAGAGACAGTTTGGTGCTTTAGAGATGAGTTCAGCGCAGAAGGCGCGCTTCGTGGCCTTCCAGCTGAAGGGCCAAGCAGATATTTGGTGGGAAGGGGTCCTGTCAGGTAGGACTCCAGTTCAGGGACCAGCCACTTGGGAAGATTTCGTAGAGCAATTCTGAGCTAAGTTCTATCCTAACTCTTTCCTCGAGAGAATGGAAAATTCTTTGTTGACCTTCGTTCAGAGGAAGTTATCTGTAGCAGATTATGAGGCTGGATTCAACAATCTGATCCGCTTTGTGCTAGCTGTGGCTGGTAATGATCGTGAGAAGGCCAAGAGGTTCCGTAGGGGACTTAATTCTGAGTATCGCCATGTCTTAGGGGCGAGTAGCTTGGTTAACTTCAACTTTGTGGTCGATCAGGCCAAGGGTCTGGAGTTGGAGAGAGAGTTCACTAGAGAGAGGCAGACCTGTAGTGGCTTTACACCGTCTGGTGGTTCTGGCAGTGGTCAGAAGAGGAGCTTCAATGGCGGGGGTGGGTCTTCTCAGAGACCTGCTTCCAAGAAGTTTCAGGGAGGCCATCATCCTTAGTCTTCGGCGCGGTCTGGTCATCAGAGGCAGACTGTTTCTTCAGCACCGCGCAGTTCTTTAGCTTCACCGGCATTGCGTCCGGTCCCAGGGCAGGGCATGATTTGCTTCAAGTGCGGTGAGGGTCACCGTGCTCCTGAGTGCTCATTCACCGGAGCTTGTCGTCACTGTGGCCTATCCGGCCACAAGATGTCAGTGTGAAAGCAGAATCCAGCGAGTATCATTAAGTGGGAGTCAGTCCCTATGGCATCTTCTTCCAAAGGCTCCATAGGGTTTGTTCGCACTGTCGCCGTTTGCACCTTAGTACCCTACAGGGTGGGTTCCTCCTGCAGCGTTCGCTCATGCACCTCTTGTAGGGTTCTACTGGACCCCTATACTGTCTGCACCGCCTTCGTTCTCTTCACCTGTGGCAGTCCCTGTTCACCCTTCGCAGAGTGTCGATGCGTCTTCCGCTCTGACACCACCGGGAGTTTACGCCATGCCTACACCTGAGACTGTGGGCCGTCCTGACGTGGTGACAGGTACCATGCTAGTAGATTCCCATGAGGCTTTTGTTCTTTTCGATTCAGGGGCTACCTATTCTTTTGTGTCTCTTGAGTTTTGTATAATTTTTCTAGAATTTTTACAAAATTAATTAATACAATTTCATAATGTCCTTACATTATGAAATATTAGACTTCTCACACAGTGGGCATTATGAAATTGCATTACTTAATTTTGTAAAATTTTGAAAAAAAATTACATAATCAAATCCACTATGTAAGGAGCCTGAAAAAAATTCATAATGTTTGGACCTCATTTTCTATACTAGAAAATTCCTACAAACAGTATAATTAAATGAATTTTAGAGACAAAATCAGAATGCATAAAGTTTTGAAAAAAAAAATACACGAGTAATTAAACTGTGTCGGGAGACTCCACAAAAAAATTGATAATTTTTTTAGCTCAGTTTCTATATTTAAAAAATTCTGAAAACGGAGGTAACTGGCAAGGATGTCATTTGTCTAATTTTTTGATGTTCGCGATGTTATTTCCCAACTCGAGGAGAACAAAGTGTCATTCCTCCGATTACGCTCTAACACGATGTCATTGACCTAATTCACCTAATTACCCCATCAAGCAATGGTCCTATGGTTGTAGGTAGCTCATTTGCCTTGTATTTTCATCTTTATTTTTAGATCCATTCTTTAGTTTTATTCTTGCTCTGTGATGAGAATAGGGGACACAAAATTTGTAGGCTGGAGGTTCCACCAACTGGTGCTACACATGTACTCCATTATTTAGAATAAGGAGGATCTGAAACTGGAAAGTTCTGCTATTTTCCAGTTGGGTGTCACCATTTTATGTGTCATATCTCATCTAACGCTGATGCTTTTCCAGCTGTGACTCACATTTTAGTTGTTCATGGTTGGGAAGTAAATCCCAATGAGGAAATAATTTCATATTATTTCTTCTAGGGAGAAGCGCATGCCATTTACCCACAGGATTTGTGTACTTCTTTATGATAAGTTTTTTCTCTATTGTTTGGTTCCTACGTTTTTTCCTTCTGGTTTTATAGGTAGATGATGCTACAAAAGTTTTTCTACTTGACTTTCTCTACTCGATTGCTCGCTGCGGTTATGTTCATCACAAGATTTACAACGGGCACAACATAGTGCTTGCTCAAAAGAAAGGAAAAAAAACGAACATGCAAGAGTGCGCATATGCAAATTGGGGACAGGTCATGTTCAGAGAGCGTTCCTTTTACTTTCCAGTCTATCAACTATATCAGAACAAGAATCAAATGGAGATTCTGAACCAACCAGGTTGATCGATCCATTGGTAAGACCAAAACAGATAACAAGGTAGCGACAAATCATCACAACCATATTACACAACTCATTGATTGCCTTCTTCTACTAGTGTCACACAAATGTGGCCACATGACGAATTATTCGACACTCCAGAAAGGTCAATCAGTGCCACGGATCCTTCTCATGAGTATAGCCGATCTAACCATCAGGAAATCACTGAACCTGTCCACAGCCGAAAACAGTGGCCATCGCCAGCTTCTCTTGAAGTAAAGCACAGCCAAGGATGTCCAGAAACCAATCACGTAGAACAACGCTGAACTGCCAAATAGTATCAGATTACCAACTTCATCGTCGTCTTCGTGTTCTTCAGGCTGAGGAATCAACGGATTAGTGGAGCAACTCTTCCGCAGTGGCAGACCACACAGATATGGATTGCCTTCGTAGCTGCTCTGACCAAATGTGATGAACTGACCCTTTGTACCCAGTGTAGGGCCTGACAGGTTGTTGTATGCCACCGAGAACACCTCAAGGGATTGTAATGCTACTAACTCTGGTGGAATTTGGCCTGTCAAGCTGTTGTGAGATAGATCTAAGCTCTCAAGATTACTTAAATTTGATAAGGACTTCGGTATTGGTCCACTAAATGAATTGTTTGAGAAGTTCAGTGCCCGCAACCATTGCATGCTGCCTATACTTTCAGGAATGGATCCTTCCAACTGGTTTGAAGAAAAATCGAGTCCAGACATGTAGCTGAGGATGTATCCCTTGTAATAGTCTTGCCTATTTTTCGTTGTGAATTTCTCCTGATCAAGTTCCAACAAAGTAGCATTGAACTGTGATTCGAAAAAAGAAGTCTCTCGTAGAGCGCTGCTGGGTATAGGGAAAAAGGTGAGGAGCGGGAGGAGCGGGAACCGATCACCATATTGGAAGGAATAAAAGTCTCCATACAGTCCCATATTGCTTAAGCATGACGGTATATGTTCAGATAGCATATTATTAGACAGATCTAGCAGGCGCAGATACTTCAAATCACACACTTGGTTTGGAATCATCCCTTCAAACATATTTCCTTTAAGCAGTAGCACTCTTAGCCCCGGAAAAGCCCAAGCTATAGTGCTTGGGATTGCACCACCCAATTGGTTATATCGCAGATCTACTGTCTTCAGATTAGCATTGAATGACAAGGCCAGGGGAAATGTTCCGCTGAAATTATTCTCACTTAGATGTAGATATGTCACATTGGGCAAAGAGGGTACCGGCCCAGAAAGAAGGTTTTTTGACAGATCAAGAAACTTAAGATCCTGAAGGTAGGATAGCTCTATAGGAATTGATCCAGAAAAATTATTCCCTCTTAGATTGAGGACATAAAGAGTACTGATCTGGCTTATGCACTTTGGTAGAGATCCAGTCAACTTGTTATTGCTAATATCAACGACACGAAGATTCCGGCTGTTGCAAATGCTTTGAATCTCCCCAGAATCTGGAGACATGACAGTAAAGCTTCGGAGTTCAGGGAGTGAACCGTGGAGGCTGTTGCCAGATAGAAACAAAGCTTCGAGGTTGGATAAAGTTCCAATAGAACAAGCCGTTATGTCATCTGACATATTGTTGTAAGATAAATCTAAAATCGAAAGACTCCCCATATAACTAAAAGCTGAAGGGAATATACCTCGAAAAGAATTCCTGGATAAGTTTAGGTTGTACAGATTTGGGAATGTAATGTTGATGTCCTTAGGAAGCTCTTTGCTTAGCTTATTGCAAGATGCATCTAACCATAATAATTTCTCATTTACTTTGGATGGAAGAACAAGTGGTCCAACAAAGGAGTTCTCTCGCAAATTCAAGTACGATAGGTATATATTGTTCTCCATTAACCATGCAGGGAAATAACCACTTAGATTGTTGCTTGACATATCAATAAAGTATAATCCATGCTGATCCAACAAGAAACTTGGCATAGCACCAGAGTTGCCATTTAGGTTGCAATTTGATAGTTCAAGAACTTGAAGCTGACTGGATATATTTGCTGCTGGATTCTCAGTTCGCACTTCGAAGTTGATGCTGTTGCTTGAAAGTCCCAGGGATTTGAGTTGGAGATGTTTTGCGAAGGAACTAAAAAACAGCCGACCTTCAAGTTGGTTATTAGTAAGGGAAAGTTGCACGAGTGATGTCATATTTGCGAAGTTAAGAGAGGGAAACCTCACTGTTAAGAGGTTACATGATAGATCAAGAACTCTTAGAGAAATTAGATTCGTAATGCATGATGGGAGCTCCCCGATGAACAAATTTTCATTTAGATCTAATTCTTGAAGACTTGTCATATCGCAAACAGCTGCAAATGAAAGGAAGAAATGTGATGTTAAATTGTTAATTAATAGCTGATTACTTATATGTAATTTTTTTATACTAAATTTACATATAGTTAATGAGAACAGCAACAAGCCCACCATACTGATACAAAATAGCAGTCAGAATGGAGTTAGCATGCTATATGATGTGACCAATTTTATAGCAGTAAATTGCACAGGACACCCCGACAATTAATTATTAATTAATGTAGTTGTCGTGCAAAATGCGCGACGGGGGGTGGGGGGGGGGGCACCATACCTCTTGGTAAGTTGCCAACAATTTTATTCCGGCTCAGATCAAGAACACGCAGCTTTCTTTTGCTCAACCCTGTAAGAAAAAAAGTAAGTAAACCTAATTAAGAATTGAGGTGTGCATAAAAAAGGCATACATGCATGATGATTACTTTGGATAATTAGGGCATTGGCTATGGAGTTGCCACTAAGGAATAGGGATCGTAACGATGGATGTCCAACCAAGGATGAAATACTACTATCATTCAGCTGATTTCCAGATAGGTCAAGAATTGCTAATTTGTGTAAATTAGACCACACTTCAAACCCTGCATAAAAGGGAACGATACCATGAATATTAAACTAGTCAATAAATCAAAGAAGATGCAATGCAATACAAAGTCTAAACAAAAGAAAGATGTCAAAATAAACATTTCACCTAAGACTATATTCAACAAATCTGGATAACTGGGATAGAAATAAAAAATAGGCTAAATACAATATGTAAATAAAAGAGAACGATTTTCCCACATGTACATGTAGGTACATGTACAAAGTACAATAACCACCATAAAATGTACCCCGAGATTGATGCAAACATTCAAAATTCAAGTCAACCATCCGATTTTCTAATCACTGTAATGTCATTGCACAAATCTCAAAGCACTTTGGAGGGCTAGGATAGTACATGTACCTACATGTGTATGTGGTTTTGCATTTTCCGTAAAGAAAAACACTAAAGGGATTGTCTATTCATAAGGTGACTGAAATTTTCTTAAACATAAGTCACATTTTTTATCCATTGGATCAATATCTAATCATATGACACACCAATCCCTACACAAATCTAATGGTCACAACAAGTGAAGTAAACTTAAGAAAATTTAAGGTGACTTAAAAATAGCAAGATTGAACACTAAATACTATATCTTTTGACACGTTAAAGCTATGTCGTGCTTAATAATCAAATAGCCATAATATTTATCAATAGAAGTAAAAAAAATTCTAATACAATGTTAAAAAGAGATTGAAAGCTGGTTAATGCATCTAGAGAGAGAAGACCTGCACCAGGCATGCATCCCTTTATACCGAGGTAACTCAAGGACAGATTCCGCAGCTCCTGCAAGGGAAGGAACAAAGAAGCGTTGAGTGGCTGCAACTCTCCAGTTCCACCAAGGTTGAGGCCCGTGACACGACCTGTGCTGGAGTTGCAGGTCACCTTCTCCCACCGGCAGCAATTCTTATTATTCCAATCCAAGGGAAACAGATAGTACACCAGCGCGTGGGAAATGTCTAGAAGTGCCCTCCTCTCCTCGTGCAAACACCCGTTGCATACAACCAAGCATAGCAGGACCAAACACCAACTGCAGGGGTTCCTCATGGTCACTCCCCAATCCCCGTCCCAATACACACTCGCAAATTCCTACCCAGTCGCAGCAATCTTATACTGATGAGTGATGACCACCCTATACAAGGACCAGTGACCATCTCTGCACTGCACTCTCTTTTGGTGGGATACTTGGAAGTCTGGGATCACACGGTCGAAGACTTGCAGGCTCCAAGACTATAATTGTAGACTTGATTGCGACGGCAATGGCTGTGTACCGAACGGGACAGCAATACAAAGACCTCGGGGCTCAGTTTCAAGCCGGGTCGCGTACGGTGTCGGTAGCAAGTGGCGCACCGAACGAAGAGGGGCCTGGAATTCTACACGCCGAATTGCTGATGTAGTGATGTGCTCGGTGCCTTGGTCCTCGGTTGCAAGATTCATAAGAAAGCAGACTGCTCCACTTTTGACCCAAATCAGCATGCGGCGACCAATCAGTTGCCTCCTTAGAACGGCAGGGCCTTCCATCAGTTGCTGGTCTCACCACTGGAAGCGATGCTCGCCGTGCACGCTGCTCTTTGCTGACCCTGACAGACACGGCAATGGCTTTGTACCGAACGGGACAGCAATACAAAGACCTCGGGGCTCAGTTTCAAGCCGGGTCGCGTACGGTGTCGGTAGTAAGTGGCGCACCGAACGAAGAGGAGCCTGGTGCTTGGTGCCTTGGTCCTCGGTTGCAAGATTCATAAGAAAGTAGACTGCTCCACTTTTGACCCAAATCGGCGTGCGGCGACCAATCTGGCCATCCCATTATCGGCGTCTTCCACGGCCTCCTTCTTGGAACGGCAGGGCCTTCCATCAGTTGCTGGTCTCACCAATGGAAGCGATGCTCGCCGTGCGCGCTGCTCTTTGCTGACCCTGACAGACACGGCGGGTGCTAGATCTCACTTCATCCCCGTGCAATGAGTAGCTAGGCTCCCTTGGGTGATGGATCCCCATGCCTCAGTCACAGCTCCAGCAATCTCACTGAACGGGAGCTGACCATACTTAGATAGAGAGCTTACTCGAGCTTACTTGGGATGGAGCAAGAGGTCTTGGCCGTCGAAACCCTCGGGGAAGGGGTTGAAGAAGTCGGCGTCGATGGGGAGGCCAGCGAGGACGTCAGCGGTGGCGCTGTGGTGGTGGTGCTCCTCCGACTCCAACTTCACCGGTAGAGGTGGCCAGATAAACCGAGCCGGCCGGCCCATCTGAGTCACGGCACTGTTGGCCTACCTAGACACAACAGGATTTATACTATTTATAGATCGTACCGACCTTATATAAAGTCACGTATCGTGTTTGGACCACTGCCCAGATACAGTAGACCGGCCAAGCACAACATAAACAGTATCGGCCATGCTAGGCACGACCCGATACCAGCCCGACCCACATAGCTCGTCGTCAGGCCACAGGGAGCACCGGGAGGGAGAGAGGAGGAGCGGCGGTGACGAGGATTAAAATCTCAGGGCTCACATGTCATAGACACATGGGGAGTAAATCTTGAAATTCATCGATCTCATAATGGCAAATTATAAAATCCCCTTACTTTAATACATGATAAAAGACCATATGTCTTCGTGATCGTAACCCCTAAGACTTACAACCCCTGTGTTTGTAAGGATTCTAGATGTTACATAAAGGGTACTCTGATCGGATAAGGTCTTACACCCAATTTCCGATCAGATGATTGCTCGTGAAAGCTATGGAACGACACTTGAATCCAAATCCAAGTATATTCTTTACTATGTGATGAATGGAACACATAGCATATTTGTTCTATACCATGCGACGTTTCAAGATCCTAAGACACTGATAATAACCACTATACGGTTGAGTGTCTCACAGACACTAACCGATGACCACTTACTATTTCATTAACTGTAACTGACCCTCCAACCGAGCGCGTCACCTCCAACAGACGTCTTCTCTAGGAGTAATTGTCACCTCTTCGATGGTTATTTAAAAACGGAGCACAGAGCAACAAAGGCATCGGATTGAAGCATCACAATCGACATTAGATTCATGTTTGAACTCTAATTCAATAGCATAGCAAGCAGCATGCTCAGTGTAATTATGATTAGTTCACCGCCTTATTGAAGACACTCTAGTAAAGGATCTAGTTCATAACAATAAAGAACAATCACATTCTCTTCCAAAAACTCTTTATCATTTTTCTCTATTTTATTTCGTAAGATCGACGACTTGATCGCCGACAGCTAGCGCCGTTCGTGGGGAAGAAGGCGTTGGGTTCTTAAAGATTATTTAGCTCAAGCATTCCTCATTCACTCTTTTCGCTCCGTTATCGCTCATGCGAATATGACAGAGACTTGGGATGAGGAAAACTAGTTTGACTTTGCGGACTACTCCGACCTCAATATGGACGTATGCATCCGCGCTATGGAAGAAAACGAGATGTCATCATCATCCTCCTCCGCTAGCTCGCCACTCGTTGAAACCAGCGAGATCGACCGGATGAACGAGGATTCTCCGCTTGTCACTCGTTATCAATAGAAGTAAAAAAAATTCTAATACAGTGTTTAAAAGATATTGAAAGCTGGTTAATGCATCTAGAGAGAGAAGACCTGCACCAGGCATGCATCCCTTTATACCGAGGTTACTCAAGAACAAATTCTGCAGCTCCTGTCAGCTCCTGCAAGGGAAGGAACAAAGAAGCGTTGAGTAACTGCAACTCTCCAGTTTCACCAAGGTTGAGGCCCGTGACACGACCTGTGCCGGAGTTGCAGGTCACCATCTCCCACCGGCAGCAATTCTTCTTACTCCAATCCAAGGGAAACAGATAGTACACCAGCGCGTGGGAAATGTCTAGAAGTGCCCTCCTCTCCTCGTGCAAACACCCGTTGCATACAACCAAGCATAGCAGGACCAAACACCAACTGCAGGGGTTCCTCATGGTCACTCCCCAATCCCCGTCCCAATACACACTCGCAAATTCCTACCCAGTCGCAGCAATCTTATACTGATGAGTGATGACCACACTAAACAAGGACCAGTGACCATCTCTGCACTGCACTATCTTTTGGTGGGATACTGGGATCACACGGTCGAAGACTTGCAGGCTCAAGACTATAATTGTAGGCATGATTGCGACCGCAATGGCTGTGTACCGAACGGGACAGCAATACAAAGACCTCGGGGCTCACTTTCAAGCCGGGTCGCGTACGGCGTCGGTAGTAAGTGGCGCACCGAACGAAGAGGAGCCTGGAATGATATACACCGAATTGCTGATGTAGTCATGTGCTTGGTGCCTTGGTCCTCTGTTGCAAGATTCATAAGAAAGTAGACTGCTCCACTTTTGACCCAAATCGGCGTACGGCGACCAATCTGGCCATCCCATTATCGGCGTCTTCCACGGCCTCCTCCTTGGAACGGCAGGGCCTTCCATCAGTTGCTGGTCTCACTCTCACCACTGGAAGCGATGCTCGCCGTGCACGCTGCTCTTTGCTGACCCTGACAGACACGGCGGGTGCTAGATCCCCACTTCATCCCCGTGCAATGAGTAGCTAGGCTCCCTTGGGTGATGGATCCCCATGCCTCACAGTCACAGCTCCAGCAATCTCACTGAACGGGAGCTGACCATACTTAGATAGAGAGCTTACTCGAGCTTACTTGGGATGGAGCAAGAGGTCTTGGCCGTCGATACCCTTGGGGAAGGGGTTGAAGAAGTCGGCGTCGATGGGGAGGCCAGCGAGGACGTCAGCGGTGGCGCTACGGTGGTGGTGCTCCTCCGACTCCAATTTCACCGGTAGAGGTGGCCAGATAAACCATGCCGGCCGGGCTGACTTGAGGCACGACACTGTTGGCTTTGTTGGATTAATTGGGCTTGGTCCATTTTAATTTAGCAATTAATCAAATGAAATTCCTAGGCCCACTATTAATGCTAGGTGTAAAAACTGTTTAGTCCCATATGGAGAATTGAATGGGAGTTACACCACTTTAAAAGGTGGAACGTGGTAACCCCTTGTGGAATTGGAGAGCCAATACTGCGCTGCTGCCGCCGCATTTCGCCGCTTGCGGTCTTGGTCTTGCGGTCGCGTGCGGTGCGTGTGTGTGTGTGTGTGTGAGCCAATACACGCTGCTTGCTTCGCCTCGCCGTGCCGTGCGGTGCGTGTGTGTTACGGGCGCGTTTTTCTTTATCTATTCGAAAATCGAAACGCACTGACTCCTGGCAGTAACGGTGCAGTTACTAGTGTATTATGGCTGCGGTGCGGTGCGGTGCGTGTGTGTGTGTGTGTGCGTGAGCCAATACCGCCGCCGCCTTCCTTCGCCTCGCTTCGCCGTGCGTCTTGCGTCTGCGTGCGTGCGGCGTGTGTGTTCTGGCGCGTTTTTCTTTATCTATTCAAAATCAAACGCGATCGACTCGGCAAGAACAGTGCGATTACTAGTGTATTATGGCTGCGGTTAATATTGGATGCAGTTACTAGTGACTAATGGCTGCAGTTACTCTGGCCTCTTCATTTTTGCTGTTACAAAAGAACTCTCCACTATATATGAGGGATTAGGGAGAAGAGTATTCTTGTTCTGTGTTGTTGCTGTTCTCTGTCATCTCCGGTCCAGAGCCTTGCGCGCACAAGTTTCTGGGCGAGTAGGCCTCGGAACTTCGTCTGCTTGTGTACCGCACGGTAGGCGGGCGATCAAGTTTTTGGGGCGCATCGTAGCGACTACTCAATCTGCGACGTCTACTTCACGGTCTGAATCGTTCATGAACTGCATCGCGAACATCTTCCCGCATCAAGCTTCGCCCCGCATCACGCCGATCGACTACATCGAATAGGCCATCATGTCAATCGATGGTAACGGCGCCCGGTGTTTCTAACATCGCCCCGCCCGAGGGTATAAATTGAAAACTTTTCTCGTGTATTTCTTTACATGCGCTATGAATATGTTAATAGATGTTTCGTTAGCCTGCATTAGTTAGCTTAATATGAATACATCGTTGATAGATCACTCATGCATGTTTATGTCATGTTTTATATCTTGAATTTCGGATTAAAATATACCGAAAATTGACTACATTTCCAACAATCCAAAAACTTGATAGGTCTTTTTCGGTAGTTGGCTTTGCTGCGTCGCTTAAGCCACACCCTCCGTTTGATGGTTCAAATTTTAAGAGATGGCGTGCACGCGCGATACTGTGGTTTACTGCCATGGAATGTTTTCATGTTGCACAAGGCAAGCCCGCTGAGCCTCTGTCTGATGAGGATGAACGCAAGTTCAATGCAGCGGATAACTTGTTTCGAGGTGCACTTGTCAACATACTGGCGGACAACATTGTGGATGTGTACATGCATTTGCCTACGGGCAAAGAGATGTGGGATGCACTTGAGGCCAAGTTCGGAGTTTCGATCTTTGGTAGTGAGTCAGTATGTCATGGAGCGCTTCTATGACTACAAGATGGTCGATGACCGATTACGTAGTAGAGCAAGCTCATGAGATTCGTGCACCGCAAAGGAGCTTGAGAACAATAAGTGCGAAGTTACGGACAAGTTTGTGGTGGCGGTATATCGCCAAGTTACCGCTTTCTTGGTCGGATTTTGCTACCTTCTAAAGCACAAGAGGCGGAGTTCGATGTTACCGATCTCATTGGCACTCTTGGTGTTGAAGAGAAGGCGAGGGCAAAAGATACTCGTGGCAAGAAAGTTGCTGCTGAGGGAGGTTCTAGCGCCAATTTGGTGCAGAAGAAGAATCCTCAGGCTTTCCACAACAAGAAGAAAAATAAGCCTTTTGTCAAGCCCAAGGCTACTACTGAGTTTAAGAAGAAAGGCAAAGGAAAGGGTGGCTGCTTTGTGTGCGGTGATTCTGGCCATTGGGCTAAGGATTGTCCAGATCGCAAGGATAAGCAGAAGAAGTCTGCAAACATGGTTATTAGTGACGCTTGAGGAACATCGGGGTACGGTAATTATTTACCTACAGTTCTTTCTGTTTGTCAATCACCGAGTGGTGGATTGACACTGGTGCTAATATTCATGTTTGTGCTGATATTTCCTTGTTTTCATCTTATCAGGTCGGTCGAGGTTGCTCCTTGTTGATGGGGAACGGATCGCATGCAATTTGTTCATGGTGTTGGTACGGTCGATCTGAAGTTTACTTGGGAAAGACCGTACCAAGAACGCAAGATGTCCCTCCATAAAGAAGAATTGTCTACCGATCTCTACTGTAGAGATGGTTTTAGGCTTGCATTTGAGTCCAATAAATGTGTCGTGTCTAAGTATGGAACATTTGTTGGTAAAGGCTATGAGAACGGAGGTTTGTTCCGTTTTTCTTTGATGGATTCTTGTAATAAAGTTGTGAACCATGTGTGTAACGATGATGATAAGTCTAATATTTGGCATTCACGACTTTGTCATGTTAATTTTGGGTGTATGACGCGCTTAGCTAATATGAGTTTAATCCCGAAATTCACTTTGGTCAAAGGTTCTAAGTGCCATGCGTGTGTTCAATCGAAACAACCTCGCAAGCCTCACAAGGCAAAGAAAAGAGGCGAGGAATTTGGCATCATAGAACTCATTCATTCCGATTTGTGCGAGATGAATGGCGTCTTGACTAAAGGTGGAAAGAAATATTTCATGACGCTTATAGATGATTGCACTAGATTTTGCTACGGTACTTATTAAAAACAAAAGATGAAGCGTTGGACTACTTTAAGATCTATAAAGCTGAGGTAGAAAACCAACTTGAGAGGAAGATCAAGCGGGTAAGGTCTGATCGTGGGGGAGAGTATTTTTCTAATGAGTTTACTTTATTCTGCGAGGAATATGGAATTATTCATGAGAGGACGCCTCCCTATTCTCCTGAATCAAACGGGGTTGCCGAAAGAAAGAATCGCACTCTAACTGATTTGGTTAACGCCATGTTAGACATCGGGACTTTCTAAGGAATGGTGGGGTGAGGCTATATTGACCGCGTGTCATGTCTGAATAGAGTTCCTACAAAGAACAAAGAAGTAACACCATTCGAGGAATGGGAAAAGAAGAAGTCGACTCTCTCATATTTAAGACATGGGGATGTTTGGCCAAAGTTAACGTACAATTATCAAGAAGCGCAAACTTGGACCAAAAACCGTAGATTGTATATTCCTTGGATATGCTATGCACAGCGTGGGTTATAGGTTCTTAATTATAAAATCTGGAGTACCTGACATGCGTGTTGGTATAATCATAGAATCCAGAGATGCTACATTTTTTGAGAATGAATTTCCTATGAATAGTGATGTACCTAGCTCATCTAGTCAAAAACCTATAATTTCCCTTGATTCTTTTCTGCCGATAGAACATGTTGAGCAAACGCCTGTGGAAAATCCTGAGGAGGATAACAATGAAGTTACTCGAAAGAGTAAGAGACAAAGGACTGCAAAGTCTTTTGGTGATGATTTCATTGTATACCTCGTGGATGACACTCCAAGAACCATTGAAGAGGCATATTCTTCTCCTGACGCTGACTATTGGAAGGAAGCGGTACGGAGTGAGATGGATTCTATTATGTCTAATGGAACTTGGGAGGTCGTTGATCGCCCTTATGGGTGTAAACTCAGAGGATGTAAATGGGTTTTCAAGAAAAAGCTTAGGCCCGATGGTACAATTGAAAAGTACAAGGCAAGGCTTGTGGCCAAGGGTTATACCGAGTAAAGAAGGCGATGACTTCTTTGATACTTATTCACTGTTGTCTGATTGACCACAATTCGAGTACTACTTGCCCCTGTCGCTTCTCATGGTCTTCTCGCTCATCAAATGGACGTTAAGACAGCTTTCCTAAATGGAGAGTTGGAGGAGGAGATTTATATGGATCACCAGACGAGTTTGTGGTAGAAGGTCAAGAAGGAAAGGTGTGCAAGTTGTTAAAGTCTTTGTATGGCCTAAAGCAAGCACCTAAGCAATGGCATGAGAAGTTCGACAGAACTTTGACATCTGCTAGCTTTGTTGTGAATGAAGCCGATGGATGTGTGTACTATCGCTATGGTGGGGGAGAAGGAGTGATCTTGTGCTTGTATGTTGATGACATCTTGATTTTTGGGACAAACCTCAATATGATTGAGGAGGTCAAGGACTTTCTCGTCCAAGAGCTTTGAGATGAAAGATTTGGGAGTGGTGATGTGATTCTTAACATTAAGCTCTTGAGAGGAGGTGATGGTGGGGTTACACTCGTGCAATCCCACTATGTGGAGAAGGTCTTGAGTCGCTTTGGTTATAGTGATTTGCAAGCCCGCTTCTACTCCTTATGATCCTAGTGTGTTGTTGAGGAAAACAGAAGAATAACAAGGATCAATTGAGATACTCCTGATCATTGGCTAATTGATGTATTTAGCTAGTGCTACGAGGCACGACATCTCGCTTCTTTGTGAGCAAGCTAAGCCGGTTTGTTTCAAATCCGGGAGATGATCATTGGCGTGCTCTTGAGAGAGTAATGCACTATCTAAAGGCAACTGTGAGCTATGGCATTCACTATGCTGGGTACCCAAAGGTACTGGAGGGCTATAGTGATTCAAACTGGATCTCTGATGCTGATGAGATAAAAGCCACGAGTGGATATGTGTTCACACTTGGAGGTGGTCTTTGTTTCGAAGTCTTGCAAGCAGACCATCTTAACGAGGTCAACAATGGAAGCAGAACTCACAGCATTAGATACCGCTACTGTTGAGGCTGAGTGGCTTCGTGAACTCCTTATGGATTTGCCGGTGGTTGAAAAACCGATACCGGCTATCCTGATTAACTGTGATAATCAGACTGTAATTATCAAGGTGAACAGTTCTAAGGACAACATGAAGTCATCTAGGCATGTTAAGAGGCGGTTGAAGTCCGTCGAAAGTGAAAAACTCCGGAGTGATAGTATTTGGACTATGTCCGCACGACTAATAATCCGCCGATTAATTTACAAAGGGTTTATCACGTAATGTGATAGATAGTGCATCGAGTGAGATGGGCTCGAGACCCACATGAGTCATACCACAGTGGTAACCTTGTTCTACGTGATCGGAGATCCGTGAAGTAGAATGGTGAAACAAGCTGTTGGTTGACTGGGAGGAGAGACCTTTACAAGGCTCATTTTTCTTAGTGATGCACTTCTCTCCTATTCGTATGGCGTGTTGGTTTTTACCTCAATGTGATCCGAGTGGCTTATTTAAAACAGAGATGTCGGCCTACAAGACATCTTAGAAGGAACACACCTATATGAGTTCGATCGCTTTGGTCACGCCTATGAGATTTGGGTGATTTCTAGATACTCATGAATAGGCATGGAGTATGACTTATATGCTCCAACCGGAGGGATGCTTGAGCGACCTAGTACTAGTAAAGGAATTGGATAAAGCTTGTTCACACAAAACTGTCAATTCAAGGCATAGTCCATTGTTCAGTTGTGGATGAGTGTAACTCCTTTCCTAGATGGTTGTTCAACTTAACAGTCTCCATCGAAACACTGGTATATCAAACAACAGCAGAACTGAGAGCATTTCTCGTGTGCCTTGAAATTTGGTGGGGATTGTTGGATTAATTGGGCTTGGTCCATTTTAATTTAGCAATTAATCAAATGAAATTCCTAGGCCCACTATTAATGCTAGGTGTAAAAACTGTTTAGTCCCATATGGAGAATTGAATGGGAGTTACACCACTTTAAAAGGTGGAACGTGGTAACCCCCTTGTGGAATTGGAGAGAGCCAATACGCGCTCGCTGCCTTCGCCGCCGCCTCATGCCGCTGCCGTCTTGCGTGCGTGCGTCGTCGTCGTGCGGTCTTGATGCGATGCGTGTGTGTGTGTGTGTGTGTGTGTGGCAGCGTGCGCAGCGTGTCGAATGCAGGCGTGTTTTTCTTTATCTATTCGAAAATCAAACGCGATCGACTCGGCAAGAATGGTGCGATTACTAGTGTATTATGGCTGCGGTTAATATTGGATGCGCATTTAGTGACTAATGGCTGCGATTACTCGCCTCTTCATTTTCTTTGTTACAAAAGAACTCTCCACTATATATGAGGATTAGGGAGAAGAGTATTCTTGTTACGTGTTGTTCTTTGTTCTCTGTCATCTCCGGTCCGAGCCTTGCGCACAAGTTTCGGGCGAGTAGGCCTCCGGAACTTCGTCCGCTTGTGTACCGCGGGTAGGCGGCGATCAAGTTTTTGGGAGCGATCGGTAGCGACTACTCAATCTGCGACGTCTACTTCGGTTTGAATCGTTCATGAATCTGACTGCGAACATCTTCTGCATCAAGCTTCGTCCGCATCACGCCTCGATCGACTACATCGAATAGGCCATCATGTCAATCGATGGTAACGGCGCTCCGGTGTTTCTAACATCGCCCCGCCCGAGGGTATAAATTGAAAACTTTTTTCGTGTATTTCTTTCGTGCGCTATCAATATGTTAATAGATGTTTACATTAGCTTTGTTAGTTAGCTTAATATGAATACATCGTTGATAGATCACTCATGCATGTTTATGTCATGTTTTATATGCTGAATTTCTGGATTAAAATATACCGAAAATTGACTACATTTCCAACAGGCTTAGCCCAGACACGACACGGCTCACACTGTTCATGGGTCATGCCGGCCCCACACGAAGCCTCGTGCCGTGCTTGGGCTACTACCTAGCTACTCAGAGGCGGCCAAGCACGCAAGACTAACAAGTGTCGAGCCATGCTGAGCACAACCCGATGCTAGCCCAGCCCACATAGCTTGCTTGCAGAGAGGCCGAGGAAGGCAGGTCGTCAGGCCACAGGGAGCGCTAGGAGGGAGGGAGGAGGAGCAGCGGTAACGAGGATTAAAATCTCAATGTATTACTTTAATACATGATAGAAAATCATATATCTTCGTGGTCGTAACCCGTAAGGCTAACGACCCCTGTGATTGTAAGGATTCTAGAGGCTACATAAAGGGTACTCTGATCGGATAAGGTCCTGCACCCAATCCCCGACCAGATGATTGCTCGTGAAAGCTATGAAACAACACTTGGATCCGAATCCAAGTATATTCTTTGTTGTGTGATGAACAGAACACATGACATATTTGTTCCATATCATGCGACGTTTCAAGATCCTAAGACACCGATAATAACCACTATACGGTTGAGTGTCTCACAAACACTAACCAACAACCGCCATAATTTCATTAATCAGAATCGACCCTTCGATCAACACGCCACCTTCAATGACGTCTTCTAGGAGTAATGCTTGTCACATCTTCGATGGTTATTTAAAAACGGAGCACGGAGGAACAAGGGCATCGGATTGAAGCATCACAATCAACATTAGATTTATATTTGAACTCTGATTCAATAGCATAGCAAGCCCTATGCTCAGTGCAATTAGGATTAGTCCACTTCCTTGTCGAAGACATCCTAGTAAAGGATCCAGTTCATAGCAATAAAGAGCAATCATATTCTCTTTCAAGATCTCTTTGCCATTTTCCTCTATTTTATTTCGTAAGATCGGCGATTCGATCGTCGACAGCTGGCGCCGTCTGTGGGGAAGAAGGCGTTGGGTTCTTAAAGATCACTTAGCTCAAGCATTCCTCATTCACTCCTTTCACTCCTTCATCGCTCATGCGAACATGGCAATGACTTGGGATGAGGAAAACTAGTTCAACTTTGCGGACTCCTCCGACCTCGACATGGACGTATGCATCTGCACCATGGAAGAAAATGGGATATCGTCATCATCCTCCTCCGCTAGCTCGCCACTCGTTGAAACCAGCGAGATCGACCGGATGAATGAGGATTCACCACCGACATCCATGGCGCTTCTAGAGGAACCAGTCGTTTCAACCAGTTCGGAACATCCGAATGCCTCTACAAGCCCGGTCAATCCGACTGGCAAGAACGGTGACATTAGCCCAACATCAGAGAATCAACTTACTCTCGATATTGTCATGGGCGACCAGTATTCGCCAACGGCTCCTACATATTCCGTGGGCCAACCGACACTTGGTGAGAGTGTCAATAAAGCTACCATTACCACTGGTCGAAGGCCAAGTGAGAATGATAAAACTCAGCATACGATCGGCAATCTGATAGATCAGGCTAAATCCACCACAAATCCCATCGGAGGTGGTAATCTCCGACCGCTCCCTGTCGTGGAGGCTCCTTGCCAAAGCTCTAGAAGGCTGTCCCTTAGCTACGACGGGAGCTCGTCAAAAGATCGCTGCTGGCGCCACGAGGTTAACGTGATCGGAGATACCGGTCAAGATGCCATGCTCAGTCTTCCACGGTTTAACCCGCTACCACATATTGATGGAGATGGTACGGGTGCTCAAACACCACTTGTCGGGGGCAAACGAACTAATGGACGTCGATCAGTTAATCCGCCTGTTCCTACCCCCACAACACATGATAGGTCGAGCAGGACAAGACGGAAGGTTGGAAGGACATTCGACTCGTCAAACGCCCATTGCTAGCAGCAATCCTCCAAGACCTTTGGTAACCCTTCAAAGCTTGCAACGAGTTCGTGATACCTTGAATAACCCAGATCCTGCTCTGACAGAGACTCCGGGTTACGTTCAACTTGCAGGGCAGGTGTCGGAGATCCTCCAGCAAACCATGCAGCATACAAAAATGTACCAGGAGCAAAGAAATTCGCAAAGTCAAACCATGACTTCTTCCCAGCGCTCCTCCCTCAGCAGGGGACAACATGGTCAGACAGAGGAACGAACGATACCAAGACCCCCATGTAGATTTCGACCAGGGAATCACGAGGGAAGACGGCTCTTCTCAGTAGCTACTCCTCCTCGTCGAGAGGAATGCCCTCTTTGTTCAGACGACCTTCGGCATCATCTGAACCAAGCAGGTGGTCAAAGACGTCACACTAACGTCAACGACTGGATTGGGACACCAAAGACTCAGTATATTAATCCGAGGAATCGGTCCCCAACCAGCTACAATCCGGCTTGTTTTCAAAGAAGGCGCCACGACTCCATAACAGGTTGTCGAGCCTTCTCAGCAGGGCTCCAAGCTGTACGTTGGTTGGACAGATTCCGACCAGCTAACATAGAAAAATTCAATGGGACTCAAAACCCATTAGAATTTCTTCAGATCCATACTATCACCATCAAATCTGTCGGTGGCAATGACAACGTGATGGAAAATTACTCGCCCATGGTCCTTGAAGGGTCTGTTCGGTCGTGGTTGCTCAACCTGCCGGTCGGATCTATTTACACTTGGGAGCAGCTCTATGATATGTTGATCACCAACTTTCAAGGGACGTATAACCATCCCAGAAAAGAAGATGACCTCCATCGGATCAGGCAAAAGACCAATAAAACTCTTCGACAATATATCAAGAGGTTTAGTTAGGTTCAAAACTCTATTTCAGAGGTCGCAGAGTCTTCCATTATCCATGATTTTAAAGCAAGGTTGAGGAATCGGTGGTTTACATAGGGTATTGCAATGAATCCTCCCCGAACGACTATCAAACTTTTCGACATGGCTGACAAGTATGCAGCCACTAGCGAAGCAGTTGAATGGTATGAAGCTATTGATCGAAAAGACAAAATCCCTCAACCTGGCTTAGAGAAACAAGAGAAGAAAAGCAAAAATTCTCTCAAGGGTAAGAAGAATCACAGGTCTGATAACAAGGAAGTCCTTGCGATTCTACAAAAATTTACCAAGGGCAAAAAAGTCTTTTCTGGTCGGAACAAGGAAAAGGTTCCGACCGGTGTGTACAAAAAGAACAAAAAATGGTGTCCACTTCACTAGGCAGCAGGGCATGATCTGCGCACATATCGAGCCTGACAAAATAAACTGGAGGATTACTACTCAAGTAAAGGTCTCTTCCCCTTCATAATAGAACTCTGTAAGATCGAGGAGGCTGACTAGAAGGGGGTGAATAGGTGGTTTTTAAAACTTTTTTTTGGCTAAAACCAATTTCTAATGTGGAAGCTAACAACAATATGGTTTTACACAATTAAAGCCTAAATCAACTAGTCTTTACTAAGTGCACCAACAACATAATACTATTGATAATGATAGCAATCATACAAAGACATGTAATCAATTTAATACAAGGAATGTAAATTACACAAAGTAAAATACAAGAGAACAAACCACAATGACGTTTTACCGTGGTGTTCGGAGACTTGCCGGTCTCCCCTAATCCACGTTGAGGTAAGCCTAAACTAATTGGACCGGATCCACAAATTAAGCCAACACCTCCGAGGTAAGTCCAACCACTTGGACCGGCTCTAACATGAACCAAACACCTCGATCCACTCGGGGTTGCTCTTCCTCCACTCTAGAGATGGCGAGCACCAAACCACTCACAACCGTCCGGGTCCTTTCACAACCGTCTTTGAGAAGATCACCAGCGCAACTTCTCCAAGCCGTCTAGGTGTCAGCAAACACCAAGAGTAACAAGTCGAAGACGCTTACTTGAACAAATCAAGTGTCTAAGTCAAGTGGATACACAATCCACTACCAAATGCAACACATGCACTTAGGGTTTTCCCTCTAAGCTCACTAAGCGCAACACATGCACATAAGAGTGTAGAGAGTTTGCTCTTTGCTCAAGGGAATGAAAATGGCACCGGCAACCTTACCCACAACCGACCAAGGTGGGTATTTATAGCCAACACACAAAAACTAGCCATTGGAGAAAAGATTCTAAAAAAACCAGCACGAGCGGTAGTACCGCCGTTCATCGGCCGGTACTACTGCATTTCCACTAACTGCACAGTAAAGGCTATATCAGACAAAACAAAGCCTATGAACTAGCCGTTGAAAATGCGGCGTGGTACTACCGCCAAAGAATATGCGGTAGTTCCGCTCTCCGGTAGTTTCGTTCACATAGGGGTATTACGCTTCCTTAGAGGTCCAAAATCGCCTCTTCGAGATAACGCATCGCCAACTAAAATTCAGAACTTTCGGTGCAGCGGTAGTTCCGCTCGAGAATATCTTGATGCGTCAGACATGCGATGCGGTAGTTTCGCCAAATGAACCCCGGTACTACCGCCTTCTAGGAGAGCATAACATGCTCAAAAAGTGTCTCTCTGGAAAACACGTACCGTCAACTAAGGTTCGGTCCGACCAAGTTCTTGGTAGTACCACACCAACTTCGATCATCTGCATTGCAGAGTACCGCCAAGAGAACGTCTTAAGGCACTACCAACTTTTCTGAGAAAAGCATAGTTGGTTTTCGCTTCAACTCAACTTGCAAAACATATTTGCCAATTGATGTGTGATGCAAGCAAGGGTTAAATGCAAGATTCTCAACAAGTTGCAAAACACATTTGCCGACTTTTTGTAACATCCCTATTTTCTAGGGTTTTTTTTTGAAAACTTTAAAAATTAACAATTTGGTTTTATTAATTCGCTAAAGCTTAATTTGTAATTTAGAATTTTAAAAGCAGTTTAATTTGAATTAATTAAAACTTGAACTAATTGAAGTTGGTTTAGTTGAGTTTTGTTGGATTTTAAAGTTGGTTTTTCCTTTTGCCTTATGTTAAAAATAATTAATTGCAAAAATTAAAAGCAATAGTTAAGTTAAAAATATTTTTACTAAGTTCTAAATAATTCCAGGGATTTCTGTGAATTTTCCTAGAATTTTTGGATGGCTTTAGCTATTTTCTAAAAATGCTTTTCTATTTCTAGTATTTTCTAATTCGAAAATCCTTGAAAATCTCCCTCCGACTCTTAAATAATTCCTCCTACCGTTCTTTATTTTCCTGCTGCCCACCTAGTCTGGCCCTTCACGCCTGCAGTCACTCCCTCTCGATCGGACGGTTGGCATCCATCGCGCCCTTCCCGTTCTCTCCTATCTCTCGCTGACCGGTGGGCCCGCCTTGTTAGCCGCCCCGGTCGTCTTCAACCTCCGCCTCCACTGCACCCGTGCTCCCTGCCGCGAATCTCGCCGCGCCGCGCTGCTTCCTCGCCATGCCCTAGCAACCTACCCCGTCCCGTCCGGTCGCGCTGCCCGTCCTTGCCTCCGCCGCACCCATGCGCCCCGCTTTCCCCTCTTCTCCGCGCGGTCAAGCCGGACCCCGGACGCTCACCATTAATGGCCGACACAACCTCCACGATGTCCTCCTCCCTCAGCCCTCCCCGCACCTATTTAAGGAGCGCACCGGGAGCGCCTTGAGCTCCTCTAGCTCCTCCCCCCGACTCACTCTCCCTCTCTCGCCATCTTTTCGCCGTATTTCGCGAAGAACCGCCGCCGGGCGTGAAGCTTTCCGCCGCATCCGCCGCCACTGTCGAGCCTCCTCCGGCGCCATCGGCCTCGCCTCCGGCATCGCCAAGACGAGGGCTTCCCCGTGCGCACCTCCCCGTCCCCGGAACCCTACCGGAGTGCCGCTGCAGCGTTCAACCGCCGCCGCCTTCCTCGCTCGCCACTGGTCTTCCCGTGCCACCACGTCCTCAAACCCGTGAGCACCGTGTTCACCTCGCCGAGATCTAGCCGCCGGTGCCCTCGCCGCTGGCCATCTCCCAGCCAATCGCTGGCGACCATCGGGCCGAGCGCGCCGCCGCTCGGTGCCAAGGTGGCGCGGCCACTGTGGCGCCACGTCAGCCCTCCGCTGACGTGTCAGCCTAGTCAGCAGCCCGCGTGGCATTAAACCGATTTTCCTTTTGAAAAATAATTCGAAAAATCAGGAAAATCTCCAATTCTATCATTTCATGTGTTTTTCCCACTTCCTTTGGCCATAACTTCTTCATTCGAACTCCGATTCAACTGATTCAAATTTCTAAATTCCTCCAAATTCATTATCTTCCTATTATTATTTATTTGAATTTTATTTGGAGTTGTTTTATTTATTTAGCTTTGTTCAAGACGTATAGATTAGGTGTTTTGATTTAATTTGCGAACTGACGATCAAGCACCTCTACTCTTCAATGAAGGCAAGTCGTGGACCTTTGATCATATTGGACCCACCTTTATAAAAGTATATTGTTTAATATAAACATGCATTGCTAATTTTATAATAAATGGTTTCGGGAATTAGTTAATGACCTAATTACCATTATGCCTCCTTGATATTTTGTAAATGACATGTACCCTTGAATGACATAAATCCTTGGACACCTTAGGATGGTTAATTTAAGTTGGACATTGTTGAAATACCAACATGGGTACCGTATTATGCTTAGCCAATGCTTCAGTTATATGATAGGTTCATGATCACATACTCAATAATGATTGAATTTGATTAAAGAAATTATGGAACCGTGGTGGAGCCACTATTGATAAAAGATGTTGTGCCATGGCAAGGGTTGTCATTTGGCCGGGTTGAACGAAATTAATTTATGCTCGGACGAGTAGGCGGTGGTAAAGGTGGGTGCATAAGCACATTTGGAATGCGGAAACGTCTCGTCTGAGCAGCCAACTAAGGACTTAACCTTGAACCATTGATCTGGGCTTTAACCGTACAACCACATGTCTAGACTGGGATAGACCTGGCTGACTAATTAGCAATGTTTTGGTTCGGTTCTGTCTTAGTTGGGAACGGCGCAAGAGGTGGCCAGAACGGCGAAACCTTAGCGGTCAGAACCGAGTCAAAACAGAACTTTGTAAAAGCCTTGTCACGTGCTCTAGACTGCTTACCTAAGGTAGTGAGCGGTGGCATAGAATTTTGCCGAACAAACTAGAGAATTTGTATCTTGTGGGTCAAGCTGTACAACCTCTGCAGATGGTAAAACTATTCGAATAGCCGTGTCCCCGGTTATGGATATGCCTGGTGATTTCACGCAAGGGGTAGACTTTTGTCAAAATGTTGGAATGAGTTGGTCGAATCTGGTAGATGGTTGATGGTTGGGAAGTGAACAGGGTGTTCACTAGTTGTTTCAAAGAAAATTGATTACTTATGTATTAATCCTTTAAATTGTGCTTTGCAATCTACTTACTGTATTTACTGTCAATATTGCTTTCTGCAAAATAGCCATAAAGCTATCCTTGTCAAACCCTGCATAAATATTACTTGCATACATTTCTCTGCGACTTGCTGAGTACATTCAAAGTACTCACGGCTTTGCGCCCTCTGGTTGATCAGTCGCTCAAGAAGAACCCGGAAGCAATGAGTTCTACGCGGAAGACTACCTTGAAGACTATGCGAATTAGGTCGCGTCCTCCACTCGACTTCCTGTGGCATATTGGGTGATCTCCACCAGATGTTTTGTTTCCACTGCAGGCTACTCTTTTGTTGCTAAGCCATATGTGGCAAACGTTGTAAGACTTGACCATAAGGTTTCTTTTGCTAAATACTATTAATTTGTCTGCTTCATCTATAGTTTGGTTGTGTGGATATGATTACACCAATGTTGCAATTGTATGAGCTAGCTACTGATCATGTGACTAGTTCAGAATACACAGAGGGTCCTGAGGTTGCATACCCCGGGGGTCCCGACAGCGGTGGTATCAGAGCCATATCAACTGTAGGATGTAACCATAGTTAGCATGGTCGTTTAGTCAAGACTTCAAAATTTTATTTTATAAATCAAACCAACAATTAACTTGAATAGTATTCTCCTCTCATCTTACTCTATTCCTCCTCATCCTATGCTAATCTCCCCTTATTCCATTCTCAAGGTCTGACTTCTTATCTTTTCTGAACTTTGTTTCTGAATGTAAAGTGACCCTCTTATCTCGATAATCTCTATAGGATCGAGCTTTGCTTGAAGTCGTCCCCCCCCCCATATAAGATAGATTAGTAGTGCTGTGTTTAAGTTACCCTTTTCAGTTTCAATATCATTTAGTCCAATAGATAGGATCTTCGGCTTGAGTTTTGGTTGCCTCTTATAGCTTTCCGGCTATTGTTCGTTGGGTTAAACCGACTTTCCCCAATTAGGTTGTCCCGTCTTTCTCCCTTTTCTTGCTCGTCTTTGTGCTTTTCCCTCTTTCCTATTGTGCTTTCTTCCTCTCATCTATTAAACCTAAGAAGAATTGTGCAGATGGTTCAGACCCGCAACTCGGCAAGTCAGGATGAACCTGTGGGCCCCTTTATGCCGCCACCACCACCTCCTCTGGTAGCCATAGCAGATCAGGGTTTGGGTCAGTTCATGGCAGCCCAAACACAGCTGATAAGTGCTGTAATGCAGAATATGAATCAAATGATGAATCAACAGAATCAGGCTGCTGCAGCCCTAGTTAACATGATGAACCAGCAGAACCAGACTGTTGCTGCTCTTATGACAATGGTGAACCAGAAACACCAGGCCGTTGCCAAGCTGCCGCCACCACCAGCCCATGTAAATCCAGAAGCTATTACCAGGGTCAAGATCTCAGCAACTTTTCATCCCTCCCATGTCCCTGAGGGTATCATAGAAAGGAAGAAAAATGAGTTACCAAGGATCCAGCCACCAGAAGTACCCCATTTCAAGGACATGGGTCACGTTCTTCCTGAAAATCATCATCCAGGGAAGCGCGTTATTTGTTACAAATGTGGTGACCAAGGGCACTTTGCTTGCGTATGTCCTCAAAAAGGAAAGCCAAAACATGATAATCCATGTGCTAACTGCAAAAGCACGGGACACTATTATTCCTGGTGCCCCAAAAGGGAGCATACCCGATATAAAGTCTATAACTACTGTGGCAAGGAAGGACATTTTGTCAACCAATGTCCCCTACATAAACAAGCACTATTGGCACCACCAACAACCCCAGATCGAAGACGGATCGAAGACCTCGGATGTCACACCCTGATCGCAAGGACCTCTAAACCTATCGTAAGAAGTCCAGTGAGCCATGACATTACAAGTGAAGCTCAAGCTGAGCAAAGGCAATTATGGGTCAGCCCATCGAACCGATCTAAGGATTTTGCCTGTATCCATGATGGAAAGATAGGGCATAGTGCCAGTGAGCACGAAATCGACTGCCCGAGCTGTGAAGGAAATCAACCACTCGAAGATTGTCCAATGAACAAGCATGAGGAATTTCAAGCCGATCTTATCCAAGCCAAGGAAGACAGAACCGTGAGTACTCCCGCCAAGATCAATACCGAGGCACTCCCTTTAGAAGCCACCTGCCATCAACCGGACAACCGTCACAAGAGGAAGATGGTGGATCAAGACCAACCTGATGCAAGGAACTCCGAGACTCGGGTGAATCCGCCTCAATACAACCCAGCACCAACAGCAGTTCCACTCATCACCCTAGGACCGGCACTACTTCCATCAATGCAGATATCCTGTGACAATGATGGTGGCCAACCTCAGCAGAACAAAACAACCAAGGTAGGGATACAATGTTTCAAGTGTCAGGGTATGGGACCGGTTGCCAATAAATGCCCACGAAGACTATCAGCACTTCCTTCAGACAGCATTCCAGAAGCCACTCTGATCGCAGCAATAACACCAGCGGTAGGTGGTAAAAACAACAGAAGAATCTTGTCACAGTTGTATGAGTACAGAAGTTTAGGCCTGTCAATGCCTCAAGAAACCATCGTGCACCAATTGGCCAGTTTGATGCTCCCCAACTCGTCCATTAGAGGCCTACCTCCGAGGAACCCCTCCCATACCACCAAAGTCACCTGTTATAGATGTCAACAGACAGGCCATTATGCTCACAATTGCCCACAGAAACGTCAAGCCATGACTCCAGTGCCATTTAACTGGGGAGCTACACCAGCCAGAATCACTACACCAGGAGTAGGCCAAGGAACGACGCAAACTCTAAGTCAAACAACCAGGACTTCACTTCCTTCTGCAAGAGGTCGAGTGAATCAAGTCACCACCGAGCCAGTTCGACGCGTCGTTCCTGGTAAGTTCTTAGTCAGTGCGGCCTCTGTGCAATTTTGTTTTGCTCAAAGGAGAAAGTCGCTTGGAAGAGTGAGCAAAGTCTAAGTTCCCGCACCTATTCTCTAGTCAGCTCGAATCTCGGGGTCGAGATTCCCTTTAAGGGGTATAGGTTTGTAACATCCCTATTTTCTGGGTTTTTTTTTGAAAATTTTGAAAACTTTAAAAATTAACCATTTGGTTTTATTAATTCGCTAAAGCTTAATTTGTAATTTAAAAATTTAAAAGCAGCTTAATTTGAATTAATTAAAACTTAAACTAATTGAAGTTGGTTTAGTTGAGTTTTGTTGGATTTTAAAGTTGGTTTTTCCTTTTGCCTTATGTTAAAAATAATTAATTGCAAAAATTAAAAGCAATAGTTAAGCTGAAAATATTTTTACTAAGTTCTAAATAATTCCAGGGATTTCTGTGAATTTTCCTAGAATTTTTGGACGGCTTTAGCTATTTTCTAAAAATGATTTTCTATTTCTGGTATTTTCTAATTCGAAAATCCTTGAAAATCTCCCTCCGGCTCTTGGGCCGAATTCCTCCGACTTGCATCGTTTTCCCCTTACGGCCCACCTAGTAGCCTTCGCCACAAGACGCAGTATGACTCCCCTCGATCGAACGTTGTCCGATCTGGATCGGACGACTAGCATCCATCGCGCCATTCCCGTTCTCTCCTCTTTCTCGCTGACCGGTGGGCCCGCCTTGTCAGCCGCCCCGGTCGTCTTCAACCTCCGCCTCCGTCACACCCGTGCTCCCTACCACGAATCTCGTCGCGCCGCACCGCTTCCTCGCCATGCCCTAGCGACCTACCTGTCGTCCGGTCGGTCTTGCCGCCTCCCTTCTCTCGCCCGCCCGTGCGCCCGCTTCCCTCTTCTCCCGGCGGTCAAGCGGACCGGACCTTCGCCATTAATGGCCGACACAACCTCCACGATGTCCTCCTCCCTCGGCCCTCGCGACCTATTTAAGGAGCGACCGGGAGCGCCTTGAGCTCCTCTAGCTCCTCCCCCAACTCACTCTCCCTCTCTCGCCGTCTTTTCGCCGTATTTCGCGAAGAACTGCCGCCGGGTGTGAAGCTTTCTGCCGCATCCGCTACCGTCATCGAGCCTCCTCCGGCGCCATCGACCTCGCCTCCGGCATCGCCAAGACGAGGGCTTCCCGTCTTGCACCTCCCGCCCCCGAGCCCCCTGCAAAGCGCCATTGCGCGTTCAACCGCCGTCGCCGCCGCCTTCCTCGCTCGCCGCCGGTCTTCCCGTGCCACCGCGTCCTCAAAACCGTGAGCACCGTGTTCGCCTCGCCGAGATATAGCCGTCGGTGCCCTCGCCACCGGCCATCTCCCAGCCAATCGTCGGCGACCATCGGGCCGAGCGCGCCGCCGCTCGGTGCTGAGGTGGCGCTGCCACCGTGGCGCCACGTCGACCCTCTGGCGCGTGTCAATGATCAACAACTCCGCATGGCATTAAACCGATTTTCCTTTTGAAAAATAATTCTAAAAATCAGGAAAATCTCCAATTCTATCATTTCATGTGTTTTTCCCACTTCCTTTGGCCATAACTTCCTCATTCGAACTCCAATTCGAGTGATTCAAATTTATAAATTCCTTTAAATTCATTATATTCGTATTAGTATTTATTTGGTATTTATTTTAATTTTATTTGGAGTTGTTTTATTTATTTAGCTTTGTTCGCACGTATAGATTCCGGTGTTTCGGACGAATTTGCAGACCCGACGACCGAAGCACCTCTACTCTTCAACGAAGGCAAGTCGTAGACCTTTGATCATATTGGACCCACCTTTATAAAAGTATATTGTTTAATATAAACATGCATTGCTAATTTTATAATAAATAGTTTCAGGAATTAGTTAATTACCTAATTACCATTATGCCTCCTTGATATTTTGTAAATGACATGTACCCTTGAATGACATAAATCCTTGGACACCTTAGGATGGTTAATTTAAGTTGGACATTGTTGAAATACTAACATGGGTACCGTATTATGCTTAGCCAATGCTTTAGTTATACGATAGGTTCATGATCACATACTCAAGAATGATTGAATTTGATTAAAAAAATTATGGAACCGTGGTGGAGCCACTATTGATAAAAGATGTTGTGCCATGGCAAGGGTTGTCATTTGGCCGGGTTGAACGAAATTGATTTATTCTCGGACGAGTGGGCGGTGGTAAAGGTGGGTGCGTAAGCACATTTGGAATGCGGAAACATCTCGTCTGAGTAGCCAACTAAGGACTTAACCTTGAACCATTGATCTGGGCCTTAACCGTACAACCACATGTCTAGACTGGGATAGACCTGGCTTACTAATTAGCAATGTTTTGGTTCGGTTCGTCTTAGTTGGGAGCAGCGCAAGAGGGGCCGAAGCGAAACCTTAGCAGTCAGAACCGAGTCAAAACAGAACTTTGTAAAAGCCTTGTCACGTGCTCTAGACTGCTTACCTAAGATAGTGAGCGGTGGCATAGAATGATGCCGAACAAACTAGAGAATTCGTGTCTTGTGGGTCAAGCTGTACAACCTCTGCAGAGTGGAAAACAATTCGAATAGCCGTGTCCCCGGTTATGGACATGCCTGGTGATTTCACGCAAGGGGTAGACTTTTGTTAAAATGTTGGAATGGGTTGGTCGAATCTGGTAGATGGTTGATGGTTGGGAAGTGAACATGGTGTTCACTAGTTGTTTCAAAGAAAATTGATTACTTATGTATTAATCCTTTAAATTGTGCTTTGCAATCTACTTACTGTATTTACTGTCAATATTGCTTTCTGCAAAATAGCCATAAAGCTATCCTTGTCAAACCCTGCATAAATATTACTTGCATACATTTCTCTGCGACTTGCTGAGTACATTCAAAGTACTCACGGCTTTGTACCCTCTGGTTGATCAGTCGCTGAAGAAGAACCCGGAAGCAACGAGTTCTACGCGGAAGACTACTTTGAAGACTATATGCGAATTAGGTCGCGTCCTCCACTCGATTGCCTGTGAGCATATTGGGTGATCTCCACCAGATGTTTTGTTTCCACTGCAGGCTACTCTTTTGTTGCTAAGCCATGTGTGGCAAACATTGTAAGACTTGACCATAAGGTCTCTTTTGCTAAATACTATTAATTTGTCTGCTTCATCTAAAGTTTGGTTGTGTGGATATGATTACACCAATGTTGCAACTGTGTGAGCTAGATACTGATCATGGGACTAGTTCAGAATACACAGAGGGTCCTGAGGTTGCATACCCCGGGGGTCCCGTCACTTTTAGAATCAACGCCACAAGGAATTAGGTACATGGACTTAAACCATTTGCAAAACACATTCGCAAGCTAAAGTCACATGCTATAAGGATTATGCATGAGCCTCGATATCTGCAAAACACATTCGCAAATATTGGCAACATGGTAACGAGAGCTAAATCAAGCACAACGAGCTATCAACACATGACAAATTTAAGCTACTTGTAAAAACCCCTCTTAATAGTACGGGAACCTATACTAGCAAACCGATCTCCAACCAAACACCAAAACCGGTAAAAACTAGGAACACATCCTTAGCCCTAGCTAGTCATACATTTGCCTTGCACATCCTCTTAAAGCTTGATGACACACATCTTCACTTCAAGTCCGGGTTCTTGACTTGAACATCATTAACACAAGATGATCTTCTTCACTTCGGGATTTTGTCTTGATGCTCATCAACACATGATAACATCCTTCATCCTGAATCTTGACTTGAATATCGTCAACGCATGATGATCTTCTTCACGTACCCTCCATCAACACTTGATGGGTCTTCTCTTAACTTGATGATCAACTCATGATCATCTCCTCTTCGAGATCTTGATATGCATCAACACATGATGCATCATCTTCTTAAACCTTGACTTGATGATAATTAACTCATGATGTCATCTAAAGTCTTCATCATCATGGGACTCAACCTATTTTACCAATTCATAGAAAATGTTAGTCCCAAAACGTGATTGCCATTAATTACCACAACATACCATTAACTCACAATGGTGGGTCAAGATACTCTAATCTTTCCCTCTTTGGTAATCGATGACAACCATCACAATTGCAAATAATTGAATATAAAGATATATGAGTATATATATGAACTACACAAGTTTTATATACTCAATGGATTTGTTTCAACGTAGAGATCCCAAATATATGTGGATAAAGAAATATGGATCAATACTAATGAAACCACAAAACATAGAGTGAACTCGTCCTAAATGTGTGCATACACGAATGTGTAATAAGAACATATGCACATATTCAAGTTAGACTTTTGGTGAAGTTCAACCTATATTTTGGATCGGAGGAATGCAACAAGATATAAGAATATGATGTCAAATGTATACCTCTTTGATTTTCACATTTTCATCCAAATAAGACTACAATAAAAACATTAGTCTCACATATGGATTTGTCATTAATCACCAAAATACTCTATTAAATCATAATGGTGGGTCTACATTCTTCAAACTTGGAGAACCAAGTTCCAAGAAGGATAAAGATAGCGACGAAGAAATGGAGTACCAGGAGCCTCAACACACTATGGATATGATCTTTGGCGGATTCTCCTCGTACGAGTCAAGACGTCATCTGAAGGTCGTGGAGCGAGAAGTAAACCTTACTGAGTCTCCGATCGCCATCAAGTCATCCAGGTGTTCGAAAACAGTTATCTTCTTCAGCAAAAAAGACTGCCCCATCCTGTTGGCTTGACCAGGAAGGTTCCCTATTGTTATTGAGCCTGCTATTAATAACTGCAAAGTTAATTGAGTCTTAATAGATGGATGTAGTTCTTTAAATATTCTGTTTACAGGCATTGGAAGAAATGCAAATTCCTAGGTCGAAAGTAAAACCTGTGAAGTATGCTTTTCATGGCATAGTTCTTGGTTCTACTGCTAAACCGATAGGACAACTGTCCCTACCGGTCACGTTCGAAAGGCTTGACAACTTCTGAACAGAAAAGATCTCGTTTGATGTGGTGGATTTTGAAATCGCATACAATGGGATCCTTGGTCGTCCGACATTGGCTAAATTTCTGATAGCTACGCATTACGGCTATCAGAGCTTAAAGATGCCAGGACCAAAGGAGTCATCATAGTTCGAGGAGATAGAAAAATGGCTTATGCATGCGATCAGAAATCCCTAGAGTACCACTCGACAAAGGCACTTCTCCGTAAAGTATCAAAATGCCGTCTGGACCAGGAAATGCTAACGCATCTTCCCAAAAGGTACTAGTTAGGGCAGGACTCGAGCTTAAATAGGAAAAGTCGCTCGTCTCCTTCCTCCAAGCAAACCTAGACGTATTCGCCTGGTAGGTATCCAACATGCCCGGAGTCCCTAGGGAGGTGATTGAGCACAGGCTAGCTCTCCAGCCTGACAAAAAACTGGTCAAGCAAAAGCTAAGGCGCTTCGCACCTGATCGAAAGGAGGCAATCTTGTCAGAGATTGACAAGCTCCTCAAGGCTAGGTTTATTCATGAGATCGACCATCCAGAGTGGCTCACCAACCCTGTAATGGTTAGAAAAAGCAATGGAAAAAGGCGAATGTGTATTGACTTCACAGATCTTAATAAAGCTTGTCCGAAGGATGACTTTCCCCTTCCACGAATTGATCAACTTGTAGACTCTACTTCCGGGTATGAGTTGTTAAGTTTTTTAGATGCGTACTCGGGGTACCACCAGATTAATATAAGTAAAGATGATGAAGAGAAAACATCCTTCATCACGCCATATGGCACTTACTGCTATATTAAGATGTCATTTGGTCTTAAGAATGCTGGTACAACTTTTCAGAGGATAATGCAAAAAAAACCTTTAATCCTCAGATAGGTCGAAATCTAGAAGCCTACGTTGATGACTTGGTTGTGAAAAGCATCAATGTTGGCGATCAAATTTTTGACCTACACGAGACTTTCAACAACTTAAGAAGGCACAACCTTAAGTTGAATCCAGAGATGTGTGTGTTCGGATTTTCTTTTGGAAAGCTTCTTAGTTTCCTAGTTTTGGCTAGAGGGATTGAACCGAATCCATCAAAAATATCGGCCATCGACCAGATACGCCCTCCGACCACAAAGAAAGAAGTCCAAAAACTAACCGGCTGTATGGCAACGTTAAGTCGTTTCATAGCACGGCTAGGTGAAAAAGAGTTACCTTTCTTTAAGCTTCTTCGGACACACAAAAGTTTAGAGTGGACTAAAGAAGCAAACGATGCATTTGAAGAACTCAAGATGTACCATACGAATGCCCTGGTCTTAGTATCTCCAAGGTCGGGAGAAATTTTACTGATTTACGTGGTTGCAATACCACAAGCAGTCAGTGGTGTACTAGTCGTAGAGCGTGACAACATCAACGACTGATATATTATGTAAATGAAGTCTTACATGGACATAAGAAAAGATACCCATAGGTACAAAAGTTGTTATATGGTCTCCTTATGGCTTCAAGGAAACTACGACATTACTTTCAGGCTCACAAAGTGGTCGTACCTACCGGATATCCCTTTGGTCAAGTTATCGAAAACAATGAATCTTCAGGACGAATAGCAAAATGGGCGGTCGAGCTTGGGGCGTTCGACCTCCACTTCATCTCACGAACATCAATTAAGTCCCAAGCAATAGCAGAATTCATTGCTGAATGGACAAACCCTGAACCCACCCAAGGGCCTGAGTACGGACACCACGATGAGTGGACAATGTATTTTGACAGCTCCTTGATGTTAAAAGGCTCAAAGGCTGGAGTTGTCTTGATATCCCCTACTGCAGAACACATCAAATACGCCATTCAGTTAAACTTTCATGCCACAAACAATGTGGCAGAATATGAAGGTTTACTAGCATGACTCCGAGCTGCCAGAGCACTCGAGATTCGTAGATTACTAGTGAAAGGTGATTTTTAACTAGTAGCAAATCAAGTCAGGAAATAGTATCAATGCTCAAGTACCAAGATGTCATATTATTTGGCGGAAGTACGGAAACTCGAAAAACACTTCTTCGATTTCTAGATCCAATATATTCCTAGAAATGAAAACTTTCTAGCAGACCAGTTGGCACGGATGGCCTCCACAAGGTCACTTGTCCCGCCCGGAGTTTTTCTCGAGCAACTCGATTCACCCTCGACGATCGAGAATTCCAAGGACATAGGTGTTCCGCTAGAGATCGTACAAACTGATCTTGAGAACATGGATGCTCCACAGGAGGCCATAAAGCTCGACCCTGGTAGAAATTGGATGATGACGATCTACAATTATCTTTAGCATGGTATTATTCCTGAAGATGATGTAGAGGCTGATCGTATAGCTTGAAAAGCCAAATCATACACTTTGATCGAAAGTACCATTTATATACGGGGATCTCACAGAGTGTTGATGAGATGCATACCTCAAACGAATGATATTAAGTTGCTATCCGACATTCATGGAGGAGTCTGTAGAGCACATCATTCCTACAGAACACTAGTTGGTAAAGCCTTCAGGCAAGGATACTACTGGCCAACTGCCCTTCATAATGCAAAAGAGCTCGTGACGAAGTGCGTACAATGTCAATTTTATAGTCGACAAGTACATCAGCCGGCACAAGATTTGCAAATAATTTCTCTTTCTTGGCCTTTTGCGACCTGGGTATTCGACATTCTGGGACATTTCCCAAGAGTACTCGGGGCATCGAATTCCTTTTCGTCATGATTGACATGTTTAAAAAATGGATAAAAGCTGAGCCAGTTGTTAAAACAACAACTGAGGCTGCTAAGAGGTTTCTCATAAAAAACGTGATCACACGATTTGGCATACCCAGTCGTATAATCACGGATAACGGTACCCAGTTGTCTAGCGGAAATTTCCTGGAATTCTACGAGGACCTAGGTATCAAAATACATTTCACTTCTATCGCTCACCTGTAGAGCAACGGAGCAGTCGAGAGAGCTAATGGTATAATAATGCAAGGAATGAAACGCCGAGTTTTCGACCAGCTAACAAAATGGTCAGGAGCTTGGGTTCAAGAACTTATCTCTGTATTATGGGCCATTTGAACCATGACCAGTCATACGACTGGTGAAACACCATTTTTTCTAGTTTACGATGCTGAAGCAATGCTTCCTCTGGAACTGAAAATCAGCTCTGCTCGAACCGACCGTTTTTGTCAAAACGATCAAAACGAATGAAGTCTCGACGACATCGATTTCCTTGAAGAAAGACGAAACCAAGCCCTCGTATGATCATCAGTTTACCAGCAAGCCATGAGAAGGTACCATAGTTGTAAGGTGCAACCTCGCAGTCTAGCTATAGGTGATCTGGTTGTCAGAAAGATTCAGAACCAATCAAATCGTAATAAGCCTTCTCCTAAATGGGAAGGTCATTACACTATGGTGAGGTCACCCGGCCTGGCTCAGGACGACAAGCAATGTCAAACGGGTGTGTTTTGTCAAATTCTCTGAACATTGATCAATTGAGTAAGTTCTTTGTATAGTTTTTACATTATTTCAATTTCAGTATATATCCATTTCTTTTTTTCCAATGAGTGATATTTTTTATATATCTGCCATCCATTATCTGGTCACATACTATTGTTATCTAACTGGTCAGAGAAGATCTAATTCCCTCTAATATCCTTCTAAAAGGATCTCTTTTACTTTTTTGGCCTCAACATCATCGTCACAAGCCATAAGGTTCCTAGTCGTGACCATCTCAGTTATGGTTCTCATGTGTGACCATACACTCTTTTCTTAAAAGAAACAAGTAAAAGAGCATAACATAGACAACTTGATATGGTTACTTACATGCTTAAGAATTCAAAGACTAACTTTCTCTATTTCCACATTCTGTTCTACTCTTGCTTGGCTACTGGTCGACACACGGAAAACCTCCTAGTCGAAATCTCTCCACTCTGCACGTGGTCCTGCCCACTAGAAAGAGTTTCCTAGCGACGGCCTTTTTCTTACGATCTTCACTGCCAGTCGGGCTTGAGCATGAGCATGTTTTGTGAAGTGTCTATTATGCCTTTAAATCTTAGCAACCTTTATGATCAGTTTTGGATAATGTGTATAAATAAGAGCACTTGTCATTTATGCATACATCTTTGCATGGTTTTTTTTCATCAAGGACAAGTCTTGTACATATCTTCCATCTAGACAATGTACTATACGGTATTTCGATTATGGAAATGATCTATAGCTAGTCGAAATCATACAATGGTTCCAATCAAATTGATTTCCTAGTATTCATTAGATCGTTTTTAAACATAATGAAGACATACTTTGTACTATGGTCGTAGCTTTTGCTCTTTTTCTTGGTCTACTACTTCTTTAGTAAGTTCTTCTACTAACACAAGCAGTCGGGGGCTAGGAAATATATGAGAATTCAGCAAGACAAAAAGATAGACAGGCTTGATTTGATGACAAAAGGTAACTTTTTATTTACAAATCTAACATTGCAACCATTTACTTCGCGGGATTATTAGATTGGTCGCTGTGTGACGGAGATTCGACCTCCATTTCCTCGGCAACCTTGTTTCCAAAAGGCATAATCTCCTCCATTAACTTGGCTGCTTCATCCTCCGAACAGTTGAAGTCTTCTTCAACAGCGTCGAGATGAACGGAGGGGTCGGAAGCCTTCAGCTTTGCCAAAATAAGGCTGACTTCGTTGGCAACGGCGTCTTTCATTATCCATGCATGATTTTCCCGAGTAGATGCAAGCAAACCTTTGAGATCTTCGAGGAGTCAACCAAGAAAGTTGATCTTCTCTACTGGATCCCTCAAAGTAGGCAGATTTGATCCTAACCCCATATCAAAAATCATCTTGTTAAAAGCAGTGACTTGTTTATCAAGACTCTTCCAAAGAGCTACCTCCTTGTCATGCTCAAACTCAAGAGTTTTTTCTACTCTTTTTAACTTCTAATTTTCCTCTGCACGAACAGATCAAAGTTAAAGAAATAAAACTTAAATGCATAGAAACTGGTTAAGTTTTACGACTAGTTACCTTGAATTTTCTTCTCGCAAACTTCTAAAATTTCTTTTTGCCTGGTCGTCAAGTATTCAATCGACCGGTCCTTAGCTTGGCCTTCTTCTTCAAGTTTTGTTATTTTGGCTTCTTTAGCCATAATCTCTTTCTTATGTGCCTCCAATTCTGTCAATCATGATAAGATGAGAGTTAAGAAATAATAAAGAGGTAACAAAAAGAAGAGAAGAGAGTCAGGAAGAAGTGCTTACCTTTTAACTCGAAATTTTCTTTTTCCAAGCTAGTTATTCGTTGGGTCATTCCTTCGATCACAACACTATTCTCAATCATACACTATGAAAGATAGCAGACTTCTTTAATTTTTTTTATAAACTTTAAAGAAGAGACAAAGGGAGTGGTCGTAGACGCTTAACTCGACCGCTGTGTCAGCATATTGGGAGTAGATAATGTTAGGATCTATCTCCAATAGACGATCTGACATCCTCTTCCAGGCTTCCTCGAACAACTTTTTATCAAGAATTCGACAGTGTCCAGGGAAGAAACTAGGACGAGGAGACCTTACAACTGGTAAAGAACTCCTCTCCCCTTGAGCGATCTCAATAGGGAGCGGAACTTGCTGAGGCTCTTCTTCAACTCTTGTTTCCTAAGGCATGATTGGAGCCGTTATTGAGACTTGAGCATCTAAAGCTGTCACTTGCTCGGAGGCTGGCTTGACCTCTTTCTCCTCAGGAATTTTCTCCTGAGGGTGTTCTGGTCGGAAACGACCGGAATACCAGAAGACCTATCAAAATAAAAGAAAGGAAAGTCAAGATTTTAGAATACCAGAAGCTACAAATAGGTATGTACTTTCATAAGTCTCTTTCATGTATACATATTTGGTCGTCTTTTTGGTCTTGATCTTGAAACGCCCAGGAGCATAATCCGTGGTGCTTGCCTTCCTCTTCTTCTCCACAGATTTTACTGGTTCTGAACCAGTAGGGTTGGCTAAACCTTTCACGTCCTTCGACGTCCAGTCGAAAGTGACAGCCTCGACAAGATGGTCGAGGTCCCTGACCAGCTGGTCAGAGATGGTGTCCTCGTTGGCTTCTGGGATAGTTGCTTTGGTAGCAACTGTCAGGTCATGAACGACCACATTAGGGCCTATGACCTCTCTCACCTTGATCTACGGGTCCTTCTATTCTCCCACCTAATTAAAAAAGCTAATTTTTTAGGTGATGATTTTTTCCATCTGAAGTATATACTACTTGTCAAACACTCTTTTACCTCTGGGAGATCATCATCTTCACTGATCGCTGGGGTGGAGTCGGTCGGAGCAACTGATGACAGAGAGTCCACATCGGGTTCTTTCAGCCTTAGCCTGACCGCCTACATAATTAGAGCAGAGTTATATGCTGATCGGAGAATACATAAACGATGAAGAACAAGCTGTTATCTACCTTGAGTCTCATCACTTTCTCTTCTAAAGAGACAGGTGTCAAGATATTGGGAAACACAGCCTTGACATCAAGCTCCCCAGCGCAAATTATTTTTATCCGCTCTCTAATCTCATAAGGGGAAAGTGCTTCAAGAAATAAAGGGATTTCAAGGTTAAGAAACAGACAACTAATAAACTATACTAGACGGGATTCTCAGAACTTACCTTCCCTAGTATCCTTGGTCGCTTCGTCATGACCAATGTACCAGAGAAGGGAAAGTGACCGGAGCCTCAAGGGACTAATTTGACGCATGGAAAAGTCTCTAACCACATGCCAAGCAGTTAAGCCCTTGGCACTGAGGTCTTGGATGGCTTCAACACACCTTCCAACCCTTCCCTCCTTCTTTACGGTCGACTGCCAGTTGGGTTTCTCCCTCGCCAATTGGTCGGCGAAGTAAAGGCCATCCTCCTTCGTAACCGTTATATAGAACCAGCTTTTCTTCCATGATGACCATGAGGACTTTGAGTACATTTTGATGTACTCATCGGCCTTTCCGTTGTGGAGGCGTAGCGAGCATTCCCCAGGAGTTCACGTCATCTTCCCTGACCTCGCCATCGTGTAAAAATATCTGAAGACCCTTAGATCTGGTCGGATCGCCAGGTACGCCTCGCAGAGGTAGACGAAGATGCTGAGGTTGGCGATTGAGTTGGGGGCTAGATTGACCAGCTCGACATCGTAGTACTAAAGAACTTGCGAAAGGAACTTGTGTATCGAAAATCTGAGCACACACTCGATGTAGGCAAAAAAAACAGGGATTTCCCCTTCTTCTTTGCTTGGGTAATTCTCTCCGACTGCTAACCTCCACTTAATCAGATTCTTATGTGGAAGCATCCCGATCTCCTCCAAAGCCATGAGCTTCTTCCCACTCAAATACGAAACCAACCACTTGGTGATCGAGTCCGACATGATTGGATAAGCAGTGGTCGGAGAAGATTTTTGGGCGAAAAGAACAAATGAGGTCGAAAGATATCCTTCATAGGAAGATGAAGAAGAAATTTAAGAAATCTGAGAGCATAAAGTCCTCTAGGCAGCATGCTGGAGGGATTTTATAGCCACAATTCCTTAACTGCAAAAAGGAGTTACCCAAAGGTCCAACGGACAAAAACAAACTCTTCGATTCCCAAGGCAGTTTCTCAACTTTAAAGTGAATACAGACCATCTCGTTTGTCACAACATTAAATGAGGGTCTACCCGATACGACTTTTCATCGGGTGTTCACATGACCAATTCATTTTAAAGTTCGGGGGCTAGGTGACGAGGATTAAAATCTCTATGTATTACTTTAATACATGATAGAAGATCATATGTCTTCGTGGTCGTAACCCCTAAGGCTAATAACCCCTATGGTCGTAAGGATTCTAGAGGTTACATAAAGGGTACCCTAGTCGGATGAGGTCCTGCACCGAATCCCCGACCAGATGACTGCTTGTGAAAGCTATGAAATGACACTTGGATCTGAATCCAAGTATATTCCTTGTCGTGTGATGAATGGAACACATGGCATATTTGTTCCATACCATGCGACTTTTCGTGGTTCTAAGACACTAACAATAACCACTATATGGTTGAGTGTCTCACAGACACTAACCGACGACCAGTTACTTTTTCATTAATTGTAACTGACCCTGTGACCGAGCGGGTCACTTCTAACAGGCCTCTTCTTCAGGAGTAACTATCACCTCTTCGATGGTTATTTAAAGATGGAGCACAGAGGAACAAGGGCATCGGATTGAAGCATCACAATCGAGCATAGCAAGCACTACGCTTAGTGTAATTAGGATTAGTCCACCACCTTATCGAAGGCACCCCCTATAAAGGATCTAGTTCATAGCAATAAAGAGCAATCTCGTTCTCTTCCAAGAACTTTTTGCCATTTTTCTCTATTTTATTTCATAAGATCAGCGACTCGATTGTCGACAAGCGGCTAGACGGCGGTGAGAGAGGGAGGAGGAGCGGTGAGCCGGTGAGGGAGGGAGGGAGCCAGAAGGAGGTGACGCTGGCATGGAAGGAGGAGAAGGTGGCGGGGCCGGCTGGAGAAGGAGGGAGCTGGGAGGAGGATGAGGAGGAGTAGAGGTGGAGGAGGAGAGGAGAGGAGGTGGAGGAGGAGGGAGTGGCGCCGTGGAGGCAAGAGGCCGGGAGGGGGCGTCACTTGCGTGGAGGGAGGAGATTGCGATGGGGCTGGCTCGGGAAGGAGGAAGCCAGGAGGAGGAGAGGAAGTGGAGCAGGTGGAGGAGTGGGCGGCGCCGGCGTGGAGGGAGGAGGCCAGGAGGGTGTGGCGTCAACGCGGAGGGAGGAGAAGGCGGCGGGGCTGGCTCAGGAAGGAGGGAGCCGGGAAGAGGAGGAGAGGAGAGGAGAGTAGGCGGAGGAGGAGGAGGGGGTGGTGCCGACATGGAGGGAGGAGGCCGGGAGGGGGTGGCACTGGCGTGGAGGGAGGAGAAGGTGGCGTGGCCGGCTCAGGAAGGAGGGAGCTAGGAGGAGGAGGAGAGGAGAGGAGGTGGTGGAGGAGGAGGGGCAGCGCCGACGTGGAGGGAGGAGGCCGGGGGGGCGCCGGCGTGGACGGAGGAGGCCAAGAGGGGGGTGCCGGCGTGGAGGGCAGCGGATGAAGGCGTGGAGGGCGGTGGCGATAGTGGCATGCGGCGTGCCGCACTCGGCCGCACTGCTGCACGCGGGCAAGGGCCCGTGCAGGGGGAGGAAAGGGTAGGGAGCTAGGAGGAGGAGGAGAGGAGAGGAGGTGGCGGAGGAGGAGGGGCAGTGCCGATGTGGAGGGAGGAGGCCCGGGGGGGCGCCGGCTTGGACGGAGGAGGCCGGGAGGGGGGTGCCGGCGTGGAGGGCAGCAGATGAAGGCGTGGAGGGCGGTGGCGATAGTGGCATGCGGCGTGCCGCACTCGACCCTCTTGCCAAGACGCGAGCAAGGGCCCGTCTTGAGGGGAGAAAGGGTAGGGCGGTGGCGAACAGCCATGTTTGGAGGCGGCCGCAATGGGCTCGTGGGCCATGCCTGGCACGGCATGGCCCAACTAGAATTTTCCCGTTGGGCATTTTTTGCTCATTTTTTTTACCGTTTGGTCCTTTGCTTGGAGGTTTTATAGGCACAAGCAGCCATTGCTTGGAGGTTTTATTTATATATCACAGACGGAACACGTAACCGAACCGGCATCTTGAATAATCGCTCAGTGATAGCATGCATCACAGACGGTTCGAAAACCGTCTGTGATGACCTCATGTCATCACTGATCCATAAACTCAGACGGCTCACGAAACCGTCTGTGATGACATTTTTGAACCGTCTGTGAACACCTTTTTTGTAGTAGTAGGTGGAGATGGGGCGGGGTGAGTGGAGGATGAGGAGGTGGCAACGGCGTGGCGAAGGGAGGGGGGTAGGGTCTGGAGGCTGCACCACATGGTGGTCGTGGAGTTCTCAGGTGGCCCTCTGCGTAGGTGGAGATAGAGATGCGGGGTTTGGGCTGGACTGTGCGTAGAGGAGCGGGCGGGAGGGAGAGGAGCGGTGGTGAGACCCGATTTCATTTCATGGTGCTGCAAGGGCTGGGAGAGAGGGGAAGAAGGGAGGTGAGGGAAACTCATCTGGAGGATAGATGGAGCGGCAGTGACGACGACAATGGCGACGACGCCAAGTGCAAGAGTGAGGAAGGGAGAGCGCTCGGGCATCCCTGAGGGGCGATCTCATAGCGATGGCAAGAGGCGGGCGACGGGGCTACTGGTGAAGGGGAGGAGGCCTTGGTGAGGAGGAGGGAGGCGAGGGCAAGGGTCAAGAGGAGGAGGGGGCAAAGTGAGCGAAGGTGATGAGGCTGGCGGTGCAGGCGATGGGAGGAGAGGGTGGTGTGGGCGTGGAGGGAGAAGGTGGGGAGGCGGTCTTGGCATGGAGGCGGTCGGCGTGAAAGCAAGCCGATGTCGCCATCTTGGCGATCTTAAATAGCAAAAACATAAAATAAACCCCTGATTTTTTTTCTATAAATAGCCACCATACCCCCCCCTCATTCAGCACCCGTCCATTCCCCAATCTCTCTTTGAAATTCTGTTGTGCAAATTCAAATTCGTTGTGAGATAATTTGGCAAAATAAAAAAAAACTTTACCAAATTTTGGAAAATTCAATTTTTGGCAGCAAGTCAGCAAAAGAGGTACAATTATATTTTTTTGCATACTTTTATTGTTAGTTCTTGTTATGCCAAGAAGAAAGTAATAATAGTGTTAGTTTCAATTTTGCAATTTCCGTTATGGACAGTTGCGACAGCTTTGCTCTTGGTGATTACAGACTTTCACCGGAGGAAATTGCATCCATGGATGCGGCTGCGACTATGGTTGCCTCAAACCAACCAGAAGGGCAAGGCAGAGTTCCGTCATCAAGCTTCATAGCAACATCAGGCTCCACGCCAACTGGAGCAAAGAGGTCGAGGCTGTCTACATCAGGAGTGTCGAAGAATTTTGACAGGACAACCAAGCAAGATGCATAGGGAAATGAGGTACCATATGATATTTGCAAAATTTATCGTAATGAATTGTCTGCAAGGTCTATAGGTGGAACAGGGCACTTGCTTAGACATGCTACAAGATGTCGAGCCAAGCAAGGATTGGTGATGAGGCAAACGTTGCTACAGTACAACCCTGACAATACAGTACGTAGCTGGAACTACGATCTTGAGGTAGTCCATCAATCTCTCTGTTGTTTAATTGCTTCTGAGAATTTACCGTTGGGCTTTGGGGAGTTTGGCTTTGGGGAGTTTTCTACTCTCCAAAATTACATTAGGACTACGCATAATCCTATATTTTCTTTCGTTTCTAGACAGACAGCAACTACAAATCTAGTAAAATACTACAATAAACGCCATAATAAAATAAAGGAACTATTTAGTGCGTGCACATTTTCGGTGGCCCTAACCTCAAACATATGGAGTGGTCAGGCTAGAGATGATTATCTTAGTGTAGTTGCTCATTATGTTAATGACGACTGGGTAATGGAGAAAAGAATTATAGGTTTGAAATTAATTGATGTATCATTTAGGTTTGAAATTAATTGATGTATCATACACATGTGAGAATATTGCGGACTGTATTATCAAAATCGTGGAAGACTTTGGTCTTACAGACAAAATATTCTCAATTACTTTAGACAACGCCACTTTGAGCCATGGATATTCTTACTCCAGCATTGAGTACATACGTTGATTTCTTCTTGCTACATCAATAATGCGCTTGTCATATTATTAACCTTATAGTTAAATGTGGTTTGAAGAGGTTGAGTTTGTATATTAAAGCTTTTTGCGATGCAATTTCTTTCTTGAATAATTCTAATGTAAGAATAACACAATATAAGAACTTCTACAGGGCGATGGGTGTACGTCCAAGAAAGTTCAGTTTGGACATTGAGGTAAGATGGAACTCTACTTATCTGATGCTTAAGAGTCGTGTACCATATAAGAGCACTTTTCTGTTTTTATTCAAACGCACTATCATTGCACTGACGGTAGTATACTATTGACTGAGCAACATTGGTTCGCTGCTGAGAAGATACTACAATTTTTAGAATTTTTTTATGAGGCCACTGTTGTTGTGTCCGTTGTCTACAATCCAACATCTCCTATCATTGTGCATAGTATTTTACAGATTGCTACTCAATTGAAAATGTACGAAAATGACTTTTTTTTACGCGGGGCAATTATTGCTATGAAAAATAAATACATTAAATATTGGAGAGAAATACCTTACCTATATGTATTTGCATTTCTTTTAGATCCTAGTGGTAAAATTGATGCATTTGGTAGTGTACTTGATCTTCTTAGTGATGTTACTAGGCTAGACTATACTAACTATTTTTGCAGAAGTTCGTTCTCGGTTATACGAGGTTTAACAAAGGTATAAAAATAAGTTCCGGAGAGTCTGATCGCAACGACCTCCAGTAGCCCCCCGCCTCAAGTAGCAAGACAAATATGTGGGGTAAGATCTTCGGTGGCTCTTCCTCCAAGTCTAGGTATTCTTCTTCTACACTGCCGCCTGCTCAGCCAAGACCCACAAGGAGTGGGGAACTATCCACCTATCTGGACAACAATACAGTGGATTTCAACTCATAAGGCTTTGAAATTTTGTAATGGTGGCAAGCCCATAAGTTAATATATCCCGTGCTATCCATACTTGCACGTGATGTGTTAATTGTTCATGTCTCGACGGTTTCCCTCGAGTCTTCTTTCAGTCTTTCTGGAAGAATATTGGAGGAGAGAAGAACAAGTCTCACAAGTGAGATGGTGGAGATACTTCTAACTGTGAAGGACCGGGAACAAGCTGATTCACGTACACAACACTCTGAAAAATCCACAGTTATCGGAGGTGTTTGAAAATCTGTACCTAGACAACAACACGTAGAACAAGGATGTATGTAGAGCTACAAGTTGTACTTTTTTCCTTTGCCAATGTTTTCTCATCTTGAGTTTTTACTTGGAAAGGTTTTAACGAGGCAGCAATTTTAATATTAATAAAGCTCTTTATTACATTTTCAATATGTTTGTCTTTTTTTTACAATTTTCATATCTATTTCTGAATTCTACATATTTTTATAATTTTTTTTTGAATTTTTTCTGATTTTTTGATTTTTTTTGGGGGGCCTAACATGGACCGTGCGCCTGAGCCACCTCCCTGGCACATGGACCGGCACGGCACGGTCCACCTAATAGTCGGGCTACGATGGGCCATACCGAGATGGACAGATGGGCCGGACTGCATCGTGCCCGTGCCGGTCTGCCTATTTGGCCAGCGCTGGTGACCATCTAAGAGAGGAGTCAAGTGAGACCAAACAAAGTCATTCCTCTCGGGTTTGCTGAACAGGTTAGCAGTAAGATCAGAACACTTAGGATTAAGAACATTCCACAGAGCAACCAATGGAGGCATTGTATTCATGGCAACATGGATCCAGAAAGACCGGTAGGTTCTTTTGCTGAATATTTGCTGTCTCGGTCCTTACATGCGCTTTGTGGCAACTGTTGCAAATTCGGTGATTCCTTTTAGTTATTAATATCACATTGCACAGGGGAATTTTCGATGTTTGCCCTTATCTTTTTTTTTTCCACTTGCAGTTATTACGAGTAGCTAGCATGCTATTCCTCTTTATCTGAGTAGCTTGAATCTTTGCATCTACCTTCTGGCAATTTATTTTGCATTGTATTTTCTTCTCTCCTACAAAGAAACAGTGAGTTAACTTTTTTAAGACCCCTAGTTATAGACATCTTAAGATCATGTCAAAGGAAATGCAATAACTCTGTTGTAGCTTGAGCCTTGAAGAAAAAAGAACTTTCAAAAGCATAGCTTTAGAACCCCATGTGTTAACTTTTTTTTCTCTTTGCTTCCTGAAGTTTTTTTTCCAATGGAAAGCATTTTTGGTTGCTCGGCTGCTTTTTTTTTCAATATGTAAAACTGTATAAGTTACTGAACGGGATTAGTGTAAGCCAGGTAGGAGTTTAATCAGGGTTCATCAACCTGCGATTCTTCGGACGATGTTATTGATGGACGACAAGCTCGACAATTTCCGGTCCTTTTTCCCCCTTCTGTTTGGCATAGTAGTGCGCGAGCGTAGGCTTGTATCGCGTGGCTGGGCTATGCCCGTTGAGCGAATTTTTAGCCGTATTGGCAACTTTTCATCTCGTATTTACACTAATGACTATCTCCAAAATTTTCTTGACTGTTGCCGTACGGTCACCATGTGGGAACGCCCCCCGCCCGCTACATGTTCATGAACAAACGTTCATGCATGGCCACCATGCATGAATGCCATCGGCCCGCCACGTGTCCTGGATTAGGGTTTAGGCGGAAATTAGGTTAGGGTGTCGGCGCTATTTGTAGGAATTTTAGAATATAGCAAATGAGTTCCAAAAATTATGAAATTTTATGTGGAGCCTTCCGACATAGTGTACTTACTTGTGTAAATTTTCTATAATTTTATTTTTTCAGAATTTTTCTCGCAATTTTATATAAGTGTACTATTTGTACGAATTTGTAAATGTAGAAAATAAGCTCTAAAAATTATAAATTTTATTTTGAAGGCTCCTCACGCAGAGGACTTGACTGTGTAATGTTTCAACAATCTTATATGTGTTCTGGAATTATCTCAAAAATTTAGGATTTAGGTCGCGAAAATTTGGATTTTAGGTTTCAGAAATTAGGGTTTGATGATTTTATGTGACTTGGAATGTATGGAGAAAAAAGGCTGCATTACAACTTCATTGGAGATGTCGATATACAATATATATGATGCATGAATTTTATGTTACGTTTGGATCATTAATTTTCACATCGTCACAAAGTCCATTTTTTATACGAGGCTTTTTTATTACAAATGTACTCGTACTGATAAAATCTTTCGACCGAAGGTAAAGAGCCAGAATAGCATTATTTTTTTGGAGGGGTATGTCGTGGCATTCTTTGATTCAGTTGGTCAAATTTGGACTAACTGGACAATATATAACCTATAAGAGAAGAGGATTGATTTTTTTACTTGCTTTTAATTAGAAAATATGTAAGAGATTTCTTGGATTATGACAAGGTTTTAATTTCACAAAAAATATTAAGAACCTTCATTCTTTAGCATGTCTTAGCCTCCTATAAAACATGCATCAATATGCAATTGTAGTCATTAGTTATTTGAGATTTGTTGATGTTTCAAAAGAGAGGTTACATTTTGGTGATATACATGTCTTTACAACAAGGTATATTAGTGGTCTAGAGGTGGTTGTTAGATATTCCAAATATGTTATACTTTTCTCTACTTCTGGAAAACGATCTTTGGCTGATGAGATGGCCAAAAGTGATTTTGACGGCGACATGTACTGGGTCTCGAGAAACCCAAAGGTCAGTTGACTACTAATCGACCGAAGGTAAAGTGCGAGGCACGGAACCAGAACTACATTAGAGTCCGCAGACAGAAGCATGTTACATGTGGTCACATGGCATGATGGTTCGGCTAATTGCTTTAGTCATCCTCACTACTACTACGGTACACAGTGATACAAGCATCCGGACCATGTAAGTATAGATGCCTTCAGGAGATAGGAATAACATGGCGGTTAGGACGGGGGACTACTACAGAAGGGCCCGACATACCACGTGGACCGGGGCCATTTGCCCTTCCTTGCGAGCTCGGCGTTGTACTCCTCGCCAGCCGCCTTGGCCTCGGCCGCCATTTTCCTCTTTTTCTCGTGCTCCCTCTCTCAAGCATCGCGCTCTCTGTGCCTGCATGCCTCGAGATGAGCTTACGTCTCCTGCCAGATACACTCGTTGTGCTCTCGTGGTCCCTCTTGGCATATCACTCCTCGCAGTCGAGATGCCACTGCTCATGTAGGTGGATCCCTTCGTCGATCTACTTGCGGTAGCCACATAGTGGATTCGGAGACTATGGGTAGACGAGAGAGGTTGTTAGTGCGTACTTTGAAAGAGAAATGGTAGGAGAACATACTCTGACCGGTCCTTACCGGCTGCCGATAGCGGGACTTGTCCCAACGGCAGTCAGGATAGTCCGAGGAGTAGTTGCGCAACCCCAATAACGCATACCCAGGCTGAGCCGCTTCTTGGGCTTGAAGAATTTGCATGTGTCCCTGCACCAACAAAGGGGCGGCGTGTCCCCCTCGGGCGAGTCTTGCGGCGAATGCTCAGTGGGAATGTTCTGGTAGGGGTTGCTGCTACGGGGGGGGCGTCATTATGGGGGAGGTGCCCTCCTGGCAAGCTCCTCTTGCTCGTCCCGGGCCACCACAGCCCTTGCGAGTTTGCGAATCTCGTCCCATTGGTTCTCCATCTGGACAAGATTGTGTCGAGGTGTTGATGCAGGAGAACCCGCCGTGGGAGGGGTACTACTTATATGCTGAGACGTCCCTACGTACGTGACTGAATTGTAATTGGGCTAAAGGAAATTTTTGTCCACGAGGCAGCGACCCCGAAGAGGAACCGTGTGGCAGCGTTGCGTCACGTCTCAGTTGGAAGCAGACTCATTAGGTCACGTCGCTGCACAAAGCTTCCTTGTCGGGTCACGTTGTCCTGAAAAGCTGGGGAGGTAGAGTTGTCATTTCGGTATGAAAAGGTGGTGTGGGGGAGTCATGCTAGAAAGAGGGTGGTGTGGGGAGTCCCGGTGCTAGAAAGAGTTGTCATTTCCCGTAGGATTTTTTTTCCCAATTTAAGAGATTCAATTAAGCAAACATTATTTTCATTAACCTCTACCAACCGTTTATTGCAATCATTACATGAACCAATTTAAGACGTTTTCATACATAATATTGACGACATTTGAAGCATTACATGATACACGCATAGGTTTATTGCAATTGTGATGAAGGAGGAGGGGGCATTATCATATGTAACCCAATCAAATATACACTCTTTGTTAATTTATCAATTTAATGTGGATATTATTCTTTAATACTGTATTGTACCACAGGCTAAATAAGATTGTACATGAACCAATTGAGGGAAATGTGTGGCATGCTGATCATATAACGATGTACCGTAGCCTCCGACTCGTGTGTGTTTGAAGGCTATGGTACATCGTTATATGATTTCCACACATTTCCCTCAGTTGGTTCATGTACAAGCCTATCTAGCCTATGGTATAATATAGTATTAAAGAATATCATCCGCATTGAATCAAAAAATTAACAAAGAATATTCTATCTATCGTCTACGCAATGAGTCAGTCTCGGTCGGAGGAGCCTTCCCCTTCCCCTTGTCGTAGAAGTTTCGTTGTACATAACAAAACAAGGCGGAGAAAACATTATATTACGACACTGAATAATGACCAGGCGAGCTGGGTCTATTGGAGCAATCCTTTGCTGAGTGCCTAGGCCTTCTCCATCTTTTGGTCCATGTGCATCTGCATGTTCTCCGACCACTGCTTGCCTTTCTCCATCTGTCGCTTAGTTGTGGTGGCTCTATTGACAAAATAACCAACAATGCGAGTCCATATCTCCTAGATAACCGCGGTGATAGGGGGCACCGCACACCTTTGAGGACACTGTTGTAGACCTCGGACATGTTGGTCGTTATAATCCTGAACCTCGAACCGTCTGTGTCATAGAGAAGGGACCATTTCTCCAATTCAGGAGTGTGGCCATTAATCCACTCTAAGAAACTTATGGCAATGCTAGGTTGCTCAACCTCTAGTACCTCCAGAGTGGACTCCCTTGTATTCCTCGTAGTCCGGTGCTCGAGTTCTCTCCAGATGTACTCAAACTTACACCTCTGGTTCTACAGATACAATGCTTGAACGTCTTCATAACTTCTTGACTGTGGAACTGCGTGAACAAGTTAGATGCAAGATGCCTCATGTACCACCTAGATTACACGTCATTCCACTAGTTTGGGGGTTCCATCCCATGCTGCATGGTGTTGATAGCCGCCAACAACCCAGCATTGCGGTCTATGATAAGGCATACGTTGCGCTGGTCTCCCACGACCGCCCGCTTCACGTTCGCCAGGAACCATAGCCAGCTGGATGTGTTCTCGCTCTCCACAATGGCAAATGCCACTGGGAGAAGCTGGTCATTTGCGTTGGCCACCACCACAGTGATGATGGTGCCCTTGTACCTCCCCGTGAGGAAAGTGCCATCCATCGTTAGCACGGCAAGACAGAACTGGAAGCCCCGAATAGCCTGGGCGAAAGCCCAGAAAACCCAGTCCAGTATGAAGTGGTTGGACCCTCCGTGAGCATCTTCACGGTCGATCTTGTTTATGTACGTGCCGAGGTTTGATTCAGCAATCTGGTGAAGCAATCTCGGCACAAGGTTGTATGTCTCTTCATATGTCCCGTACATGGAGTCGATGACCTTCTGCTTGGCTTGTCGGACCATACTGTAGCTGCTGGATAGTCAACCTGGTTGGTGACTTCCGACATTAGCATCTTGGGGAAGACGGACACATTCACCTCAACTAGGTGCTTGATGAGGTTTGCAACATATGCGAAAGTCACGTTCCGATGCACATGCAACGGCTCGCTAAGCTCGCAAGTGTGGTCGATCAGCGCCTTGACTGTGAAGACCAAGCCGAAGATCTTTGCTCAGTGAGCGCTAACCTTACCAAGGTAGCCTTCCACTACACACTTCACTGTGAACTTTCCTAGGTTGGACCAGTGCACTCGGTACACACGGCTGATAGACAAGGCGTACCGTGCTATAGCTTATTTCACGACCTCCTTGCTAAGGAAGCGCTGCCCAACTAAGAGGGTGTCGGCATCAAACCCCCAGTTGGAGCCTCCTTCTTGCGACAGTACAAGCGAATGCACCACGATATCATCAAGTCTTGATGCCACGTAAGGCACCTTCGATGACACAATTGCCCCGGTTGGACCACCGACCCGGTGTGCGTCCTCGTTGCTACCGTCCGAGCCAGGTTCGGCGTCCTCGTCGGACTCTAACCCGAGAGGCTGGTCTGGTAGATACTCATGGTAGTCAATGCGGGCCGACCACCATGATTCCACCCTCTCATTTCGCACAAAATAATGCACGGGACAATCCTCCGAGGTAGCACATTCCATGCTGCCGTCTTCAGGCTCGGGCTGCGCTTGCGTGCTTGTAGTGGCCCTAGCGTCATCAAGGTTTCCCGACGCTCTACGTACGAAATTCACGTACACCATCGGCCTCCCGAAAATAGCTGCCTCGGGCTGGGAGGCAATCTGCATGTACTGCCTCCATGCCATGCTTCCATTCATCTTGATGAGCTCCTACACATAATTCGTGCATGTGATCCCCTCGATCACAACTTTCTTCGTCGTTGCCTCCATGCCGAACTCCCTCCGGATATAGCTTTGAAGCTCGTGAATAGTCATCACGTCGAGTCCCTCTGCCCGGACCAACTTATACTGGCATCTCAATTGGTCCAACCCATCGGGTATGGCCCGTACGAGACCATCACCACAACACACATACAAATATTGCATGTTCGACATTACCTAAAGCCACAACAACCCCATCCGCGGTACATATGTGTAATTAAATACGATAAATTGCATGCAACTTGATGGATTATATATGTGTAATTAAATACAATTAATTAATTAATTACCAAAAAATCCAGAAAATTGTTGGTAATTCATTACTACCGTGCTTACCACTATTAAAGCACATGTTCATTGCCACCTAATTACTTACGACTATCTAATTTGCACAGAATGAGTTATGCTTGACTAATTGCTACAAAACTAATTAGGACTAATTAATTACCATGAAATAAATTATGAGTAGTTCATTTCCACTAATTTAATATGCCGGACTGATAACCACTAAACTAATTAGGACTAATTTATTACCTCTAAACTAATTTATTACCAGCAAAGTACGTAATTACCACTAAACTTACTAATTACGACTGATTATTTACCTCTAAACTAATTAATTACGATTGATTAATTACCACTAAATAAATTACAAGTACTTCATTTCCACTAATTTAATATGTCGTAATGATAACTACTAAACAAATTACGACTAATGAATTACCACTAAACTAATTAATTACTAGTAAACTAACTAATTACAACTAGCTGACTAAGACCGATTAACTATGACTACGGTAATAATGATAAAAACATCCGACAAATTACCCACCCTTCGGGAGAAAGCTATCAAAATAGGTCGAGCGACGAGAAGTAAGCAAATACTTAATCTCCCAATAAAATTAATTATGTTACGTTCTCTGAGTTCTCAAACGATGTCAAAATCTGACTCTCTGAAGTCGTTGAAATCTATACACGAAATCAAGCCAAATTCAAATAAACTCCAAATTAAATAATTTAAGTTCCAAAAGGTATATATTGAATTTATCTGAATTTAGAAATAAGAATCGATGGAATTAGGGTTCGTATGAAGGAGAACGAACATCCAAAAGTTTTGATGTCACAAGAAATGATAGAATTTTGAAAATATTGTTCACCTTCCGAGTACTGTTCATCTTCCAAGTACTATTCACCACTTCGACTTCACATGGTCGGAAGGAGGTTTCGACCACCTGGTCGAAAGGATTTTGACTACAGGAGGGGCACGGGTCCCCATGGTCGTCGGCGCTATGCGCCACGGCGAGCTACGAGAAGGTGCGCAAAAAGAAGGGGCGATGACGCTGAACCATATGTGTTACCTTGCGGCGGCGGAGCACAATGGAGTGGCCGGCGGTGAGAGGTTTTGCTGTAGCGGAGTTAGGTCAATGGTGGCGAGGGCGTTCCGGTGGCCCTCCGGTAGAGAGAGTGCGTGCACGGGGATGAGCGGGTGAAGGCGATACCGGGGACGTAGGTGAAGGCGACGAAGCGAGCTTGTCGGCAGCGGAGTCGACAACAAAAAAGCTTGGGGCAGCGAGGCTTCGACTTCAAATTTCGGTGAACTGGAAACGATTGGGGCAAAGTGGATGGCGGGGTTGGGATGAGGAGGTGAAGGCGCACCCGAGGTGACCTTTTATAGTGCTCGGGGGTGGCCGCATCAGCGTAGCTCCATTAGGGTTCGTTTCAGAATCGGCGGCGAGATAAGGGCTCCGGTGGCGATACGAGATAGAATCGGGTTTGATTCGGTTGCGGGGGATAAGAGGATAACGATGACGGGGCAGACAAGACAAATGCGAGTGGTTTTGGCCGGATGCTAGAAGCTCCGAGTGAGAGAAAATGGCGGAGCCATGCTGGAGAAGAAAAGAGAGGTAGAAGATGGCCTTGACAGGTGAGCCCTTGCGGTGAGAGCGAGAGAGAGAAGAGAAATAGTAAAGGAAGGGAGAGGCTGACATGCGGGCCCCGCATGTTAGTGAGGTGAGAGAGAGAGAGAGAGAGAGAAGAAGCTAGGCTGAGCACGTGAATGGGCCGAGGGAGGTTTGGCCCAGAAGCAAATTTCGGATCTTTTGTTTTAACAATTTCAGAAATTGAAACAAATTACTTAAGCCTTTAGAAAATAATAAGTAAAGCCCAAAAAATATGGAAAAACTCATAGAAATTCCCTAAGACATTCTGGATTTAATAAAATATTTCCAACTTAAAGTTGGTATTGAATTTCAGAAATAAATTATTTTGGCTTTAAAATAATTAGAGAAAATCTCTTTTAAAATTTAGGAAATTCAAGAAAAGCAACAAAACTCTTTTAAATTTCAAAAAATCCAATAAAATAATAACTTTATTAATGTTATTTTTGGTAACAGAACTTTGGGATGTTACAAACTACCCCCCTTAAAAAGGAATCTCATCCCCAAGATTCGGAGTGGCTAGAAATAAAGCTGGGGATACATGGTTTTCAACTGGAATTGTCGTCGTCCGCATCCTGCTCCTCATTTGACAGGGCCTGAGCTATGATGTTGTACATACGTCTTTTTCCATAATTCTGCGGTTTCCTTTTTGCTTGTATGGTGTTGATTTTTGGAACTTCAGAGCTAGCTGGATTCGCTGCCTACTGCTTCTTTGTACATTTACTGGCAAAATGACCTATCTCATGATAGTTGAAGCATGTGATGCCTGCAGCATAGGATGAGTCCTTCTATGGATGGTCACCCTTAGTTGTGTTGGAAGACTCCAAGTTGACTAGATTGTTCATTGCTGGCGTTTCAGTTGCAGTTGCTGACTGGAATTTGACTTGATGTGATGGAGTTCCTCTAGCTTTAGGAAAACTTCCAGGGTTGAACTTCTGTGCTGCCATTCGTCTCTTGCGGTTCTCCATATCTTGGTGCTTACCTTCTTGACGAATCGCCTTATTGACTAGCTGCTGGAAATCAGAATAATCCTGGGAGATCAGCTATACAGATAGGTCATCATTGAGTCCTTTAAGAAATCTTTCTTGTTTGTCTTCATCTTTTGCAACATCTCCTGGAACATAGCGAGCAAGCTGATTAAACTTGTGTAGGTACTCGTTCACTGAGCGGTTGACTTGGTGTAGCGAGTGAAACTCCTTCTTCATGAGGGTCATCATGCTGGAAGGAATATGTGCACGACGGAAAGCTCGCACAAACTCAGCTGAAGTAATGGTCTGATCATCATCGTTAGCTAGGCTGTAGTTGTTCCACCATTCGGATGCTGGTCCTAAGAGCTGATGAGAGGCGAACAGCACCCCCTCCCGGTCGGTGCACTGAGCAATGTCTAGCTTCTTACCAATCGCCTGGAGGCAATCATTTGCATCTATGGGCTCTGTGCTGCTTGAAAAAGTTGGTGGGTTCATCCTCATAAATTCTGACATGCTGGTCCTTTGGGGTGGTGGAGGTGGAGTTGGAGCTTCGAAAGCTATAGCTAGTCATGCTTGACAGTTTTTGATGAACTGAGAAAGTAGTTCGATCAGATGGTTTTGATTGGCCATCATCCGTTGCCATTTTGATCCATTGGTTGCTGGTGGTGGTGGAATTGGAGCACTTCCATCATCGTTGGCGTTAGTTCCACTTTTAGAGTGACAAGTCTTCACCATCTGCCGGTTACTCCAGAGGGTTAGGAAAGGTGACAAAGGCTAGGGAAGAGACAAAGAAGAAGAACTAAGGGTATAGAGCAAAACAACACTCCTAAACGAAAGAACCAACTCAAAAGCTTTTCAGAAAAACTTAATAACTTTATACAAAACTCTATTAGATCGAGACTCTTTAATTTGGTGAATCGACTCAATACACAGAATGAGTCTTGGCAACTTAGTCTACATGGCTTGGCTAACATTGCAACTTCTACTTATGGTCTTCAATGAATCTTGCATGACGATACTCACTTGACAGCTTCATGTCTTGTGGTCTTAAACGCATGGCAAGAAACGTATTGACCATCTATAGAAATTTTCAAGGGAAAGAGGATCCATTTAACATTATAAAATAGTGAAAGGAGAATTAGGTAAGAAAGAATTGCTATGAATAAGCTAAAGATAGATCGATGACCAAGATAAGGAGATAACAATTTATTTTTCTTGTTATGTAAAATAAGTTTTGAAATTTCTCAACTAATGGTCATTCTAACTAGGTCACAACCTACAGTCGATATAGCTCTGATACCACTTCTGGCGGACCCGGGAGTAACACCCCCAAATCCTTTGTGTATTTCTAAACTAGTCCCATGATCAGTAGCTAGTTCACACAGTAAACAAATATGGTAGCATCCATAAATCGCACAACTTTATTAATAAATATCAGAGTTGATTACAAAAGAGACTTACAAGCCAACAATAAATAAACACAGCGGAAGACGAAGAAGAAGTAGTAGAGTCCAGCTGAACTACCATAGGCAATCGACTGGGGTAGCGGCCCAGTCGTCGCGATCCACACCGGTAGCGAAGTCCCTCTTCTCTGAAATTTATTTCCATTAAACAATGGTGAGTACAAACAACCGTGCTCCACAAGTTACACCCATAACAAAGTTAATGCATGCATGGATATTATCAAAGGAAGGCTTATAGGGTTATTTGTGCAAAAGCAATATTTGACATTTCAAATACAATACTAAGTTCAAAAGTAGTTATACTATATCAAAAATCAAATTTCATTTTAATCATCAATTCTTGAGTGTAGGATAAACCTCCATACACAAAATAGTGAAGGACTAACCCTCTTACATCAGGCTTTCTGCCCAAATTTTCCACATGGAATAAACATCCATGAAATTATTTTTGTCAAACCATTTTTAAAACAAAAATCATAGTCTAATCTGGAAAGGCTTTGCTCAGCATGTCCATGGCCGCGGACACGGCTATTCGAATAGATTGACACTCTGTAGAGGTTGTACAACTTTACCCACAAAAGATGATCATCTTTTAATGTCTGTCTGATACACTTCCGAAGGTGTGCAACTAAGTGATTATCACAAGGCCTTTACAATGCATCATCCCAAAGTAGTTATGCCCGCTAAGGTTTCGCTACCGTAGGCTTCACAGCAAATGATAACCCCCTGTTGCGCCATGTGAGTATTAACAATAAATCTTCACGACACCCACACAACCGGATAGCACAACCACAATGAAACATTGCAATTAGTTAGCATATTATAGAAAAATTCACAGAAATTCCCTAAGACATTCTGGACTTAAATAAAATATTTTCAACTTAAAGTTGGTGTTTAATTTCAAAAATAAATTATTTTGGCTTTAAACTAATTAGAGAAAATCTATTTTAAAATTTAGGAAATTCAAGAAAAGCAACAAAACTCTTTTAAATTTCTAAAAATCCAATAAAACAATAACTTTATTAATTTTATTTTTGGTAACAAAACTTTGGGATGTTACACGGGAATTTTGGAGGCATTGGCGTCGGGAATTCCGGACGAGGCGACAGATGTGCAGAGCAGCAGGATGGGCTATGGAATAAGGGGAAGGAGCCTGGGCTTCGGAGCATCTCCCAACAATAGTTGTGGGTTTTTTTTCTAGTTTTTTGTTTCTCCGAAGAGCCGTACCGGACCGCTTTCCACGTGGCAGGAGGGAAGGGGCCGTCTTGGCGAGGCGGAGGAGGAGGGCATGCGGTGGCGGTGCTGGGAGGCCATCGCCACGACAGTCGTCTTGACAGACATCTGGCATCTGGCTGCGGTAGGTAATTTGTCAGATGGTCACAGGCTCACAAATTCGTACAAACAGTACACCGTGTTGGGAGGCTTTACATAAAATTTCATAATTTTTGGAACTCATTTGCTATATTTTAAAATTCCTACAAATAGCGCCGAAACCCTAACCTAATTTTGGCCTAAACCCTAACTCGGGGCACGTGGTGAGCCGAGGGCGTTCATGCACGGTGGCTGTGCATGTTCATGCACGGCCGGGTGATGTGGCGGGCGGGGAGCGTTCCCGCATGGTGACCGTGTGGCAACGACGCCATATTTGCAAAAAAAAAAAAAAAAATCATCGGAGATGGTCATTGGTGTAAATATGAGATGAAAAGTTGCCAATACGGCCAAAAAATCCCATTGAGCTAAGGGGTACGGTATATCTCGACTATTATAAATGAAAGATTTGACGGTGATGATGAATTTATCATTATATATAAGATATTTGAAAGATTTTATGTGAATAATTAAATTATATGTGCTCGTGACCTATGATAAGATTATATGTAGCTTGTTGATTAGATGTAAATTATGTATTAAAATTTTATTTGTAGGATAATTATATTATTAATATTATTTTTCTAAGTTAATAACTTACGTCATATTTATTTAAAAATCGTTGAAACGCAATTGTTGGTGTATGTGTAACTAGCCCACGGAGCCTGTGATGGCAGCATCGTGCCTTCACGGAGTTGACAGTGGTTAGCTCCAAAAATACTGGGCTTGGAAAAGAAAGCCTACGCTTTAATTTAAGTAGGACCAGAAGGCTAATTTAGGTAGCTCCAAGTTTTTCTTGTTCGATGTCAGAGCGACACGAGAGCAGTAATTCTGAGACGAAAAAAGTCCGTTTCACACCCCTTAACTCTCGAAAGTCTAGATTTCAACATTCAACTTAAAAACCAGATGTTTGAAAACCACCTCCCCCCCCTAAGTATCAATACCGGACATCTTACCCCCCTGAGACCAAAATCACTCCGATTTTGCTGATGTGGCATCTACATAGACAAGTTTCTTTGACATGGCGTCCCCATCACGTGCAGACGTAAAGCTAAGTCAACAAATAATTTCTCTATTTTTTTCCTTTTCATTTCTTCTCCTCTTTCTTTTCCTTCTTCCACTTTTCTTTTCTTCTTCCTCCACCGAGCACATGCTTCTCCCCTCCTTCTCTCCAGCTGCCATGGCTACCTCTCCACCACACATGTTCACCACCTCCTCCACCACTCCTGCCCACCACATACACGCCCATCCGACGAGCAACAAAGCCCATGCATGCACAGATGTCAGCCGAGCTCCCACTTCGTCGAATTGCAGCAGTGCATCCACCACCGAATCAACTGCACTCCGCCCCCTCATGGACGTGCTCCTAGATGTTCCCGTTGGCCTTGGCGGTACGCGCTCGGTGTCATCAACCTCCATGGTCCGCATTCGTCATAGTCCTCGTCGGCCATAGCGGGGGCGTTCGTTGTTGCCATCCCCATCGGTCGCCGTGACGCGCGTTCGTCATCATTTTCGTCGGCCTTTGTTGCATCTCTCTGCTCAGAGCTTTTTCACCGTCCAGATCCAGACGGATCCGCGCATAGCCACCCAAATCCGCTAAGATCTGGTGGCCTACGCCATCCCGACTGTCGTCTTCGTCTTCTTGGGAGGCGCAAGCCGCAAGCATGCACTGTCTCTCCTCTACGAGGGGGTCGAGCCGGTGGCGCCGCGAAGTTGGCCCGAGGGGGTCCTAGGGGGTGCGAAGGGGGCCAGCGAGCCTTGGAAGCCAATAGAGTAGGGTGGAGCCAGCGGCATCGCTAAGGGGGGCCGATGTTGGTGATATGCATTAGAGGCAATCATAGAGATGATTGTATCGCGTCTATGTTTATGAGTTATATAATAAATCTTACTATGTTCCTTGAATGAATTATCATTTATAAAAATTAACAAGTATGTGACTTGTTGGTGAAGCTCTTTAACTTATATGATGCCATTCTAAATGTATCCCTGGTCTGTTATCACTAGTTGGAACATTAGTGATTTATCGACCAGCACATGTATTGATTGATGATCATGTTTCACTGGTCATGGATATGGGGATATTGAATCAATAATGTGAACATGTGTTAGAGAACATGGTGTTAGATTGACCCACCTTGAGACACTATTGGGATTGTTATGATTTTATGTGTCATCAATTGGTCTCAAGAAATAATGATGTATGATCCTTAGACCTGAGATCAGCATGGTTTCCTACATATGTAATAGTACACTTAGGGGTTGCCAAATGCTACTTCGTAACTGGGTAGTTCTAAAGGTAGTTTTCGTGTATGCTATGAAATATGCGGATGAATGTAACTGGTCAGATATGAGATTTGTCACTCCTAACATAACAGGAGAAATATCTCTGGGTCTGTCGATGTGGTCGGATAAAGAAAGTGTATGGCCATGCCACTAGCGGTCGAAGAGTCGACCACATGAAGTTATTTATCACTTGATCGAGAAAGTATTGAATAGTCCATAGATGACAAAATATCTCACCTAGAGTTCAATCTGATATCATGAGGCAAAGGGAGAATACACAAGCAGGTTGTTCAATTAGACCAGATACGGACTAGTCGTATGGAGATACGAGCTAATCATAGACTGGTCGAACACAATCACTGACTGGTCATAAATTGGCCGTAAGGAGTTACAAACTAGTTGTGACTAAATATGAACTGGTCGTATGGAAATACAAGCTGGTCGTAAGTGATAAGGACCTGGTCATAGATCATATTGCATTAAGATTCGTCCGATTTTATTTTTTATATATTCGGGAATTGTTAGGTCCTGCTAGGAACCGCTAACGACTCGTGGTCGAAAAAGAGTTTTCGAGTCACAACCGATTAAACATGAACCTACAGGGTCACACACTTAACGGGGTTGGAACAAACGATTTCAGATAGGATCCGTCATGAGCTCTTTGTAAGAGGATGCATGAGGCTGTTGGGATAGATGACGTGAGTTGCTCCCCTGAAACCCTAGTTGCCATCTTCTCGAAGACCCTGCCGTGTGCATTGGTGCTAGCACACTGGCGTACAGTGTTCCATCCCTGGATGTGTGGATACCATAGAGGCACTACTGCGGTTGCTGCTGTGCTGAATGAGGACGATCCACGACCTTCACAAGAAACGCGATAGGTTGCCAGAAGAGAGGATCGGTACCGAGGACGTTGGACAATCGACTACGACCACTTCATCGACGTGCTCGACATTGGATCAGGCTGCTCCAATCCTTCTTCCGCTGTACTGCACGTCTACTGGTAATGATCTATGATCTCTTGCTTGCATGGTTTCCTAATTTACGTGGTAGTTTTTCAATTACCAGCTAGTGTAGCCAACCCATATCCCTTCAGCCCGAGGCGACAGAGGCGTGGGACGCACGGGGTTGGGTTGGGGTAGCCCTTCTGCTACAGGCGGCCTGGCCGGGGGAGGCCGTGGCTATGAGGGACACCGAAGCGAGGGGTGGGACGGCCAGCGTGGCCACCCTTTGTCTTCCCCGTGCCTAGCCATCTGTCTGTTGCCGCTTGCATACTGGTGCATGTCTGACCATAACCTGACCACCCACGAACTCGCCGCGGTGCCCCCAATCCATTTTGTCCTCGCTGGTCGTCTCCATCGCCTTCCCCACTGGCATCGAACCCCTCCATGGCAGCCGTCCCGTGCTCCCCTATTTTGAAATGAAGGAGCTGTCATTCCCTTCGCTCTCTCTCTGCTTTCCCTAACCACTAAACTCACTTTCCCCACCGCCGTCCGCCATCGTTGTGCCGCCCACAGCCAACGACGCCAAGCCGCCTTTAACATCCCCGAGCTACACCTTGGCCTGCTAGTTTGGTAGGAGCATGACCGGAACCGCGTCGTTGCTCTACTTCAGTCGTATGCCACCGTCACTACCGAGCCATCCTCGAGCCTATAGGTGATATGCACTAGAGGCAATCATAGAGATGATTGTATCACGTTTATATTTATGAGTTATAGAATAAATGTTATTATATTCCTTTGATGAATTATCATTTATAAAGATTAACAAGTATGTGACATGTTGGTGAAGCTCTTTAACTTATATGATGTCATTCTAAATGTATCTCTGGTCGAATGCCACTGGTCAGAACACTAGTGACTTATCGACTAGCACATGTATTGATTGATGACCATGTTTCACCGGTCATGGATATGGGGATATCGAATCAATAATGTGAACACATGTTAGAGAACATGTTGTTGGATTGACCCACCTTGAGACACTATTGATATTGCTATGATTTTATGTATCATCTGTTAGTCTCAAGCAAAGATGATGTATAAACCTTAGACCTAATATCAGTATGGTTTTCTACATGTGTAGTACACTTAGAGGTTGCTAAACGCTACTTCGTAACTGAGAAGTTATAAAGGTAGCTTTCGGGTATGCTATGAAACATGCGGAGGGATATGACTGGTCGGATATAATATTTGCCCCTCCTAACATAACAAAAAATATATCTCTGGGCCCCTCGATGTGGTCGGATAAAGAAAGTGCATGGCCATGCCACTAGTGGTCGAAAAGTCGACCACATGAAGTTGTCCGTCACTTGATCGAGAAATTATTAAACAGTCCATGGATGACAAAATATCTCACCTAGAGTCGAACCAGATATCATGAGGCAAGGGGAGAATACGCAAGCAGATCGTTCAGTACGACCAGATATGAACTGGTTGTATGGTGATACGGACTGGTTGTAAACTGGTCGCAGATCATATTGCATAAGTTTCGTCCGATATAATATTTTTGTGTGTTCGGAAATCATTATGTCCTGCTAGGAACCGCTAATGACTTGTGGTCAGAAAGGACTTTCCGAGTCACAACCGATTAGCATAAACCTATAGGGTCACACACTTAACAGGTTGGAACAAATGAGTTCGGATAGGATCCGTTATGGACTCTTTATAAGGGGATGTATGGGGCTGTTGGGATGTAAGAGAGTTGCTGCACCGAAACCCTAACCGCCATCTTCCTGAAGGCCTTACTGTGCGCGTTGGTGCTAGCACACCGGCGTACAACGTTCCACATCTAGACATGTGGATACCGTAGAAGCACTGTTGCGGTTGCTGCTGCTCTGATTGAGGACGATCCATGGCCTACGCAAGGAACGTGATAGATTGTTGGAGGAGATGGTTGATTCCGAGGACGTTGGACGATCAACTACAACCACTACATCGATGCGCTAGACGTTAGATCAAGTTGTTCCTTGTTCCGCTGCACTGCGCATCTAGTGGTAATGATCTATAATCTCTAGCTTGCATGGCTTCCTCGTTTACGTGATATAATTTTTGAAATTGCTAGCTAGTGTAGCCTACCTGTATCCCTTCAGAGCCTCCACCGTCTACGTGAATACCCAAAATGGGTTTCCTGCGCCTCACTGAAGCTCACCACACCAACCGGCGCCATCATTCGCCACCATCGTCGCTGCAATCGCCGCTGCTACCCTTCCCTTCGGCTGGGTGCCATGGGAGCTGGCTCCCAACTCGCTAGGCCAAGCATCCCATGGGTCGCCTTGGTGGACCGGCAAAGCCAAGCCCAGCCGGCCTTCCAGCCCAATCTAAGTAACTAGGTAGCCAAAACTCATTATTGTTCGTATAACCCAGCCCGTTATGAATAGTGGTGACCTAATACTATTCACCAGACCCATCACTATTTCCACCCGAACCCAGTAATGAATAGTACTAAAAACTGGTACTATTCACCCGACCCGATGCTATTCATTTCAGACCCATTTAAACATAATATATCCATTTCGACCGTTTTGAGCCCGTGAAACCCATTTTCAGCTCCGTTTGACCTAACCCAGCACCCAATACACCCCAACCACTCACACCACCTCTCTTTTTGATTCTTTTTTAATTTATTTAATTCATTTTGTTCCTAGATCGCTCCTTATTGAGCCTGGACTTATTTATTTGATTTTCTTTCACGTTAGAACTTGAATTTGTTGAACAAGCTACAGACAGAGTTGATCAAGACACAGGAGAAGTAAGTCCAATCAAGGACTGCAAACAAGGAGGCGAGTTGCATTCTTTGATCATGTTGAGCCCAAATTTTAATAATTTATATTATTACTTTCATTATCATATTTATGCCAATTATTTATTTACTGAAATACTAGTTTGGAATGCCATGATGAATAGTTAGTACCTACACACACATATATTCTTTTGTAGGTCATATTCACCTTGACAAGTAAAATATAATATAATACTATTTAATGGTTCAGCATTTGTCACACAATGTTTCACAAATATTGATAAAGATGATTGGTGAGGGTTGTGGTTAAGAAGGTGGACAGTCACGAGTTGGTTGAGAGTCCATCTCTTCACCCAATACTCAGAAAAAGTAGGTGAAAGTGATACCAAGAAGGTGGACAACCACGATTTGGTGGAGAGTCCATCTCCTCACTTGAGATAGGTAAGGACTAGAACCTTATGCCAAATAACAGACACAAAACTCGTCCAACCACGGGTTTGGTATATCCAACTTGCTTTAGTATACCGCTCTTCCAATTGAATATCTACATGATGTCACTTGCTCTTGTTGGATAGAGTAGCCGTGGAATAGGGGTGGGACAGGAGTGGGCCCGAAGGGACACTCGCTGATCTACACAATGGTAGGACTAGTCATCCTTGGACCGCGAACTCCACTTTTGGCTGGTGGTTTCCCTATGGCTGTATTAACTAAGAACTTACCGAGTAGAGGCTAGAAAGGATGAGCAGTGAAAATACTTTGCTATCTCAACTTAGTTGCACGCTATCATGTTGCGTGTATATTGCATGGCATTATGAGTTTGAGGTACCTTGTGGGTAAAGATGGGCAACTATGCAGAGTATAATCAATGATATTCGAATACGACGTGCTTTCGGTTAATGAAACTGTGTTCGTGGATGATTCTAGTGAATGAGGCATAAGTGGAGATTTTGACATGTTAAATTGATAATTACAGATGTTGAGAAAACCTCTGATGTTATATTAGTATGATTTTATTTTTTAAACACAAATTGGTTAAACTCAAATGATACATCCACATATACCTGATATGGTAAACCATCAACAATCAATTGAACTCCTAGTATGTAGTTAAATAGTTTTTCCATATAGCTTGTTGAGTACATTGTGTACTCAATCTTGCTTAATTTTCATCGGAAAGTGTATCAAAGGAATGGACACTTTGGAGAATGTGTTGGGGTTGCGACTGCACTCAAGCTTTCCTGTGGAAGCTTTTTGATTCTTCTGAACGTAAGTTAAAGTTTTGGACTTGAAATGCCCATTCAGCTATTGCAAAATGAGCTTATTTTATTTTTTAATCTATTTTTAAAAAATATTTTAAAGATAACATCTCCTTAACTTTATTTCCAATTCTGACCCCTTTGGTCACGCTATGACCCGAGGAGTGACTAAACTGTGTTGTCACGCCACCAACCGCGGTGTGGCCAAACCTGCCATAATAGCCCTCCGAGCCAACATGTGTCAATTTTGGGGCTAAGTCCTGTCACGCTAAGAAGAGTGGCGTGATAGCACTTGTTTACCACGCCGATATCCGTAGCGTAACAACGTGTTTTTACCACATCGCGCGTTATGGCGTGGCCAATGGAGTTAGAATTGAAAATAAAGTTAGGGAGATGTTATCTTTAAAATATTTTAAAAAATGGATTAAATAAAAAAAATCATTGCAAAATAGCCATTAGGCCACAATTTAATCAAATTAATGTTTTTTAAATATTCATGAATAGGTTTGATGTTATTTTGGGCTGCAACCGAAATCCTCAACGATTGCGCAAACCGGGATACCCTGTATAAAAAATGGGTTGCGCTTACCGGGATACCCTGTATGAAAAATGGGTCGTTTCGTTGAGCAGATTCGTATTCAAGGCTAGTTACAGCATTTTGCGGAAGACGAAACTCGGCCGGAACTTGACCGACAACCTGCTTCTTTTCCTTTTTCTTTTTGTGGGCAACCAAGAACCTGCTTCGCTTTCACCAACTAACACATTCTGCTGAAACATCTGCAGAAGAGATTGCAATGGTTTGCTGTAATTTCGATATACTGTTGTATAAAAGGACTCATTCAATGTTTGCTTGCCTGCTGTAGAGCCAAAGATTATAGCAGCCACTATGCGTATGACAACATATCAACCTAATACATGGAACAAAGAAATGGAGTATTTTCTGTCATCTGCAAGACTGCAACTCTTCCTAACCATCTACAATTCTGAGAATTAGCAAATAGAACCTAGTGCCTTGTACTCATCTTGCTAACTATCTCATCTTTTGCCAACCGTATCAAAAACATAAGGGCAAGTGATATGGAAAAATCAGCATGAAAAAAACGCTGTTCCAACCCCTAGTTGAAATATACCCTGTAAGCAAGGGCCCAAAAGCTGCCCCAACAGAACCAGTACCGTCAATTATCACAGAAACTGTAGCGAGTGCTCGTGAGTTTCCCTTGGCCGCGTCTTCGGTACCAAGATCAGTTGCAACAGCTGTGGTGATGAGGGAGTATGGGCCATTCACAAAGTAGCCAGCCAGGAACATGAGCCCAATGTTATGGTGCATGGATATGCTTCCAAATGTCCGGTAAACAATTAGTACAGGGATTGAAAGCAAAAGGTAGAGTAAATTAAGTACTCCCTGATGCTTCGTCTAAAATTAAAACGATACTCTGAAAATAAATTTACAGAAATAATGCTCCCGAGTTACAAGAAGCAACTAAATCCTCCCAACAGAAGACCTCAATCATATCTTCTTCACCTCACCATGGAAGGGCAGGTAGTTTACACTTTTTATGCTAGATTGCTTAGCTGTGTCAACTTCTACGGTTCTACCCTATCTCTATCTGGAAAACTAGGTATGTAAATAGTGCATGCAAATTGGTAGTATTCATTTCAATCGACAACAAAAACGGGTATTCAACATGCAAAGTTTTAGCATTTTGTCATAAACTTGTGATCAAGCTAACACTGCAGCTTATTATAAATAGGGGAAAATGCTGAGGCTATTCTCTAGAAGAAACACTGAAGGTGCATCAATTCCAAGCATCACATTGTACAAAACCAAGGTTTCCTAGAACTATATTTTTTGATTGTGCTGGTGTTCTCCAGCAATTCAATTCATTTCAACCATACCAAGAAAGCAACCAGCTGTCAGGCCATTGCCATGAACAAAATTCCAAGGAAGTATCTGTAATTTAACAATTCAGTAAGGCCATGTATAATGTTGCAGGTGCCAGCTTTATCACCTCACTGCCACATCACACTGATGATAGATTTGTCCTTCTCCTACGGTGTTTAGTATCTCCTTCTCTCTCCAAGACATGACCCACATCTAAATAAAATATCATTTTTTTTCTCCCAACTCCCACCACACACTCTCTCCCTCTCTCATCTCACTTACAAGTGGGCTCGTAATAATTTTTTTTTAGTTAGCACCTGGTGCAGCTACATGCACCGGTGCCAGGAATCTTTTTACTGGCACCCCTCACCTTCCCTTGCCCCTCACCTTCCCTTGCTACAATGGGCTAGCACCGATGCTAGAGAGGAAAAGCTAGCTACCACCGGCACATTGTACATGGCCTAAGAGCTCAATATAAGAACTTACAATACGAGCAAGTTAAAACTAACCTGAGTTGCCATCAAATTTCCACCACTTTATGAAAACCATCAAGTAACAAGCTAGTATTATATTGTTGTAACGCAACATGAGGCAACAGAATGTTTAAGCAAATAGCCAGTGGAAAGGGCCTCCTCTAGCGTGGGCCACGTCACCGGAAAGACGTCCACTGCCCGATCGCATCATGTTGGCTCCAGGCCGTCCGATCGGATCTAGCGCCCTATCCTAGCTGAGCGCTGCGTGTTCCCACCTGTCGCTCGCCCATTCGTTCCCCCATCATCCATTTGGTGGCAGCGCCATCTTCTTTGCATCCTCTCTCTCATGTGCCTCCGCTCGCGCCGCGGCTCGCCTCCTGCCTGCCTCGCCGCCTCATCTTTCCCACGCGCCTCTGGCCGCCTCGCCGTGGCTCGCCTCCTGTCTCTCATGCGCCTCTAGCACCCTCACTTTGCTTTGTCTCGCTTCCAGTCGCACCGCTACATCCTCTTCGCATGCTTTCTCTTGTGCACCCCCCGGCGGCCTTATGCCGCGACACCTCGCCTCAGGGCTCCTCTATGCCTCCTTCTCTCTAGCGTCTCCTTCTCCCGTCGCAACCGTTGCTATTGTAACATCCCAATTTTCAGGAGTTTTTGAAAATTTTTAAAATAAAAAATAACCATTTGGTTTTGTTTATGTTCTAAAGCTTAACTTGAGATTTTGGAATTAAAAGTGATTTAAATGGCTAAATCAAACTTCAACTAATCCAAGAGTTTGATTTGTTTTGAGTCTGTTGGAGTTCTCTGGCGTTGAATTTCCCCTTCCTCTATTCGCTCCTACCTCCCTTCCGTTTGGACCTTCCCCTCTGTCCAAACCTCCTGGGTGGTCCTGGGGGACCTCTTGGGTGGTCCTGCACGACCACCCTTGGGTCCTGCATGACCACCCCCTGGGTCACAACCTCCCTTTTGGTTGGACCACCCTACCGAGCTTTGACCAGCCCCACTGTCAGTCCTGCTCACCTTCTTCTTCCTCTCGTCGCGTCACTGCTGACACAAAGGTCTGTGCATACTAAATGTTGTTGTGTCGCATTAAATGATGTCGCTTCTGTAGTACCCACTCCCCTCTTGTCTCCTCCCAGACCTGTTCCCATCACCTCCTTCACCTACCCTTGGACTCGTGTGCTTCAGGGTCTCTCAGCTGCTCTTCCCGTCCTCCCTAGCTATAAAAGCCTAAGCAGCCCTCTTTCATCACCTTTTCCTCACCCAGCTCTCAACTCTCTCTTGCTCTCACCCAGTTTCACCGTGCTTGAAGCTTCACCAGTATCCACTGAAGACGCGCCGTCTTCATCAACCTTGTCGCCAAGGAGTTCGCTGGAGCCCTACGCTGTCGCAACCTCACTGTCGAAGAGTTCGCCAGAGCGCCCGCGCTGTTCACCATCCTTCTCCTGTCATCTCCGATCTCTCTCTCTCTCTCTCTCTCTCTCTCTCTCTCTCTCTCTCCGGGTGAGTTTCTCCGAGCCCTGTCCTCCTTTTTGCTCTCTCACAACCACGTTGCGTAGTTGTGTCCCTTTTACGACCACGTGAGTAGTCGTATCCTTCGTAGGACCTCCTCAAGACCTCCCTCGACCTCGTTGGACCTCCTCCTGAGAGCCCGTTTCTAATTCTGTGCCTTTCTTTTGGTTCTTAGTTTGGTAGTTTTTGGTTTTGTTATATTTATTTGGCTCTTTTCGTACGTGTAGATTCCGGCTTCTCTGAAGAGTTCTTGGACCCAGCAACCTCTACCGAAGAACCTCAGCTCTTCAACGAAGGCAAATCGTAGACCTTTGATCATATCGAACCCAGTTTGCAAAATTATGTTGTTTTATACCAACATGCATGGCTATCTGTATAAAAATGGTTTGGAGAAATAGCTAAATACCTACTTGACAGAATGACTCCTTGAATATTTGTGTTTGACATGTTGACATGTACCCTTGGACACCATAGGTCGGGTAATCTTAGTTGGACCTCTTTGAGATACCAACATGGGTGCGCATATTGCTTAGACCTGCTTTAGTTATGTGATGTCTCTCGATCACATGATTCAATGATAATGAATCTGACTTAATGATATATGGAATTGTGGTGTGACACCACTGATGTGCAACTGTGGTGCGAGATCACCGTTGTGTATTTGTGGTGCGATGCTGCTGTTAATAAAATTTGCTGTGCCATGACTAGGGTGGTCATTGGCCAGACTGAACCCAAAAATGATTTTTGCTTGGGCGAGTGGTCGGTGGCAAAGGCAGGATGTGCGAGGCAAGGTGCGGGAGGCACTAGGGTGCAGGAGGCACTTAGGTGCGCGAGGCACATTAGAATGAGGTAGTCTCGCCTGAGCAACCACTAAGGACTTAACCTTGCAAGCCATTGATCCGAGTCATACCGTGCAACCACAAGTTTAGGATGGGGTGGACCTGGCCAACTAATTAGCAATGCTTTGAGTCGGTTCTATTTAGGTTGGAAATGGTGCAAGAGGGGGCTGGGAAGGCGAATCCTTAGCGAGCAGAACCGAGTCAAAACAGAGCTTTGTAAAGGCCTTGGCATGTGCTCTAGATTGCTTACCTAAGGTAGCGAGCAGGGGCATCGACGGATGCACAACCAACTAGAGAAGTCATGTCTTGTGGGTAAAGCTGTACAACCTCTGTAGAGTGAAAATCTATTCGAATAGCCGTGTCCCCAGTTATGGACATGCCTGGTGATTTTACGCAAGGGGTAGACTTTCTCAAAAGGTGGTCGTGGTTGGTTCCGAGTGGTCTGGGACGTGAACAGGGTGTTCACGAGTTGTTTTCAAAGAACCTTGATTACTTATGCATTAATATTTCAGCTTGTGCATTGCAATCTACTTAATGTATTTCCATTCAACATTGCTTTCTGTGAAGTATCCTTGTTGAGCTTGACATAAATATTATTTGCATACTTGCTCCTTACGGCTTGCTGAGTACATTCAAAGTACTCATGGCTTGTGCCCTCTGGTTAATCAGCAGCTAAAGAGGTCCCAGGGTGCTCCGACCTTTTTGTAGAGGAGATCTTTGAAGACCACGCGTGCTAAGGGACGTCCTCCACTCGATTGCCTGTGGGCATGTCGAATGGCTTCCACGTGGTGTTTTGTTTTCTACTGCGAGCTCTCTTTTGTTGTAGCCCTGTGCGGCAGACCTCTGTAAAAACCTTGACCATAAGATCTTTTGCTGCTATTAATGTTAATTTGCTTGCTTCATCTATAGTTTGTTGTATGGCTGTGATCACATCGTTGTTGAAACTATGCGGACTAACTACTGATCTTGGGACTGGTCCAAAATACACAGTGGGTCCCGGGAGTGGCTTACCCGGGGCATGACAGCCATCCTCTGCCACCACCGGCATCCCTTGGTCTCCCTCCCTAGCCACCGCCTCAGCCCCTCCCCTCCCTTCTGTCCCCTCGCCTTGCACCCACTTAGGCCACTGTCGCCGGTACCACCAGCCGCCTTGCGTCGCGCCGCTTGGCCTCTGGCCTCCTCTCTCCCATGCACCTCTGGCCCCCTCAGTCCCCCTCAGTCTGCCTCCCACGCACGTCTGGCCCCCTCGATCCGCCTCTTTCTCTGTGTTGCAGGCCATTGATCCAGCTTGGCTACTTTGAAGTTCCTTTCCAACCTCATCTCACCAGACAACCACTAGACCAAATATGAGCAGGAAGAATTTCAAGCCTCAGTCCGCCTCTTTCTCTGTGACGTGAGTGCACCAACCAGCAATTTGCCCCGCTCCTCCCCTTCCTCCTTTCCCCTCCTCCTCCCACGACCTTGCTCCCTTCTAAAATTAGATTGGTACTATGAGGTGAGCGCACCAACCAGCTTGACGATAAAATTGTTGGTGATATGCCCTAGAGGCAATCATAGATATGATTGTATTACGTATATGTTTATGAGTTATAGAATAAATGTTATTATGTTCCTTGAATGATTCATCGGTTATAAAGATTAACAAGTATGTGACTTGTTGGTGAAGCTCTTTAACTTATATGATGACGTTCTAAATATATCCCTGGTCGGATGTCACTAATCGGAACACTAGTGACTTATCTACCAGCACATGTATTGATTGATGACCATGTTTCAGCGGTCATGAATATAGGGATATCGAATCAATAATGTGAACACGTGTTAGAGAACATGGTGTTCGATTGACCCACCTTGAGGCACTATTGAGATTGTTATGATTTTATATATCATTAGTTGGTCTCAAGCAATGATGATGTATAATCCTTAGACCTGAGATCAGCATAGTTTCCTACATGTGTAATAGTGCACTTAGGGGTTGTCAAACGCTACTTCGTAACTGGATAGTTATAAAGGTAGCTTTCGGGTATGCTATGAAACATACAGAGGAATGTGACTGATCAGATATAGGATTTGCCACTCCTAATATAACAGGAGAGATATCTCTAGGCCCCTCGATGTAGTCGGATAAAAAAAGTACATGGCCATGCCACTAGTGGTCGAAGAGTCGACCACATGAAGTTATCTGATACTTGATCGAGAAAGTACTAAATTGTCCAATGGATGACAAATTATCTCACCTGGAGTTCAACCAGATATCGTGAGGCAAAGGGAGAATACACAAGCAGGTCTTTCAGTTCGACCAGATACAGACTAATCGTATGGAGATACGAGTTGGTCGTAGACTGGTCAAACATAATCACTAACTGGTCATAAACTGGTCGTAAGGAGTTATGAACTGGTCATACCAATATATAAACTAGTCGTATAGATATACGAGCTGGTTGTAAGTGATAAGGATCTACTCATAGATTATATTGTATTAAGGTTTGTCCGATATAATTTATGTGTATTCGGGAATCATTATGTCCTGCTAGGAACCGCTAACGACTCGTGGGCGAAAAAGGGTTTTCGAGTCACAACCGATTACATATGAACCTACAGGGTCACACACTTAATGGGTTGGAACAAAAGAGTTCGGATAAAATCTGTCATGGGCTCTATATAAGGGGATGCATGAGGCTATTGGGATAAGAGAGATAGACAACGTAAGTTGCTCCACCGAAATCCTAGTCGCCATCTTCTCAAGAGCCCTACCGTGCAAGTTAGTGCTAGCACACCGGTGTATGGTGTTCCATCCTTGGATGTGTGGATACCGTAGAGGTGCTGTTGCGGTTGCTATTGCGCTCAAGGACGATCCACGACTTCAACAAGGAACGTGATTGATTGCTAGAGGAGACGATCGACACTGAGGGCATTGGACGATCTACTACGACCACTTCATCGATGCACTTTATGTTGGATCAGGCTGCTCTAACTCTTCTTCCGCTGCACTGTGTATCTAGTGGTAACGATCTATGATTTCTTACTTGCATAGCTTCCTGGTTTACATGGTAGAATTTTTGAATTGCTAGCTAGCGTAGCCTACCCTTATCCCTTCAAAAACTATCCGCAGAATTCATCAAGAACAATCAGTTGTTTCTATTTTAGTTAGAACATATGATGGTGAGTCCATGCCTCTGTCCTTATTGGTATTGGCTAATTCTTAAGTTGCAACCACAGTTACTGTGCATACTACTACCTACTGACATTCATGCTTCTACTCATTCTGTATGTAATTGTAGGTGAGAAAAGTCTTAGTGGAAGCTCATCCTGTCGGTGCTGCATAAGTAAGGATATACCTGACATCAACATGTTCCAGGCTAGGTATGCTGCTTTCCTCTATGTTATATCCTTCCCTGTTCTCTCCTTCCTTCTCCTTATCTCCTTATTATGTGTTTCCTCATCCAGACTTCATGGTGGTGTACGCAGCTTACAAGATCGATTTGAGCTAATCAAAGATATTGCCTCTTCTAGCCTAAGTGCTCAAACAACAACAGTTCATCCACAGCTTGAAGAGAAGGTTGTGAAAGTGCTAATTGATATCATTCCCTTTGAGCACAGGGTGATATTCATTCTCTAACACACGCTCCTACCTTATCAGTGTGTTTCTTGTTAGCAAGCTAATTCACATTCTTCATTGTTCTAGGCGACTTATTTTCTCTGTGTTGTCATTATCACTAAACTAAGCCTATCCCAATGCTAGTTTTCTTCATGCACATTTTGTCAGAAGTTAGCAAGACTAGATGGACAGATACAAAGCCAAAGTAAGCTTTGTTGTGTACTGGTTTTCCTAAACTTTTTTCATCATCTTTGAACCAGCTTCTTATTTTCCGCCTCTTTTCCCCTTACGGCATAGATGGAACTTTAGAGGCCGACTTTGTTCTATTTGGGAAAGCTGAGGGCAGATCGCTGCTACACCGCTCATTAACCTAGTATGGTTATGCATCGGAGTGGCAGTCGGATAGCCTATAGTAGTAAACTAATATGGAACTGTTGCATATAGCTTAACCTTCCCTTTCATTTCACACAAACTGTGCCCAAGGCTCATATCTACTTACCAGTGCACGGAAGGGTCTGTTTGATGATGAAACTACTATGAAAGATATTAGATTTGTACGTAGGATAGGTACCATTGGATCACCAACTACTGAACTTGACACTTCTAGATTTGTGAACCTACAGTCGTTACCTAATTTCAGATGTGCAGATAGATTACCTACCTACTATATTGATATTTATTTTCTTTTATTTGCGCATTAGCCTGCTGAACAGTCACTACCGAGTTGTTTAGATTTATGGAATAAGTACAGCGATTGGCTATGAACATAGAGCTATCCAAAAGGAAAACACTTAACAGAAAATCAGTATACATGTATGGACATAAGTACTATTGTAGTTTGTGACTGGACAAATTTGATCTGTGCTAAAAAGAATACCTGTCAAGTTGGATGATGTGCAGACCTAACACGTCTACTCAATCATATATTCGTGTATTCGCAGGAGTGGAAGAGGAACATCTCTATTCATTGGTTCTCAGAAGCTCACTTTCAACAGTCCAGGACAAAGAGGAACTATTAGGTGTGTTTCTCTTCAGATGCCTTTAGGACGAGCTATTAGCCTATTACAACTGTCAAAATGATGTGCTCGCTTACCATTTAAAATTCCGTGATTGTAATTCAAGCTGACGTCTTTAGGCCGTGGTTTTTACTCTGCTGGTTGTGTAGGCTGCTACAATTTTTCTTTCTATTTGCAGTACTTCGATTGAGCCAATTATAGCAGCATTTGGTATTCCATCTTTGTCCACGTTCAGTTTTTTTTTTAAGAAATAGTGCTTTCATGGTTGATTTTAGTTGTATAATTAAGCATTGCCGAAGGGTAAGGTTGCAGTTAGCACCTATAGGTTTTGTAAAGATCCTCTGCTATGGTTTTTGGTGAGTTACCTAATTTTTTTGCGATTGGTTTCTAATTCACACATGCGCCTTCTATTGTGACAGATTTTATTATTTGCGATGGTCAAAAGGCTCCAATGGAATTATTGCCCCTATTTATATTGTTATGCCTCTATAATTTCAAATGTAAATCCCTTCTACAGAACATTAGAAGCCATGGATCATTGATTTTTCTATATAAAAAAAAAGAGTGATTGCCATAATTACATTTCCATGCCATATATTGTTTAAAGTGAAATTGCACATGGGTTTTAATTTACTAGGAGATGTGCGCAAAGATGTTAACGTTTGTACATATAGTATCGCTAATAGGATTTAAGTTGATAGTGCCCATTGAGAGAGTCAATTCATTTCCTTCTGAGCACATATTTTTCTATTGGAGCCCAAAGGTCTGCTCAAATAGAAGGTGGAACTTCTTTCCGAGTCTAGGTACTGCAATAGTGTTGTTTTTCGCTGCTTTCTGTTTAGAAACCACTGAAAACACATAATTAGATCATACTCTGGATATGATTATTTGTTGTTGAAAAAAAGGAATATCCTTATTTGGTTCAATTTGTGGCTATAATTTCCTCTGTTTGGTTGATGTAAATACAGTTCTTATTTCTCCCTTGCAAGTGCTAATACTCAAGGAGGTAGGTGACAGCAACCGCGTCTACCAAAATATAGCACATGGCACACCATCGAAGAGTTCACCCAATTGCTCCGGGACGGTAGCAGCGCCCCGACCTTGCCTCGCACAAAGTCTGTCCGATTCACAGCATGTGTCCACGACGAAGTTGTACTCTTGCAGGCCAGAGACATCACAACCAAACACATTTTTCCGGTTCGTCCAGAACTCAAACTTAACAGGTACTAAAACTGACATGTTAGCCGCTCCATTCTTTTTTGCAGACGCCAGTGAAGAGTGAGCAAGGCATGATGATGTTCTTTGTGTGCTGCAACCCAAGATGCGATCACCAATAGAGGGAGCGACATGGAACGCTGTTGGATGATGCTACAGGCAAGAATTTCTTTCATTTCAAGTTGATACATGCATCTTCGAACTGATTTTTTGTTCAAAGGTTATGCTCAAGCCTTGGGGTGACATAAATAGGAAGGACCATTGTTTAGTATAAATTTTCTCCTATGTGTTTGCAGTGGTTTTTTACTTTCTGTTTTCGTAGACCTAGAGGTTAATATACCTAATATGCTACTACCAAGTGTCTTAGATTGTGAAAGAACGGGTGGTTTTCGCAACTTCCTATCCAGCTTTCTCTACAGTTTTAGTAATTGCTATACACATAAAGCTCTTCAATGTGCTTATGTTAGCTGACATGCTCACGTTAGTTACATATATAAAGGTGCGGTGTTGCATCTTGGGAACCACGATGTGGAAGTAATATTTTTTTTTAAAAAGTTAGATCATTGTTCAAATGTCTAGGTAGCAACACCGGAGAAGAACGAAGAAAATGCAAGCCAAGTGAATTAGATGTCGACTTTATGTGCACCATTTATGCACCAGGTGTCTTAGATGTCGCGGTGAAGGTTTATGTGGATTTCAATGAGTGTTCGTTGAACCGCATTTTCTTACCTAGAAAAGTTTACATCTAAATGTTCTCTTATGAAGTCCACGGAAGTTAGCCACATCAAATGTTTAGCTAAGAACAAACTTCTACTATGAAAATAGAAATGTACATTGAACCATGGTTCTTAGATGAATGTATATGCTATGTTTCTTAGCTATGGTATTTTGCTTCTTATTATTTCTGACCTTCAAATATTTCACGCCCCACTTACCCCATCCTGCCGGCCGCGCCAATTGACGCGGGTTCCTTCTAGTAAGCAACAAGCTTGGAAAAGAAGAGGCAAAATGCATAAGGCGCGACACCAGGCAATCTCCATGCCTCCATGAACCCAACGGCCCTCGGCAATTGAGACCCCATCTCCACCTCCAACTCGTCCTCATCCCCTTCAACCTCTTTCTTCTCCGCGACAAGAAGCTCCACCTCCTCCCCACCATCCCCATTCATCTCAACCTCCATTGCATCCAGCTCCAACCCGGCATCACTCGGGTGAGCGACCAAGAACACTAGCACCACGACTCCGAGCGCGGCAATGACAAATGCGGGTACCAAGAACGACCACCCCCACCCGAACTCGAGCACGGCTGCAGCGAGGACCGAGCCAGCGATGTTGCCGACGGAGGTGTGCGAGTTCCACACCCCCATGATGGTCCCGCGGCGGGAGGCTTGGCCGAACCAGTTGCCCACGACGGCGACGACGCAGGGCCATCCGGCGGGCTGGACCACGCCGCTGGCAACCTGGGCGGCGAGGAAGAACGGGAGGCTGTCGACGTCCAAGAAGTACGCGGCGCCGAGGGCAGCGGACGCGGCCCCGGAGGCGAGCATGGCTGCGGCCCCGGAGGCGGCGGAGGTCGGCGCGGTCGGCGAGGTGGCCCGCGACGAACATGGAGGCGGCGTAGGCGGAGAGGAAGGCGACGTCGAGCTCACCAAGGCGGTGCGGCCCGCGGGCCCGAAGAAGGGCGCCCAGTCCGCGGAGAGGACGGCCTTGAGCCCTTGACGATGCTGGGCGGCTTGCGGGAGGCATGGAACGCGGCGTACGCGACGAAGGTGAGCGCCAGCACCGCGTACTGGCGCTACCGGAGCCCCGCGCTGCGGCGGCGGCATGGCTGCCGTGAGGGCTCGCGTGAGAATCTGGCGGCGCCGCGGTTTCCATTGGAGGGGCCGATTAAAGCTAAGGAGGAGTGGATTTAGCGCAATGTCATGCGCGGTTTGTAGTCGTTAAATCAAAAAACTAAGGATAAGATATTGCAAGGCACTATACTGTAGCGAAAACACTATATCAGTTGCCCTCAGCCGCTCTTCCTAAATCGGACAGTTCAGATCGTCGCAATGTCATGACAGTGTTGCTCTCTACCGTTTCCTTTGCAATGTCAGAGGATCTGAATCCGGTTCAAGGGCATGGGAGTGAAGGGGAACCGGGGAGGTGAGATCTGGAAGGTGGCCAGACAGATCGTGCCACCGGGCCGGCCCGAAGCACGGCACGGCATGGCTCGTACTGTTCATGAGCTAGGCCGGTACAACACAAATACCCAGGTTGTGCTTGGTTCCACACTCCGACATGACGGGTCGGCCCGACACGAGGGGTCGGCCCGACACGACGGAGGAGAGGACGCTGGCCCAAACGCAGTGCGGCGGCAGCCGGACGTGGGGAGGCCGGGAAGGGGGAGCGACGGAGAGAGGAGGCCACCCGGCAAGTGCAAAGGCGGGCGTGAGGAGGTGGGCATTCTGTGGCCGTGATGAGAGCCCAAGCGGGGAGACCACTGGCTCGGCCTCTGGTTAGCAATCCGGCCGGCACTCGGGGTAGGCTTTGGTTTTAATCGTGTTGGGCAATGTAGCGGGTTGGCCCAGCATAGCCCGAGGTGCCAGCGTGTCGTACCTGGGTTGGCACATAGACCGACACAGTCTGGCCACCACTAAAGGTAATTGACTCTCTCTTTCTCTGAAAATGGGAAATTTCTTTCTTTTAAAATAAAAAAGAAAGCAGTAAAAATATTTTTTCCTTGGTTATTGGTTTATCTTGATAGAGTAATTACTGTACAAGAACCCAAAAAAATACTATACTGTGCATAGTGCAAGAACAAAAACAAATACTGTACTGTACAAGGTGTGACTTATGAGGCTGCGTTTGATTTGGCCTTTTAACAATCTAATTGGACTTAACAGAAACATTTGAGCAATAGGTGCAGTGATTAAGCATAATCAAGTAACCAACAGACAACAATCACTAGGACACTAGGACAAGCTAAGTAAATAGAGCAACTATATTACTTTTTGAAGGGTAAACATTTATATTACTCATCAAACTTGATTTATGCATTTCAGCTGTTCTTCGAATGGAAAGCCAAGTAAATACATGATTTGTTTGTCTTGCCTAGAGGACAATCTATGCCTGACTTTTCTGAAGCAGAAAAAACCAGAATGAAGTCAGGAATCACGATCACAACAAGAAGAGCTCAACACACCTCTCACTCATTAACATTGCAATTTTCATCTAAAGTATACTACTAATCATAGACTCGTAGTGCATGTGTTTCAGTAACCAAAGGGATCATGTTGCTTTGCACTAACATGGCTTTCGGCAAAGCCAAAATGCGCGCTCGGAGATTCAAGCAGAAACGGATGGAGTCGGTGGCCTTGGATGAACTTATCCATCCCACTGTCATCCACCCACTTATCCATGCTTGACCAGAGATCAGACGAGCAAAATTCGCAAGCCAGATATCAGATTGTAACAAGGTCAATCAGCTGCATAAGATTCCCAGTTGGGTATGTTGGCTGTTGCTTCATTAACCATTTTCACAAGTGTCACCTGGGCAACACAAAATCCATTATATAGGTAAATGACTATTCCAACCAAAAAAGGTACAAGATATAGCAAAACAAGGACTGTGTGGAACTGTAATCATCTGCAAGTGTTCTGTCGCATTTAGATACCTCAACTGACTGGATAAAAATGAATAAGCAAGGTATTTCTAATGCAGCTATCGCAAGAAACTGACAGCTGTGTCGGATGACAAATCTGAAGGATTAGTATCCTCTAGCCATAATGAATGCCTTACATTATTCTGCTATGAAACTGACAAAATGCCTATAACATTGAATTAAATTACGTAATAGTACATATTACTGCATCAGTGAATCAGTGATACTTCAAATTGCAACACCAATATCTATATCAATCCACCTTTTCCCACATCTTTTATGTAGTGTGTATTGAATATTGACTAACACAATATGGTTTACCACAAACGAGAAAGAACAAATAGTACAGAAAAATTCAAAAAAAACGTCTACTGGAAAGACAGAAAAAGGTCATCAAACTGCAAAGTTAAGATTTAGATATCTGCAAGGAGAGTGGAACCATACCACACTTTGAGGAACGCCAGTCGGAGGTAATGGCAAATTTCTAGGAGGAGGTTTATGCTCGTATGATCTTTTGTCAAACCTCCATTCTCCAACTTTGCCATAAGTCAGCGTACCCTAGTGCACAGAAAAACATGATTAAAGCACGAAATTATAAGATAAATCCTGAAATTCCACATAAAAAGGAGAACCGTGTACCTTCATATCATAATCACACCCATAAGTATAATGTATAATAAATGCATCACCAACCTCCGAGTCCCATGGTGGCTAAAACAACAGAATGAAATTATCAGCTCAGAACAGAATTGCACAAGCTCCCTAATATGCATGGTCACATGGTAATTAACTGAACACCAAACCTGAATCATAAAATCCTTGCGTAAGATATTGCCCACTCCATGGAGAGCAGATGCTACAGCATAGGCATACCTGCTTTCCAGAAATAAGAACATATAAATATTAATATAAAGAAAAGTCAGATATGCACTACAATGATCATTAATTAGCATAAACATCAAGAAGTTGATTTGGAGTGCATGTAACAAAGCCACATCAAAAGTTTGGACAAATTGGGGAAATAAGAAATTGATTGGCAGGACTTCACATTTCAAGAACCCAACCAAAAGCTTTATCTGCTTCAGGATCTTTCTTCATTGATATTGAAATATTCATCCATGTAGGTGCAATCCTCGAAAGAGATTCCTAGCAAATCAGGGAGAACGTGATTGAATCAATTCCTTAATTATGAGTAGATGCTCCAAATCTATTCAGCGGGGAAAAAAATTACCTTCTCAATGATGACAGGAGAATTTCCTATAGGATCAATGTTAGTGATTGGCCCTTCATATTTGGGGAAGAATTTACGCAACACTTTTTCATATTTTTTGGGTTCAATATAGAAGAAAGGGAAAGCTGCTGCACGACCATCTCTTGATAAGTTTGGGATAGGCTTGACAATAATATGATCTGGCTCTGCCATCAAGATATATCTGCACAAAATATGATAAATAACTAAATTATTGAATCTGGAGGCTGATTTGTGTTTATTATATGAATTTACTAATCTTACTCTTCCTGTATGTCTGCCTTCTGGAGCCATTGAACAAATGCCCAGGGCCTATTCAGAACAATGTATCCCTGAGATGTTAGGATGAACTCTGTTAAGAGAAAAATCCAACCAGCATCTTGGAAACACTTTACCTCATAAAAGCAAATAAGCAATTACAAAAATAATAACACATGCTTTTAGTACTAAGGTTCAGTGACAAACTATGTGACAACTCGAATTGTTGATTCATCGGTATACTAGGCATTGCTACACGAAAACTGAACGATGGATAGAACATAGGCAAACAGTGAGTGTTGCAGTTCACCATAGGGCTCTATGATGAGAGACCTACTGCCCACGGGATTATTAGCAGCTGGCATCCTACATCAATGTTTCTTGCTTTGGACGCCATACGATGAAAAGAAGGTACCAGCAGGGTCCAAGCATGTTTATTTAGACAAGGCAATTTTTCTCGCCATATGGGATCCTAACAGCCAGTCAGTCTTTTCCACCAACTTGGCCCTCACCACTTGCTCGTATCCACATGTGCTGATCCACATGTTTGTACTAGGCAAAGTTCGACAGTTGTTGTTTGTCCAGAAGTTTTATGGTCCTGTATATTCCTGTAGAATTATAATTTTGTTTAATCTTTTTCCATTGAAGCAGGAGTGTAGGACTTAGGACGTTAAATTTGTTGGTGGTGCTGTGGTAGTGTTATGGACCTCAAATTTACAGCCAGAGCATGAAAGAGAAAAACAAACCAGTTTACAGATACTTTCAAGGACGACTTCTATGAGGTTCTTGTTTTGGAGCTATCCATACATCAACTGATATCAAGAAAATCTGGAATGTGTTATGAGTACGTCACATATGGGGATGGGCGGATGGCCTGCGTGGATGGAATGAAGCATCAACCAATTCACATAATTCCACATTAAAAAGCACAAACATTTCTCGATTTCACATAATTTTCACTTAGAACCCACATTTCTCCAGAATTCCACCCAACCAGTAACAACAAACCAGGGAACCAAGAAAGCGCCGAACAACTTGATAAAATTGCCGTTTTACCTAACAAAGCAACCGAGCGCAGTACCTGATCCGTCCCTTCGGGAAGCGGGTCGGCGACGAAGGTAGGGATCTCGTCGACGAACTCGTCGGGCTTCCCGGAGTGCAGGATCCTGGTGAACCCGCCCATCTCGGCGCCGCGCGCCTGCTGCGCCTTCTTGAACCAGTAGTACATGACACGGCACTGCCACGTGTTGTACACGGACCCGGACGCGGTCACCGCGGTGTGGAACGCCCTCCGTCCGACACCGCCGCCGCCGCCCGCGGCGAGGCGGCGGGCGGCGGTGGCGGCGGGGAAGGAGGCGGAGGGGAGGGGCAGGAAAGAGCGGGAGGAGAGGAGCGCGTTGTAGGTGAAGAACGCCGCCGAGAGGGAGATGATGACGAGCGGCAGGATGCCGCGGCCGCACGGCGCGGCCATGGCCGCGTGGCGAAGGAACTGGTTTTTTTTGCGAGCTCGTGAGTTCGCGAGACTGGGGGGTGGGGGGGTTGTGCCAGAAGAGACGACACAACGCAAAAGCCGTGGCCCGTGTGGCCGTGTGTCTTGTGAAGTGATCGTGTAACCGAAAAAGGCAAAAACTAGACACCACGCCATCGCCAAGCAACCATGTAACATACATCTAAGGGTGTAAATGGAGCAGATAGTTTTCGACCGATCAAATAAATATGGGCAAAATTCGGATCTTTTCCTGGATATCCGAAGGTTTTTTCGGATTCGGATTCAGATCCGGATATTTTTCTCCGGATACGGATTCGAATTCGGATAGTCAGTTATCCGATTCATTCGAAACCATCCGGAATTAAAATCAGATACAACCGAAGACTATCCGAATTTTCACGCGAGAGCTGACGCCGACGCGGCGGGAACATCTCCCGCGGTCCCATGTTTCGCTTCCATCAACTGGCGCATGGCTAACTTAAGGTGCTGTCAGCTTGACATACAACTACCTCCATCTTGTCATTGATACTCCATATTTAATAGGCTAATTGCAACATTTGAGTGACGATCAACATTGAGTGTTAATTCAAGATCGAAGTAATTGTTTCCCTGCTCCTGCTAATCTGAGTTTTTGTTATGTTTCTCTAAATTTGCATGACCATTGCATGTATGTAATACAATTGGTAAATAGTTTTGTGCTCTTTTATGAACTAACATTGATTTACCTGTCCATCGCAGTTGGCGCAAAGTTATTGGGTTAGCATAAGTTGCTATATAAGTGATAGTCAACATTGTGGTACTAATTATTTATTAGCATATTTCATTGATGACTTTGTGGTAGGTGCTTCCTCCTTGCTTAACAATGTATGACATGTTTCTTGTCCTCCGATTGCAGTGGAGAAAAACTACTTCTCTGCGAGTTGATAAAGAAGAGGTGCGCTTACAGGGACGGTTGCTTCAAAGAAGGATGAATACTACTTGGATGGGAAGCACGTCGGGCATATTGTCTTATGTCCTAAATCGCCCACCGTTGTTATATCTTGTCGCTGATCGGACCCACTTTTGTCGATATTTTGTTCAAGAAACTGAAGTCATGAATCTATTTGGAGAGTCTTTGGTTTCTCTCGTTCTAATCCATACTACGTTGTCCAAACAGGAAAGGTAACAATTATTCACCTTCCCATGATCTTCTCAGGTAGAATGCTAACAAATTTTTCATGTGTAGATCACGTCCCTTACCCTAATGAAAGACTCTGAACGATTGGATCTTCTCAAAGAGATTGGTGGTACACGTATTTATGAAGATAGCGGCGTGAGAGCTCGAAAATAATGCAAGAAGCAGGCAAGTTCAAATCTCCATAATTTTTATATTTTATGAAGTGACTGTTGTGGCGTTCATTCATATGCTTTATTAACGACCAACAAAAGGAAGCAGATTGATCAAGTTGTCCGCTACTTGGAGGACGATCGAGAGAACTTGATGAAGAGAAAGAAGAACTAAAAAGTACCTAAATTTGGACAAACAAAGATCACTTGAGTATACTATATTGGACCATGAACTAAATGATGCTAGGAATGAATTGGCTTGGTAAGATTCTACCATTTACATTATGTATGCATACTTTTTCGCTTTTTGATATGTCATCCAAATTGGAATAGTCGACTTAAAAAAATGAATGGAGGCCTTGGGACTGAGTTTGACAAACAAACCATTAACATTTCCTACCCAGGTTGATTATCTGACTATCTTTTGGTGGTCTTCCATCCCGATGGAAGAACCTTTTAGTTCTTGGTGCCCCCTCAACATGACCAAAAATCCTACAGTATAGAAATTGCATTAAGATATGGAAGAATGTCAATGCTCTTTGAAGAAAAAAAGAAAGAAAGAAAAGCACATATTTACGGCATGTGCAACCAGCCAACCACCCACTACGCCACTAACCATTCTGGTCTGTGCAACTTAGTTTTCGGGAGAGCACAGATGCACCACTATAAAAAATATTTGTGGAAGCCAGTGTGATAGGTTCACTTTTCATGTTCACAGCGAAGACCTCTTTGGTTTTATTGACTGCTTTTATAATCAGAGGAATCCTACAATTTATTATTTCATACTTATGTTTAATGTCAGTCAAATGGTTCTTATTAGTGGATTTCCTGTGAATTGATGCGAATTAGTTTTCCACTTACCTTCCCTGTAGACTGGAGTAATTAAGTGATACCATCTGTATGTGTTTGTTTCAGTTAGAATACAAAAGAATGCCCTTTTTCATCTCATTGGTTAGGTCATACTATGGAGCTATTCAATGATCTTTTAAAAAAAATCATTGCATTGTTCTGTTGAGACAAATCACTGTTTATGAATGTTATCCACTAATTCCATCGCTACTGTTATCTGTGTTTCTTCAGTAGCATGTAATATGCCTCACCATGGTCCATACGTCTTGCCTATCCACTTCTTTTTAATTTACTTCTAAACATCTCTATGTGTGCCATAATTTATGCCAGCCATGTCTATTATTATATCACCTCGCACAACTACTCCATGGAGTTCCAGCTACTGTGCTAGGCATTATCACCAAAAATACATGTTTCTAGATCAAACCTTCTGAATTCTGATATCATCATTCCTGCTCTATTCTATTATGCTTATTCTATTCGATTCATTTGATTTACCTCTTGTTAGATGGATGATAACCGAAGAAATTTTTTTGAAAGAATGTCCCATGCGGACAATGAAGTGGTAGACTCTGAAGCACGGACACTTGGGAAAACTACCGTATCCATGTCAAACGACGTGTCGGACACGTCTTCGACACGTGTTGATGGAGTATCGACGACTTTTATAATTAATTTTAATTTTTAAAATTCCCGATACGTATGAGGACACGGCCCGGCCCAAACACAGCAAATGCTAGGTTTTCTTGCCTCGATCCCAAGACCGAAAGCGAAGCCCTCCCGCAGAAAGCGAAGCCATGGCCTTGCCTCCCCAGACGTGTGAAGCCCGCGCCCGTCGGCCTCTCCGCGCCATCGGCTCGCCGTGCCATCGGATCGAGCTCGGGAGGGTCGCGCCGCCGGATCCAGCTCCGGTCTTCCCTCGCGCGACTTCCAGCTCGGCACCTCCTCCTCCCTCGCGCGACCTCTAGCTCGGCGGCAGCTCCTCCTCCCTCGCGCGACCTCCAGCTCGGCGACAGCTCCTCCTCCCTCGCTCGACCTCCAGCTCGGTGGCTCTTCCTCCGTCGCTGCCACCAGATCCAGCTCTGGTCCTCCCTCGCGTGGTCAAGCCGCCGGCTCCGGTCCTCCCTCGCCTCATGCCCTTGACTCAGACCTCAGTACTCCCTCGGCGTGGCATGACTCCGGCCTCGGTGAATTTGTGTACTAATGATGATGCTTTGGCTTTGCTTGTTGTGTACTGATGGTGATGCTTTGGCTTTGCTTGCGATAGACTGAGTGAGTGACAGACTTAGTAGTTAGTAATTACTAATTAGTATGTATGTTAGTCCAGAATGGAGGATTGGAGGCTCCATGTATACTGATGCTTTGCTTAATTGCTTGTGACTTGTGATACACTGAGATAGTGAGACTTAGTATGTACTGATGCTATGCTTGTGATACATAAATGAATTGAGACGCACTGATGCTTGTGTACTGATTACATAAATGAATTGATGTTGATGCATTGATGCTTGTGTACTGATGGCATCAGTACACAAGCATCAATGCATCTCAATTCATTTATGTATCACAAACATAGCATCAGTACATAAATGATGCATTGATGCTTGTTCTCATGTTAATATGTTAGTATGTTATTGATTGCTTGTTTTCATCATTTTAGAAAAATGGAAACCGGTAATTCTAGTGCTAGAGAGGAGCAAAACAACAATAGGTTCAAGCCTCCATTGTGGAATCATGTTAACGTTGTAGACAAGGGTGGTCAAGGGGGAGGAAATGTGAAATGGATATGCAAGTATTGCAAATATGTTGGCACTAGTAGCTTGCAAGTATATATGTTATCTTTATATTTCTTGCAACTCTTATTGATCATGTTACTTCTTTTCCCAGGTTTATGGAATTATGATTTCTGAAAATGGTATTCATATGAACAATTGAACATATCATGATTCATGAATTGACTACAAGAAGAATGAAGAGGCAAGGGTCATCTTTGAGAGGTACATATTCCGAGTTTATTTTACACTTTACAAAATTTCAGTTCAACAAGCATGAAGAAACATAAAAAATAATACATATGTGTAATTTATTCTTATTATTTAAATATATATAGTCGTGTCGCCGTATTGGTATTTTTGGGAAAATGACGAATTCCCGTGTTGGTGTCGTGTCGTGTCGTGTCGACGTATCCGTGTCCGTGCATCATAGGTGGTAGATGTACGTGAGAAGATCAAGAGTTTCGACAAAGAAATAAAAGTCTCAACCAAAGGGATAAGTGATACCAAGGCTCAAAAGGAAGGTGCATTTATTCATCTTTTCTTTGGTATTTATTCATTTGATTTCCCTTTTGATTTAGGCCTTATTGGATCTTATTTGGGGTGAACAAAAAAAAGCTTTAGTTACATTTGGATAGAGATATTGCATGGGTTCTGCTTGCCCATGGATACATGGTGCAGCCCACTTATACTATCTCCTCACATCTCTCGTACTCTTTCATTTAAGCCTCACGCTTGGGCCGGACTTGTCATTTAGATTAGAGCTTGAATTGACTAAGATGCAACAGTCGATACTATTCAATTGTGTTAATTCCCATCGTGGCATTGATTAACTGGTCGTTGTTCTTGATTGAAGTTCCAATGTGTATCTATAAAGCATTTATGAATTAATCATATTTACTTGCTTGTCTTCATGATCCATAATTCCCTAAACAGAATATTCAATTCAAGGTAATTTTATGTAAGCAAGCTCACCTACCTTATAGACCGTGTGAGGTGTGAGTTGTAATTTGTGATTTGTGAACTTGTGATTTGCTAGTTAGTAGTTACACTTGCTTCATTAGCCCCTATCATGTACTTGCTACTTGCTAGTTAGTAGTTACTACTACTCGCTTAAATAGCCTATGTTATCGTGTGTTATATTTAAATTTATTTGTTAAACTACTAATCTAGTTGCATTTTGGACATGTAGTATGGTTGTTGATCTTTATTTGTGCGATATATATGGTTTATGTTTTCGCGCAATATCCGAATAAGTATTCGTGACCGAGACAATCCGTATTCGGCTCGGCATGTATTATACGATATTCGTGGACCGAGACTATCCACATTCAGTATTCGTATCAAGCCTTTGTCAGGTGTCCGATTCGAATCCGAGAAAAAAAAATATGGAAAAGGATACGGGATGAGCGATATCCGTCCGTATCCGCTCTATTTGCACCCCTAAATACACCTGATCGGGAATTTTGGATACTATTAGCCCCGTTAGACTACCGAAATTCCTAAACTAGTCCTCATAGATCCAAAATTCCTGCTACCCCCTCCCACACACCACAGCACCTAGCTGCTGCCAACACGCACGGCATTAACAAAGCTACTGTGGCCCCATGACAATAGCTTTCTGTCTGCCCCACCCGCATGAGCTTCAAAGAGGAGAGAGAAAGAAAAGAAAAGTGATAAAAAAGGAAAAATCCAAAATAAATTAAATTTCGAAAATTTCATAAAAATCCTTGGAACATGAATAGATTTAATGAAAAAAATTGAATTTAATTGAAGTTTATTTTATTTATTAAAATTGTTTTTCATTTTCGAGACATTTCCAATTAAGCTATAATTAATCCAATAAAATACAAATGGTTTATTTTATTTTTTTAATCTTTCGAAAGACTCTGAAAAAGGGAAAACTAAAAAGAAATCATATATTGGTCATTACGGTTCTTGCTCACATTACTTCACTATGGTGGAGTTAAAACAGAGTACTTTATGGAACTTCTACATAATGCAATTCAAGGGGCTGAGAACGCTCGTTGTGATTATGAAGATGCCATAAAACGGTAGATTGAAATGTTGTAGTTTCATACTCTTCATGCACTACACAGTACAATTTGGCATATATGTTTGCTTCTTTATGCTCTAGAACTTGTACTCTTATGTTACAAGCTCTAATAGTATTTTAATTTAGCTTTTTTCATTTACATGCTTGTGTTTGATCCACCTCTTTTTTTATCTGGTCATTACAGTTGCATTTGGCTATGCTAACCTGGAGGATTCGATGTCGATGAGAATGATTCTTTCTGGGATTCTACCAGAAGAGGCATACTTGCAATATAGGCTTGCTTTGATGGCTCAACGAAGGCACGGAACTAGAACTACATTAGAGTCTGCAGACAGAAGCACGTTACACATGGTCACATAGCAAGATGGTTTGGCTAATTGCTTTAGTCATCCTCGCTACTACTATGGTACAGTGCGACACAAGTATCCGGACCATGTAAGTATACATGCCTTTAAAGGATAGTAAAAAACATGGCGGGTAGGACTAGAGGGGGGGCTACTACGAAATGACCTGACCTACTGCGTGGACCAGCGTTATTTGCCCTTCCTTCTGAGCTCGGCGTTGTACTTCTCACCGGCCACCTTGTCCTCGGCCATCATTTTCCTCTTTTTCTCGCGCTCTCTCTCGCGAGCCCCGTGCTCCCTGCGCCTGCACACCGCGAGATGAGCTTGCGTCTCTCAACGGATACACTCGTTGTGTTCTTCATTGCAGCGCTCGTCCTCCCTCTTCTCGCAGTCCCTCTCGGCATCCCACTCCTCGCAGTCGATACGCCACTAATCTTGTGGGTGGATCCCTTCGCCGATCCACTTGCGATAGCCACATAGAGGATCCGGGGACTACGGGTAGACAGGAGAGACTGTTAGTGCATACTTTGAAAGAGAAATGGTAGGGAAACATACTGTAACCGATCCTTACTGGCTGCCAATAGCAGGCCATGTCCCAACGACAGTCGCGATAGTTTGAGGAGTAGTTGGTGCAACCCCAGTAACGCATGCCAGGCTAAGCCGCTGCTTGGACTTGAAGAACTTGTATGTGTCCCTACACCAACAAAGGGGCGGCGTCTCCCCCTCGGGTAGGTCTTACGACGAATGCTCGGTGGGAATATTCTGTTAGAGGTTGCTGCTACGGGGGGCGTTAGTGCGGAGATGTCCCCTCCTAGCACGCCCTGCTTGTTTGTCCTGGATCGCAGTAGCCCTTGCGAGTTCGCGGATCTCGTCCTATTGCTTCTCCATCTGAGCGAGATTGTGGTGAAGTGTTGATGTAGGATAACCTGCCGTGGGAGGGGTACTACTTATATGCCGAGCCGGCCCTATGTACGCAATCGAACTGTAATTGGGTTGAAGGAAATTCACGTCCGCGAGGCAGGAACCCCGAGGAGGAATCGTCAGGTCACGTCGTTGCGCAAAGCTGACTTGTCGGGTCACGTCGCTGCGCAAAGCTGACTCATCGGGTCACGTCACTGCGCAAAGCTCCCTTGTCAGGTCATGTCGTCTTGAAAAACTGGGCAGGTAGAGTTTTCATTTCCTTCTGAGCGACTTGTGATAGTCGCTCAACGGTTGGGCGACTACTCCACATGTTGCTCAACGATTGGGCGACTACTCCACGTGTCGCTCAACTGTTGGGCGATTTAAAATAATAACATTATTATTTTATTTATCCGATGGAAATAATTGTAGGGGAATAAATGGAAATTTGTGTAGGTAATACATTTAGCAAATCTTGTTTGTAGGTTGTTAATTTTTTTGGAAAGAAAAGGGTGGTGACAAGGTTGGTTGGTCCGTTTGTGATTTTCGTAGATTCTGAAGGGTGCGAAATCTGTTAGGCTCGCAATAACATTTTGTGATCATCGTATGTTGTTATAGTGCGGTATATTTCTTAAGAATTTTGTGAGGACGATTGAGGTGCCAATGAGTCGTAAGTAGGAAGGTAAATGGCACGATGGCAACACGATAGTTGATCCAACACGGGGGTTACATGACACACATGGACAATTGAGGTAGCAATTTTCTGTTATGTAATGCATGAATAGATAATGTTACTGGTTTCTTCTCATTCATGGAGGACTGTGATGCATAGATAAAGAGTGGGCATTAGAATCTCATTACAACTGAACTTCTACTTGGCAAGAACAAGAAACAATAGAAGAAAGACCACAAAACTAACTATCTTAACTAATTTCTGAAGCATTTTCTCAACTATTTTCATCTTTTCATCTAGTCTTTTAAGTCTTTTCTCTTCGTTTTGCATTGGTTGATCAGAGGGTCGAGTCACTGGACGAAATGCAGCAACACCACGGGAGTCTTCTTGCATGGAAGCAATTTGCATTGCAATATCTTGAACCACTAGGACAGCTTCATCAGCCCACTGCCAAAACCAACATGTTGTGTTCTGGAAAAAGAATTGCAGCTTCAAGTAAAAAAAACAACATGCTATTTCGAATGGAATTCATTCAGGATTATTTTGCACAAGTTACTGTAAGATTTGAACACTTCATGAACACTCAGGATGGATTCGTTGGCGTATGCGAGGTGAACACAATCACCGGATCCCTGCAACGAGGGCAAACTAGGTGCTGCCACAGTGATTCTAATTGTCTGCTCACTAGAAAGTTAGATGAGACCGAAGACATCCCGTTTAAGACTTGAAGAAAGGAGAAGAGGAAGTGAAGAGTGAGGTGAATGGCAGCCAAAGCATCCATATATAGCGAGCGGCTAAATTGTAATTGGGTTGAAGGAAATTCGTGTCTGCGAGGCAGCGGCCCTGAGGAGGAATCGTGTTGCAGTGCTGCGTCACGTCTTTTCAGTTTAGTAAATTAAAATCGAGAGGTAGAGTTGTCGTTTCTACTGACTATTTCGGAGCACATTTTGTGTTGATAAATCACAATATCATAATGACATTACATAACATTATGCACAACACCGTAACATCTTTTGTCCATAAATCACAATGGCACAGTGACATTACATAACATGCATTATACGGACATGACATTACTTATGGTTCATCCTCCCGCCGCTTGTCCCGACGGCGTAGCTGATCCTCAGGGAAGGTGAGCCTATTAGGGGAGCGGCGTACGTCTCGGAAGCCATAGTAGGGGCACTGCGTGGGAGGCGTCGTTGCAGTGATCTCAGTGTAGGTGTCTGGTGGAGACCCGAACATATCGTTGACCCAGTGGTGTTCATCCTACGAGAAGGGTACTGGGTGAGTTAGTCCTTAGTTTCGTGCAACGGGAAAATTGTTGTAACTGCGTTAAAGCGTACCTGAGTACGTGGTTGTGTGGCCGAGAATCCTCCAGGCCAGTCTGCGCCATAATGCTACACGATGTACCCATGGTACGTCTCATCGAACCACTGGTCGCGCTCACGCATGTGGGCCTGAACGCCGTGTGCCAATGAGCCCAGCCCGTTGTCCCGGCAGTCTTGGGACATATCACTCGTCCAGAGGCCAGTGCTCTCTGGGGCAGCTCAGGACCAGGCTCGGAGGGCTGACGACGGATGACCACGCCAAGCATCGGTGTCTCCCATCCCAGCGTGCATCAAGCAGCTCATATGTGACGTCAACTGGAGGCTGCGCCATCTCCTGCCGAGAGTGAAACAACATGTTAGTCCGCAGAAAAAACAAGATGTACAGCACACAAAAACAAAGTGAAACATATGACCATAGTGCGTTAATATATGACATTAAAACAAGCATGCAACATCACAATAGTAGATATGACCATACTGCGTTAACATTGCGGCCGTACACAATGCAACTCATACAAGGCATTAAAATAAGCATGCAACATCACGACAGGGTTTTTCAAATGAATTCTTCCATAAATTTTTCCATGTCCACTTTACACCATCTTCTCATACTCCATAATTTCAATCATATTTCTATTATGTTAAATGACCTCAGAATATTTTGATATTTTATGGTCAAGTACCTCACACTATGCAAATCATTGTGTAATTTTACGTCCAAGCACATCATATACGTCATGCATGTAATTGCCCACACTGAGTACAAATTTACCACACTAACAACAATAAGTCTGCTAAGTCAACTAATTACGAGCTAATCACATTGATAACTACTAAGTCTTCTAATTACGTGCTAATCACACTAAGTCTTCTAATTTTATGTTCGAACACTAAGTAAAAATACACCGACTACACAACTCTAACTACTCAGTTGCTACAATAAGAAGCTACCATTCATCTAATTACATGCTAATCACATTGCTAAAACTATAGCCGCATGTGAATGACAATTACCTTTTCTAGGTGCTCACAAGACAATGCACAACTTCCGAAACTGGGCGAACTTCAACTGCTCTCTGGTTGGATTCTCCCTTCTCTCCCTCTCTCCCTCTCTTCTTCAGTGGCGAAAATAGTCTTTGGCGTTAGCGTTTCGCTCGTTTATGCATGCATCGGCAATGAGATGCCCGACCAAGCTGGAATGCTAAGGCCAGCAAGCCACGGCCGGCGTGCCGGGGCGGAGCATGGGAGCGGCATGTGGCGAGAAGCAAGCGGCACGTCACGAGGGCGAGTGCGATGGCGGCGCGTGGCGTGGCGGCGTGTGGCGGCACGCAACATGGCGGCGCGACAAGTTGCTACCATGGGAGGCACTACAGGTTGTTGCTGCTGTGGGGGCCATAGCAGCTTTGCTATTGTCGTGCGTGTTGGCGTGACTAGATGCTACGATGGGGCGCGGAAGAGAGCCTTCTTTGCGTACATGACCACAGCAAGCGGGAGGAGAGAGCCAAAATTGGAATTTTGGAACTATGGGGCTAGTTTAGGAATTTCGGTGGTTTCATGGGGCCAATAGTGTCCAAAATTACTGATCTGGTTGGAAACTTGGAACATGGCCAAATATCACCTTTAAACTCCGTTAAAATTAGATGTAAAAGTTTTAAAAAAATCTCATAAGAAATTAACGTATATAGATGATGAGACATTATAAAGCTCTGAAAAATTTCAAGATGAAACTTAATCATAAATGCAAGACATGAAAAAGGAAGTTACATTGTTTTTTCTTTAAAAGTTAAAATTTTGTAAACAGTGGTTCCTCACTTTTCATTTTTGTTGCTTGTCAATTTATATTTTTCAAGTGTGATTGAGTTTGGTCATCCACTCGGTCCTCGCACGTGCGCAGACGCAGCCACGGCCAAGACGCACGACACTGACGTTGGGGTTAGTGGGCCAAAGAAGGAATCTCGCGGGGGCGAGGATGGGCCCGAGGCAGCGGCGTAGGCGGTGGAGCCGCACAGGACATAGGAGTCTACCTCATCGGTGGAGTGGGGGTTGAGGTAGGGCGCCGCCACCAACCAGATCTATAGGAGGGGATGAGGGCGGCGACACAGACCTTAGGGGTGAGGATAGCGTGGCGGCGCATCCTGGGGTTAGTCCCGGCGCGAACGGAGGAGGCGGCACAGATAGAGGGAGGTGTGGAGAGAGGAGACAGCGCGAACGAAGGAACGGCGTGGGCGGAGGCGGCGTGGACCGTGCAAGAAAAGACAGGAGGAGAGGATGAAGGAGGAGGAGAAAGAAGATATGAGGAAAAATATCCAAAAGAGCAAAAAAAAAAAACCAATTGTCTCTTTAACTTTGTGACAAATAATCAAGTGTAACAAAAATAGTGGTAAATGATAGAAACTTCACAAAAATAGGGCAAGCCATCAATTTTCCCTGGCAGAAGGAGCCAAAATCGAGCCGATCACTTCATCGGCAGCGGGGGCACTATCATCGCCGTGGCCCTTCATGGCGGCGGCAGCGACGTCGTCCTTTGCCCCAACGACCACCTTGTCACAACAACCTTCTCCTCGCCGCGGCAGGCTCTCTCCGCCCATATCTCACCAGTTGCATGCGCTAGCTTCATTCATCAACTGTCCCAATTGAAGATGAAAATTCTCCAGAGGTAATTGAACGATGCACATGTCACGCTTTTGCATACGGCATACCTAGAGGACGCGAGGAGCGGATTGGGACGGCGCAAGAGCCCAACAGGAGGGTGGCAACGAGCAACCAGACGATGACTCTGCGATCCATGAGGACTCGCTCGTCTGATTCTCTGCTTCTCTTGTGGCGTCTCGTGTCATTACCCCGGAAGGTAATCACACTTAAGCATATGGATTACTATTTGTCTGTCCGGTAGGACACCGCTCCGATGAATAGTAAGCCTTACCAGAGTCAACGCAGCAGAATAATAAGATAAAAACTATACTTTTTGTTCCAATTAGCCACGCAAGGCTATGGTTCTTATAAATAGTAATTTACAACTGGAAAATGGGACCAAGTCCCTTCGCTTGCCTTCCTTGCTCCATCAATCGTCTACTCGTTCCCTGCGCCGAATATGGTACCCACCTTGCCCTGCTCCTTGTGGTAAGCGCCCTCGTCTCCTGCGGTCTCATCGGTACCTGCGTATCCTTCGTCCCACTCGGGATATTTCCCGGTCGGACTAGGATCTAACAAAGGAGAGTAATAGCAAGTTTGAGTACTAGTGCACTCAGCAAGCATTAATAGTAAAAATGCACTTAATGACTTATCTCTGCTTGTAGTTACATGTTCTAATTCATCCCTCTTTTCTGGAAAATACTATACCAACATTTAAGTTGCACTTTTAATTCTAAAAAGACTACTTGTCACTCGGAGAGAAGAAAGACCCCCAGTGGTTCCCGTAGACTTCAATCCAGGAGACTGGCATGAATTCATGATTTTATTTAGCACTACGCAAGCTTGTACCACTTTACCTATAGCTACTCTGAACTCTCTTTGAACTGGGTCCACCGTATTTCCTTTGGTGTGACTTCGAGTTCAGAATACAGAACGTTTTCCAGGTTATGTGATTAAGTCTACACCCATTACTTTCCATCCGTGCTGACCTAGTCATCCACCGAGTTCCAGTAATGTTGATTGGTGCGGCTCTCTGCCCCTGCGCCCAATACTCCACCTTGGTGCGGCTCATTTTCTGCTCCCAACACTCCAACGGGACCCGTTGTGGAGAACATAATCTCGTAACAAGGTAACATTTTCTGCCCGCTGAAATGAAAAAATAGTTGGCACTTAGATACGGCCTCTGACCGAGTAAGAGTTTTGTTGGTCCTTAAATATTAACCATACGAAAGGGCCCCACTTTTACCTCATCATCATCATCATTGTCGCGTTCCCCTGCTCGGGCCTCCTTTACCAGCCATAATATTAACTCTTCCCTCACCTCATTCTTATTTCTTATCTTCCCATTTTCATCATAATCCAATTTAATTTTGAGACAAAGTTTTGATGCAATACATATATGATACATCAATATATGGTTTACATTTAATATAACTATATTTATATTTAAGAGAATAGCCTGCCTTTGGAATTGTAGAAAAGATCGTCGTCGACGGATAACGGATCAGATGATCCTGCCTGCGTTGGTTCATCTGCTGCAATTTATACGATGGTGTGAATAATAAATAAATAAGTAAATACTTAGTGGAATTTGTGTGCTATTAGGTGTACAATAGTCAGTTGGTTCTCTTGTTTGGCATATTTTAGTTAATAACATTTTTCGGACTTCAATTACGTTAGCACTCCCCACTGAGGTTAATCTAGTCCGTCGGCACTAGGGTCGCGGTCGCCTAAATCCGCGTTTTATCGCCAAGAATAAAAATACTAGAAGTACCAGCATGCAATTATGATTATTTGGATTTATTTGGGTACGTACGCGTATAGTTAATTTTCCAAATAAACTCGGGGTTGATTTATTTAATTATTCTAGTATGGTTACAGTATTTCTAACGTGTCAGACTATTCATCTAGTATTTATAGGTTTGACACGCCCGTAAACTAACTTCTTATTAACAACACTTTATGATACTTTATCTTATCTTATTTTATTTTATTATGCACATGACTGACTTGTGACCGCTTAACCCTACGTGACTTAATTAAATTCGCTTGGTCGAATAATTACACAGCGCTAGTACTTATTAACTTTATTGCTAAACTCTAATGTTACATAAATAAGGCACTTATTAAGATTCACTAGAAATTATACATTTTCCCTAATTTCTTCCTATAACCCTAATCCTACTCCCACCTAATCCCCATTCTCTCCCTCTATTCTAACACTCGGCTGAACCAACTGGTTCTTGTCCACTTCATTCCCCAACTCTATTTCTTCTTCCCTCCCGTGGATCCCCTTGCTCCTTCCTCCATGGCGCCACAATCCCCTGCCCTCGGCTTAGTTCTGGTTCCTTGCGCCGCCTCTGCATTGGTTCCTGCCATCGCTTTCGGTGCATCCTTTGTCACGCCTCTGCTTGACTGGTCTTGCCTCTCCTCTTGGCCCGCCGGCGCTAGGGTTTCCCCATGGCGCTCCTTGGTGTCCCCCCCGGCTTCTCTGTGCCGTGCCCGGCCACCAGCCGCTGGCTGCTGGCGCCTGCTCCTCGATGGCCTGCGCCACTGCCGCCTCTGTCGTTCCTTGGTCACGTGTGGCTCGGCCCGGTCGGCTTGGCCTTCGGCCACCGGCTGCCTCGGTCCACTGCGCCCGGCAACACCCATGCCTCACCTCACTCCCATTCCCCCCTATTAACCCCTTCTTTATTACTCCAGTTCTTAACATTTTCACTGATTTCACCCTTTTTTATTTTAGTTCATGGATGCTTGGTGATAGTGAGGTATGGAGGCTGCTACCAGGGTTACTAAGGTACTCTACCCTCTAGTCCCCCCTCTACTCCTCCCCTTGCTCTGTGATGGCTATTGATGAACTGAGAGCTTATTGTTGATGCTTTTGTGATGGAATGGATGCTACTGGTGGGCTACTTGTGTATGGTTAAGCGTACTACTTTGGTTTTGTTTGGGCAAAAATAAAAGTGGTTGAATACTAATTTGTGGGTGACTCATGCGCTTAGTGAAAGGTGATGCTCCTATTGGGGAGAGATATGAGCTACCTTGCTGCCTTGGTTTGATGTTTGGACTGGTAGTGGACTTGAGGTGGCTCTGCCGTCGCCCCTTCCTAGAGTGATGGCCACATGTGCTTGCTTCTCCTTCCTGGCCTCGCTGCTTGCTGCCTTGTCTTCCTCCTTGTGCTCTCGGTGGCTATGGGTGTGATGTTGGCTTTGGGCAAGGGGAATGGCTTGTGTTTTTGTGAGGCCTTGGGAGTGTGGCAGTGAGGAAAGGTGAAGCTTTAAGCAGGGGGGTTGCTTCGGCTGTGCTCTCCTGTGTTGCCAGGTTTGGCCTTATCTCTTGCCTGTACTTCCCTGTGCATAGAGAGTGGGGTTTCACTGGGTTGTATTGGCTGTGAAGTAAATGAAGTGATGGTGTTGGTTTCGATATACCCAGTGATATTTTAACTGAGGGTGGGGTTTAAGGGGAGATGCGCTGTAGGATATTATTACGATTGAGGCAATTGGGAAAAGTGGGTGTTGGGCTTTAACAAATGCCTAATGATGAGACCCATAGAAGTAAAAGGTGCCGATTAACTTTAGTTGGTCAGGGTATCTTGACGATCAAGGGGCCGACTGACCTAGGTTGATATGGGAATCCTACTGAGCTTCCGAAAAATCTGACGGCAACCACTTCTTAATCTAAATCATATTTACTGCATTTGGTTTGCTAATTGCTTCCTGTGTTTTTGACGAACGATGTACATGTGGATCGAAGGGTGGTTCGATGGTTTGGCGATATATGGACATATGGCAAGGAGGGCTTCAACAATATGCATGCAAGAATTTGGATTGTAATTTAATTAAGTATTGTAAGTTATATTTTGATCTGTTGTAAATCAATCTTGTAATAAATATCAAGTTTGTAATATATTACTTTTGTTTTGTAAATAATTCTTGCATGTTGTTTCTAACTTAATTAATTAGTGAAATCAAGTCTGGGATTATATTAATGCTACCTTTTTGCTTGCAATGTATTATTTAATTAACTTAGAGATGGTATTAATGTGGTATGTCCTTTTGGAATGAATTCACATTGCAATTTTTGGAGATGAATTCTTGTATTACTTTCCTGGTAATGAAGTCATGTAACTAATTCTAATCTTGCATTGAGGTTTTTATTTTTACTGTAAGAATTTATTCTGTAAATTTAGCTAATGAATTCTTGATAATATATTGTTATATGAAATTGTTTGGTCATGCGTTCGATAACAACTGAGCTTATGTTTTTGTTTTTATTTAGGTGAATTTTATTTACTGCTAATTATTGATTAGTATTGTTTTAGTTTAGCCGAGGCTTTTGGGCTCATAAATATGAGTTTGTAAAGTTGATGAAAGTTGTGTTTGTTCTGTGTTCAATTCGTTGGTAAATACTGTTTTGATTAGTTTATTTTACTGTGCAATACGGTTTAACATTGCTTAGCTTAATTAGATTGTCAGGGTTCTCACATCTCTGAACTAGGTAATTGAGACGGTTGGAAGTGTGTCAATCCTTGTCAACTTGTGGTGTGTATATACATGCCGATCGACACCGATCGATGTGAGCGTCGAAGCCAATCTGGAAAGCTAGCTGTTAAGTGCATCACAATACTTTAATTGTGGGCAGTGAACACAGTACTGTTGCTTTGCTCTGCATATACATATGTAGATTCATTGAAATGTAATCATCGATCCATCCAGCAGTTGTTAGCATCATAGACAAGCGCGTGATTTATAGTATACTAATGGCGTTTATATTATGTTTTTTTAACAAACAGCGGGAGAACTGCCTATTATATTGTGTCGATGATCAGAACACGGATTCCTTATCAAGCTTATCCGGAAAAATGATACGAGGGTACAATCTAAACAAAGACCTTTTATTATTATGGACACACTAAGAGTATGTATGAGAATATAATGGGAACGTTACAGAATGGTTTGATGATGAACTTGAACATAGATGATCATGATAAAATCATCATATTACATAATACGTTGGCTACCTTCTTTATAGCTATTGAATGGGTGGTAGTTAATACCGCTAAAGGCGCATCTAATCTTCACACAGTTTCTCTGTTGAGTCTTGAACCATCACGTTGTTTAGTCAACCGTCGTAAGTTGCTAGATACGCCAATAACCGCTCTCACGTTAATCACGTGGAAAACTATCATGTCTCCTGACCAGTTCACTAGTCGGGGATCGCCCAAAACCGTATGGCTGGTCGGATGATGTCTATAGCTGGTTGTCTCATGAGTTAAACTGGTCTACGGCTAGTTTGGCCATAGTAAAGGGTATTAGGCTTCCTTTAGGTGCTAGTTATAGATTCATAACCATTATAAAGTGGCTCTCTGGTATATAGGCCTACTTTGACAGAGACTCTAACTTTTGAAAAAAAGGTTGACTTCGTCAATAATCTTCGTCAACTAGCTCCCAAGCCTTAAGAAAATAAAGAATATTTACTTAAGACTTTTTTTGCCTCGAAACGTGCATCAATAATATTTGATCAGACACAATCATTCCAATCATTTAATAAAAATATGGGAGAAAGGAAAAATATCTTTATTTGCTTAGAAACTATATCCGCAAGTTACAGTGAGTGGGCGAACCATTTGTGGTAAAGAGGGATATAAAGACTTCTTTTTTACCTTTACTGTTACTTCGCTTTCATTGCAATCTCCGTCTCCCGCCATTGAGTCCCTTCATCTCCAATTCCTCTTGTTTCCAAATCTCTTCATCTCCAAAAATCCATGTTTGATCTTTGATCATGTGGATTCTGGGGTACTTCAATTCTTCCTGGGAACAAAATTCAAGAACTGGAGAACCAAGGATATCTCCTAGCTCAGTCTCTAATTAAATAGGGTTCTTGCGGCAATGACTATTATAGATAAATAGCTTAATTAATTGAGGATTACTCAATCATCGTCACCATGCCATTGTGTTTGGTAGTTGGTACACACAGGCCATTGTGTTTGGCACACACATGACGTGTCCTCATGGGTTGGAATCAACACGAAAGTTTGTTGATTCCTTACGTGTTGCTCAAGAAGTCTCTCGGTCTTGGTTATATGTAAGACATTCAGTTTCATGATCCATTAGCAAGGGCCCTTGGTATTCACGATTACGAACCTAGAGTGCTGTATGATTCTATGGTTGCATTGTGAAATGGAGATGTCCCTGAGGATTTTCTGGGGATGGATTGACTATCTGCCTGGCTAGTCACACTTCATTCATATAACATCCTGTTTTCAAAATGGTGAATAGTAATTACAATTTGATTCTTGGTTTCCAAAACTTAATTCAATTAGTTTGTATTTGCAAAATTCTCAGCGCTACCTCAATTCAAAATTCGATTTTCAAGCCTCAAAAGCCCTCTTTTCAAAATCCCTCAAATTCAAATCTCAAATTTGAATTTGAGTTTAAAATTTCGGTTTTCCCCTCCCCTCTCTCTAGGCCTGGCCCATTTCCTCTCCTAGGCTCAGCCCATTCCTCCCTTGGACCCCCGGCCCACCTCCCTTCCCCTTCCTGGCCTTTCCCTGGCCCACTTCCCCTTGGCCCGGCTCCCTCTTTCGGCCCAGCCAGCCCAAGCCACCTCCCCCTACCCTTCTTCTTCCTTGGCCAGCACCCATGCGCTGCTCGATTAAGCTCTCTACGCATGCCCTTGCCACCTACTCTACTGCTTGATCATCGGCCATCGGCTGCTCGCCCCAAAGTCGCCGCCTCCGTCGCCGTGACATCAGCTCGCCCATGCCCGCCCTGGCGATGCCCACGCCGCCGACACATTGCAGGCGCTTCACGACGCCTAGTGCGCTCAAGAAGACATCTTGCACCGGCCACCACCCTTGACCTCGGTGCTTTGCTCCGCCTCTTAACCCGCCTGTCGCGCCAAGTCGCCATCAAGGCCAGAGCCGCCCATGTCGGCCACCTCGGGACTGTGCGAGCCCAACGGCTCCTTGCCCTCCCCCATCCTCCATCGCCGGCTACAAGTAGCCCTGGACCTCCCTTCTCCCCCTCCCCACCTCATTTCCCTCTTCTCCTCGCGCAAGCCGACGAGAAGCCGAGCTCCCCTTTCGCCACCCGGCCGCCATTCTTCGCCCCGGTGAGCCCCATCACCGCGTCGGCCCCTTCGACATGAGTGCCAGCCCCCAAGGGACCTCCCCCCCCCTTGTTGTGTTTGATTCGCCGCCGAGGAGCTCCATCCTCGCCGCCCTCTCTCCTCCACCACCGGTCGCCGCGGCCTTGCCACCACGGCCGTCCCCAGGCCAACCCGACACCACCACCGGCTTCCCCTTCCTTGGGCGCAACCCATACATGTGCCATCTACAACCCAGCATCGTCGATTTGCCCGCGCCTCCGTGAGGCCGTGCACCGCTGCCACCATTAGAGCCCCCGCCGCCGCCGCCGCCACCTCCAGTGGGGCCACCACCTTCATGGGGCACCGTTTCGTCCGCCGGCCGACCGCCGCTCGCCTCCACTCGTCGGCACCGGCGATGCTCCCAAGCCACTCGTGCGCCCTCCCTTGGCTCCCCTGCCTCCGCCTCTCCCTCTCTCAAATGACAAATGGGCCCACGAACAGTGGCGACCGGTTTTAAAACCCTAAAAACCCCTCCTTTGACTGCCAAATGGACCCGACCGTGGCTGGTCCACGTGCGCCCGCGCATGCCCAATGCATGGACTCGGTCCACGCGGTCCTCTAGGCGCCTGAGACGCTGCACCGTGGGCCCCATCCGCCAACAAGGCGCTCTATCTCTCCCCTTTCTTTTATTTCTTGGGTTTTATTCAAAAGAGAAACTTCAAAAATTCATTTCTCTTCCATTATAACTCCAAAAATTATGAAATTTTGTTTCTAAAATTTTTTAAATTCAAGATCTTGCTAATGGCACTAGTCTTGTTTAATTTGGAGTTTATTTATTATTTTTTGTGTATTTATTTGTTGTGTTTGCTTGTCTGTTCTTTTTTCGACACGTTCGCCCGATTAGAATGCGAAGAAGCGGGAGATCTCCAACTTGATCAAGCACAAGACTATCAAGACTCTCTTACATATAACCAAGGCGAGTCGATACTTTGATCATTTTAAACTTACATTTTATGTAAATTATATTCATTTAAATTACCAAAATTGCATGCTTTAATTCTTTAATCAAATATATGTTAAATCTTAAGGTAGTTAAATACCCATTTGTTGACTAATTAATTATTATGCTATCCTTTGATAATTGAATCCATTATTCCATGTTACCCTAGTAACTATGTGGTAATTACTAGTTATAGGTTGTACTTAAGCGACATGCTAGTCTTGCTTAAGTACCAGGACATTACATGTCCTAATCATCATCTTTTAAACATGAAAGTGGTTTTAGGTAGTCATTATGGGTAAATGACTGAGATGGTTGAGTTAATGTATTTTGCTCCTCAAAAATCCTAATAACTTATTGTTACCGTCTGGGCGGATGGTGTGATGGTGGGTGCTAATGTAGCCCAAGGAATGTTGGTTTGTGGATGGTATATGGAATAAACCGCCCAAATAACCCTAAGGACTTAATCTTGTCATTACCTCCTATTGTAAAATATTTGCAACCACAAGTCTGCAAAGTGCAACTTAGCTTAGTAAATTTATTGGACCCTGGAAATCATCTCATTGGTGGCCGAGTAAGGTAGTGCAAGTAGTGGATACGATCCAGTTTGAATGGGACACCAAGGAAGGGTGAAGTTGCCAACTACACTAGTCGTGGTGGTAAACATCCCGCACAACTTATGGGACACACCGCAAGTGGGGGCAGCTCATATGGGTGAGATGACAGAAGGGGCAAGATATTTAGAAAGGTTACTGTGATGGTCGCTCAACTACATGACTAAGGAATCATGTGGGGCAACGAGTATGATTGTCTCTTGTGGGTACAATGTACAACCTCTGCAAAGTCTAAACTGTTTAAACAGTCGTGCCTACGGTCAAAGGCGGACATGGGAACTTGCTAGAGTTAGTTCTATTTCAAAACCTTTGTGGGTGGTATGAAAATCAGGTCGGGCTCATCTAGCCCTGATATTAGATTTTTCCTGAACCGTTGAGCTCAGTGGTGTTAATAAATGGAGGTAGCTCCAATCAAAAGAAGCATAAGGTAGAGGTTCCGACAGAGGGGACCTCTACTGTTATAAATATTGCACAATTACTCTTTTTAATAAAATACAATTTGGTTAAAATGCTAAGTGATAGGAATTTGTAATTATGATAATTGAAAACATTGCTTTAGCAAATAAAAGAAACCGAGCCATCCTTGTTAGGCCTTGCATGTATATTATTGCATCTCGTGTATTGGCTCGCGAGCACGGAAGTTGTGCTCATTTTCGCTCCTTCCCCCAAAATCCTTAGAAGCAAGAAATCCTGAAGATTACGCATACTACGAGGATCCAGAAGTTGGAGGCCCAGGAGATGATGAGGAATAATTTAGTTCTTTTAGTCTAGATCTCGCCTCAGTCCAGCTGACTCCGTCGGTGCTTGCGTGCATCCTATATTATCTAAGTTTTCGGGTAATATCGGACGCTCACGGGTTTCCCCAGTCGTTTGCCTGTGGAGAGATGTGCTCTCACCCTTTTAGTTCTGTTGTCGCTTCCGCTACTTTTGAAATGTAATCAGTTTGGCATGTTCGGCCCTTATTGTAAAACTTGACCCGATGCGTTGTATGTAAACTCTGATGTGTTAAATTAATGAATGGTTTAGTTTACGTCATGTATGAAATGATTCAGCAATGTGTCTGTGAGTGCTATCTACTGATCCAGGGAATAGCACAGTGTTTTCACAGAGGATTTGGATTTGCAAAATCCGGGTCCGACAATTCAGCACTGTTGCCCCATTCCCCATGAGCCATTTTGACGATTCAAGCTTGGAAAGTCACATTAAGAGCATCTTTAGTGTATTAAACCAATGTCGATTCAAAGAGATGTCATATAAACATTTAAGGAACTGAGCTTGTTTTTCTCCAATGTATTGATCCAATTCATACTAATAACTGGGACCCACGTTACATTAAAAAAACACAAAAAATAATATCTTCTCTCAACTGCTCTCTCTCTCTCTCATGACTAGGCTCATATGAGTTGTTTAATGCTTTGAATCGATTCTTATGTAGAGTCCGGTTCCAGGAATTTTTTTTTTGTTGGAATCGACTCCTCTAATGTATTGAATTGATTCAATATCTTCTCTCTCCTTCTTTGAACGGGCTAAAACAACACATTAGAGATGGTCTAACGAAGGTCTTTGGAAAATCCCATTTCTTCCTAAAATATTATTTAGAAAACCGGATTGAGAACTCCTCTCTGACCCGGAAATAACAACAACCGTATATAAATAGAGAAGTCCACATGGTAGTTGACCTCTTCCGTCAAATCCTCCATTGTTAGCTCTAGCTTCTTGCAAAGAAAGATGTTAAAAAAATGGAACAGATATGGAACATGACAAAAACTATCCAGCAAATACAAGTCGAAAAGCAAAGGGTCTCCGTTCACTGAAAATTTGTTCTCCTTGAAAGGGGAGCCTATGCTCGTGAACCTCTTTTCCATTTTTAATTGATCAGCAGAGCTTGTGCCTTTGTTAAAAAAAAAGGGAAGCCTATTCTCGTGCGAGCTCCAGCAATTCACGTAGGGCATTAGAGCATCTACAACAATCCACCTCAGCTGTTACTAAGAGGTTGCCACATCAGCTTTTTGATGATGTGGATGAGAGAAGATGAGGAGAGAAGGTAAAGCTGTTTCTACATAAAGAAACTATCAGATTGTTAATACCAAGACGTAAGAAACAACAAAAAACTCTATTGGAGGCTTAGTTGTTACCTAAGCACTCATTTTGTGGGTCCCACTGCCTATCAACAACCAACAAGCTTGTAGCAATTAAAATCTTAGATACAAGCTTAAGAAACAATCCATTGGAATGGTTGTTTCTTTTTATTAGATTGAGTACTCTCTCTCCTCTTAGTAACAAGCTAAAAAACAGACTATTGTAGATGCTCTTAGTAGAAAGCTTTTGAGCAAACCCCACATATAGTTATTGATCCCATCTACATTAGTTAGATGATCATCGAAAATGCCCAAGAGCGATGAAGGTGCCACACCAGTAAGGCTCCTCTCGTGTTAAATGATTAAGAGTTCTCTCACATTGGAGTGTGTATGAAAATGCCTAAAAAATGTTTCGACAATTAACTTATCAAATATACTTGGAAAATAACTCTCCAATAACACACGCCCAGAGCCGTCGACACTAATTCATGTATAGGTTCCTTATATACACATGTATATTGAATGTCAAGATCAATAAGAGGGTTACAGACGACGCTGCAGTTCACAACTTTGTAAAGCATTTTGGCTTCGTCCATGTGAGCACCTTCCAAAAAATACATGAAACGGCTTTAAACAGTACTCTTCGTGAAAAGTCAGCTTAGAAACCAACTTGATTGTATTCATACCGGTCTCTGAATATCTTTGCTTGTGCTGACTATCCGTGTAAAGCTTTTTTACAGTATCGTTTTAAACAATTGATTTCTCTTCTCAACATCGGTCATCGTATTAGAACATTTGAGATTTGGTTGCCTACGTCACACTGTTGGATGACCGGCTGATGCTTTACCTTTTTTAATAATACATTTAAAAAAAAGAATTATAGAAATAAATAGTTGAAAAAGAAAATTGCAAAACTAGACTTCTGTTGCAATTCAATTGATAACAGAGAGTTGTCGCCAATTCAATCGGCGTCAGGGACTATCCATTTGAGATTTTGTTGCCTACGTCACACTGTGGATGACCGACTGATGCTTTACCTCTATTTTCAACGTTGCCCCACCCCTTGCTCCCAAGAGATTTTTTTAATAATACATTTAAAAAAGAATTACAGAAATAAATAGTCGAAAAAAAAATTGCAAAACTAGACTTCTGTTGGCAATTCAATTGGCGACAGAGAGTTTTCACCATTTCAATTGGCGATAGGGACTCTGTCGCCGATTGAATTGACGACAGAGATCTAGTTTTGTAATTTTTCTTTTCGACTATTTATTTCTGTAATTCTTTTTGTAAAATGTATCATTTAAAAAAAAACTTGCTCCCCACGCCAATCTACTCAAATTTCCGATGTGGGACTGAAGTAACAACGTGTCCAAACAACGTCTGATGCGTCCATTTTAGAAAGGAGAAGTTATATTACTGCTTTTTACTTTGTTCATTGGATCCATAGGAATCATTTTGATAATGGAGTAATGGATAATGGAATAACAGAGTTAACCATATTATCATAGTGGTTAACTCCCTCAATAAACTTTTTCCAGGAAAGTTCTAATTCTTCCATAAATTCATATGAATTTATCACTAATGCAATTTCTTTTGTAAGTCTAGCTATGTTTGGTCCTTCCATAGCATATATCTTCTATGAGCCTCGTTTTGAGGAATTCATGGAATAAAGAATTAAGGAAGAAAGGATATGAGTCTACCGCTTACAAGAAAAGATCTCATGATAGTCAATATGAGCCCTCAGCACCCATCAATGCATGGTGTTCTTCGATTAATCGCTATCCCTCAGCACCCATCAATGCATGGTGTTCTTCGACTAATTGCTACTTGACGAGGATTAAAACCTCTATGTATTATTTTAAATGCATAATAAAAGACCATACGTCTTCATGGTCGTAACCCCTAAGACTAACGACCTCCCTGGTCGGTAGTATTCAGAGGTTACTTAATGGGTACCCTGGTCGGATGAGGTTTTGTGCCTAATCCCCGACCAGATAACCGCTCGTAAAATTACTGAACTGGTATTTCTTATCGTATGATGAATGGAACACGTGTTATATCGCTCCAAACCATGCGATGGTACAACCCCGAGACATCGACTATTAACCACCCTACGGTTAAGCTTTTCACAAGCAATCGCAAGGAAGTTAGCACATTGCTAACTTCTCTACCGTTCCGACCAGTCGTAACACTTCACCAGGGACGTCTTCTCCAGGAGTAACTGCCACCTCTTCGGAAGTTATTTAAAGGTGAAGCACAAGAAAGAAAAAACAGAGACAAGAAGGGAGACGATAGGCGACACACAAAACAAGGCCAAGGCAAAGATATGCACTGAAGCCTAAGCGGTGGAATTAGAAGCTAGATAATCACCTTAGACTCATATTCTAAGTCCGATTGTCTTGCTACATTCCTCCATTCAAGGTAATTCAGGTAGTACTTAGCCACATCTTGTAAATCCAGTTCATATCAATAAAGAGCGACCCCATTCCATTCCGTGATATTCCACGCCATTTTCCTCGTTTATTTTAAGAAGATCGGCGATTCGATCGTCGACAAATGGGCGCCGACCGTGGGGAAGAAGGCGAAGTTTCAAGAAATCTTTTTCTTTTCACTCAAGAAAATCCTCGCCCAAAAACTCGCAATCGCTCATGCGACTATGCCCGAGTTTGGGATGAGAAAATCGGTTCGACGGCGGACTACGCCAACCTCGACATGGAAGGATGTATCCGCGCCATGGAAGAAAATGGCAGTCATCCTCCTCATCCTCCTCCGCCGCTCGCGTCGCCGACGTTAGCGAGGTCGATCGGATGGATGAAGATGCGCCGCCACTACCGGTGGAGCAACCAGGAGAACCGGCCGTTCCGACCAGTTCGGAATGCCAGAGGATCTCTTTAAGCCCGGTCTTCTCGACCGGCTAAACAGGTGAAGAAATTTCAGCTCCATCACCCGGAAAACTCTATACCATTGATGAAATCATGGCTGAAAGATACTCTCCTTGACCGGCAATTCCAGGAGTCAACCGTCACCTGGTAACGGTGTCGATGAAACCTCCACTGGTCGTAGGCCATGTGGGGATGATCACACTCAGCATACGATCGGCGGTTCGTCGGATCAGGCTGAGAAGACCTCAGGAAGTGCTCATCTCCGACCGATCTCCATTGTGGAAGATTACGCGTTACCGACAAGCTCTCCATTAGTTATGATGGAAGCTCATCGGAAGATCAATCTTTGGAAGCACGAGGTCAACGCGATCGGAGATGAAGATCAAGATGCCTCTGACGGTCCTACACTCTCTACCACGCCATCACGTGTTGTTAGAGATGATCCGGCCGTCAAGCACCAACTTCCGGAGGCAACGGAACTAATCGACGCCAATCGCTTAACTCGCTCGCACCGCCCACCCAGAGTGACCGACAGATCGAACAAATCCGAAGGTCGGGGAAGGTTGAGACGCGTACACCTACGACCAAGATGAACCACGAGACCTTCTAGAATCAGACAAAACTTGCAACGTATTCAAAACATGTTAAATAATTCGATCCTGCTCTAGCAGAACGCCTAGTTTTGTATAACTCGAGGTCGGTATCCGAAATTCTCCAGCAGACCATGCAATGACGCAGGCGTATCGAGAACAGAGGGGTTCAGAAGTCGACTAGGACTTCGCCCCAACGCTCCTCCTCAAGAGGGGACAAAGACGGTCATACCAGAGAGCAGTCGATACCAAGACCTCCTCGACGATTCCGACCAAGGAGTCACGAGGGGAGAAGGCTATTTCAAGAGGATACTCCCCCACTGCGTCGAGAAGAACCACCACTAGGACCTAACGATCTCCGACATCGTTTGAACCAAGTGGGCGGTCGTGGACATCATATCAATGTCCGACCGGATCGCATAACCGGAGTTCCAGCGTTCCAATCCTAGGGATCGGTCTCCGACCGATTACAATCCGGCACCTTCCCAGAGAAGACGCCATGAATCAATCACAGGTTGTCGAGCCTTCTCTGCCGGGCTCCAAGCTGTGCGTTGGCCTAGCCGGTTCCGACCGGCCAACTTGGACAAATTCAATGGAACTCAAAACCCATTGGAATTTCTCCAAATATATACCACCGCTATCAGGGCTGCTGGTGGCGATGAGAATGTAATGGCCAACTATTTACCCACCGTGCTTGAAGGGTCTGCCCGGTCGTGGTTGTTAAACTTACCGGTCGGATCCATATATACTTGGGAACAACTCTGTGATCTTCTGATTGCCAACTTCGAGTGCGACGACCATACAGGAAGGAGGACGATCTCCACGTAATCGGCAGGATCGATGAGACTTTACGTCAATATATCAAGAGGTTCGGCCCAGTTCGTAACTCTATACCCGAAATCGCAGAGCCCTCTGTTATTCAAAGCTTTTAAAACAGGTCTAAGGAATCGGCGGTTTCACGGAGGACATAGCAATGAACCCTCCAAGAACAACCGTTGAGCTTTTTGATATGGCGGACAAATATGCCATTGCTAGTGAAGCAATCGAGTGGTGTGAAGCCATCGACGGAAGACAAGATTCCCCACCGATGCGGACAAACAGGAGAAAAGAACAAGAAGTCTCTCAAGAAGAAAAAGAACCGCAGACCGAGCGACAAAGAAGTCCTCGCCGTGCCTGCATAAGATCGGGAAGGGCAAGAAGGACTATGTCGGTCGAAGCAAAGCAAAAGTTCCGACCGAAGGATTCAGACGAATAAGAAGTGGTGTCCACTTCACGGTGACGAGTGGCATGATCTGCGACTGTCGTGGTCTGGCGTAAGAAAGCGGAGGATTATTATGCGGGTAAGGACCATTTCGATGAATACAGAACATGGAGAAACGAGCTCCAAAAAGGACAAGGATGGCGACGAGGAGATGGAGTACCGGATCCCCAACACACATCAACATGATTTTTGGAGGATCTTCTTCATACGAGTCCAGACGTCATCTCAAGGCCATGGAGCGGAGGTCAACCTTGTCGAATCTCCAAGCGTAATCAAGCACTCGAAGTGGTCGGACACCATAATTTCTTGAAAGAAAGACGATCGCACCATCCCATCGGCTCGACGGGTAGGTTCCCCATCGTCGTTGAACCAACTATTAATAATTGTCGGGTTAATCGGGTCTTAGTGGATGGGGTAGTTCCTTGAATATATTATTTGTAGGAGCTTTAGAAGAAATGCAGTCCCCATGTCAACGGTGAAACACATGAAATATGCTTTTCATGGCATAGTTCCGGTTCTACCGCTAAACCGATAGGACAAGTTTCCTTACGGTGACGTTTGGAAAACCCGACAATTTCGAGCAGAGAAGATCCCGTTTGATGTAGTAAACTTGAATCCAAGATACAACGGAATCCTCGGTCGACCAAAGATTAGCAAAATTCTTGATAGCCACGCATTACGGTTATCAAAGTTTGAAAATGCGGGGCGAAGGAGTCATCACACCGAGGAGATCGAAAATGGCTTACGATGCGATCGAAATCCTTTGCCTTTGGTTGATGAACTTCCGACCAGAGAGGTTAATCCGTCTCCCATGCGAGTCAAGCACTCGAAGCCAAAGATGACGCCCAAACCATCCGACTGCACCAAGGAGGTACTACTCGACAAAAGCGCTTCTCGGACGGCGTCAAGTCGTCACATGGGTCAGACAACCAGATCCAACCGCGCAAGATTACGGTCGGGCAAGACTCGACCCTAAATAGGAAGAGTCGCTCGTCTCCTTCCTCCGAGCAAATCAAGACGTGTTTGCTTGGCAAGCGTCCGATATGCCCGAGTCCCCGAGGTGATCGAGCACGCTTGCTTGCTCTCGGCGATAAAAACCGATCAAGCGAAACTACGACGCTTTTGCACCCGATCGGAAGGAAGCAATCGATCGGAGATTGACAAGCTTCTCCAGCAGATTTATTCGTGAAGTCAACCACCCACGATGGCTTGCTAATCTGTAATGGTTAGGAAAAATAATGGGAAATGGCGAATGTGTATCGACTTTGAGATCTTAATAAAGCTTGTCCAAAGGATGACTTTCCCTTCCCCCGCATTGATCAACTAGTAGACTCTACTTACGGGTGCGAGTTACTAAGTTTTTTAGATGTGTATTCGTGGTACCACCAGTTAGTATGTGTAAAGAAGATGAGGAGAAAACTTCCTTCATCACCCCATATGGTACTTACTGTTATATTAAGATGCCATTTGGTCTCAAAAATGCTGGTGCAACTTTTCAAAGGTTGATGCAAAAAACTTTTAGTCCACAAATCGGTCGGAATCTAGAAGCTTATGTTGACGATCTGGTCGTAAAGACCACCAATGTTGGCGACCACATTCCTGACTTACAAGAAACTTTTAATAACTTGAGAAGACATAACCTCAAGTTAAATCCGGAAAAGTGTGTGTTCGAGTTTCTGTTTGAAAACCGCTTGGTTTCCTAGTTTCGCTAGAGGTATTGAAGCTAATCCAAAGAAAAATTGCGCCATCGACGAGATCGCCCTCCACCACCTAAGAAGGAAGTCCAAAACTAACTGGTCAGTATGGCGTTAAGCGTTCATAGCAAGATTAGGGAAAAGGATTACCTTTCTTTAAACTTCTTGGAAACATGGGAGTTTCGAGTGGACTAAAGAGGCAAACGATGCCTTTGAGGAACTCAAAAAGTACCTTACGAGTACCGGTCTTAGTTTCTCCGAGATCGGGAGAAACATTGCTAATTTACGTGGCAAAGAACACCACGCAGGCGCTTAGCGGTAATCTTGGTTGTAGAAAGGAATAATATCCAACGACCGGTCTATTACGTGGCGAAGTCTTACATGGACCAAAGGAAAGATACCCACAGTACAAAAGTTGCTCTATGGCCTCCTTATGTCTTCAAGGAAGCTAAGGCACTACTTTCGTGCCCACAAAGTGGTCGTACCTCTACCGGATATCCCTTGGTCAAGTCATTGGAAACGAGGAATCATCGGGATCTAATAGCCAAATGGGCGGTCGAGCTAGGGCGTTCGATCTCCATTTCATTTCACTTAACAAACAATAAAGTCCGTGCAATAGCGAATTCATTGCGAATGGACAAACCTCGAACCCACCCAAGGACCCGAGTACGAACACCACGACGAGTGGACAATGTATTCGACGGTTCCTTGATGTTACAAGGATCGGGTGGAGTGGTCTTGATATCCCTCTTGGCGAACACATCAAATACGCTTATCGGTTAAATTTTTCCGCCACCAATAATGTGGCGAGAATATGAAGGTTTCTTGGCGGGACTCGAGCGGCTCGTTAAGCTCGGGATTCGCAGATTACTAGTGAAAGGCGATTCTCAACTAGTAGCGAATCAAGTGGGGAAAGAGTATCAATGCTCTAGTACCAAGATGTCATCTTATCTGGCGGAAGTACGAAAACTCGAAAAGCACTTCTTGGTTTCGGATCAACATATTCCTAGAAAGGAAAACTTTCTAGCGCACCGGTTAGCACGGATGGCCTCCACGAGGTCGGCCAGTCCCGCCCGGAGTTTTTCTCGAGCAACTCAATTCACCCTCAGTAGTTGAGCCTTCCGAGAACATACATGATTCTTTGCAAGTTGAACAAACTAATCAAGGAACATGGATGCTCCATGTGTCGATTGACGGTTGGCGCATGCCACGATCAAGGTAGAGATGGATGACATCGATCTACAATTATCTTCCAAGATGACACAATTCCAGAAGATGATGTAGAGGCTGATCGTATAGCACGAAAAGCCAAATCATACACTCTAATCGAAAGTACCTTGTATAAACGAGGATCTCATGGAGTGTTGATGAGATGCATATCTCAAACGGATGGCATTAGATTGCTAACCGAAATCCATAAAGGTGTCGTGGAGCACACCATTCCTCTGTAACCTCGGTTTGGTAAAGCCTTCCTAAGCAAGGCTATTATCGCCAACCGCCTTCATGATGCAAAAGAGCTTGTGATGAAGTGTGTACAATGTCATTTTCATAGTCGACAAGTACACCAGCCAGCACAAGCCTTACAAACAATTCCTCTTTCTTGGCCTTTTGCAACCTGGGATGGACATTCAGGACCTTTCCTAAGAGCACCCGGGGGCTTCAAATTCCTTTTCGTCATGATTGACACGTTTACAAAATGGATTGAAGCCGAGCCAGTTGTTAAAATAACAACTGAGGCCGCTAAGAGATTTCTCTTGAAAAATGTGATCACGCGATTTGGTGTACCCAACAGATCATCACGCATAATGGTTCCGATTCTCCAAAGATCAATTCCAGAGTTCTGCGATGAACTTGGTGTCAAAGTTCATTTTGCTTCATTGCACATCCGCAGAACAACGGAGCGATTGAGCGAGCTAATGGTATCCTTATGCGAGGATCAAACGCCGAGTATTCGACCGATTAATCAAACGGTCAGCGCTTGGGTTAAAGAACTTCCCTCGTGTTATGGGTCGTTCGAACCACGACTATCGTGCGACCGGTGAAACTCCATTCTTTTTGGTTTATGGTTTGAAGCCATGCTTCCTCCGTAACTCAAAATTGGCTCGCCGAATCGATCGTTTTGACGAAAATGATCGAGAATGAACGACGACTTCGACGACGCCGATTTCCTTGAAGAACGATTTAAACCAAGCCCTTATACGATCGCTAGTCTACCAACAAGCCATGCGAAGGTACCATAGTCGTAAGGTGCGACCTCGCTGACCTTTTGTCAGAGGTGATCTGGTTCTCGAAAAATTTGAGCCAAACAAATCGCAATAAACTTTCTCCTAAATGGGAAGGTCCTCACACCGTGGTCGAAGTAACCCGACCGAGTTCCGTCTGTTGGCTATGTCGATGGGCAAATTTTGTCAAATTCTTGGAACATTGATCAATTGCGTAAGTTCTATGTTTAATTTTCATTCTTTCATTTCTTTCAATTTCAATTTCATTAAATTCATTAATTAATTAAGAAGTGCAACCTTGCTTATATATATACACCTACATTACAGTCGTTTATTATTGTTAGTCCGGTGGGAGAAGACATTTTTCTCTCCGATATCCTTTTAAGGATCTCTCGATACTCTATGGTCCTAGTCGTGAGCATTTTTCTTCAAATGATTCCCACGCAGCGACTACACTCTTTTCTCAAAGAAAATGAGTAATCGAGCGCCACACAACTAACTATCTCATGAATGATATGCTTACGATTTCAAGATTATGCTTCATTATTTTAAGATTCGGTCTATTCTTGTGCAGTTATCGGTGGGACACGGAAAGCCTCCTAGTCGAAGTCTCTCCTTTCGCGACGTGGTCCCGCCTAATGGAAGGAGCTTCCTAGCGACGGTTCTTTTCACGATCCTCGCTACGATCGGATCTGAGAATTTGAACACGCTTTCAAGAAATGTGTCGATGCCTTCGTGTCTTAGCATTAGTTCCACAGTATTATGGGACAATAGATATAAACAAAGTTCACTTATAATTTGTTGCATACATATTTGCATTTCTTCTTATGTCAAGTTTGACAAAGTCTTTTTTCGACCATATATAGTGTTTTTGATTGGTATTTCCATTATGACAAACAAAGATCTATAACTAGTCGAAATCATCTGTTGGTCGACCACATTTGATTTCCTAATCTTCAAGAACGATCGCTTTTGTCTTACATGTCCAAACATATCTTCAAAAACTCACATACATGGTTATGACCTCTTTTTTATTCTCTTTTTGGCTCACCGCTTTGCAAGAACGCGTTCTTCTACTATAAAGCGATCGGGGCTAGGAAATATCTGAGAATTTTAAAAAAGTCAAACAGATAAACAAAAGCTTTGTCAATGACATAAAAGGTAAGTTTTCATAGATATTCAAATATTTTTACACTTGCAGAACCTACTCTAAGAAATATTCCCAACCTAACCATCGCTTTGTCGGAGATTCGACCTCCATCTCCTCTACAACTATATCTCCGAGTGGCCCGAGTTCTTCCATGAACTTGGTCGCCTCCTCAGTGGGCGATTGAAGTCATCTTTAACACTTGGAGATCTATGGAGGGTCGGAAGCTTTCGCTTTTGCCAAAGCAAAACTAACTCCACTTGCAACGCCTGTTTTTAGGGCCAGGCATAATTCGTCCGAGTAGTTTTGAGCTGAACTTTAAGGTCCTCTAGAAGTTGACCCAAATAGTTCATTTTCTCTATTGGATCTCCTAAGGAAGGCGGGCTTGATCCTCGATCCCATATCAAAGATCATCTTGTTCAAAGCATGAATCTTTTCATCAATATTTTGAGCAAGAGCCTCCTTATCTCGCTCAAATTTGAGTTTTCTTTACTCTATTCAAGATTTGCGCTTGCTCTGCAAAAACAAATCGCTTAATGAACACAAGCATAAGTGAAGGAAAAATCAAGCTTACGACATATTACCTTCATTTGTTTTGCTAAGTGTTTCATATTTGGTCGTTGTTTCAACGATCAACCGGTCTTTTAGTCAACTTGCTTCAAACAAATGATCGGTCTTTAGCTTTTATTTCTTCTTCAAGAAGAGCCGTCTTGGCTTTCTCCACAACCTCCTCTTTTATTTTCTCCAGATCTATCGAATACGATAAGGAGAATAATTGTAGAGGAGCAAAGTATTGAACAAGAAACAAAAGTTCAAAAGGAAAAGTTCTTACTTTCCAACTCTGAGTGCTTTTTCTCCAAGTCCTTAACTCATTGGGTCATCCTCCGATCACAAAGAAAGTTCTCGACCAAATGCTACACAAATAGCGTTCTCTTTCTTAAGTTTCTTATAAACTTTTTAAAGAAGAGCTATGAAGTCGGGTCGAGAATACTTATTCGAATTGCTCGGTCATTATAACCAAAGAAAATCAAATCAGGTGCATCTTGAGTTGAGTATCCGATACTTTCGCCACGCCTCATCAAGCTCCTTATCCTCGATAAATCGAGGACTAAAAGGAACTTGTTAGGTTGGGAAGGGTTATCAACAAAGGATCGAACTCGTTGAGACCTCTCGAGGCATCTACCTCCACGAAGGGGTTTCAATCACCAAAGGATCCAACTCAACCGTTGCCCTTGTCACCGCTCGGGGCTTCTTCGACCACTATTTCCTCAGAACTTTGTCCCGAGAAGTGCTCTGCCTGAACTTCCACAGTGCGAGTCCTCAGAAGAACCAGTGGAAACGCATCGAACACCGAAGACCTATACAAACCGAAGATGGGAAGTTCAAAGTATCAAATCATCAAGGAATTATTAGAGGTACATACTTATACGACCACTTTCATTTGTACATACCTTGTTAATCTCCGGATTTGACTCAAACGCCGCAAGAGAGAAATGCGTCGCTAGCCTTCCTTTTCTTCTCCTCCAATTTTGCCGGTTCTCGACCAGAAGGTTTGTTGAACCTCACATCCTCCAACAAGATGTCGGAAGCTATGTCCTCGACCGGTTCATCAAGGACCGCATTCGACTATCCGGCCTGAGGGAGTGGTTTCATCAATCTCCGGATCGCTTGTTTCAAGAATAACCGTAAGGTCGTGCACGACCACTCGAGTCTGACCTCCCGCAGCTACATTCTGCGGGCCCTCGAGCTTATCCACCTAAATCAAAGAACAAATTTGATTGGGTGAAGAAATCCTTTATCTAAAAAATTCGTACATATATGATTCCAAATGTTCTATTACCTCGAGGATTCATCTCCTTCAAGTGCCTCGAGGCACGACTCGGTCGGAACTAAGGTGGGACGTTGATCCTCACCAGATTGTATGATTCGCAATCCCAACCGATCGCAAAAGTAGAGCACGATTGGAAATCTGGTCTAATATATGTATACACATGGTAAAAGGAATTTTGATTAAATTACCTTAAGCCTTGCCGCCTCCTTCAATAGGAGTTACGGCTAAGATCTTGGGGCATTGACCTTTTCTCCAGCTCCCCGCACGAGATCATCTCGACTCGTTCTCTAATTTCCCGTGGGAAAGAGCTTTAATGTAGGAAGAATAGACAGATTTTAAGGTAATACATTAATCAAATCAAAATACCGATCGAATTTATCTCAAAGACTTACCACCTTCCGAGGTAGCTTCATCACGATCAAGGCACCAGAGCAGGAATGAGTCCTGAGCTTCAATGGGCTAATCGACGAAAGGTGAAATCCTTCACCACATGCCACGAAGTCGTGCCCCGACCAAGAAGTCATAGATGGCATCCGCCCATCTTTTGACTATCCTGTCTTCTTTACTTGCCTCCTTCCATTTGGGGTTTTCACTTGCTCTAGTTCCAAGTAGAGGCCATCGTTTTCAGAATCGTCATGTAAAACCAAGATTTTTCCATGACGACCACGAAGATTTCGTGGTACATGAGGATGTACTCATCGGCCTTCCGCCATGAAGACGCAATGTGCATTCCCCAGAGTCGCCTGTGTTTTGCCGCAGATTTTCCCATCACCATGCGGTAGAAATAACTAAAGAGCTTCAAGTTGGTTGTATTCCCGGTATGCCTCGCACAAATATGCTAAAATCTCGATATTTGCGATCGAATTTGGGGCCAAATTCACTAATTCCACCCCGTAATGTTCAAGAACGCGGAGGAGGAATTTGTGTACCGGTAATCTCAGCCCACATTCGATGTAGGCGAGAAAAACAGGGATTTCCTCATCTTCACGGCTCGGAAAATGCTCTCCAGTCGCCGGTCTCCAATTAATCGATTTCTATGGGAGCATTCCATCTTCGCCAAAGCCTCAAGCTTTTTCTTGCCCAATTCAAGGCAACCACTTCGTAATTTGCTCGACATGGCGAAAATCCTCAAGGATGAGTAGTGGAAGTTGAAGACTTTGTGGTCAAGAACAGAAAAGGCTCGGAGGATTTCTTGGCGAGAAGCTAAAGGATCGAAGGGGATTTTGGAAGCATAAAAATTCTAAGAGCCCGGCGAGAGAAGATTTTATAAACTTCCGATACTTTCAAGGATTCCACAAAAGTCCAACCGACAAAAAGCTTTTTTTGTTCAAACGACAGAGGAACTCTTCGCTTCCCAAGGCAAGTTCTCAACTTTAAAGTGAACACAGACCACTTCAGATACCACGACATTAAATGGGGTTCGCCTCGATACGATTTCATCGGAAAAAGGTATATGCACGACCGGTTCATTTAAAGTTAGGGGCTAGGTGACGAGGATTAAAACCTCTATGTATTATTTTAAATGCATAATAAAAGACCATACGTCTTCATGGTCGTAATCCCTAAGACTAACGACCTCCACGGTCGTTAGTATTCGAGAGGTTACTTAATGGGTACCCTAGTCTGATGAGGTTTTGTGCCTAATCCCGACCGGATAACCGCCAGAAATTATTGAATCGGTATTTCTTATCGTATGATGAATGGAACACGGTTATATCGCTCCAAACCATGCGATGGTACAACCCCGAGACATCGACTATTAACCACCCTACGGTTAAGCTTTTCACAAGCAATCGCAAGGAAGTTAGCACATTGCTAACTTTCTACCGCTCGACCGGTCGTACGCTTCACCAGGACGTCTTCTCCAGAGTAATCGCCACCTCTTGGAAGTTATTTAAAGGTGAAGCACAAGAAAGAAAAACAGAGACAAGAAGGGAGACGATAGGCGACACACAAAACAAGGCCAAGGCAAAGATATGCCTGAAGCCTAAGTGGTGGAATTAGAAGCTAGATAATCACCTTAGACTCATATTCTAAGTCCGATTGCGGTTGCTACATTCCTCCATTCAATGTAATTCAGGGTAGTACTTAGCCACATCTTGTAAATCCAGTTCATATCAATAAAGAGCGACCCCATTCCATTCCAGGATATTCCACGTCATTTTCCTCGTTTATTTTCGTAAGATCGGCGATTCGATCGTCGACACTACTCTCGATGGTGAAGATTTTATTGATTGTGAACCATATTAGGCTATTTACACATAGGAATGGAAAAAATGGTGAAAAACCGAACTATTATACAATGAGGGAGATAGAAAAAGAGAGAGATGGTAGAAAAGGGGGAGAGATGGGGGAAGAAGATAGGAAGGGGAATAAGGGGGATCTTTAGGCAGGAGATGGGGGAATTCCTTAAGTTAAGAAAGAAAAAAGAATAAGAACGCAGATACATAACATAAAAAAAGATGATATTCGCCCTCCCCCTACATATTTAATTTCTTCTCCTATACAAAAACCAGCAAGACCTACTCTATTGGTAATTCCATCAATGACACCCTTATCGAAAAACTACGTTAGTTCAATTAATCCTCTTATACCCAGGGTAAAGGCCCTAGTATACAAAATATCTATATAACCACGATTATATGACCAACTGTATATCTTTTTTTACTTGATCCGAAAAAGACTTTTTCAGACTTTCTTTTACAAGAGAATTTATTAAATCCAAATTCTGAAAAAAAGAATAAGCGGATCTATAGAAGATATATGCTATGGATAGACCAAACATAGCTAGACTTGCAGAAGAAATTGCATTAGTGATAAATTCATATGAATTTATAGAAGAATTAGAACTTTCCTGGAAAAAATTTATTGAGGGAGTTAACCACTTTGATAATATGGTTAACTCCGCTATTCCATTATCCATTACTCCATTATCAAAATAGATTCCTATGGATCCAATGTACAAAGTAAAAAGCGACAATATAACTTCTCCTTTCTGAAACAGACGCATCGCCGTTACTTCAATCCCACATCGGAAATTTGAGTAGATTAGCGTGGGGAGCAAGATTTTTTTTTTAAATGATATATTTTTTAAAAAAATACAAAATAATAAATAATAAAAAACTAGACATCTGTCACCCATTGAATTTGAATGGGCATATCTACTCAAACAACGTCCGATGCGTCCGTTTCAGAAAGGAGAAGTGACCCCAATATGGCCCAGTTGCATCTGCCTACATGGGTCAAAGGCCCATTAATATCTAACCCGCATTTGAGGAGGCACGAGAGTACACGATTAGTTGTCCCTGCTTGATTCTCTCAAAAATAAAAAAAAGGTTATCCTGCTTGACACAATGAGTTAATGACATGGACCACACAAATTAATCCTAGCTCCCTCCATTATTGCAATGGAATCGCTTTTAAGATACTCCAATCCGTTCAGAAATATACGATGTTTTAGAAAGCGTGCGATCAAACTTTTTTAACTTTATCCTCTAATATATAAAAAAACTATTTATATGGGTCATGTGAAAATAGTATCACTAGATTAGTTATGAAAAATATTTTTATAATATAATAATGTTATGTTATTTCATAAATATATTTATATGAAAGTAATGATTAAAATTGCATATTAGAGACTATGTAGATGTCCAATTCTTGGACAGATGGAGTGAAAGGTGTTCATCGTCAGCGATAAGCACATCCGGCTGTTGGAGACGACGAGTCCAGAGATTCCGCCACATTTGCACACCAACACACAATTATTTAGGCGTGCCGGCGTGGGAGAGGCTCTCACTCCACATGACGATGTTTCTCGTCTGAATCGCTTTTGCGAATGCGATCGCTTTCACTCGTAAAGCAGACTTTGTCGTCGCGCGCTTCCGCGACTTAGCTGAGCGACGGTGAGAAAGCAGGTATACTGCTAGGTAGCGACGTGATGGGAATGGATGCGCATGATAGAATGGAGAGCCATCATATCATCTCAAGCTTTGTGTATTGTTGAGATCAGGAGGAGGATGGACACAAGAAATTTATGCTATTATTATTCCGGATCCCCTGGGCTCGTCCGTGATTACGTCAAGGTGAGCCAAACATGAAACATGGCTGCCTTCGAGAAATGTATCAGTCTCAGACTCTCAAACATGAAGGGGAATTTTTGCAGTAATTTTTGGGATTTGGTCCGGGCGACTAAATCACGAAAGCTTTCCAAACGGGCCCTTGCTAGAAGGATGAATTAAACTGCTTTTCCGTAACTTGACCTAAGTCTGCTAGAGTCCAAAAATGCTTATGTACCTGGTCACTTCAGTTCAGTGACCCTGCATAAGAGCCAAGAAGGTATGTTTACATACGACAACATATGACATCAACAGAATAAATCTACATAGCTATCATGCAAGAATTGGACATGAGAAATCACCACCTCAATAGTCCAAGATCCCATCCTTGCTAATTAAGGTGCTTAATCCAGATTATTGTTTTTTCTTCGATCAGACGATCGTTTGTAGATGTAGCCCAAACAACCTTTTCACCGACTGCTCACCGGTATCAATGGAATGGCTGGACAGACCATGCACCTAAAGCATGCAAACCGGCAAGGAATTCACGAATTTTTCCTACGCAGTTCCGGGCTTCCATTACACAGGTCATGCACCTTCGTTACAGATCGATCCAGCAACACTAGCACACAATTAGAATGGTAATGGATGTCATAATCATGTGCCTAGCTAGCTAGCGCTCGGCTACCCACCGGCCGGACGGCCAGACGGCCACCGCATCATGCGACGTCGGCGTACGTCGGCGACGGCCCGACGGAGTTGCTACGAGGCAGCGTGGGCGCCGGCGTCGACGGAGGCGCGGCAGAACGGGCATGAGCGGGAGGATCCCTCGAGCCAGGGCAGCGCGCAGCCCCAGTGGAAGCGGTGGCCGCACGGCAGGTGCGCCAGGACGTCGCCGGCGCCGAACTCCTCCAGGCACACCGCGCACTCCGCCTGCTCCGCCGCCTCCCACCGTAGCCGGCTCCACCTCATCAGCCGCCTCATCACGCCCTTCTTCGAGTACACCTCCCGCTGCACGCCCAGCGCCACCGTCGAACCCCCTCCACCTCCTCCGCCGCCGCTTCCGTTGGCTCTATTCAACTTTATGCTGCCCGTGCTGTGATGCCTGCAAAAATGAACTGCTTGATTAACCTCTTGTTTTGCACATCGACCATACTGAAAAAAAAAACTTAAAATGTTTGTATGAACACCAACATACCTCTTGATGACAGTTTCTCTCTTGCTCCTGAGCTTCTGGTCCAGCCGCTCCTTCGCCTCGCGGACATTGTTGTCCAGCGTCCACCCGTGTATGAGCTCCATGACGCTACTCCTTTGCTGCAAATTCCCAAGAACTCAACCAATCACTCCATCATATCCTATGAGCAAGATCTCGCCACATAAACAAGCCAGTCGATTCATTGTATACCTTGCCGGAATTACCGGCGCCAACGGGGTGAGAACCGTGGCCGGTCGTGTACAGGCAGAACGAGGACCGCCTTGTGCCGCCGGCCGCCTCCGGCCCGGGCCCACCCTGCCGGACACGGCGCCGCCGCGCGCACTCCACTCCGGGAAGCATCCCGGCCATGATGGCCATATACGTACAGCCCCTCACAGGCAGCTCAGCCACAAGTTCGCTCCCGCAGCAACCACAACGAGTAGTATATATATCTCGAAATTTTTTTAAAAATAATCTATTTTTTATTCGAAAATACAGAAATAATACCGCTTAATTTTTTTACAGAAATAATTCCGTATCGCCGTATGGTTGGGCGAGTCGTGCAAGTCGCCCAACCGCACTGCGACAAACCTTCAAGTCGCCCAATGGAACGACGATTTAAAGGTTCGAGACAAGATCGCTTTATGGAATGGCAACTTGAAGAGAGTCACCATACGGTCGAGCGAATAGGTTGCAGCTCAACCTAAGTCGCCCAACCGTATGGCGACTTGGAGCGGCTATAAAACCCGCGCGCGACCGAACCGTCGCCATTCGAACGAGCGAATCGACGGATTCCAACTCGAGCAGAGAAGAAAAAGAGAGAAAGAGAGGGAAAAAAGAGGAGGGGAAGAAGAAGAGGAGGAAAAAGAGGTTTTTCGACGACTAGGACGGTAAGTTTGTAGTATTAATTTGTAAAAGTTTATTTTTGAAACCATGATAGATTAGCAAGCAACTTTATGTGTAGTGACATATTGTTAGCAAATATTTAGAGATGGCATGATTAATTAGTAACCATGGTACGTTAGCGAGCAACATCGTGTGTAGTGACATATTGTTAGCAAATGTTTAGAGATAGCATGATTAATACAATTAGTTTAGAAGTTTGTATGAAAGAAAAATGAGTTAGTAAAAAAAAATTAGTTGTACTATTTCGCGTGCTGCGCTAATTGCGTACGGGCTAAATGAATGATAACATGTTACTTTTGTATTATATAAACATGTTGATAACACGTGCATTCACAAATACTAGTTTATAGAATGTTAAATACAAGTATTTTTTTTGTACAATAAAGAATTGAAAACATTTACTTCATAATTTTTGTTGGATTAAGGAATCACATATACATGGTTCGAAACACGTAGGATTGTCAAACATGTAAAATTTTGTTTTTTTCCTGAAAGCTTCACCCATTATAAATATGCATAGTAACGACGATGTATTAAATATTTCGCAATCCATAGCAGTCGGTACAGGCGTTAATGTAATATAGCCTTTCGTAGGAAAAAATATGTGCCGTATCCGGTTGGCACTAAGAACATATCGAATATGATTTATTTCTCATTGGAATATAATTTAAATGCTTAAGTAATATGAATGCTTTTAATTTCTTAATTTGCAGCTATGGCTCAAGACCCTAGTGGTTCGGATTGGCATTTCATCTCTTTGAACCGGTTGGTCGACGCAAAGACCACGCTGGCGTCGTGCGCCTTGATCCGATTGGCGAGGACGACGTGGCTGAGTTGGGGGTGGTTCGTACACGGACACCCCGACGGGCTTAGAGACTAGACCCACGCTGGGTAGAGAGGTTTGTTCGCAAGCTGTGCCATTTTTTTGTATCGTATGCGCACTATGTACTTACTTCTTCGTGCTTTGTAGGCTGAGTCGTTCTGGCCTTCTACCTCTTGCACGGATGGTAGAGGCCATCGAAGAGGACGGCGGTCTGGTCGACGACGATAGGGAGGTCCAGGTCGGTCCGGAGCGGTCACGACGATTCCCGTTCGACCGGTCGCTCCTAACTGCCCTGGTGGATCGTTGGCGGCCCGAGACGCAGACCTTCCACCTCCCTTTCGGGGAGATGGCCCCTACTGCGCAGATGTCGCGATGTCGCTCGGCTTGCCTATCGCGGAGCCTCGTGATTCCCGCCGAACGCGGTTGCCGATTGGCGCAACGCCTGCTGGGCGAGTTTAAGGGTTCTTGGGCGAGGCCGCGCCTCCGATTTCGACTTCTCGGGCGGCAATGGCATGGCCCGCCTGCGGTGGCTTCGCAGCCTCGGTACATATACTACCTATTTTCCATGTTTAGCGATTCATTGAGGCGTAGCCATATGACAAAGCTTACTAATTATTCGTTTCTGCAGAGGTCGAGCGGATGGTCCCACATCCCGTCACAACCGTGTCGTCGGGCACCGGAGGCATACTGTTGTGGCTCTTGGCCGGGTATCATTTACAGCCAGCCCACGGTGACTCGTCGGCGCCCGCCCGTGGGTGCGTGAGGGCCATCGCCGACGGCGAGGAGCTAGAGATCGATTGGGGCTCACCAGTACTTGTTGCGACGCATCGCGGTATGTGCGAGCGCGTCTTTGAGGATGAAGCCCACATCTATCCTCACAGTGCCCTCTTCGCCGCAGAATCGCGGGTCGCTCGAGCGCTTCTCTGGACGGCCCATCGGTAGACTCCGGACCGACTGGCGCGGACATGTACCATGGGGACGCGGTGGACCGCCAACCGTAGGGTCCCTTTAGTCTTCAGAGCGGGTACATACTTCCTATATCTTTTCTTCAGCGACATGTAATCCTTTGTAACCTTTATGCTCGCCCGCAGTACGGTATGCACACGTCTTGAGTCACACGTCGTCTGAGCACTTTGTGGAGCAATTTGGACCGTCTCGCCACGACGACGTCTGTTGGGAGGTTTCTTGTGATGACAAGAAAAAATGGGGGCAGTTTTGTGCAGTGACAAGACCACACGGGGCAGCTTTGCGCAGTGATAAAACCAAAGGAGTCAGCTTTCTGCAGTGCCAAGACCACATGGGGCAGCTTTGCGCACTGATAAGACCACACGAGCCAGCTTTCCGCTGTGATAAGACCAAATGAGACAGTTTTGCGCAGTTTAGGGTTTAGGTTTAGGGTTAGCCTTTTCAGATCGAATTGACAACTCAATTAAAGTCTCGCCAGCTTTTAAGACCGAAAAGACAATACTCATGTTTTTTACTATCCCCCGTCCTACCCCCCCCCCCATGTTTTTTACTATCCCATAATGGCATGTATACTTATATGGTCCGGATGCTTGTGTCGCAGCGTACCGTAGTAGTAGCGAGGATGACTAAAGCAATTAGCGAACCATCATGCCATGTGACTACGTAATGTGCTTCGTCATGCGGACTTTAATGTACTTCTCGTTCGTGTCTCCGCTAAGCCATCAAAGCAAGCATATATTGCAAGTATGCCTCTTCTAGTGGAATCCCAGAAAGAACCATTCGCACCGCCATCGAATCCTCCATGTTTTATGGCATCTTCATAACCACAACAAGTGTTCTCAGCCTCTTCAATCATATTGTATATAAGCTTCATAAAGTACTTCATCGACTACACCGCCAATATACGCCAGATACGTTAGAACGACTTCATCGAGGAGAGACTCCTAACGATCGTAATATCACTTACCTTTCTACTTACCACTCATTATTATCTCAATCGTCCTCACAAAATTCTCTGAAATTTAGCGACTAGAACAATATCTGCGATCACAAAATGTTATTATGAGTCCGACATATTTCGTGCCCTTCATATTCTACTTAAAATAACAAATGCAGACCAACCAACGTTGTCACCACACTTTTATCTTTTAAAAAATAACATCATATAATACGATTTGCTAAATACAATACCTACAAAATGTAATATCTATTTTAACACGATTGTTCCAATTGGATTTACATAATTACAGTTTATTTGCTTAAATCGCTTCATCGGTTGAGGCGACTTAAACTAAGTCGCCACCAATCTGTGACTTACTAAACTCGCTCTACAAATCGGCGATTCCAACACATGTCGCACATCTGTTTGGTGAATAGGTCCCGTCAGGCTCTAGTCGCCGTTCCATTGGGCGACTTGAAGGTTTGTCGCAGTGCGGTTGGGCGACTTGCACGACTCGCCCAACCGTACGGCGACACAAGATTATTTCTATAAAAAAAAATTAAGTGGTATTATTTCTGTATTTCCGAATAAAAAATATATTATTTTAAAATATATATATATATATCTCTACGTGGACCGACGGGCGCGCCAACCCACACCTTGGAAATTAATTTAGATTTGTCAAGTAATAGGGTGTTAGAATCCTAATGCAATCAACATCAGATCAAATTAGATTATTTCTTTTGTTAGACTTTTCATGTTTAGTTTTTAGCTTGGCTAGCAAGTTGGTTAAGTAGTCTTTAAAATGATGTGTAATCAGAAGTGTTTGATAAGAGAATAGAGAAAACAAAAAAGTTTTGGCTAGACAGGTTGCAGCAGAGCACCAAAGTTCTTGTGTGCACACGTTTTTTTATTCTCTTCCACCGTGAATTAGTGTGTGTATCCAGGTGTTCGTGTGAGTTGTGTCCACGGGTTCACATGTATGAATATCTGATTAGGGACAACAGTGGTATCAGAGCGAGGTTCGATGCGAGGATAAGCCATCCGGCGACAGCTCACCAAGCAGTGGCGCGCCAACGCGGCTCCATGCAAGGAGTGATGGCGACTCAGGTGCGCGCGCGTGCTGGTGACCGTAGCCGGGAGTTGGCTGCGTGTTGTGTTGTGTCCGATGAGCACGACTGGCGCAAGCTTGAGGCCGAGAAGTCGGCGGCCACGTGGGGAGATCCGAGTCTCCATCGCCGTCAAGTTGCGTCACAGGCGAAGGAGAATTGGCATGAGGAGATGTTGCCCGGTAAGTCGTGTCACCGACGGCAATGAGGTGGCAGCGATAGCGTGGATGCCATCGTTGCAAGAAGAGTTGAGGTCATCGAGGTCAGAGTCGCCGGCAAGTTGTGTCACCAGCGGCGAAGGGTGGAGGAGGTGCGTCTCCCTAATACCTGTTACCGACAAGCACTGACGCCGTTAAAGCCGATGGCGTCGTTGACAATCGGCGTGACAAGATGGCATTGACGATCATCTCCGTGTCTTGCCGAGAAGAATGGCCTTCGAATTGAATGACACAACAAGATTAAGGGGGTGATTGTCTTAGTGTTTTTTTCATGTTAGTCGAGTTAGAGTCCCAGCATATAGATGAACGTGTACCAGTTGAGTTGAGTTCTTGCACGCAGCTATGTGCGTTTAGTTTGCTTGTAGACCGCTTCATATGGAGGCGTAGCTGGTAATCTGAATCATGCGTTTAGTCTAAAGTCATCAACAGGGAGAAGACAAGTCTGGATTAGGGAACATTGTTGGAAATTAATCTAGATTTGCCAAGTAATATGGCGTTAGGATCCGGATACAATCAGCATCGGATCAAATTAGTTTGTTTCTTTTGTTAGGCTTCCTATGTTTAGTTTTTGGCTTGGTTAGCAAGTTGATTAGGTAGTCTTTAAAAGGACATATAATTAGATATGTTTGATAAGAGAATAGAGAAAACAAAAAAACTTTGACTAGACAGGTTGCAGTCGAGCACCAAAGTTCTTATGTACGCATGTTTTTTTGTTCTCTTCCATCGTAAATTAGCGTGTATGTGTATGTATTCAGGTGCTCATGTGAGTTGCGTATCTGGACCAACACACCTAACTGTGAGTGCGTTTATGTGCACAGGATCTAGCCGCGGCAGGGAAAGCTATGTGGGGCGCCAGCCATTTGAGGAAGCGGCAGGGGCGAGTGCCAGTCCATCTCCTCCTCTTGCCTAGTCGCCATCTCTCGCGCGTTCGGATCGATATGGGAGTGACTAGTGAGTAGCTAGCTGCAAGTAGCTTTATTTGCAAGGCTCCTCACGCTTTAACTGTCCTGGCCTGATGCGCGCCCAACTACCTCATCGGATGCGGGGGCCGGGTGGATAGAATTATTGGATCCTTGTGGGCCCACGGAATGGCAAGAAAATCCACTGGTGAGGGGAATTATTGGGGTCAGATGCGGGTCTGGTGAATTTGATGCGCCCACTGACCTACTCTAGAAATCTGCCTATCTGGCAGTGAAACTGTCATTGTAACACCCATGGAATGCATGGTGACGTATGGGCGGAGCCAACTATGTGCCTGTCTCCGGCTGGACCGACTCTTTATGGTCTAAGTCTTCTGTTCTTTTGAATTTTTAGTATATTTTTAAAGAACTTTAATGGACTTTTGTTTTAGATTTTAGGATATAGCCTACCTAGCCTGAGATGCAGATTCGCTCCTGCATGATGTCACAGTTATTTTGTAATAGAAAACTTTACAGATTCTTCTAGAACTGTTTGCGGATCGTCTTGTCCAAATGGCCTCGGGAGTCTGATTTCCCATGTCCATAGCTACTGCGTTAACCCTTTTGGACGAGCGAGGACGATCGGATAAGTCCGAAATGGCCTCTAAGGGGTCGTGGTATGTAGTGAAATTAAACATGGGAAGAGTGTTCTGATCAGAATAGCAGAGCAATCACAAGATCTATTTGAGCTGATTGATTAGCGAAATGCCAGTACAATCATGCAGTCTGAGATGATGATGACAACGGACAAGAGTTATTAGGCCAGGGTGCGTAGTAAGTGGCCCGCTAGCTGCATGAGGGACCAAGCCACTTTCGACGAAGCTTCCGGGTGGCAGCGGCAGGACATGCCATGCCATCCGCCATTATTCGTGGCCCGTATCAGCTGCCCCCCACTCGCCGTGCGTTGTTGCTATCGCCGCTGTCCAAACCCCGCAGCGTTTTCGGATGGCTGGCAACACGACCCACGACGAATTAAATGCGAGTAGTGGTGGGCAAACGGGCCGCCCGGCACAGAATGGTCGCCCGTTTGGCTGTGCGGGCTATGCCATGCTGGCCCGTGGGTCGGGTTGCTGATCAAGCACGGCACGTTCAGTGGCGGATCTAGAATTAACATTTAGGTTGGACGAAAATGCGGAATAAACTAATACTATTATCCGATAACAAAGCAAGGCATATATAATACACGTTACAATTACTTTCAATAGGGCATATGACACTAAATGGATCTCAAAACTACAATCCGCATCATGTGAACATAGAAAGACAGGACAAATGTAGAAAATGTACCTCATCAATGAAGTTTACAGAACAATTTGCTACTAAAATACCAAATTATTAAATTACTAGTAACAACCTATCAAAAGTAGATGGATGGTGAGTATTCAGATTAATCCATCATAAATCATAAAAAATTATTGAGCATAACAAACAGAAAGACATACCATTAAAGTACTAATTACGTCTATGAGACCAAGGCAATTTCATTCTCCGAGATTTCATGGCTTGAAATTGTTTCTTAATTTTATCATGATCAAGTCCTTTAAATATCTCCCGCTCGATGTAGCACACCATCAAGTCATTGAGCCACTCATCGGATAGTCTATTATGCAAAACGGTCTTAATAATATTCATAGCCGAAAAGACTCTTTCAACTGATGTTGTTGCCACCAGTAGGAGCAATGCTAACTCAATGAGGCGGTAGACCAATGGAAAAACAATATGTCTTTCTGTTTCAACCATCTTGATGGCCAAACTTGCAAAATCATGACAAACAATTAAATCATCAATTCTTCGGACATGAAGAATGAAGGTTTCAAGTTGATTCCTTATAGTTGCACGATCAGCAAGGGAGAAATCTGTATCACAGATCTCCGCAAGTTGAGCAATCTTATCCATATCAAACTTAGAGAACGAGTCTCTTGGATCAAGACAATAAAAGCAAACAAGCAACTCCAAAGATACCTCATTGAAGCGATGATCCATCTCTGCATTAATAGCATCAACAGCAGCAAAGAAAGTATCAACACGATAATGGTGGTCTTGAGTGATTGTGACCCCATCTAGCCTTGATCGGCCCCATCTTAGTATCGCTTCATCTATATTCGATACTAGAATCTTGTTTGCATCACAAAATATTTTGACTTATGTAAATAGAGGCTCCCAACTATGGTTCCTCAAGCTGATCAAACGTACTTTCACATCAACAAGCAATGTCATAACTCCTCAAATGCAACCCTCACTTCTTCCTTCATTTCTTTGTACTAATCAATCATCTCTAGAAAATTATCTTTGTTTATAGATGAAGAAGATTCATTATATCCATGGAATGAGTGATCTTGCAGTAATAGATATCTTGCACAATTTAAAGAAGCAGTCAAACGGGTTTCATATTTCATTTCAGATTCTTTGCTGTGAGACTCCATCTTATGAGATACACTTGCCCGTTGATTCTTAAAAACATCACTACATCTCCTTGCATTGTTGTGAATACTATTAACCCCACCAACATGAAGAGATAGTGATGCATATGCATTCTTCCAGTTGTTGTACCCTAATTTAGTGAAGACATCATGGCCAAATTTTTCATCTAAGGGTTGTTGTCTAAAAAGAAAGCAATAGAAGCAATAAACAGCATTCTTCTTTACACTATATTCCAACCAGTCGTGTCTCTTAAACCATGTTTTACGAAAGCACCTAAAATCCTTTCCATATTGTTTGTGGGGAAAATTGTGACAAAAAGGTTGAGTCGGACCCTTCAACAAATAAGCCCTTCTCACTTGATCTCTAATATCCGGATGGAATTCCTCAATTGGTATACGAAGTGCTTGATCAGCAACAATATGAACATCCGGGTTAAAATCCTTAATACCTTCAGTTTCTTCCTGCAGTTGTAGTTGTTGTGCTACTTGTGCATCTTCAACATTGACAGCTTTAACCAGTAGTACTTGCTCTTCTGTAGCTACCACAGCATTCCGCTTGCACCGGTTCTTGGGGTCAACCCACTCGACGACGACGCAATGGTAAAATAGCTCTTCAAATCTAGCAAATTCACCACACGATGACACTATAAAATTCACAAATCATCATATTCATTCATCAATAATCATTTATACATTTATAATTTATAAATCATAATCACTGTGAGTATGACACATCACAAATTCACAGTATTCACCATTCAGGCATTCACAATTCACAATTCAATTCTTACCTTTTCCTTTCGACTTAGCAGGAGCCATCTTCAATTTCTATTTTCTAACTCCTAGCATTCACACCCACGCGCATTCAATTTCTGGGGTCTGGCCCCCTTGACCCCTTCAGGCTTCAGGCCTTCAGCCTCACCAACTCACCTCACTCCTCACTCACAGCTCCTCCTCCTCCCTGCCTCCACCTGGTCGACCGGCCCCGTGCCTTCACCCTAGCGCAGCGGCACTAGCACCTAGCGGCACAGCCACTTGCTTCGGCTCTGGCTGGACCGTGCTCCTCGCTCCTCCCGTGGCCAAGCGCTCCTCCTCCAAGCCGCCCCCCGGCGGCGGCCTCGCTCCTCGCTCCTCCCGACTGCCGACTTGGTTCCCCCTCCTCCCAACGACCCGGCGCCGTCCCCCGCAGACACGTCGTGCGCCCGTCGGCCCGTGGCCACCCACTCGGCTCCAGCTCCGGTTGGACCGCTAGAGCTCCTCCGAAACCGCCTCGGCACAGTGCAAGACGCTCCTTGCTCTCCCGCGATGTCAAGCTCTATTGCCGCCACCTAGCCAGGTAGGGTTGGAGATTTGGAGAATTGGAATTTTGCAAATTGGGGATTTGGGGGAACCGGAGAGATGTAATGAGAATATGATATGCAGATGGGCTTAGCTGGGCCGAGCGTGGGCTATAGGCCTTCCTTTGGGGCTTTGGGTTGTGGCCGCTGTGGCCTCCTCTTCTGGATTTCTTGCCGTCTGTCGGGACTCGGGAAGAAGCAAGGACGATGTGAGACTAGCGATGGCCGTGCCGCAGACAGAAGGAGGAGTAGGGGTCGTCGACACCGGCTACCTCGGGCGGCCGCCTAGCCTTGCCCTATTCTTTGGGGTCGCCTTGGTGCGTCGGTGCCGGTTGTGTTAGCCTAAGCGGACACAATTAGTTAGATGGTAGTGCTCTTCCAGCGAGTCTGTTTTTATCCGATTTTTTTATTTAAAAATATAAAAAATGTAGAATTCAAAAATACATATGAAAATTATAAAAAATAAGACAAACATATTGAAAATGAAATAAAGATATTTATTAAAGTTTACATAATTGTCTCGTTAAAACCTTTGTCAAGTAAAAATTCAATATGAGAAAACATTGGCAAAGAAAATTGAGTACAACCTATAGCTTTTTATACATCCATGTTCTAAGTGTCGTTGTCTTGGTATAGATTTTCGAATACCTTTGACAACTCTGGATTTTCTACAGAGTGTTGTGTTCGTGCATCAGTTTGTTCCCAGTCCTTCACAGTTATAAGTATCTCAACCATCTCACTTCTGAGACATGTTATTCTCTTCTCCAATATTCTTCCATAAAGACTGAAAGCAGACTCGGAAAAAACCACCAAGACAGGAACAATTAACATATCACATGTAAATATAGATAGCACGGTTATGTTAACTTATGCCTTTGCCGACATTGCAAAATTTCAAAGCCTTCTGAATTGAAATCCATCATATCGTTGTCCAGATAGGCGGATAGTTCTTCACTCTTTGGGTGGGGGTTAGTCTTGATTGAGAAGGTGTCGATGTAGAACCCTTAAACCTGGAGGAAGAACCTGCACTCCAGATCTTGTCCCACAAATTTGTCTTGTTACCTAAGATGACTGGTAGTGGAGGTTGTTGCAAGCGAACTCCCTTAAACTTATTTTCACACCTTTGAAAGACATCGATAAATCTAGAATGAATATCTGCAAAATAGTTAGAATAGTCTAGGCCTATACCATCACTAAGGATACTAAGAACATTAGCAAAACCCTTGAATTTTAGCTCTAGGATCTAAAATAAATGTAAATACATATGGGAAAGAGATTTCTCTCTAATATTTTAGGAGTTTTGTTTTCATAGCAATAATAGTCTTTCGTAAAACTATGTCAATTTTTATATATCTTCAACTAAGTAGCAATCTGTAGAACACTATGCATAATTATAGGAGATGTTGGATAATACACAGTAGACAAAGCAATAATGGCTTCATAATTTTTTTCCAAGAACTGAAGTATCTTCTCAGCAACCAACTAATGTTGCTCAGTCAATAGTACACCATTTGTTAGTACTATGATAGTGCGTTTGAATAAAAACAGAAAAGTGCTCTTATATGGTAAAAGACTCTTAAGCATCGAGTAAGTAAAGTTCCATCTTATCGGCATGTCCGAACCAAATTTTCTTAGACGTACACACCTATTGCCCTGCAGAAGTTTTTATATACTATTATTCTAACGTTTGAATTATTTAAGAAAGATATCGCATCGTAGAAAGCTTTAATATACAAACTCAACCTCTTCAAACCACATTTTACTATAAGGTTAATAATATGATAAGCACATCGCTGATGTAGCAAGAACGAATCGGCGTATGTACTCAACATTAGAGTAAGAATATACATTGTGTGGATGTCATGAGGACATTGTGGATGTCATGTGGACATGCTCATGATCTTAGGTGATGAGACAATTGGCAATTGCTTTGAGAGTTTGTTGAAATCTGGAGTTTTCAGCAAGTGTCAGGTAAATCGGTAGTACCAGCTTTGAAGCTACGGTACTACCAGTGTCTTGATATGACCGCTTGTGAGTCTTGATATTCCGTGAGTCCTTGGCCGCGTTGGTTTTCTTGTGGCGTCCAATTGGAATCGGACGGCCCAGATTGGTTTGAGGCCTTTTGTGCGTTCAAGTGGAGCGGTAGTACCGCGTCTCGGTAGAACCGTTTGTGACATGACGGTATGGAAATTCCAGAGAAGGTGTCTTTGGAGCTCTGGTTTTCTTGAGGAGTGAAATGCGGCCGTGCTTTGGTTGCCGATAGTACCGCATGGCGGAATGACGCGTGTGTGCGGTATGGATTTTCGAGAGGAGGTGTTTTGGAGATTTTGGATTTCTCGAGTTGCGATGCGACCGCTATGATTGGTTAGCGGTATGACGCGTTGCGTATCTGGGTGGATATGTGGCGGTAGTACCGTTTTGGAATGAATTGGTGATTGTTGTTTCAATTGGAGAATTAATTTTGGGTTAGGTCAAGTTCATGTTCATCGATGCATATGTGTTGCATGATGCATGTTTTGGCTAACGTGGGTCAAGTTGTGAAGAACTTGTTCGGAAATAGTTTCTTGGTCTATTCTTTGTGCGGTGGCTTGCGAGGTCTATGACGGTCGTGGCGAGGTGGATCGGGACTAAGCTTGGAGAGCCGAGGTCTAGAACGATCAAGGATGCGGGTGGTCGAGGACTCAAGCGAAGCCTTGAGATGGACAAGGGTGACCGAGCAGGCGATTCGGTCGTTGGTTGGATCAAGCGGCGCGGAGTTGTTACAAGTGCTCGATGGTGCGGTGGGATCCGGACGGGAGAGACTTGACGACATGGAGCCGTTGATCAACCTACGTGGCGAAGCATGGGATTGCTTCATGATCTGTGGACTCGGTCTTTTGGAGAAGGATCGAGAAGGGGTATTTTGGTAATTTCACCAAATACCGCCTTGGTGACCTTTGGCTAAATCATGGGCGGTCGGCGCATGGTGAAGCGGTTTAGGTCAATAGATGATGAAAACGGCACTTTGAGATGCGTGCGTATGTGTAACCCATTTGTGTGTTAGGGTTTAATGGGTGCCCTAATGGAATATTCTCTAGATGCTTAGCCTCCATATAAATAGGGGTTGGTGGGCTTTGTTGTTGCTTCTTTGAAGCAGTGGAGAAGCCACCAAAACCCCAAGTCTTGCCCTATTTGGTTTTAGGGTTTTGAGAGGGAGATGGAGAGCTAGGGTTCTAGAGTTGGATTGAGAGTGTGTGCTCTGGAAGAGCTTTGTCCTCCTTGGTAGGAGTGGCTGTAATCAACAATCATTCATCTATCCTAATCAATCCAACAGTTGCTCAACATCGATCCTTTGTGTTCTTATTGTTTATTTGTTGTTTTTGGGCTTTCTTAGATCTGTGAGATTTCTTCTATGTTCTTGTTGTGCTTTGGCTTCTTTGTGACAAGTGGGTATACATCTGAGACCATCTTGTCGATCTTCCACCCACGAGCAAGTCTCAAATCATTTGAATCTCAGTTTTCGTATTTTGAGCAGTTCTTGAAACAGCTTCAGTCAAATCGTTAAAAAGGTTGGAACTTTTGTATGGATCTATTCGATCCTTCTTTGGAATAGGTTCCTAACCTCATAGGGAAGCTATGTTTCAAGTTTTATCAAGTTTGCCCGTGTAGATCAAAAGTTGTGCCAATTTTAGATTTGGTTTTTCTACTGTCGGGTTCATCCTCCGGGACAATCGGTAGTACCGCGAGAGTTATTAGGTGGTAGTACCGCTCTGTGTAATACCTCACTTAACTTTCAATGGTAGTACGGTTGTAGGACTTTTGATTTTTGTTACTGTTCATCGTCGGGACAATCGGTAGTACCTTTCATTTACTGCGGTAGTACATCGGTGAGGTAGTACCTTTCATTTGCACTGTGGTAGTACCTCGGTCTTGGTAGTACCTTTCATTTACTGCGGTAGTATCTCGGTCTTGGTAGTACCTTTCATTTGCCTCTGGTAGTACCTCGGTCTTGATAGTACCTTTCTTTACCTTGTGGTAGTACCGATTCCTGATTTTTCAGAACTTCTTCAGGGAGTTTGCTGCTGTGCCTTTGGGGGTTAGGAGAGGGTTCAACATAAGACTTGCACTATGCTTAAGCATTCATCTTCATAGCTCTCATAGCTATTGGAGTGATTTGCGAGTTGAATCCATTCAAAGTGAAAAAGATTTGGTGCTCCTATTCACCCCCCCCCCCTCTAGTCGCCTATTCCGGTCCTACACATTGCCTTAGAGTTTGAAGTGGTATTGTCTAAAGTAATTGAGAATATTTTGTTTGTAAGACCAAAGCCTTCCACGGCTTTGATAATATAGTCTGTAATATTCTCACCTATGTGTACTAGATCAATTAATTTAAAACCTATAATTCTTTTCTCTATTTCCTAGTTGTCATTAACATACTAAGCAACTACACTAAGATAACTCTCTCTAGCTCGACCACTCCATATGTCCAAGGTTAGGGCCACCGAAAATGTGCACGTACTAAATAGTTCATTTAATTTATCATAGCGTTCATTATAGTATTTAACTAGATCTCTAGTTATTGTTTGTCTAAAAACGGTAGAAAATTTAGGATTACGTGCAGTCCTTATGCAAGTTTCGAAAGTTGTAAACTCCTAAAAGGCTAAAGGTAAATCATTAGAAGCGATTAAATAACAAAGAGATTAACGGGCTACCTGAAGATTGTAGTCACAGCTACGTATCGTACCGTACCGTAGGAGTTGTAATGCGGCTACGTCTGCCTCATCATTAATCCACTACTACACAAAGGGTCATCACAGACGGTTCTAAACCATCATCACAGTTGGTTTCTGAACCGTTTGAATTTATGGGTCTGTGATAACAGGCGGTTATCACAGACGGTTTCAGAGCCGTCTGTGATAAGTCGCGAAGACGAACGATTTTGTCGTATAAATAAATCGTCATGAAGGTCTACTACGAGCGGTTTCCACTAACAACCGTGTGTGATATGTCGGATATCATAGACGGTTATTTTTACTAACTGTTTGTGATTTGAGACATATCATAAACGATTAGTAAAAAGAACCATCTGTGATATCCGACGTATCACAGATGGTTGTTAGTGGAAACCGTCTGTGATAGTAGACCTTTACAGACGGTTTATATGACAAACCGTCTATGATAGTTTGTTATACTTAACTATATTTTTTCTAATTTTCGGTTAGCCTCAGGAATTGGTAGTCATGCCCTTTGAAAACAAGCAAGTAGAAAACAGGTAAATCACAAATAAATCAATTGTTGACAACTCAAAGTGATCATTTACAATTCAATTAATTACAAAAGAATATGTTCAAGTATTGCCAGAGCCAACAGTGCCGTGGTTCGAACCGACCCTAGAAACACACCCATCCGGCCACCTCTAAATACGAGCAAAACGTCCATTCCGTGGACGTGTCTGCTTAACGCAGAGCCAAGCCGGACGGTAACAGCTACGTGATCTTGTAGTTACCCATCAGCCATGGTCTATCTGGAGCGCAAGAATTTTACAGAAAGCGGTATAGTTTCTACTTTCTACAGCAATCCTATGAAATCATTACGTCCCAAAACGGCCTAATTGGTTGCACTTGCACGTCGCAGGCCGAGGCGTAACAGATCTTTGCTGCTTCTGCTCGTTTCACTCCATCAGGTGTAAATCAATCGGTTGCAACAGCACAGTAGAAAAGGGCGTGTGGAGATGGAATTCAACAGGCGTGATGCCATGCGAAGGACACCACTGGCAGCATCGATCGCACCATGCACCTCGCTGATTTTGCTGCTCTCTCTCATGCTCCTTTCGCCACCTAAACTGTGATTGCGATCTCCTGGATTTATTTAAACTAGTGGCCTGATAGAAATATTTATGATCGACAATAATAAAAGATTAACAGCGTCAAGCATATGGCCTTACCAACAGGCTGCCAATTGTTATCGAGAAAGCTTTCTTTACATCATTAGAGAATTGCATGTCAAGAGGAACCGCGCCCTGATATAGTTTCCTACCATGCGGATCTTCATCGCGAAAGTAATCTAGGTCTGCCAAGCTTCTGTATCATGATCAGATCCGAATGCAGTCCTAGAAGTTTATTGGGGCAGTTCCCACATCATGCCTTCGAATTTGTCGGTCTAAGAGAGAGTTCTCCAAGATATGTGACACACACTCTCGTCGTGGAAGTGTACGGTCTCGATCAGATTGAAATAGCTTAAAATAGGCGCAAAATTCGCCTTAGACCTTTGCCGCTAACTTGTTCATCATAGGGCTTATCTTTTCCTCAAGGAGGGCCCTTTGAGGATCAATCTTCCAGGTGTCATAGAAGTCTAAAATTTCCGTTGAGATATTCTTAACATGAGTATTGCAAATGAATGGCCATGGATGAGTACGATGAGAGACAAAACAATGGGGAAAGATAAAAAACGCACTCATAATGTTCATGTCGGTACGGAGCTCTTCAAACCACGATGTTGTGTCCTTATCTTTAAGAACGCTTGCAATGTATATGCAGGCCAACGCAATCATATATGGAGGGTATATAAGAATAAGATTCATCTTGTAAGTATCATTGACAAGGCCACTGCAAGTAATGTGGCTAATCAGCATAGAAATAGGTCTAGTTGAAGATTGTGCATACAATATACCCATAAATCATAATGAAGACATTTCACTTATAGTTGTTTTCGATGTGATTCCAGATAAAAGTTAATCGCACTGTACAAAACTAAAATGTGAAGGAAAACTCAGCAAAAGTATTTTGAGATTTGCTAAACAACATTCGACTGTTTTCTTTTGTCAAAATAGTCGAATTTTCATCCGTCCGATATGCTTTGAGATTTGCACTTCTTCTCATATGATAAATTGAGTCCGAATTTATTATGATTTGTTTTCGGAACATAACGGGTTCATCACATTGCCCTATTTTGTTGGTATAGAATTTTATTTTTTTTTTGTCTTTGTTTTTGCTCAATATCTCAAAGTATATGTTAGATTTTGAATCATGTGATAGAAATATGAGTTATTAAGACTTTCGATAATAATTACAGTGACCAAGAACAAAAATTACATAAATAAATTACTGTAATTTATGTATAATGAAGTTGTAAATAAAATAAAATTTGACTGTTTTGAACTGAGAAAACAGTCGAATCTTGTATAGACGGACCACATATAAATACTCTTATTTAAACACGCACACATATCTCTACTACTTAAATATTGGAGTTGGTGATGGTGTGTCATCTTTCGTGCGATATGAACCGTTAGGTCTATTTTTCTTCGTGCGACGTGAGCCCTTAGATCTTTTTCTCTCTGCACTCCGATCTCCCATCTCCTTCCATGAAACTGTCACCCGACCCCTGAACCCCCCCTCTCGTCCTCCACGATTGCTGAAAATCGCAAAACCACCGCCTGTTCCCCCATCCGCCCTGCGCCTCCTGTTCCCCCATCCGCCCTGTGCCTCCCTCGCCCGTCGCCGCGACCCGTCGCCCTCGCCGCCTCCTCGCCATCGCTTCCCCATGGCCGGTCCTTGGTAGCCCTCCCTCTCCGCTCAGTTGCGGAGGAGGCAGAAGCAAGAGGTGGCACCGCGCCTAGCCTTGAAAGGCGTCGGTGGTCGTGGTGCTGCTGTCGGAGGCGATGCGTTGATGATGGGCGGGGACTCGGGGTGTCGGTGTTCGGAGGACAACAACTTCCACTGGTCGGCATCATCGCGGCTCGCCGCCACCGCCTCTGAGGCACTTCCTACCGCCACGCTTCGCCTTCCCCAATGACTACCCCTACAAGCCGCCCAAGGTCGGTTCGACACCCTGCTTCCACCCCAGCGTCGACACCCACGGCAACATCTGCCTCGACATCCTCGGGACAAGTGGTCCTCCGCCTCGACGTCCGCACCATCCTCCTCTCCATCCGAGCCTCCTAGGAGGTATGCATAGGATCTCTCTCTCTATACTTCTTGTATAGGTTATGTTTCTTGCTCTGTATCGGTTCATTTCTTGCTCCTTGCGTTGTCGATCGATCGATGGAAGAATGAATTATTAGGGCACGAACGCAGAGCGAACAACGACTCATTGCTCAACACTTGCGGCGGCGCTATGGGCAAATCGGGAAGGTAAACTCGAGATTTTGCATCTCATCAAGAACCGCTTTAATAGCTCATCTTTCAAAGACAATAGCGATTCTGTGTATTCTAACATTGTGCTTTATTGAATTCGATGAATGCTAAGCATCGACCATCCCTTATCCATGGTGGTCTTTGGTGAGAAGGTGAAGGTAAATCTTTGTCTTCATTCGTGATTCAAGCGGAGTATCGATTCCATCTTGATCTTATTTGGTGGTCTTTGTTACAAAAGGAAGCATGGTATGCTAAAATTTCGGTCAAACGCTTTGTCTTGATATTTTGCATTTTTGTTACAATGATCTATGCCTTCTAACTTGTATATTATAGGTGGGCACTTGAAGTGCTCGATGGTTATATTGATTTATTCATGGATCGGCACTGTCTCAATGCTACCTTCAACTCAAAGAAGAACTCGATAAACCTATACAACAGAAGGTAAGTTATGTGGCCAATCAAATTCAAAGGTACTCAGTAGATTTCACTTCACTAGAAGTTTCCATTGTTGATTTCACTTCACTACAGTGTTGGCCATGAAGCTTCATAGGTTGGGTAGGACATCTTTCAGGGCTGTGAAATCCAAGCGTGACTATTTAGTGCACCGGAGGAGTTATAATTGGTTGTATCTGTCACGACTCGCGGCCCTAAAAGAGTTTGCTTTGATGAAGGTTTTTGCAAGCCTATACTTTCCATTAAGTTAGTTAGAGCTATATGCTTATTTGTTTAATAATCCTTTACTGAGTTTTTTTTTTAAAAAAAAATCAGGCTTTAGGAGACCAATCAGACCATGGATTCCTAGTTCCCACTGCTGTGGACTGCAATCGGCATTGTGTGATCATGTCACTTGTGCAGGGATATCCACTGTAAGACAATATTATTGTCCATGAATTCTTATATTAATCCAATGGTATTTGTTCCTTTATGCAGAAACTGATCTAGGTGTTTTGTTCTGTTATGTAGTGTTCAAGTAAAAGAGTTACAAAATCCGGATGGCGTTTTGACACAATTCTTGGTCTTGTTGTTCGTTTGGCATGACATAAAATGATACATTGTGATTTTAATGAGTTCAATATCATGGTATTGCTTTTTGTACCTTCTCTTGTCGTTATTATTTTCTAAGCTCACATAGATGAATCAACTTCTGTGTGCCTCTTTTCTATCTTTCTTGTATTGCCTTTGCAATTGTTTACTGTTGAGATTCAGTACTTTCCAATTCAGGATTATGATACCCATTATTTTCTCTTCAATGCTGTACCTTTCAAATATGTTTTGATCTGAATAGCTTCCTGGCAAAATATAACATTTTGGATGGCAACCTTCGGCAAGACATGTGTTTGCTCAATATGGTAAGTGTCCAAATTATTCTCTTGTATTCTTCAATCGCAATGAGGATGCATGTTGGGCTTGCGTTTAGTTACTCTACATATTTACATGATTAGGTTGCGGAAGGTGCAAGGATTGCAGGAGCGTCGAGGATCATTGGTGTTGACCTGAACTCCAGCAGATTTGAAGAAGGTAAATACTCTTGATTTTACCAATCATCGGTTTATTTCATGGTTTACGATACTCTGTTAGCTTATCTACTCTTGTGTTGTCCGACTAAAATGGTCACTAAGGAGTGTCATATATCAAATTTTCCTTAAAAAATGGTGTGCTAATAGATGATCAAGGACATTGTCCGTGGTGAGATAAAACAAGCATCAATGCTTTTTGACCGTAGCGTCACCCTTGATGATTATCTGCTCAAGAGCTATTATGAAATCGCTTCTCGCTTTCGCGGCGAGCACAAGGTCTCTTGCCATATTTAGTGGCGTCGGCACCACTATATGTGAACAAATGTATGAATCTGGAAGGAATCTTGGGCTCTCTTTCCGGTAGTTGATGATATTCTTGACTTCACCCAATCACGGTGAGCAACTCAACAAACCCGGTAGGAAGTGACTTGGCAAAGAAATCTGATGACTCTGGTCATTTATGCTTTGCAAGATGAACCAAAGCTAAGGAGATAATCGATTCGAGTTCGATGAAACCGATTCGCCAGCTCTTGCAATAAAGTTCATAGAAGTGGTGGAATAAGAAGGGCTCAAGACTTTGCAAAGGAGAAAGGTGACTTGGCTCTCCAAAATTTGCAAAGTGCCTTCCTAGGAACCCGTTGAAGTACCCTTGAGAACATGGTGATATATAATCTTGAAAGGATTGACTAGATGGATTCACTTGATGTCTCTAAAGATCGGATGCTGCCTTTGCATGTGGGTTTAGAGTAGCTTCCATAGAAATCCATCTTGTTAGTATCATGTCAATTTTGGGAGATGATTGATGCAACATCACAAGGAACAACCTTGCCGTGTATCCACCACCTTGTGTGTATATGTATAATAGCATTTTGTTTTGCATGTCATGTAGCGCAAGTAAATAAAAATCAACATCTTTGTACATGTGAAAGTTCAACTTTATTATACTTTTTCTTTAATACTTGAAGCGGTAGTAGTAGTAGTCTTTTTTCGATGGTGAAAGAATCATGCAATTTCATTTACCATTGGAGTTAGTATGACTATGAATTAACATGCTTATAGCCCTTTGGCACATTGTGCGTTGCATGGGCGATCGGCACTTGTAAAAGCAGTTTGTGCATTCGGATTGCTCATATATGCATGAGTATGTCCATGTTTACGTACTTTAAAATATATCCTAATAATTCAAAAGAAAATTTGATATATGACACTCTTTCTTGGTGAGATGACCAATAGTGGGGTTGACCGCATGATGTTGAATGCACCGCAACATTAACACTATGATACAAGCATTGAATGTGTTCATGATGTACGATCTCGGTATACTTTTCATCCATTTAAACAATTATTTATACGATTTATACGTATATTTAGATGGAATCCTAAAAGTCTGCTCTATATCCTAAAAGTCATTTGCACAATTGATTTTCCGTTTACAGCGCACGGGCACATGACTAGTATACATATATATAACAGCATTAATTCATCATTTTGACGTTGCATTACATTCATGAAGCTGTGCTTACTAGACGAATTGTGTCAGATCTGTTATGCTAGCATCCTGCGATAACCTGCAAACCAAAATTTTAGTCAATACGAATGCAGGCTGTGTGAAGAGAAATTAGCTTTAGAGTCAACAGTTGAGGAAATACAACATGATATGGGAAACAGACCCTTACTGCAAAAGACGACAAAATGGGGATTAGATAGTGGTAGAAATGGATGGTAAACAAACAAATAACAATCCATTGCCTCTAGGAGCTTCATTTCCATTTCAAGAATATTCTTAATTTCAAATCGATACTTCTCATCAGAACCTGCAATTTGGAAAAATCAAATGTTTAGTGTAGCTCTTGCTGGTAAATACATGTTCATCTATACGATCATGAGGCTTACCACACATCTTTTTAATGTAAAAGACAAGAAGTCTTGCTTGCACTGTGCTGTCCTCTACCTTTGATGCCAAATACAAACAAGTTGGTGCTACCAAACGAGGATCATACTCGACCATGCTCTTTCTATAAACAGAATCAGCATTAGGGCAAAGTTCTAACCACTTGAAGTTCCATTAGAACAAAGAATTAAATATTATTCAGGAGAATACATAGAAACATGCGGTAAAATATGAATCTTCGTGCCCAACTTTTGCTCAAAGAAAGTATACAACACGAGTTTGGAGCTTGAAGTTTACAATTTTACAGAAAAGTCATTGCCTAGTATAAGTTTCTGTAAAACAACCTAAATAAATATTACGAACACAACACGGTCTGAATGAAGAGCAAACCAAAAGCTGTGGGGTCTCAGCAACAATTGTGCTAGAGGCCTAGCTGTGTGAGACAGGCTCACTGGTGGAAGGTGAACCTTCATCACCAGCTCCTTCAACTGGAAGCGATTTCAGGTCCAGAAGCTGCGACGCCTTGGAAGTCAATAGCCTCATTGGAATCCTACTCAGGAAACCATGGGAGTTCATATTGCTGCAATGAAAGCTACAGCCTTGAGCAAAGCCAATAGAACCCCTGTAAATTCACAAACTTCAACATCATATACAGCCACAATCCCAACTGTTCTGGAATAAATAAATAAAGGAATACAATACTGTTCTTCAGAAGGCATAGCTCGACAAATCTATCATGATATAAGCTAATCCAAAGCAGCAAAAGAGTTTGATTCTACCAAAACAATGGACCAACTTTTACCCCCATTAACCCCTTTTTCTTCAGAAATCGGCATAAACGGCACATGCATAGACATTTGAAAAAAAAAGGGAGATCTGATTATTTGCCACTGCCCAAGATATGCAATTCAGGATTTGTCACTTATGTGTTTATGACATGTGGCCTCGGGACCTAGATATCATTCACACATAGAGTGGCAAATCCTGAAATCCACATATTTGCAGTGGCAAATAATTGATATTATTCCATAAAAGAATAGTCGACGGAGATGCAAAGCCTCTCAAAATCTAATCTTTTCATGTTCTCCACCACCGAATCGACTCCAATCAACAATCAAACTCATCTGGACCCTACGACCTAGGCACACAAACAGATCGAGCAATCCAACAGCAGCAGAAACAACCGTTGAGCGGATATCGCGAGAAGGGAGATGAGCCTCGGGACGAACCTGCGCCTTGTCGGTGAGGCGTACAACAAGCCTGGAGACCGGGAGCGATGCGTAGTAGACGAAGGCGTGGTTGATGCACTCGGAGCGGAGGAAGCACGAGAGGACGCAGCCGTCGGTGGTGAGGCCGGCGATTGCGACCCCTGCGTGGTCGGCGACACGGAAGACCTTGCACTAGTGGGAGGAGAGCTCAGAGGCGGTCTTGCTAGTGGCGGCGAGGATGGCGTGGGTGCAGGAGCATAGGCCGACACTGGTGGAGCCCTGCTTGACGGCCTCAACGGTGTACTCGACCTAGAAAGCGCCGACCCGTGGGGATCCCCAAGAACAGGCAAGACCGAAGAGAGAAAACCACAAGGAGGGAAGAGGCGAGCAGGTGGAGGTGGTGACGAAGACCAAGACCAAGACATGGCTAGACGGGGCAGCATATGGGAACGCAACACCCAGATTCGATCGGGAGCGTAGCAGAATCGGCGAGGAGAGAAGGGGGACGGGAGGAGTGGGATAGGAGACGGCATGTGGCACGAGGAGAGGGAAAGAAGCACGGAAGCTGCGTGTTGGGGAAGCCGGATCGACATGACGCGAACTCACGTGGCGAGCGGAGCGAGCGCTCGCCGAGCGAAGCGCAGATCCGATCGGACGGCGTGGACATGCGGAGCAAAGATCCGACGGTCAGGAAAAAGGCGTCGACGTGGCCCGTCCCTCCTTCGCCCCTTTCTGCCTCTATTTATACCGACTCTATTTATACCGAAGGACACAAAAATCGCGATGATTACTAAGAACGGTACCATAATCCTATATTTTAATATTTCACAATGGGATCGTAATCATATTCTTTAGTATTCATCTACACAAGGGCATGGCCGCATGAGAGCAGAGTGCCACTCTCCGTGATACCATCGACTGGGGTCCAATCTGATGAGGTCCAAAAATAAGCTAGCATGGGAACTGGAAGCGGATCTTTTAGATCTGAATTTCTTTAGGCAACGCTCTAATGCTGGATCAACCGTTTTTCGCGTGAGTGAATCAATAAACAGACGATGCTAGTATCTGAGATTCCAAAGTATCTGACCTTCTGATGCAGGGAAGCTGGACCTGAAGAAGTCCTTTAGAACACCTTCAGAAGCTGGCAGCGTGGCACGAGCAGTTCAAGGTTAAATTAATTGTCTTGAATGCTGATGGTTTCTGGCGCTAGCATCGAACATTTGATTTGTTTAGATGAACACTTTTGTATTGTTTTGTCACTGCTTTATTTTGATCTCAGACCAAGTGACATCCAAAGTTGTACAGTATCTGACATAAGAATATCTGAAGTGTTGCACCAGGGGAGGGAGAACAATGGGTTGCTTCACCCGAGTGCAACACTGACCAAGGCTTGGGATTGCGCCAAGATCTGTCGAATTCTCTATTCATTTCGACAGCTGACAAGCCGAACACTGTCAGAAATTCAGAACTGCCATTCACAAGATGATCTCAATAATAACCAGAAATTCCAAAAGGCTCAAGAAGTGTTCGGTTGCTTTCAATGTCGTTTCACCCAACCCATTTCGCTAAAGATTTGGAGAGGTGGTAATGCAGGTAGGAGTGCAAAGACGGGTGCATTGAAACAATGCTTGTCTCCATAAGATCATGGTCTCAGGTCAGATGGTCGCGAATCGTGACATATTTGATGTACCATGATCGCGACGACACAGAAGATTTCTTCTAGCCTTTTCTGGGAGATCAAGAACAGTGTAACAAAGCGCCGCCTGAATTTGCTTCATTACCTAACTTTGCATGCGTAAACCATGGCCAATAGAAGACACATGCTTTGTGCTTACTGTGCTGCTTCTGCTAATGTAGGTGCATCACGGTTCTTACAAAGTACTCCTCCGGTCACGTTTTGGACATTGACGTGTCCTCAAAACGAAACTTTGACTACTAATTTCTACCATAATATAGTCATAACACCCAATAAAATTATAATATTATGAAAGTGTTTTTCCATATAAATCTATACATATGATTTTCATATATTCAATCTAAATATTTTAAAATATATCGATAACCAAAGTTTTGATATTTTGAATGCATGTATCCAAAACAGCATGAATTTGTCCCAAAAAGATATGACATGGAATACCTAGCAACTAGCAAGCACAAGGCCCAGTTAATAATCGAAGAGCCGAACTACCAGCATGAGGCCCAGTTAATAATCGAAGAGCCGAACTGCGAGCACAAGGTTGCCCGGTGGCTTTGAATCGATCTACGGATAGCACGATGCGGCGAGAATCTAGGTCATGGACGCTCTCCCGATTAATCTTAGCCCATTTATAATGTGCGAGCTTTGCCCCAAAATGCTAGCTTACATGGGCCATGGCGCCCAAACCATCCCTTCCGTTCGGCCCAGAACCTGGTTAACCACAAAAGCGGAAGAGCCCGGGCGCCGAGCTCCTCGCGCCGTTTCGTCACGCGCGCTCCTGCCGTTGTCGCGGTCGCACGATCGCACGCACAAAACCCCGCGAGACCGCGACCACGTACCAATCCCCCGAGCGTCTGCCGCCACCTCCGCACTCCACAGCCGCCCACGGCACGCGCGGCCCTCCACCTCTCCGGCTCTCCCGCGCCGCGGCTCAGGCTAGGCTTCGCCCGTTCACCGGCCTAAAGACCGAGCTACCACCGGCACGTCTGCTCCTGGCTTCCGTGTTGTTTTGCGGCACCAAGAGTTTGCTTTGACTCAGATTGCTCTGCCGGGTCCCACCACCGAACTCTCCAGGCAGACAGCCTCGTCAGCGTCAGGGTCGCCCCTTATCTGAAAAGGAAAAAAACGCCGTTTGCACTCTTCTTTTTCCTGGTCGGCGTCCAAGTCCAAAAGGTATAAGATTCGGGTTTGGTTTTTGGATCTAGCCGAGAGATTCTTGAGTTTGTGAGATTTTTTTTTTTAATAGATATATACATATATGCATATGTTACTATAAAGATCTTTTATGAATAATTAAATCATCTACGTATGTGTTTGTGATAAGACTATTTATGACTTGTTAATAGGATACGAATGTTTAAGATCTGTTGCAACGTATGGACACTAAATTAAAATAGGCTATCGTCACCATTTGAAATGGCAGAATTGTTATGTCGTCATTCTAACTGACGACGGTAGCCAAGAATAGTACAGAGAAGGTCATGTCGCCACTTGGACCGGCGACATGACCATATCATCATTCCAACTAGCGACAGGGAAACTACCCCCCCCCCAAAAAAAAATATTAAAATTTAGAAAAATTGTCATTTCAAATAACGAAAGAGACAGGGATCTCGCAAGTCCCTGTCGTCATTCCAAATGGCGACATAATCTACCCTATAAAAGTCCCTAAAATTCAAGGATAACTCACTTTATTCAAAAAAAAAGAGAAAGATGGGAGGGAAGGGAGAGGAAGAGAGAAGCTAGCGAAGCGCTGCCCGTCCGGTGGTCCACATTTTAGGTACTTTTTAACCGAATAGATTAAATAGTTTTAGATGTACGATTAGATAGTGTAGTATGTTGTACATAATCTTTTTCGGTTGGTAGTTTAGTTTTAGATATGTGGTTAATCATGAAAATCTTTTTTACGGTGCAGTACGTCAAATATATCGGACGCCACCGATTTCAAAATTTAATACGGTTAGGGGCTATTCTGGAAGGTCCCGAGGGGATTGATTTGCGTTATTTCCAATCGGCGATCGTGACCCTAACAAGACCAGAGCAATGTATATAGGGCACTGTGATGCGGTAGTTGTTCCACACATTCGATATGAACCATGTTGTGTATAATCTGATATTGAGCTGCCTTACCAACCGAGCACCACATGCACATATTGGAAGTTAGTGTAGCTCAAGGGAACAAGATCATGGCAGTCATATATACGCAGGGCAAGGGAGGAACGATGGGATTTGGTCCTTTTGGCCCAGCCATATGCCAAGCCCACTCATGCATAGGCGGCTGAACAAGAAGGGGGTGTTGATGCCAAAGAAGAAGTCGGGGACTTCAGCCATAGCGTGACAACAGGAGTTGCTGATGCTGTCGATGAAGACCATGCGGAATGAGCTACTTCAGTCAGACAAGCCAGTGGGATTTGCTGACGAGGGTGAGGAGATGGGAGCCCTAGTCCAAAGGATGGATCTCAAAGATCATGACTAACAGGCATTGTCAGAAGATGAAGGATCCAACGACGAGAATATTGTGGAACAGCAGAAGGTTCCATCCGAGTGGAACACATACCAGTTCGACAATCTCGTTGTTAACGAAGACTCCCGTGTGTTGTGGGAGTACGACTAGAGCGAGGTCAAGCAAGGAGCCATGTACAAATACAACGAGACCGTGCAAGAGACGATCAAATTGTGGGCCTTGTCGGTGCGGCATACATTCACAGTCGTCAAGTCTAACCTGGGATGCTACGACGTGAAGTCCAATATAGAGGGATGCCCTTGGCGAGTAGTGGTCCCTCATACATGTGTCGTCGCTGAGTCAGTGCAGTCTCACAAGAACCTGTCACCAGGCTTCATCACGAACATCATGTACGGTGAAATCATGAATAATCTAGATTTTGAGCCACGGTCCATCATTTGGGTGATTGAGGCAGTGTTTTAGTACACAGTCAGCTATGTCAAGGCGTGGAGGGCAAAACAGAAGGCATTGGATTCCAGGTCATACAGGATAGGAATCCCAGTACTCATGTCGCCATTGAAGATTCTACGCATCCGAAGTGGGGCAATAAAAGGGTACGAAAGCGAGCATTCTTCGCCTTTGGTCCCTACATCAATGCATTCCAGCACTGCCGTCCAATCTTGTGTATGGATGGTGAAGAATCTAGCCCCGTCATTATGAGTTAATGGATTATTTTGGTGATTAATAAAAATATATTTATGAGACTAACACTTCTATTATTATACATATTATTTAGTCTTAGTTGGATGAAAAGGTGAAAATCATAGAGGTATGCATACAACATCATATTCTTATATCTTGTTGCATTCATCGGATCCAAAATATAGGTTGAACTTCACTAAAAGTTAAACTTGAATATGTACATATGTTTTTATGACACATTCGTGTATGCACACACTAGGGGGGTTCACTCTATGTTTTGTGGCTTCATAAGTATTGGTCTCTGTTCTTCCATCTACTTATATTAATGATCTCTACTTTGAAACATATCCTTTTGAGTATATATAACTTGTGTAGTTCATATATACTCATATTGATCTATATTCAATTATTTGCAATTAAGATAGTTGTCATCAATTACCAAAGAGGGAAAGATTGAAGTATCTTGACCCACCATTATGAGTTAATAGTATGTTTTGTTAATTAATGACAATCACATTGTGGGACTAACATTTTCTATTAGTTGGGTAAATAGGTTATGTTCCATGATGATGGAGACTTTAGATGACATCATGAGTTGAATGTCATCAAGTTAAGTTTCAAGAAGAGGATACATCATGTGTTGATGCATATCAAGATCTCAAAGAGGAGATGATCATGAGTTGATCATCAAGTCAAGAGAAGACACATCATATGTTGATGGAGGTCAAGTGAGTGATGCATCACGAGTTGATGCATATCAAGACAATGATCCAGACTTGAAGTGAAGATGCGCGTCACCAAGCTTCAAGAGGATGCTCAAGACAAAAGGTATAGCTAGCTAGGGGCTAAGGATATGTTCCTAGTCTTTTACCAATCTTGGTGTTTGGTTGGAAGACTGGATTGCTGGTATAGGTTGTCATACTATTAAGAGGGGTCTTGACTAGTAGCTTGAGTTAGTCATGTGTTGATAGCTCGTTGTGCTTGCTCTAACTCTCGTTAGCATATTGCTGATATCTGCGAATATGTTTTGCAAATAGTTGCGGCTCATGCTTAATACTTGTAGCATGTGACTTTAGTTTGTGAATGTGTTTTACAAATGGTCTAAGTCCATGAGCAATATTCCCTGTGGCGCTATTCTAAAACTCAGCAAATGTGTTTTGCAACTTGTTGAGAATCTCGCTTTCAACCTTTGTTTGTATCTTGCATCAATTGGCAAATATGTTTTGCGAATTGATTTGAAGCGATGTGTAATCTGTCTTTCAGCTTTCTGTTGTGTGGCGGTCTAACTGCCTTAGTTTACCGGTCTGACCGGTGGGCAACCGGTCTGACCGCAATGAGTTGGTCGGTTTGACCGGTCCCATGGTCAGCGGTATAACCGCAAATCTAAGTGCAGTACCACCACAATGCGGTAGGACCGTTTTCTCTAGTTGTTTGTTTCCTCTATTGAGCGGTCTGACCGCCCCTCTGGCGGTCTGACCGGTTGGGTTCAGTCTGACCGGCCATTGTGAGGGTGGTCAACCCAGCTACGTGTCAAACGGCTAGTTTTATAGCCGTTGGAGCTAGGGTGGTCTGACCGACCATTGGTTGGCAGTCAAACCCGTTTTCTCTGGTTTTCTGAAGATTCTCCTCTAACGGCTAGTTTTCTTTGTGTGGGTATAAATACCCCTTGTAGCTGGTTGTAGGGGAGTTGCTGGTGCCATTTTTATTCCTTTGAGCAAAGAGTAAGCACTCTTCTCTCTTTTGTGCATGTGTTGCACTTAGTGAGCTTAGAGAGCAAAATCCTAGTGTATGTGTTGCATTAAGTAGTGGATTGTATATCCATTGAGCTTAGACACTTGATTAGTTCAAGTGAACGTATTCGACTTGTTACTCTTGGTGTTTTGCCGACACCTAGACAGCGTGGAGGTTTCGTGGTCCGGTGATCTTCTCAAGAAGCTTGCGAGAAGGCCCGGCGTTTGTGAACGGCTTGGTGCTCGCCATCTCCGGAGGGGAGGAAGAGCAACCCCGAGTGGATCGAGATGTTGGCTTAATTCGTGGAGCTGGTCCAATTCGTTTGGGCTTACCTTAACGTGGATTAGGGGAGATCGAAAAGTCTCCGAACACCATGGTAAAAACATCCTTGTGTCTTTGTGGTTTATTCATTCTCTTGTGTTATACTTTGTGCAATTTACATTCTGAGAATTAAATTGCTTACATATCTTTGTATGTTTGCTATCATTGTCAATAGTCTTAGCTTGTTGGTGCACATAGTGAAAACTAGTTGTTTTATGTTTTAATGGAGCAAAACCAAATTGATTTACAATTCCACATAAAACTCGGTTTTATCCCAAAAAAAAATTAAAACCGTCTATTCACCCCCTTCTAGTCGGCTTCCTCGATCTTACAGATGGCACATTCTTGACTAGAAAATACAAGGGCAAGATATTGACTGCAATAGCGACGGACGGGAATAATCAGGTTCTTCCTATGGTATTTGCATTCGTTAAAAGCAAGAACACGGACAACTGGTTGTAGTTCCTAGGGAATTTGAGGATTTCTGTTGTACAGAGTCGTCATACATGATCGACATGCGGCCCTATTGAGTGAAATAACTCAGCTACAATAAAGAGAGAACGAACCACTTCCATGGGTGGATCTACAGAGCAGGTGGTGCATGAGGCACCTGGGTGCAAACTTCTACTAACAGTTTCATAACAAGAATTTGATGAACCTGTTCAAGCGGTTGTACAACCAGAACCAGTAACAAAAGTTTGATGCACTCTAGAAGATTCTGGATGAGCGGATCCAAAAGCACAGAAGGGATGCAGCGAAAAAGGCCCCTACACGCGCTGACCAGGCCCCCGAAGCATTGTCACAGTTATCCACAGATGGTCGTGATGTAACGTGAAAGATGGAGGTGCAGGTGAAATGTTTCTCGGATTAGATTGAGCACGAGCCTAAGGAGAAATGGTTGTTGCTACATAACAGGGGTGGTGCTCTGTAACGACCCAACTCTAGGGCACCCGAGAGGTCCTCCAAGACCTTCTGTAAAGTCCATCAGGACCTCCCAGGAGGTCCACAAAGGACCTCTCGGACAGTCCACCAAGACCTCCCAGGAGGTCAGCGAGACCTCTGGAGGTCGAGAACTATGACCCGAGAGGGTCTTGGAGCGAGGAGCACTGAGAGCTGCCACGGCGGACCAAGGGTGTTCGTGGAGATCCGTAGGCATCTCAAGTCCACCCGCAACCACCAGACGAGGTCGTGGAGGACTGAGGCCACCACCGGACCACACACGACCCAGCCATGGAGTGAACGTGGAGGACTGGGAGCTCTCCAAGGTCCTCTATGTGAACTGAGCTAGTCCCAAGGATCATGGCTAGCTCTTCACAGCAACACCAGTGGTAACATAGCAACAACACAAGCTTTATTAATAACCAAAGGAGTTGTTTACAAGAGAGCTTACAAGCCAGTAAGCAAAACATAGAAAAATAAACACAGGGGCCACCCGATACACCACAGGCAACCGGCTAGAGGGCGCAATCCTAGTCGTTCGGGACCACTTGGTCCCAAAGAAGGTTATCACAAAGCTTCCAATTCTCGCTAAAGACTGACATCAAGCAAGAGTGAGCACAACAACCGTGCTGCATAAGTTACACCGTCGAGATAACAAAATGACATGCATAAATGGATATCACAATGGAAGGCTTAATATGGTTAATTTGCGTAAAGCCAAGTTTCTTTCAAATACAATTACTAAGTTTCAAAGCAAGTTCTTAATAGATAAAATTCATTTTCTAAACTTGATTTTCAGTTGGATATTCATTCATCACAAGTGGTGAAGGATACCCTCCTGTTGCAAGGCTCCCTGCCCAACCCATGGGATAGCAATCCCAAAAACAGTTTTAGTAAACATTTCTGAAAAACCCAAAACCAACATCTAACTCCGAGTGGCCTTTGCCCAATACGTCCATGACCGCGACACGGCTATTGAATAGATTTAACTCTGCGAGAGGTTGTGCACTTTACCCACATGACATTAGTACTCTAGTTTGTTTGGCATCTTGTGAGTGCCACCTCTCACTTGCCGAAGGTAAGAGGTCTAGAGTTCATGACAAGGCCTTTACAATGCATTGCTCCACCTGACCTTTCCTTGCTAAGGTTTCACCCCCTATGGATCGCAATCCGGTGAAGCCCCTCTTACACCGGTGGGAGCGATGGGTTATAAAGACCATTGGCCATATAAGACCTCCCACACCTCCAATGGAGCAGCCTATGGTGGAGTTTTGCAAATTATTCAGCCAGATCCCACGCCCCACACTGGAGACATGTGGTTGCACGATTGTGGTATAGCCCATTATAGGCATGGCATTGGTCTCTCAAAGACCGGTCCTCAAATGACTAGGGCGACTTCCACAAACCCAAGGGCATCGATCTACCATAAAGGCACGATCCCGTGCATACACTTGCACCAACCAAGCCAACCAATTCACCCCAGTCTAAATCCATCTCCATTTTCATTTTCTTTGCTTCCCCAGCAATAATTTTATCCTTCCATGACATCCCAATGTCATGGTGAAAACATTGGAAACAGTGTTTGGTCATGATGGCAAAGATTTCCCCAAATCAATACTTTTGGTCTAAGCATGACTAAGCATATGTTTTTCAAATGGTCTTGGCTCACACTATTGCATGATCCAAGTTTGATCTAAAGGTGACAATGAGTTTAATCCAAAATCAACAGTGGCCATACAAAGGAAGTAGGTATATCTATGAATTTAAACCAGGTATTGAAATACTTGGTAAACATAAGCATGCATTACACTTTGAAACTGAACATAATTAAGTTGAATTATTGGGTGCAATATGATCAAGAGTGTAACTTGCCTCTTGTTTGATAGCTTAAGATTCTATTTTCTCACGACTCGGCTCTCTGGACACGTCAAGATCTACGGCAAAAAGCGATTCAAATAACGATCAAATAAAGAACCAGCAGAGCTCCAAATAAAGAATCAAAATAACTCAGAGGAACCTTAAAACTCAACCAACGATGAAATCTTGTACTTAGAATAGGTTCTTTTGGAGGAGGTCTAAGCTTACGGGAGGAGGGTGGTCTTTAGCATAAGACCCCAAGGAGTGGCTTAGCGATGGCGAGAGGTCGAGGCAATGGTTCTTCGCGCCAAAGTCCGAGGGAGGTCCTTGTTGGGTCACGGGGTAGGCTACGATAGCTACAAACAAAAATTCTACCACGCGAACCGGGATGCCAAGCAAGTAGATGATCACGGTCGTTACCATGAGCCGCAGAAGCGTGGAAGAAGGGTTGGAGCACTGGTCCAGCGAAGAGCGTCGATGTAGTGGTCGTAGTCGATCGTCTCCTCCAAAGAACGTCTGCGGTTCCTTGTGAAGATCGCGGATCGTCCTCAAGCGCAACAATCGTAGTAAGCGCCCTACGGTATCCACACGTCCGGGAAGGAACAACCGAGCGCCGGTGTGCGGCACCAAGTCGCCGGTGGAGCTTTCAAGAAGATGGCGGCTAGGGTTTTGGTGGTGTTTCACGCCTCCTTTCCATGACCTCATGCACCTCCTTATATAGTGCTCGTGGCGGATCCTATCAGGACACGTTCTGAATCGTATTCGTATTGGTTTGTTCTAACCCGTTAAGTGTGTGACCACAGAGGTTCATGTGTAGTTCGGTTGTGACTTGAAACCGTTCCGATCACGAGTCGTGGCGGCTCCTAGCGTAACATATCGATTCCGAATACACACAAATTATATCGGACGAACCTTAATGCAATATGATCTCGACTAGGTCCTCATCACTTACGACTAGGTCCTATCTCTATCTGACCGGTTCGTATTTGATCACGACCAACTCGTAACTCCTTACGACTTGGTTTCGACCACTCTGTGATTACGTTCGACCGATTTCGACTTGCTTGTATCTCCATCGACCCGATCGAAGCGATTCGAACTAAGTTTACCTACGTGTATACTCCCTTTGCCTCACGATGTCCGATCGAACTCGGGTGAGATGTTGTGTCATCCATGGGTATTCAATACTTTCTCGATCGAGTGTCGAGATAACTTTACGTGGTGAACACTTGACTACTAGTGGCATGGCCATGCACTTTCTTTATCCGATCACAACGAGGGCCCGAGACATCTCTCTGTTATGTTAGGAGGGCAAATCTCATATCAGGCCGGTCACATTCCTCTCCATGTTTGAGCATACCCAAAGCTACCTTTATAACTACCCGATTCACGGTGTAGCGTTTGGCAACCCCTAAGAGTGCTCTTACACATGTAGGAAACTATGCTGATCTCAGGTCTAAGGATTATACATCATCATTGCTTGAGACCAACTAACGACACATAGATTCATAACAATCTCAATAGTGTCTCAATGTGGGTCTTATCCAACATCATGTTCTCTAACATGTGTCCATATTATTGGTTTGATATCTCCATATCTATGACTCGTGAAACATAGTCATCAACCAATGCATATGCTAGTCTATTCATATGTGTCCTCATATGTTTACGACCAGGGATCGTATAAGAATAATTATTGCGAAATATAGAGTTTCACAACCAAGTCACATACTTGATAATAAATATTAACAATATTATTCTAGGAACAAGATAACACATTATCCAATGTCATGAACATAATGAAATATAATCATCTCTATGATTGCCTCTAGGGCATATTTCCAATGATCCTCACACGAGGGCCATAGAATCCGAGAAGATGTCCACGGGGAGGTCTGTGAAGGACACGACCAGCTCAATGTGGTGACAAAAATAAGGGTGAAGCGGACCATCGGAGGACCTACGAGGGACAAGAAGGGGCAATGGATGGAGGGAGGTCGTGGCGACAAGGTCTTCCTGGAAGGCCCTTGAACAAGAGTTAAGATAGTGAATGTGAAGAAGGTAATCTGACAAAGTTCCACTGGTGATTATAGTCAAAGTGGGTGAAGAAAACTAGAAGCATACGTACCAAGGATAAGTATAGAAATGGGTCAAAGGTAGGTGAGTGGCGGGACAAGTGTCACCACCACCTGGAGTAAAAATGCGAGGGAAGGACAACGTATGTTGCTATGGGAAGGAACAAAGAAGGATGTCGAGTGCGGCTAAGTGACCAAATTCAAAGTAAACACCACGTGTATGAATGTATTTAATGTGACAAGACATGCATTAAATGCCCAAGATATTAACGTGGCGGAGAAATGAGAATGACCAAGGCGGCAAGTGGGGCGATCAACTTAGAAACTTGATCGGGTCAAGAGGGAGGTCTTGCCCTTGGTGAGGTCTTTGAGGAGGTCCGAGAGGCTTAGGAGGTCCTAGGCCCAAAGGACAAGGAGGTCTAAAGGTTGAGGAGGTCGGACATCAGAGGAGGTGCGGACATGGGAGGTCCCGACGATCGGGATCAACAAGAGGAGGTCTGACGGTTAGGATGTCTTCAAGGGAGGTGCGGGCGGTTGGGGTCCGGACAAGGGGGTCTAGAGAACACGAAGAGGTCCTGAAGGACATGGGAAGATCCAGCTAAACAAGAGTCCCGAAGGACAAAAGAGGTTCAAAAGGATTGAAATGAAATTGCGGTCAAGATTTGGTCTAGGAGGTCCTTAGCGAGTGAGATCAACTCGGGGAAGGTCTCAACGGTGGGATGAAATCAAGAGAGCTTTAACAATTAAGATCAAGGCAAAGGGAGGTCCAAAGGACACACAAGGGGAGGTCTCATGGACGGGGAGGTCCGAAAGACACACCCACAAGATGGTCTGAGGACGGGACCCACAAAAGGCTAGTCTGACGGTTAGATCTCACAAGGGGAGGTCGGCGGTCAAGATCGAAGCAGGAGAGGTCTGACGATCGAGAAAATAAGCAAAGGAGATCTGGCGGCTCGAGAGATGATCAAGGAACATCTTAGCGGTCTAGACCTACTCGGAGGAGGTGCAGGTGGTTAGGATGTGGTCAAGCAACAGGAGGTCCAACAGACACAACCGGAGGAGGTCCTCTCGACAGAAGTCCAACGACCTACTTACGGGAGGTCAGAAGGTCAAGCTCAAATCGAAGGTGGAGATCGATGGCTAGGACCTCACAAGGAGATCCTAACGGTCACGATTGGCAAAGGAGGAGGTCCTAGAAAGCAGTATCTGTGAGTTGGGGCGAGAATGCAGTTGCACTAGGAGGACTTTTCCAAAGAGAAGGTTTACTAAGGTCAAGGTGAAAAGGAGTCCAAGTGATCACCGAGGGGTTCACAAGAGCATAGAAGAAACTCAAGTAGTATGAGAGAAGACCTAGACCCTGAGGAGGTCTAAGCCAGAGAAGGAAATCCGGACCAGAGGAGGTCCAATTTGAGCATAAGGGTGGTTCGATCAAATGCAAAGAAGGTCTAATTGGACACGAGTGGATTCAAGTGAATTACTGGGCGTTCCAGTGAGCATGGGGAAAACTCAAGCAGAAGACTTGAGGAAAGATCTAGCATAAAAGTATACCCAAACAAGGAATGAGGTCTGTGATCAAAAAGAGATACAGACATCAAATAGATCAAGACAAAGAAGAGATCCGCACCATAGGTGAGGTCCAAGTGGTAAGGAAGTTTGGGCATACAAAAGGGTCTAAACCCAAGGAAAGTCTAGACCTAGGAAAAGTCTCGAACATAGGAAGGAGGTCTCAACCAAAGAGATTCAAACCAACAAAGAGATCCAAAGCGCCCAAACCAAAGGGAAGGTGCGGACAGAGAGGATCTTATCTCAAGAAGAGTTCCCAAATAAAAAGGAAAGTGGTTTAAAGCCACAAGGATGATCTAGACCTCGGAGGAGGTCTAGGCGCAAAAAGCCTAAACCTCAAGGGAGGTCTGAACTATAAAAGAGATTAGAGAGAGGTCCACCCAAAGGGGTGCGGACCAGCGAGATAGACTAGACAAAAGGTCTCGAGAGAGAGATTTCGAGGAGAGGTAAGACCGAAAAGACATGGAGGAGATGCCCACAATGAAGTCAAACAAGAGGGACCGTGCAGACAGATAAGAATGTCCAAGCGTGGGATAGAGGATAGGAAACCCTTATCAAGAGAGAGAGAGAGCTCGGGGAGCTAGAGCAACACCAAAAGAACCAAGCTTTGGATTAGTTGAAGTTTGGTTTAGTCATTTTAAACACTTCAACTTCTAAAATTCTCAGGTTAAGCTTTGAATTCTCATCAAAACCAAATGGTTCTTTTATTTTATAATTTTTCGAAAAGGCTCTGAAAATCAGGGTGTTACAGCTCGATATGGTGTCATGACAACCAATCTAGCTGGGGTGTACAATTGGGTCATGCGCGGTGCCAGATGCCTCCCTTTGGTTGGTATTGTGGAGACAATTCTCCGCGGTACCACAAATTACTTTGATAACAGAAGCAACAACGCGTCACTCTCTATGGCAAATAATAGAGTATTGTACTCCGCTATGATCACCAAGTATATGGAGGAGAAGAGCAAGAAGGGTGAGATGCACCGGGCATTCAAGATGGGCACAAGGGAGCTTCGCTTCGAGATACTGTACTGGGATAAAGGACGTCGTGGGATGAACCACAAGAGGATCACCTACGAGTGCATGCTACGCCGCGCTATTTATGTATGCGCTGTGGGAATGCTTAGCCGATATCAAAGTAATCCTAGTATGGATCATTGGAAAGCTGCAAAGAAAATTCTTTGGTATTTACAAGGCACCAAAGATTTCATGCTCACGTACAGAAGGTCGAATCATCTTGAAGTGTTAGGCTATTCTGATTCGGACTACGCCGGATGTATTGACTCAAGAAGATCTACATTTGGCTATATATTTCTATTAGCTGGAGGAGCAGTTTCATGGAAAAGTGTGAAGCAGTCTGTCATTGCTACTTCCACCATGGAGGCTGAATTTGTGGCATGCTTTGAGGCCACAATTCAAGCATTATAGCTGCATAATTTTGTTTCAAGATTCAGCCTTATTGACACAATATCAAAGCCCCTAAAAATTTATTGTGACAACTCCACGGCTGTTTTCTTCTCAAAGAATGACAAGTATTCAAAGGGTGCAAAACACATGGATTTAAAATTCTTGTCTGTCAAAGAAGAAGTGCAAAAACAAAGGGTGACAATTGAGCACATAGGTACTGAATTAATGATAGCGGATCTGCTGACCAAAGGTCTGCCACCCAAGATTTTTTGTGGCCATATCAATCAAATGGGTATCATAGATAAGTCATTGTTACCTTGATGTGTGTATATATGTGTATGAATAGTTGTTGCTTATCCTGACATTTTGAATTCAATAAAGATTGCATTTTGTGCTTGTATTATTCACATGATGGTGTATACATTATTGTTTAGTGAAATAATATAAAAGTATAGGATTATGGTTTCCTTAATTACATATATATATTGATTTAAGTTGTTTGTGATACATGGAAGGAATCTTGTCAATATAGGCTTGAGACTGCCATGGTCCTCTCAATTTAAATTAATGAAAGGAATGGCTTGATAAATTTACTGTATAGTGTGCATTTAAATTATTAGTAAATTATCAAACCATGACATAGGCCAAGTGGGAGATTGTAAGATTAATTTAATCTTTTATGGCCTATGTAAATTTATTAGATTGATTCTAGTATTAAAAGTTCTAGTGTGATGGTTACTAAATTTAAGGATTGTAATCAAGAGTTTTAAATCCCTTTTCTCTCCCTTTGCTAAATTATTGTTACATGTATATATATGTGTTTATGCATGGACTAGTAACTATTGACCGCTAGATGAGTTACATGCATGGTGCAGCATGGGCAGTTGTTGCATGCACGCACTGCTTTATCCAATAAACTGCTGGATAAGTTACATGCATGCATGGCTTATGCTATGGCCATCCGTGAGACACAACAATTAGCACATGTTTTGTGCTTTGATTTAATTAACATGCAGTTAAGCTTATGTGAAGAGATGTGTTGTTTGATGGCATTGGTTCATACTCTATAAATAGTAAGAGGATTCTGATGCATCATTTCTTTGACATCAGTTCAATCCAAACAGAAGCATACGACACACACATATATAAAAATACATATTCTTATTCTCTATCCATCAAGAGAATATTGTAGTGAAAGGTAGAGAGAAGAAGAAAGACACCATACAGATTCCGAACACCGAACAAGATTTGTTAGTTGAATCATATAATCGCTGCAAAGTTCCACAAAATTAAAAGTTTATTCTTACATATTTTTGTAAAAAAAGCAAGTATTTATTTTTATAATTTTATTTTAAAATAATATTATTTCGAAAAAAAATTCGTCGGTACACCGCACCAACCTCTAACAATGGGAGAAACTTGAACAAAAGCAAACACACACACTTTCCTCAGCCACCAAACAGTATCAGACTCCAGGCACCTTGGGAAGGCGCACATTGACCTTTGGGCGACAACAAGTGACACCTTAGGAAGCCGCGCCGCCACCACCACCATCCAACTTGGTCCGAGGCCGTACGGTATTTCGTCCGTTTGTTAGACCAGGACGCTACGCGTATCCGCGCCAAAACATGGACACATCATCTATCCCGCTCTACTTCAATCGGTACACGTTCGCAGCACGCACGCCACGCGCCGGCGCCCCCGAGATTGCCTTCGAGCCGAATCACTTCATTTCCAAATTCTATTTTTCTAAGCTCCTTTCCTCGATTAGATTGATGAACGAATGAGACGTCGGTGTTCTCGTGCGCGCCCGTGTTAGTGTAACCGGCGGCGGATCAAGGATAAAAATGAAGTGGTGTTTATAGGACTTCAGTGTTGTGTCCAGATCAGATCATTCAATTCACACGCAACGATCAGTACATAGAAAGAGTTTACAGAGAAGAAGAAGGTTTGGAGGAAGAACAGCAGAGAAGGGAAAGGGGAAAGTAAACACTGTTCTTTTTCTCGACAATCCTTACAGCGCACAGTGTCCATGCTTTTACACTACTTCCAGCACCATTACTCACTTACAAGTTGGTCCCACCAGCAACTACTACTTCAATTAAAGAGTCTTCAGACTTCCTGAAGCTGCTTCTCCTCGGCTAGACTGCTTCTCTTTGGCTGGATTCTTCTTCAAAGTTCCTGCTTCAATTGGCGCCTCCCTGATCATCCCGACAGTGATGACATTACCTCCCCCTGAAGACCCAGCTTGCCCCCAAGCTGGTGCATCCGGAAAGCGCTCCTGCAGAACATGATAATCCTCCCAAGTGGCCATAGCAGCTGGTAGTGAATTCCATTTTGTCAGAATTTGCAAATGAGCTGAATTTCCTTTTTTTCACTAAGCGACGGTCTAGAATCTCCTCCGGTACCAATTCAGACACATCCAAAGCTATTGGAGAGGGTAAAGTGGAGAACACTGGAGTATAATCTGCAGTGAATGGCTTTAATTGAGAAATATGAAATACTGGATGAATTTGACTGTCAACCGGCAGGTCCAACCGATATGCTACCATGCCAATCTTCTCCAGGATGGTGTAGGGGCCAAAGTATTTGAATGCAAGCTTTGGGTAGGGACGATTGACCACTGATTGTTGCGCATACGGTTGTAGTTTCAGTAAGACTTTCTCTCCAACCTGAAATTCCCGAAATGAGCGTCTTTTATCTGCTGCTTGTTTCATGCGAATTTGAGCTTTTTGCAATTGTTGCTGCAGCAGACCAGAGAAGAACTGTCTTTCTCTAATCACTTCATCAGCTTCTGTCGACTTTGAAGTAGACAAAGATGGTAGCATATTGTAGTGTGGGTCAGTACCATAAAGGGCTCTAAATGGTGTACATCCGATAGCTGTATGGTAACATGTGTTGTACCAATATTCCGCTAGGGCTAACCATGAAAACCATTTGGTAGGTGAAGTTGCTACAGCACATCTTAAGTACATTTCTAAACATTGATTTACTCTCTCACTTTGACCATCCGATTGGGGGTGATAAGCTGTGCTCAAGTTCAGTTTTATGTCACATTGTTTGAATAATTCTTGCCAAAAGTTACTTGTAAACACTTTGTCTCGATCTGACACAATCGATTTGGGTAATCCATGTAGTTTTACCACATTGTTGAGAAATGTTTTAGCAACTTGTGCAGCTGTGAATGGGTGCTTCAATGGAAGGAAATGAGAGTATTTTGTATACCTGTCGACTACTACCAAAATGACATTATAGCCCTCGGATTTAGGAAGACCTTCCACAAAATCCATTGTAATGTCTTGCCAAGCTCCTTGTGGTATGGGAAGTGGTTGAAGTAATCCAGGTGTTTTACAATGCTCATTCTTAGCTTGTTGGCAAATGAGACATTGCTTTATGTAATCTTCTACAGCCTGTTTGAGACCAGCCCATTGGAACAGTTTTTTGATTCTATGATATGTCGCTTGGATGCCAGAATGCCCTCCAATGGCAGTGGAATGAAATGCTTGAATAATTTTTGTTTGGAGTCCAGTGTTCGCACCAATCCATATTCTCCCCTCCTTTCTAATAATACCATTCGAAAGAGAGTAACCCTTGTCATTCTTGCTCAAATGACCAATTCTTTGCGATAATTGTTGGTGAAGGGTCTACTGCATACGAATTTAATACTTCTTGAAGCCACACTGGTTTAACCTCTGATATAGCTTCGCATTCTAGTAAATGACCAACCCGTGATAGTGCATCAGCAGGTGTATTGTCCGAACCCTTTTTGTACTGAAAAGTGTATTGCAATCCGATGAGTTTAGTCATTGCTTTCCTTTGTAATTCAGAGGTTAACACCTGATCATCAAGGTGACATAAACTGCGGTGATCTGTTTTAATGGTAAAAGGACCTCTGATTAAGTAAGATCTCCACCTATCCACTGCCATCATAATGGCCAAGAATTCCTTTTCATATATTGATAATTTTTTATTTGTCATTCCTAATGCTTTACTATAATAGGCAACGGGATGACCTTCTTGTAATAAAATAGCCCCAATTCCTGAATTGCATGCATCCGTTTCAATGACAAATGGCTTGTTAAAATCTGGTAGTGCGAGGACTGGTACTGTACTCATTGCCAATTTCAGTTTATCAAATGCCTCTTGAGACTGATTGGTCCATTGAAATTCTTTGTGTTTCTTCAATAGATTTGTGAGTGGCTTTGCCAACAACCCATAATGTTTGACAAACTTCCTATAATAGCCTGTGAGACCCAAAAATCCCCGCAGCTCGGTTACATTAGTAGGAACTGGCCATTGTGTTATTGCTTGCGTTTTGGATGGATCTGTGGACACTCCTTGATCTGATATGATATGACCCAAATATTCCAATTGAGGTGCTGCAAATGTACACTTGGATAGTTTGACATATAACTGATGCTGTTGTAACACCTGGAGTACCAATTGCAAGTGCTGTAAATGTTGCTTAAATGACTTGCTATAAATAAGTATGTCATCCATGAAGACGAGAACAAATTTACGAATATACTTTGCAAATATAGAATTCATGAGACATTGGAAGGTTGCAGGTGCGTTTGTGAGGCCAAATGGCATTACTTTAAACTGGAAATGACCATGGTGTGTCTTGAAGGCTGTTTTCATCTCATCCTCCGGAACCATGCGGATTTGGTGATACCCACTCCTCAAATCTAGTTTGGAGAAGTATTTAGTACCAGCCAATTCATCTAGCAACTCGTCTATAATTGGCAAAGGAAATTTGTTTTTAATTGTCATAGAATTTAACCTTCTATAGTCCACATAAAACCTCCAACTGCCATCTTTTTTCTTTACTAATAATACTGGAGATGCAAACGGGCTAATGCTAGGATTTATTGTTCCCTTTGCAACCATGTCAGCAACTTGAGTCTCAATCTCATCTTTTTGCTGTGGAGAATATCTATAAGGCCTTGTATTTACGGGAATTGAACCTGGGATCAAAGATATAGCATGGTCATAACTTCGATGTGGTGGCAAGCCGGTTGGCTCCTGAAACACCTCTTGAAACTGTTGTAGAATGTGTTGAACTTCTGGAGCCAAGGTTTCATTCAGAGAATCATTATCAGCTTCAATAATGGCGGTAGCCCACAAATCATTTCCCTTCTGCCATTTAAAAAATTGATCAATGGATGCTTCTTGAGAAATAGATCCACTGTCATGTTGTATGCCTTGTAACTTGATTGATTTCCCCTTGAAGTCGAATGTAACCCATTTGTGTACCCAGTTACAACTCATGGGACTATATCTTTCTAACCAATCCATGCCTAATACCGCGTCATATCCTCCTAAGGGTAAGACCTTCATAGTATGTTGAAACGCATGCCCTTGAATCCACCAAGAAAATCCTGGTATTTCAGCCTTGCAACTCAGCATATCTCCATTCGCAACCTTTACCCACATAGGAGATATTTGCTCGGATGTGATACCCAATTTAGTGACCATTTCAGTGTTGATAAATGTGTGGGAACTACCCGAGTCCAATAGCATCAACATCACTTGTTTGCCCACCCATGCTCTCAATTGTATTGTCCTTGCAGTGGTGGTTCCAATCACTGCATTTAAAGATAAGATCATGTCTTCTTTCATACCGGGTTCCTCCAAAGCTGTGATAGTATCTAGCACTTCTTCGGATAAATAAGCTGAGTTGTCTTCCAATTCTAACGCTTTGAGCTGAGGTTGGTTAGCACAACGATGTTCGGGCGAGTATTTTTCTCCACAATGAAAGCACAGTCCCTGAGCTCTTCGATAGGCTTTTAACTGTTGTGCTTTCCATATGTCATTTGGAATGAATTTTCCTTTGGTATCCCCTCTCAAACTACCTCCCCATTGTTTGTGTGGTTTGGTGCTATCTGTTTTGTACTGTGATCCCCCTTTTTTAGCTCTGTCTAGCACCCCCTCTTGCACACTAGCATACACTGCAGCTTTGCTGACAGATGCCGGAATGTGTGTCTCCACTGCTGCTCTAAGTTCATCTTTCAATCCCAACACAAACTGAGTGACTAGCATCATTTCACTTACTGAATTGTCATATAATCTGATGTGATAGACAAGACTATCAAATTTCTTTCGGTATTCTTCCACTGTTCCTGTCTGTTTTAACTGAAGAAACTCCCTCATTTTTTCACTCTGTGTATTCATGTCAAATTCAGAAAGTATAGCCTGTTGGAATTGTTCCCAATCATGCCACATATGGGATGCTTTATATGCCTGATACCAGTGGGCTGCCCGATCAGTTAAATTCATGGTAGCAGCAGCCACCTTGAAGCCATCCGGAATCTGATATATTGTGAAGAACGTTCGACATTTGTCCAACCAGATCCGAGCTTCTGTCCCGTCGAACTTTGGAAAATCCATCTTTGGAATCCAAGTTCTTCGTCCTCCCGTCTCAGTGGATCGACCAGTGTCTAACATTTCAGGTAATATTGGGGTAGGAAGGGGAAATGCAATATGCGGTGGTGACTGAGTTCTAGGGGGGAACGAGATTTCACTTGAAATTGATGGCCTTACCCCCATGAGGCCTGGTCCATCCCTCGCTGGAATCTGGAGAGGAGGAAGTACCGGTCCCTTCAAGGTTTTTGCCTCATGCACCTGTTCTTGCTGAAGTTTGCCGATTGAATCCAGGGACAAATTGACCTTCATTTGCAACTGATCCAACCGGTCCCCTTGCAGATCCAACTTTTGATCTACCGCCGCCAACTGCGCCTCCGTCACTGACTTCACTTCTTCCACCATCTCAGTTTTCATCTACAGAAACATTTCGGTCAATCTTCTTTCCATAGCCTCCATCGCTTCCTCCACTTGCTTCACCTGAATTCCTCGCTTTGCCGGAGCCGTCGCGATTCTCCTCCAAGCCAACCGAACCCAGATTTGGCTTTACACCGATCAAACCCGAAGGTAATCGGAACCCATTTCCAGGGATTTTTACCGGTCAAAGCCGAGAGATTGAGAGAGATCGGCGAGGGATCGAAGAGGCTCTGATACCAAGTTGTTGTGTCCAGATCAGATCATTCAATTCTGCATAGCGATCGATTACATAGAAAGAGTTCTGAGAGAAGAAGAAGGTTTGGAGGAAGAACAGCAGAGAAGGGAAAGGGGAAAGTAAACACTGTTCTTTTTCTCGACAATCCTTACAGCGCACAGTGTCCATGCTTTTACACTACTTCCAGCACCATTACTCACTTACAAGTTGGTCCCACCAGCAACTACTACTTCAATTAAAGAGTCTTCAGACTTCCTGAAGCTGCTTCTCCTCGGCTAGACTGCTTCTCTTTGGCTGGACTCTTCTTCAAAGTTCCTGCTTCAATTGGCGCCTCCCTGATCATCCCGACAGTGATGACATTCAGTCGTCTTCCATCTCTATATCACGCCTTCCATCTCTAATGGTCAATGATGTCGGTGCTATGTGTTAGGAATAGCAACTTATATATACACAAAGTACAGAAGGTGAATATACAAATAACCTCTCATAACAATGAAAAATAACATAATACATGTACCTCTAACACTATAAATGATACCTATGAATGGTATCTAGGATCTGACCGATGATAAGAGACGCTCCTATACCGGCTGTCCCTGTTTGGTCCGCCCCCGCTGTGCCACCACGCCCGCGCGTGCCGTCTCCGTCTCGCTGTCGCACGTCCACGCGTTGCATGTTCCTAATCCTGTGTTGTGTCAGGGTCCAGCTATGGGAACATGTTTGACCATGGCCGGGCAGGTGAGTGAGGGGAGAAAGTGCTCTTTAGCAGCCGGCTAATGTGGGGATTTGTTTAAGCGTCCCAGGTTTGTAAGGTGTTCCTGCAGTTTTGTTTGTCTCATTTTTCTTTTTCTGACGATGAGCTGCCTGTGATGCCTCCTGACATGTTGTCACGTGTGCGCTTAGTTACCGTGTCCTGTAGTGATATGGCGTGTGTGCCTCTCTTTTTCTTACAGGAGCATTTAGCTTGTTGGTGATTAGGAAGAAGAGTTGCATGTACTAACGTATGTGTACCTGTGTACTTCAAATTCTCCATTCTTTGATACAGGTCCTGCTAGTATATGTGCACGTAGGGATTATATTTATCGCTGGGCACAAATCTTTGTCCAATGTTGCCCTACATCATACATGCATGTATTTTTTGGATTTGTTTTGGGTCATGCTTACATGGAAAATTAAATAGCTGTAGATGGACCTGTGTGAATAAAATCAGCTTACAGGAGGTATATAAAAAGGTAAAATGATTTAGAGTCTAAGTAGGGAACTAATCCGCTCATATACCAGACACTACTACAAAAAGACTAATACTGGACGTCTCATCACAGACGGTCGATCAAAACCGTCTGTATTAAATACAATCACAGATGATTTTGGTTTAGCAATCGTCTATGTTACTGGCGGCGCTAAAAACCGCCTGTGAAGAAGTAATATCACAGACGGTTCGTATTGCAAACCTTCTGTGAAGTATCACAGACGGTTCTGAACAAGAACCGTCTATGATACTACTAAATATCACAGACGGTTTTAAACACGAACCGTCTGTGACTTCCCATCCTTATCACAGACAGTTTATATTAAAAATATTTCTGATTTTACCATAGCTTAAAATCACTGACTCTCTGATTTTACCATGACTTGAAATCACTAACACTCTAATTTTACCATGGCTTGAATTTTTCTTACTCTCTGATTTTACCATGACTTCAAATCACTAACACTCTGATTTTACCATGGCTTGCAATTTTCCTTACTCTCTGATTTTATCATGGCTTGAGATCACTAACACTCTGATTTTACCACGGTTTGTAAATAGAACCAAATGTGATACTATACCTTCATAGACGGTTTCTATAAAAAACCGTCTGTGATAGTTCATTACCCTAACTATTTTATTATTATTTTTGGCTAGCCTCAGGAATTGCTAGCCATGCCCTCTGAAAATAAGCACGCAGAAAACAGATACATCATAGATAATCAATTGTTGACAACTCATAGTGATCATTACTTAAAATAAATTACAAAAGAATTTGTTCAAGTATTCTCGCTATAGTTACAACTGGATTACAATTGAATCATTTGTTTGCACGTGGTTGAGAGGTGTCGATGGGGTGAAACTCTGCGTTGGCGACGGAGTGAAAGTCTCCGTTGGGGTTAATGATATCTGTCTTAATGAAGGCGTAGAGCTTCCCTCGAATGTCCACGATCTCTTTCGCAACGAGTGCATCTAACTCTATGATCAAGCATATATATTTAAATTTATAATTCAGAAATAATTATTTCGAGATTGACAAACCTCGGGATCCTTCGTCTTAGAAGTAATGATTGGCTGCATATGATGGCAAACGTAGAATGCACATAGCTCATCATTTTTTTTTACTGGCGGCACTGCAAAAATAGAATTATATATATAGGTATAGTCAGTTCGAGACACATTATTAGGAAGTATGATATAGCATTATTGTGTTGTAGCGCGTACCGAAAATCGTGTCCTGTGTGTCAGTGTATCGTTCGATCCCCCCTTGTATAGTCCTCCCTCGTCAACATAGGTGGTGAACGACCTACATGATTCCAAGAAGTTATCCTCGGCCATTTCAAACGAAAGAAGACTACAATAGAGTTATGTATGGAGGAAATGTGCATACTTGTCGAGTATTTATGTCAGAATGCTGAAGTCATGCTCTTTGCTGATTAGGGAATCAATGTATATTACCTTATTCCTCTTTGGTATAATGACTAAAAGGATCTAGTGGTACATACTCATGTATGTCGCTATAGTCATTAAACCTAAGTTCGTGCTACGTATAAAGTACAAATGAAATTTATATAGCAAGTAGTGAAGCACTTACCCCTGGTTGTAGGGCACCAGTATATATGTAGTCCTTGTTGTTCTGACGAAGCAATCCCGCTGTTATGTATTTCTCGACGAAGGATGTGTCTGTTTCGATGGTTTGCATAGAGACCACGTGTGGGTTGAGGAAACCCACCGGTTCGGACTATTCCTAGGCTTTTTTCATCATATATCTGTACATAAGCAATGAGTTGTGATATTTATCGGTATTACGTGAATGCAGAACTTGATTGTACACACTTACAGTGTCCAACATTGTAGAAGCGAGGCGTCGAGGGCAATGAGGTTGAATAGGTCGTATAAGTCGTTGAAGCCCACGACAAAGTGGCCCGTCCCGTTGAAGAAATGCTCATCCTTGTATCTGACGGTGATTCCAGTATCACACCCCTTCTTTTCGGTCTTCCACATGTACCAGAGATGCAAAGACTGACAACCTAATCGGTAGCGGAGTTATCGTGGCCGAACTGCGGTTTTCAATGGAGTATTTCGAGGGCTTGGGAAGCGCCTTAATGTTCATCGATTTTGATTTGGCCTTAACGACTTGCCCGTTACACGTCTTCTTGCGAGATGACTTGGGAACCGATACGGCGGCACACTTTTCTTGTTCCGTCGGCGTCTTCTTCACGGGAACCGATGAGGTGGCCTTCTGAGGCAAAGGATGAGGTGGAGTCATCGAGGGTCCCGTTGAAGAGAAATGGTCGTGTCGAGATCGCGGCACTGCTGGGTCCAGGGCGATGTCCTTCTTGGGCCACTGGATAAATGTGTGCATGGCATCCACTAGTGTTCTGATGTCTTTGTTTGGGTGAATCTCCAGCGGGACGGCCATGAAATTGTCATGTACCATGTCCACCTGGACCCTAGCGTAACCCTGCGCCAGCTGGACACCGTGTTGTACTGTCCCTTTCTAGCATGGATACAGCATCCCCTACCCAGCCTCAATAGAAATAGACCCAATCATCCTCACTTGGAGCTTGCAGGGCGTCAGCTCCTACAAAACAATACACAATTAGCTAAGGCGTCCTATAGGTCTATCTTTGGAGTATTCTAGAGATGTACATTACCTTGATGTCGTCAATAGGTAATTGGACGTCATCATGTTCAGAATTATGCATGGACGCGACGCTACTCAGATGTCGAGGAGGACTGGCTCCCAAATTAAGGGGGGCGGCTTGCGACTGGTTCAAGAGTTGATTCATTTGATTCTGCAATTTTGTTATCTGTCCTTGAAATTTTGCAGTAAGCATCTGTACCAACCGATCCTCGTACTCGGCCTTGGATCTCTTCCTACTCCTATACGTGTCGTAGTCGCCTCGGAATCCATAACTCCAAGGTACGTTAACCCCGAGGCCTCACGTGCGACCCGGGTGCTCCTTGTTTTCCAGGGCTGTAGATAGTACATCCTTCTCCCTGTCTGCTTAGAAGGAGCCTTGGAAAGTTTCGGTAGTCAATTCATGCTGCAATGGGTCATCATGTTATTATAGACACTATGAAGTTATGGACTTATTAACAACTAGATATTTCGACATATTTACCAGACGTTAGGATACTTCCAGGTCTGCCGGGTTTGTGAAAGCGATGCTGCCCGAAGACGAGACTTTTGCCCTCGCTTTTAACTAGCTTAGGGCACGTGGGTCTGTGATCTCAAGAAATGGCCCGGTTGCGTTCTCGTCCTCCGTCGCCCATTCCGCGAATTTACCCGCGTACCCAGCGGTGCCGAGTCTGTGGGGGTGAGTGTTTCGTGTCTGGAGAGCTTTGTGCGCCACACTTTGATCCTGAAATTCGGTCGTCGTCTTCATAGCCACAAAGGCGTCCCATATTTCCCGCGTCAAAAATGGTACTTTGTGAAGGGCGTCCAACCCGTGTTCACATACTTCGTAACAAGCTTGCTATTAAAGGTCCTCCACGTGCACAGTCTGCCTTAGGGATAGTGAATGATTTGAAAGTTACATCCCACGTGCCTCTCTCTACCGTCGAGACTTCGGCTTGGTGTGGTGATGGGGACCCGTTCCATTGCAAGTATCCCGCAGATGGTCCGGAATCTCGCCGCTGATCTCTGGGGACTCAGAGGGATCCCAACGTCACTGAGCTCCGTGATGATCAGTCGGCCCACAGGCAATTTCGATTTCCCTCTATCATCTCGCTTACGTATCGCTATCGTCGGACATCCGGATGCATTCGCAACAGCGTCGGTGGTGCAATGGCGAAGACAGTGCCTCCGCCATCTCGCTTACTTGCTATCTATATAAGTTACATACGCCCAAAAGATTGTTGCAAGCATTTAAATGACCAAATCAACATATACATATGAAGTATCTCCATGTCATTTAAAATAAATAATATGCTCAACATATACCACATGTATATTAAAGAACTCAGCATAAAGCTCAGAGTATTGATGTTAAAGAGTGCTCTCAGTACATCAGTCAATATATCTTCACTAATCAAATTTAACAATCATCAAACAGATCTTGAGCTGAACCTAAAACTTTCCTATTGGATTGTTGTAATATGCACATATTAGCAAATAATCATAATTAATTCCAGCATAAATATGAAACAATAAAGCATTAATCCAACCGCATTTAAATGACCAAATTAACATAATCAAATGTAAATCATTCAAGTCATTTAAATTAGCACATGTATATGAATGAAATTAGCACAGAGCACAAAAATTTGAAATTAATGTGAGCTCTCATATGGCGAGTTGTACAAGAAACAAACTTGGCTATCTCAGCACTAAGGTTTATTCTCTTCATAAATTGGATAAGAACACTAAAATTTAGATTTTGAGTTCTATCCAAAGCTTAACTAGACTGACATAACAATCACATGTATAAGAAGTTCAAAATGATACTATCTGTCAACCATAGATCATCAAGAACCATCAATATCCACTACTGAGGTCCACAGAAGATTGGTCTTTAATGAAGATATAGAAACAAAATAGAATCAAGTAAAACTTTCTTTTGTTAAAAGGACAGGACAGCAGATTAAGTGATCAGGTAAAGCACTACAGAAGTACTGGAACTTCTAAATTTGACAGCAACAGGCAAACTGGTGATTACTATGACAACAACAAGCAATCTTGTAGAGCTGAAATTTGAACCAGTAATTCTACCAATTTCAGAATTAGACCATTCCAATCACAGAGCAATATTAATCCCACAAAATTCACTTTAATATATCTCACGGAGCATGAATAAAAAACAGACCCTTCAAACCATGTTCAGGGACCAAACCCTAACCATGCATCTGACTGACCTAGCACAATATCATGAATCCACAGTGGAGGGAGCAGAGGATAGGTTCTCCCCATTCATCTCATATCACACATTAATCTCAAATACAACATTCACAGTCGAGGATTAACCTTCACGGTGCAAGAAGGAGCCCGGTGCAGGGGAGGAGGCCGATGCAGAGGAGGAGGCCGACGCGGGGAGGAGGACGGCGCGGGGGAGGAGGCCGACATGGGGAGGAGGACGGCGCCACCGGAGAGGAGGCAGCGCAGAGGGAGCACGCCGACACGGGAGGAGGACGGTGCCACCCGGGAGGGGGAGGCAGAGGCGACGGCAGCGTGGCTGTCGATGTCGAGGCGGCGGCGTCGAGGTCGGAGGCGGCGTCGGGGCTTCTGGGAGGTGAGCAGGTGAGCCCTAGAGGAGGTGAAGGAGCGAGAGTTGAGCGGGCTAAGGGCACTAGGGAGATGAATGGGCGAGCCCTAGGGTTATAAGGCAGATTACAGACGGTTCTTTAATAGAACCGTCTGTATACGTTCCATATCATAGACGGTTATAGTATGGAACCGTCTATGATTACTTATCCCAGACGGTTCCATAATAGAACCGTCTGTGATATCCCGATAAATCCATATGAACTGGTGACAAGTATGATGACAATCATGACAAGTCCATATGAACCCGGTGACAAGTATGATGACAAGTCCATAACACAACTCCAAATAAGTCCATAACACAACTCCAAATAATTTGATTGAAAATTAATTTATCCATTGACAATTCATTTAAGTTTAAAAATTCATATCTAATTCAACACAACTCCAAATCAAAGTGAAACCAATTTTGATACTCCACATTACAATGAACGTCCACATTGACATCAATATCAAAGATGACAAGTCCATAACACATTAACACATGATAATTCTACGTCGACATCAAGATCTATGAGAGATTACAAGTCCATAACACATGATGTTATGGAATAAATTAATTACAATGGAGTAAATTTTCAATTAAAATATAGCCCTTCATGATGATCGACATGCATATAGCTAGCTTCCTCACTGGGTTCTTCCTCGAGCCTGATGCCGTCTCCGAAAGGAGGCAACTCGTCAAATTGATTGTACTCTTCCTCATCCACGACATTCTCAACTCCGAGAATCCTTGTTTTTCTATGAAGAACTACGTGGAGGTTCTTATTTGCCGGGTCTGTTACATAAAAAACTTGAACAACTTGCTTAGCGAGTACAAATGGTTCGTCTTTGTATCCGATACATTTGAGGTCCACAGTGGTGACGCCGTACTTGTCGACCTTCACACCTTGCGGAAGTTTAACCCAATGGCATCGAAACAAGGGATCTTAAAAAGTACGTAGTCGAGCTCCCAAATCTCCTCTACGAACCCATAGTAGGTATTCAACCCACATGCCCCGGCGGTATTGAACTGCTCGTGAAACACATCTATGCGGACACCGCTATTCTGGACTGTTTCTCTTCCTATCTTGAGCTATCGTATAAAATGTGTACTCATTTATGTCGTATCCTTGCCATGTCACAATAGTAAATTGTGGCCCTTTTGCCAACTATAGCAGTGTATGATCACTTGATGACCTCCCAGTGATTCGCACCTTTAACCATTCATTGAACCGACGGTTGTGCTCTCTCGTGATCCAAACCTTCGACCGGTCTGGATTCTATTGGCGTACCATGTCTTTGTGCTTGTTGATGTACGGGGACACTTGGGTTATGTGTTGCAAGACCATGAAATGGGCTTGAGCGTACGTATGCAGATCGGGAGTAATTGATTTCCTTCCGATGGTCCCGATACCATCCAGTCTCCCCTCATGATGAGATAGAGGCACACTTATCAGTTCCACCTGAGCCATGTAGTCGACGCAGAATTCAATGACCTCTTCGGTTGCATAACCTTCGATAATGCTGCCCTCCGGTCGAGATCAATTCCGTACGTAGAACTTGAGAATGCCCATGTACCTTTCGAACGGGTACATATGACGCAGGAACACAGGGCCACATATCTTTATCTCTTTCACAAGGTGAACAATGAGATGGACCATGATATCAAAAAATGACGGAGGGAAATATATCTCAAGATGACATAGAGTCGTCACCACCTCGGCCTGAAGAGCATCTAGTCCTTGGAGATCGATGACCTTCTAAGCAATTGAGTTAAAGAAAATAACATAGTCTCAAGATTGCCACTCGGACCTTGTTCGGTAAGATATTCCTAATTGCAACAGGAAGCATTTGTGTCATCAGCACATGACAATCATGAGACTTCATACCAATTAATTTCAAATCTTCCATAGAAACAAGTTTCTTAATGTTAGCGGAGTAACCAGACGGGACTTTCACACCATGCAAGCTCGCACGATTCATTTCTCTCGCCTTGGGCAGAGTGTAGCAAAAGTTGGGGAAAATACGTTCATCCTTTATCGGTCTCTTTCGGTGCTAACTCGGTCCTTATGTTCATATCAATCAAGTCACACCGTGCGTTAACACCATCCTTTGTTTTGCCACTAATGTTCAATAAGAGACCAATCAAGCTATCACATACATTCTTCTCTACGTGCATGATGTCGATGCAGTGGCGAACTTCTAAGTGCTCCCAATATGGCAAGTCCCAAAAAATTGACCGCTTCTTCCAGATGTTCTTCTGACGGGTTCTTAATTTATGTCATTTCCCAAGCACAACATCGATATCCTTAACCATATCATAGACCTCTTTCCCTCTAAAAGCCCTTGGAGTTGAATCGTCCTTATTTCCATCGAATTGTTTCTTCATCTTGCGATATGGGTGACTCCTTGGAAGGAACCTACGGTGACACATATACATAGTTTTGCGCAAGTTGTTCAGCCATACACTCTCTGTAGCGTCTAAGAAGTGCGGACAGGCTTTGGCTCCTTTTGTACTGAAGTCCGACAAGTTACCAAGGGCAGGAAAATCATTGATGGTGCAGAAGAACATGGCGCGTAAAGTGAAGTTCTCTCGTTTGTACGCATTTCATACCTGTACCCCTTTGTTCCAGAGTGTCACAAGATCTTCCAACAATGGTGCTAGGTACACATCAATATCATTCCTAGATTGCTTCGGCCCATGGATAAGTAATGACATCAAAATGTACTTCCACTTCATACACAGCCAAGGAGGAAGGTTGTACAGATATAGATTCACGGGTCAAGTGCTATGTTGGCTACTCATGTTACCGAAAGGATTCATTCCATCTGTACTCAACCCTAACCTTATGTTCCTCGGTTCCGCACCGAACTCTTTCAAGCTCCGATCGAAGTTTCTCCACTAAACAGAATCTTCAGGGTGTCTTACCTTTCTATCTTTCTTACGCTCCTCCGAGTGCCAGCGCAGCAATCTTGCCTCCTTTGGGTTCGCAAATAAACGCTTTAAATGTGAGATCACAGGCAAATACCACAACATCTTAGCAGGAGGTCCTTGCTTCACCTTAGCAGTATTCTTACGCTTGTATCGGGATGCTTTGCACACGGGACATACATGCATATCTGCATACTCTTTACGGTAGAGGATACAATCATTTGGACATACATGTATTATTTCTACTTCCATTCTCAATGGATAAAGAACCTTCTTTGCTTGGTAGGCGGTGCTGGACAACACGTTTCCGTTTGGCAGGATGTTCGCTAGGAGACCTAACAACACTGTGAAACTCTTATCGGACCAACCATTGCTTGCATTTAATTTCAGCAGTTCAATCACGGTTGACAACCTTGTATATTTCGGCTTGCAGCCAGGGAACAAAGTCTCACCGAGTCCTCCATTAAGCCCTCGAATTTACAAAACTCTCTCTCACTGTAGTTCTCTTCTGCATCGCGTAGCATCTGATCCAGATTGTCATCGTGCGACCTATCCTCATCAAAAGCATAGTCCACATCTGGCATATCGTTGACTTCCTCGGCGATGCCGTCATTATTAACTTCCTGTATAATCTGCTCTTTACCGTGACTGGTCCAACATGTATACCCTTTTTTGAAACCCTTTTGAATCAAGTGTGCTTGATCTGCACCAGGTTGTTAAACATCTTCAGATTACCGCAATCAATGCATGGACAGTACATAAATTTTATCCCCTTCTTCAACATATCACCTTTCGGCGGCTCTTCTAAAAGCAAGCACGCCATTAATGTACTCTTCACTCACACGGTTCACACCGTACATCCAGTTTCGGCCCATCTATGCGCTACGCATGTAACAAATTAGTGTCAAATTAGATTAATAAACCGCAAGTACGTACTCTTCCTATTTACCAAAAATAATTAAATTGATTAATTAGCGATTAATTTATAGCAAACATAAAGGGTTATAGATCGTTACCCTCGGAGCTCATGACGAAAATACCAAATATCTCTCGAGAATCCTCTCCTTCTCCTTCTCCTCCCTTCCTCGTCCTCTTCTCCTCCCTTCCTCCTTCCTTCCCTTCCTTCTCCTCTCCGTCGGCGGCGCAATGGGGGAGGACCTAGTGGCGGTGGGGGAGGACCTGGGTGGCGGCTCAAATGGGAGCAGGCGAAGTGCAGCCGGGTCCAAGTATTTTATAGTGCCGGCTGTCACGAGGCGGTTCTTATTACGAACCGCTCATGATATATAATCCTGAGCGGTTCCATAATAGAACCGCTCAGTGATACCGATGATTATCACCGACGGTTCTATTATGGAACCGTCTATGATAAGTCACGAGATGGTTCCATAATAGAATCAGTATGTGATATGTTCCTTGCTCATTTTATAGAGCAGAGCATTAGGACCGTCCGTCGAAATCGACGGTCAATGCAGGACCAGATCTACAAAATAGCAAAAAAAAATCATAAAATCCTGAAATAATTCAAGGAGGTTCCTAGGATGTGCTAATACTCAAATAAAATTATAATACCAAAATTATAAGCATTTTCTAGTGTAAAAAAAATTAGACCTCTATTCAAACTCTATTCAACAACCTAATCTAGGTTTGAATTTAGTTAAATAAATAACACTTGAAAAGTGAGGTTTCAAATTTTATTTGAGTATTAGAACATCCCAGGAATCTCCTTGAATTATTTCAGGATTTTATGAATTGTTTTGCTATTTTATAGATCCCGAGTCTGTTCGGACCGTTCAATCGGAATCGGACGGTCCGAACAACCCGGGCTCTATAAAATGAGCAGTGGAACGTATCACAGATGTTTCTTTAATAGAACCGTCTGTGATAATTCACATATGGTCTTTATTGAGAACCGTCGGTGATACCATCATTATCACAAACGGTTCGTTAATAGAACCGTCTGTGAATTATCACATACGGTTCTATTAAAAAACCGTATGTGATAGGTACGTATCACAGGCGGTTCTTATTACGAACCGTCTGTGATAGGCTGGCACTGCAAATGTCTACTCCCGACATACCCAATACAGACGGTTCATTTTGAATCGTCTGTGATGAGGTGTCTACTATTGCCTGTTTTGTAGTAGTAGGAATTCCATCCCATTATTAGTGCGAAGTTTCTTTACCTTCTTTTCAGTTTGCCTTTCAACCATAGTCTTCCACTCTTTAAATGCTAAAAATACTTCTGATTTATGCTTCAAGAAATAAGACCACACTCTTCTAGGGTAATCATTAATAATTGTTAACATATAACGAGCACCTCCTAACGATGACTTGCGAGATGGTCCCTATAAATCAGAATGCACATAATCCAAAATACCTTCTGTGGTATGAACTGGAGTATTGAACCTCACCCTCTTGTTTTTGTCAAACACACAATGCTCATAAAATTTTAGCTTGCCGATGCGATGTCCATCAAGAAGTCCTTTCTTGCCCAATTCTGCCAAACCAATTTCACTCATATACCCAAGACGCATATGCCAAATATTAGTAGCATCGGAATCAGATTATGAACTTGAATTTTCAGAAGGTACCATCTGTTTCATCTTCTCCTTAGCATGCAAAGCTTCATAGGCTTCATTAAGAGTGAGAGTATCTCTACTATATAATATGGTATCTCTGAAATTTAAAAAAGAACTAGGCGGAGAACACAAAAGAATAAGACCCAAATCCTCATCATCATATTTTACCTCCATCGACTGTAGGTTGGCAACGATCTCAAGCGATTCTACCGGACCTCTTGGGAGGTCCTAATGGACTTCCCGGGAGATTCTAGTGAACCTCTCGGGTGCCCCTAGGTCGGGCATTACAAAAGTGGTATCAGAGCATCCTGACTGTAGGTCGCAACCTAGTAGAATGGCCATATAATTTCAAATTTTATTTTATATAACAAAGAAGAATAAAACGTTCTTCTCTTACCTGGGTCATCTTTCTGTTCTTACCTACTCTCTGGTATTCTTTCTTACCTTAATCAAACCTTACCTTGATTCTTTCTTTCCACCAATTTGCAGTATTAAATGGATCCCCTTACCCTTGAAAAACTCCATTATAGGCCTCATGGCTAGGTTTGGTGTTTAAGATTACTTTCAAATGGTAAGAACCGAGTAGAACGATATTTATTTATTATAAGTTTTTGGAAAAGCCGCCTTTTGTTGTTTGCTTTGTTCAGTTGGTTGTTTTGCCTGTCCCCCTTAGTCTCTTTCTTTCTCTTCTCTCAGCCTCTGGAGCTCAGGCAAGATCGTTACCACTAGAAATGGTAGTGGCAGCTCAAACAATCGGAATAGGCAAGCTGAAGAAGAGCCCGAGAATCCAACATGGTGGAGTAATCAAAATAGAGGAGTGGAGGGTGTGTAGGAGCAACCAACTTCACAACCACCACCACCTCCAATTGAAGGACCTAGCTGGGCCCAGATGATGGCTAATCAAGCTCAACTAATAAACCTGCTTTCACAATCCATTGCCAACACCCAGTCTTTGCAAGCAACTGCAGCAGCCCAACCTCAAGCTCGAGTTCCACCTCCTCTAAGGGCCAGCATTGCAGAATTCATGAGACTGCGGCCTCCCGCATTTTCTAGCAGCTCTGAGCCAATGGAAGCTGATGATTGGCTCAGGACAGTGGGTAGAAAGTTGGATATGATACAATGTACAGACCATGAAAGGGTCTTATTTGCTTCTCATCAACTCAGTGGACCAGCTTCCAAGTTATGGGATAACTTTAGCCAATCTCATGCTAACGCTCAGGCCATCACATGGGATGAGTTTATGCAAGCTTTTCGTCATGCCCATATTCCACTGGACGTGATGTCTTTGAAGAGTAAAGAATGTCGTTCCTTAAGGCAAGGCAACCTCACTGTAAATGAATACTTGCATAAGTTTAATCAATTGGCTAGATATGCCCCAGAAGACATTGCTTCGGATGAAACCAAACAAGAGCGCTTTTTGGAAGGGCTTAAGGATGAGATTTCAGTTCTCCTTATAGCCCAGCAACACTCTGATTTCTAGCAACTGGTTAGCAAAGCTATTCGGCAAGAGGGCAAGCTCCAAGAAATGGAGAGCCGAAAAAGAAAGAAGGCTGCACAAAGGTTTAACCCTGGGGGTTTTTCCTAAGCCTAGGACCTCCTAGCCTCAGTCCTCTCAGCACAAGACCTCTTGAACCTCCTCTTCAAGAGCATCTGGCACAGCACCGCGCCCAAGCAAATCAAGCTTTCATAAGACCTTCTCTGGAAGTCAGCACCTCAAGAAGTCTTCCTCAACCTCCTCGGTTGGAGTAACTTGTTTCTTTTGTAATGAGGTAGGGCACTACGCTAGCAGATGCCCAAAGAAATAGCAAGCCTCTGCTCCAGCCCGATCTGATCAAGGAGCTTTAGCTCAGGGCAGTGCATCAAGTGTGAAGCCAGCAGCCCACTTTACAAAGGGTCGTGTCACACATGTCACGGCTGAGGAGGCACAAGCAGCACCTGATGTAGTCCTTGGTACGTTCCCTGTTAACTCCGTACCAGCTTTGGTTTTGTTTGACTTAGGAGCTTCTCATTCTTTTGTCTCAAGCAAGTTTGCAGGGGAGTGCGGGTTATCTATTATTCCTCTAGTTAACCTTATGCTAATTCATGCTCCGGGCTTGGATATGAGGACTAATACCCTCTGCCCAAACCTTACCTTAGAGATTTCCGGAGTACCTTTTCATGCAGACTTGATAGCCTTGCAATCTCAAGGTTTGGACGTGATTTTTGGAATGGATTGGCTAGCTAAAAATAAAGGGCAGATAGATTGTACTACCAAGTCTATAACACTTATCAATGACCAGGGAATACAATTGGAGTTTAGGCCCAAGACCTCCATTGAGGTAAGACCTCTTTTGGTCAACCTAAAGGAAGTAAGATTAGAAGACCTTCTAGTGGTCAAGGAATACCCAGATGTGTTCCCTGAGGAACTGCCTGGAATGCCACCAGATAGGGATATATCATTCCTGATTGATTTAGTCCCTAGGACTGCTCCCATATCAAAGAGACCTTATAGGATGCCAGGGAATGAATTGGTGGAGTTGAAGAAACAAATAAAGGAGATGCAGCACAAAGGATTTATTAGACCAAGCTCCTCACCATGGGGAGCATCAGTGCTATTTGTCAAAAAGAAAAACAATAGCATGAGGATGTGTGTAGATTATAGATCACTCAATGAGGTCACCATTAAGAACTAGTATCCATTGCCAAAGATAGATGACCTCTTTGACCAATTAAAAAGAGCAAGTGTGTTCTCCAAAATAGACCTAAGGTCTGGTTATCACCAATTGAAAATTAGACCAGAGGACATCCCCAAGACTGCTTTTACCACAAGGTATGTGCTATATGAGTTCACTGTGATGTCTTTTGGGTTGACAAATGCTCCAACTTACTTCATGAATATGATGAATAAAGTATTCATGGACTTTCTGGACAAGTTTGTAGTTGTATTTATTGATGATATTCTCATCTACTCTAAGAATAAGGAAGAGCATGGAGATCATCTTAGGATTGTTCTGGGAAGGCTTAGAGAGCAACAGCTCTATGCCAAGTTTAGTAAATGTTATTTTTGGTTGAACCAAGTAGCTTTTCTTGGTCACATTGTGTCAGCACAAGGAGTGGCAGTGGATCCTTCCAAAGTTGAAGCTGTGATGGAATGGAGACCACCTAGAACTGTGGCCGAAATAAGGAGCTTTGTTGGATTGGCTAGTTATTATAGAAGGTTCATTGAAGGCTTCTCCAAGATTGCAAGGCCTCTCACTCAGCCCTTAAAGAAGGAAAAGAAGTTTGAATGGACTGAAGTTTGTGAACAAAGCTTTCAGGAATTGAATAAAAGGTTGGTGTCAGCCCCAGTGTTGGTCCTACTAGACATCCACAAGGATTTTGAGGTATTTTGTGATGCCTCTCATTAAGGTTTTGGATATGTGCTGATGCAGGAAGGAAGGGTAGTAGCATATGCATCTAGGCAGTTGAGACCTCATGAAGAGAACTACCCAACTCATGATCTAGAACTGGCAGCAATTGTCCATGATCTAGAACTGGCAGCAATTGTCCATGCTTTAAAGATTTGGCGACACTACCTCATTGGTAATCGTTGTGAGATATACACAGATCACAAAAGTTTGAAGTACTTCTTCACCTAATCAGAACTCAACCTTAGGCAAAGGAGATGGTTAGAATTGATTAAGGACTATGACCTTGGAATTCATTATCACCCAGGCAAGGCCAACGTAGTGGCAGATGCTTTGAGCCGAAAAGGTTATTGTAGTACTCTGTTAGTCCAAGAGCAACAACCAACATTGTATGAAGAGTTGAAGCATCTCAACTTGGAAATTATAGATCAAGGCTATGTGAACACCTTGGAGGTGCATCCAACTATTCTGGACCAGATCAAAGAACATCAAGAAGAAGAGGAAGATATCCAAGAGATTAAGAGGAACATGAGGAGGGGTAAAGCCCCAGGTTTCTCTGAAGATGAGCAGGGAGTAATGTGGTTTGGCAGCCGGATTTGTGTGCCAAATCATCAAGACATCAAGCAACTTATCTTGGTAGAAGCCCATGGATCACCTTATTCCATTCATCCGGGCAGCACCAAAATGTATCAAGACCTTAAAGAAAGGTATTGGTGGGTTAGTATGAAGCAAGATATTGCTAGATATGTTGCTCAATGTGATGTGTGCCAGAGAGTTAAAGCTGAGCACCAAAGACCAGCCGGTCTGTTACAACCATTGCCAATTCCCGAATGGAAGTGGGAGCAAGTGGGCATGAACTTTATTACTGGACTGCCCAGAACCCAATCAGGACATGACTCGATATGGGTGGTGATTGATCGTTTGACCAAGGTAGCACATTTCATACCAGTCAAGACCACCTATTCTAGTAATGCATTGGCAAATCTGTACATGGCCAAAATTGTCTGTTTACATGGAGTGCCCAAAAGAATAGTTTCAGACAGAGGGTCTCAGTTCACCTCAAGATTTTGGAAAAGCTTACATGAAGCTCTAGGGACTAAACTCAACTTTAGCACAGCCTATCACCCTCAAACCGATGGGCAAACAAAGAGAGTAAACCAAGTCCTTGAGGACATGCTCAGGGCATGTGCTCTAGATTTCGGGAAGAGCTGGGACAAGAATTTGCTCTATGACGAATTCTCTTATAACAATAGCTATCAAGCTAACCTACAGATGTCTCCTTTCGAAGCCTTATATGGTAGACCTTGTAGAACACCCCTTCTTTGGGATGAAGTTGGAGAACATCAACTTTACGGTCCTGAATTGATCAAGGATGCTGAAGACAAAGTAAAGTTGATAAAAGAACGATTGAGAGTGGCCCAGTCCCGACAAAAGAGCTACGCAGACAAACGTCGCAGGGATTTATCTTTTGAAGTTGGAGACTTTGTTTACCTCAGAGTGACACCACTCCGGGGAGTTAGAATATTTCAGACCAAGGAAAGCTAGCACCAAGATTTGTCGGACCATACAAGATCTTGGCAAGACAAGGTGAAGTCGCCTATCAACTAGAACTCCCAGAGTCACTATCAGCAGTGCACAACATCTTTCATGTATCACAATTAAGGAAATACCTTCGAGTGCCAGAGGATGATACCCTCTTGGAGAGCATTGATTTACAAGAAGATCTCACATATGTGGAGTAGCCAATTAAAATCCTAGATGTGGCAGAGGTATTACCAGGAGCAGGATCATTAGATCATACAAGGTGTAGTGGAGTCACCATCCAGAAAGTGAAGCCACGTGGGAAAAGGAAGAAGACCTCAAGAATAATTATCCCTACCTCTTTGCTGACTCAGTTTGAATCTCGGGGTCGAGATTCCCTTAAGAGGGGTAGGTTTGTAACACCCTGATTTTCAGAGCCTTTTTAAAATTTCCAAAATAAAAAGAACCGTTTTGTTTTGATGAGAATTCGAAAGCTTGGCTCATTTGGAGAGGTTTGAGCTTGGTATTGCCTCCGCTCTTATATGCTTGCCAGCCCTCCCTTCAGTCTATCCCTTCTGTAATGTGCATGGTGTAGACCTTTTCAGGGACTAGACCTTCTCAATGATCCTTGAGGTTTGGACCTCCCTTGAGGCTCAGACCTTCTTCTTGCTCGGACATGCCCTTATGTCTAGGCCTCCCTTTGAGTTTGACCTCTTTGGATCTCTCCCTTTGTTAACCATCTTCCCTTCTATGTCTTTTAAACCTTTCTGTGTTCACTTGGACCTTTGCTTTGCTTTAATCCTTGTAATGCTACTTTTTTGGAATATCCATACCGCATCGACTCGGTATTACCGCCATGCGGTATTACCTCCACTCAACTCGCGGTCATACCGCTCCAAGAGCAAATAAGGCCCCAAAAGCACACATTCTGGAAATTTTATACCGCCGTGTAGTGATCGGAACTACCAAAGTGCGGTAGTACCTCTCCCTAAACTGCAGTACTACCGTTTCATGGAAACTCTCAAACCAGTGTTTGGACCTCCCCTTGAGTCCGAACCTTCTTTGTGTCAGGATCTTCCCTTAACCTCATCTTAACCATCCAGACCTCCCTTGGTTGTATCTGGATCATCGAGACCTCTTTTGATACCTCTTAGCCATTGGATTTCCTAGTCCTTTGGACTTCCCTATCTAGAGGACCTCCTCTTAAGTCCTTTAGGACCTCCCCTTGCTTTGAGATTTTGACCGTTAGGACCTCCTTTCGAGATCTAACTGTCAGGACCTCCCATTGCTTTTGATCTTGACCGCAGGACCTCCCTATCCTTTGGACCTCCTCCGGTCCTCCTCAAAAGGCCTCCTTATAGCCTTCTGGACCTCCTGTCCAGGACCTCCCAAGTCTTTCAGACCTCCTCAAAGACCTCTCTTGCGGGTCAAGACCTCCCTTCTTGACCAAACTATTTCCAAGTTTGATTGGTCCCACTTACCAGTCTTACCCATTCTCATTTTCTCCGCCACATAAGTACCTTGTGCATTTAATGCATGTCATGTTGCATTAAATGCGGCCATGTACGTGGCTGCTTACTCTGGATGTAGTCACTTAGTGGTACTATTGTTATCTTTCCTTTTCCCCTTCTTTACAGCATACCTTGTCCTTTTCTTTTGTCCTTCACCAAATTGGTGATGACACCTGCCTTGTCCTTCACCCACTTGTGACCTATTTTCCACACTTACCTTGACATGTACGCTTCTAGTATTTTCTTTACCCACTCTGGCTATAATTAGCCAGGGAGCTCTTTCTCCTCACCTTTTTCCACACTTAGCATTTTGGCTCTTGCTCAGTTGCTTCTCGGCGAGACCTTGTTGCCAAGAACTCTGCCAGGGACCTTCGTTGCTGTGTTTCCACCATTGGAGGCTCCACAGGAGCTTTGGCACTAGCCTCAACCGCCACTGTGTTCCACGACCTCCCCTTCATCTATCATTTCTCGCTTGTCCCTGGTAAGTCTCTTGGTGTATCGATCTATTCTTGTTCTTACCGCCACAATAGGTGGTTGTTCCCTTCCAAGACCTCCTCTCCTGAATTCTCTTCGAACCTCTATGGCTTTTATTTGAAGATCATCTCCCTGGTCTCTGCACAAGGAACATCCCCTTTGACCCTTTTTGGCCGTGTGCAAGGATCACCTCTCTAGCCTGTTTATTAAAAACCACCTTTTCCCCTTGGACCCCTCTTGGTGAGTCAAGCTATTACCCAAGTATCCGTTTTTAGTATAAGGTTTTCCAGTAGTCGATTTGAAATCTTTTTGGAATCTTCTTGAGTCTTTATTTGGAGCCTTATTTGAATTTGTCTCTTTTTATTCCAAATGGATTGCGAAGACACTAAGGAGCTTGAGTGCACTGAAGAGGAAAACTCTCAAGTCAGTGATCAAGGCAAGTCATACCCTTGACCATGTTGCACCCATTAATTCAAATTGCTATGTTCTGTTTCAAAGGTTTATGCATGCTTACTTTACTAAGTTATTTTAATACCTGTCTTTAAACTCATAGCTATGCCTATCTCCCTTGTATGGCCAACATTGAAATTGAACCACACTTGTTGTCACCTTAGATAAAATCTGATTGATACAATAGTGTGAACCAGAAGCATTTGTGAAATTTTATGCTTAGTCTTGCTTAGACAAAAAATATTTAATTTGGGAAAATTTTACCAACATGACCAACTGCTGTTTAAAGGTTTTAAGCCATGGCATTGGGTTGTCATGGAGGTTTTGTAAATATTTTGAACGTCAAAAGAAAAGAAAAATGGATTTGGACTTGGGCGAATTGGTTTGCTTGGCTGGTGCAATGTTGTTGCACGGACTCAATCCTGGGTAAGGTTGAGGTCCAGGGGTTTGTGGTGGTCGCCCGAGTCAGTTGAGGACCGGCCTTTGAGCCTCCCTTTGCTAGGCCTATAATGGGCTATGCCTCACCGTACAACCACATGTCTCTAAAATAGGGCGTGGGACCTGACCAACTAATTTGCAAAGTTCTACCATAGTTGTTCCACTTTGATGTGTGGGAGGTCTTTTATAGCCTATGGTCTTTCATAACCTGTGTTTCCCACTGGCGCAAGAGGGGGCCCCGATCCTGCGGATTTGTATCCAATGGAGGCGAAACCTTAGCGAGGAGGGACTGTGGTGGAATAATGCATTGTAAAGGCCTTGACATGAGCTCTAGACCTCTTACCTTCGGCAGTGAGAGGTGGCATTGATGAATGCCGGACAAACTAGAGAAATCATGTCATGTGGGTAAAGTGTACAACCTCTGCAGAGTAAAAACTATTCGAATAGTCGTGTCCACGGTCATGGATGTGCTGGCAAAGACCACTCAAAGTTAGACTTGGTTTTGGTTTCAAAAGGTTTAATGAAATGATTTTGGGATTTCTATCCCATAGGTATTGGGCGGGGAGCCTTGTGACAGGAGGGTATCATTCACCATCTTGATGATGAATGCTATCCAACTGTAAAATTGTTTTATGAAAATAAATTTTAGTTATGGTTTAACTGTCTTGGAACTTAGTATATATATAATTGAAAGAAACTTGGCTTTGCGCAAATCAACCAAATTATGCCATCATTTGATAATCCATGTATGCATGTCATTTTGTTACTTCACGGGTGTGACTTGAGAGCACGGTAGTTGTGCTCACTCTTGCTCAATGTATTCTTTGGACAGGAGAAGACAACAGCCGTGAAGAAGACCCATCCAATTAGGTTGTGCCTCCAATCAGTTGCCTGTAGTGTACTGATGGACCATCGCCCTTTTGTTCTTTTGTATCTTATGTTTGGCCCAAGGCCGCTTTTGTAAGAAACTTTGTTGGCTATGTTGATATTAAAACTTGCGTTCTGGATGTTACCACTCTTGTTTTGCTGTGAAGGGCTAGCTATGATCCTTGGGACTAGCTCAGTGTCACAGTGGACTTAGGATGATCTCTTGTCTCATGACCTCCCTTGGGTTTGGTCATGGACTTGGGGTGATCCTAGGTCTCTCGGTCATTCCGTGATCTCTTGGTGGTCTCGTAAGGTGACCTGGGTGAGTCTTGATGGACCTCCTGGGTGAAGACCTCCTTTCGGGACTGGTCAGGCAGTACCCTCGAGCGGTCCTACCAGAGCCTCGAGCGGTATTTTCGGAGCTCGGTCCTACCGGCACCTTAGGCGGTTCTACCGGACCTCCTGGGAGGTCCTAATGGACTTCCCGGGAGATTATAGTGAACCTCTCAGGTGCCCCTAGGTCGGGCGTTACATACATCTTGCGGTGAGATCTTTTGTCATGCAAATTTGTTCCAGTTTCAACCATAATGCAGCAGTTGTCTTCTCATTCAAAACCTCCTGTAAAATATTATTTGATAGATGAAGATGAATCTGAGATAAAGCCTTACGGTTTTTACGCTTCTCATCTATGGTCCATGTGATAGCTTGTTTCTCAAATCTTTCCAATGCATCATCCAAATCAATTTGTGCCAACACAGTCCTCATCTTGACTTGCCACAGCGAAAATCTTATGTCTCAGTCCAGAAGTAGAAGATTATACTTCAAAATCGCCATGAAAAATACATCCTGAAATTGCTGATACTAATCTGTGTAAAATTAGCAAAAATCATGACCTGTTTGGTACACGTTCTCTGTACGCGAATCAAAAATTTTTGAAACTTCTGGTACGCTTGTCGTGTGGACGAAGCAAAGATGGCCGGAATTTTTCTTCTCCACGTGATAGAACCTGTGTTCGGTGGATAAAGTTGCTGTCTGATTAATTAAAGAAGGAATTTTTCTTGGAACCTGAGCTCATTGATTGCTATTGCTTTCTTGGTTTGGTCTGGTCCCTTCGGCTCGGAGGTTAATGCGTGTGGCTTTGGGGGAGGCTGCGCACTTCAGCGCGTCTGAGTTGCTGGCGCTGCTGCCCGTTTGGCTTCGGATCGATCAGCTTGCGCGACGTGGCCTCGGGATAACACCGATCGAGCGAAGGCGCGGGGAGGGAGACGAAGACGCGCCGCTGCGCGTGACGGTGGCCGCATCGGATCGGACGAATTTTTTTTCTCCAACCTCTTAAACTCTAATCTTTTATGCCCTGATAACACTTGTCAGAAAAATAGAGATAACAAAGTTATGGATTTTTACATAGAAAACTTTTACGAGAAAAAACCACAGACACCAACCGGCGATAATCACTATATGAAGACTGATTACCAAAACTTAGAGGAATTACAATGAGCATCATCTCTCCCTGTGAGGCTTGCAAGAGGTATATAAAAAAGTAAAATAACTTATAGTCCAAGTAGGAAACTAATCCACTAATATAACATATACCAGATACTTCCATATTAGAAAATTCGGATTACATACGGATCACAAATATCAACAAAACACACTATCAATAATGATCTACAACTTCATCCACAAAGATGTGACCCATAGTGCTAAAAGTTGGGTTCATACATAAGTTAGACCAAAACATTTGGCACAAAAGAACAGCCCCATTAAAAACTGTGGATAAATGGTATACGGGGTGCTTTAGGCCCGTCCGGAACAGGAATTCCATAGAAATTTCGTGTGAATGGAATTTTTTTCCTTTGTCACTCAACTCTAAAGCACACAATGATTTGTCTGGAAGAAGGTTAAATCATCTGATTACTCCATCAAAAAAGAGAGGAAGTGCAAAACATAATGATGTGCTGCCAATGTTGGCACAGACAGCAGCAACAGCCTCTTGAGTAATGTCCCAATACACCCCACAATTAAAGCAAAGATAATCCCATAAAACACACTGGCCTCACGTGGACCCCGCCGTTCAGCCACGCAGAAAAAACAAAAACTATCACAGCGCTAGATACGCACGTAGCAACACTAGCCTAACCAGATATTTCCAGATCTAAATATCCCAGGTTTTCAGGTAATCCATCCTGGGTGTTGCGCGCCTCTGGCCACTCCCCCGCCCGCCTAACTAACCTGTCTCCGTCGCCACTCCTCTAAAAATAACACTTGACTCACTGTCGTCTCCTCGTGTGTTGTGCAGAGGTGGCCAAATAAGCTGTACCTGTTGGGTTTTGATTGTTGGATTGGCCTGAAGCATAGTAGTATTGGTTCGGTATAAATATGGTATGATCCGATATGTACAGTACCATGTCTAGCATGATTCGATTGGCACGACTAGTGGGCGACGGCGGAGAAAGTGTGATGGCTAACGGACACTTTTTTTTTCTAGAAAGGCTAAACGGGCCGATTGTACATTGTAAGACTAATTGTGTTCGGATCGGCACAATATGATTATGAGCTTGATTTGTTGTGACTGGATCGACGGCTAAACCTATAGACCGGTACATCTGTTTAGATCGCCGGACCGTGTCCGTACCGGACCGTGCTGGCCGCACATTTGTACAGGTCTGCCTTGATCTCTCTCCAATAAGGCCGCGCCGCGCCGCGTCGTTTCCGTTAGCCCGATGCACGGAGCAGAACCACGAGGATTAGATGCGAATCGGAGGAGGAACTTGGAACCTATCCCCCACCACCGCCCGTTCCCCACCGCCGATTCCGAAATTTCGTGCCACTTTTCGTGCCGCCACCGCCGACGCGTGTTGGGGCAGTGGAGGGAGTGGAGACTGCTGGGAGGAAGGGAATCCCGCCGTCCTCGGCTGATTCTGTTTCCCTTCCCTGCTCTCGCGAGCGCGCGCGGAGGTCGGGCGAGCCCTAGGCGATGGCGAACAGGAGCGCCGGAGTGTCGGCAGGAGTGGGGGACCCGAGCAGCCCGAGCGCGCGGGCGGGGGAGGAGGAGGCGGTGGGAGGGAAGGTGAAGCTGCTGTGCAGCTTCGGCGGCCGGATCGCGCAGAGGTCGGGGGACGGGGCGCTGCGGTACGTGGGTGGGCAGATGCGGCTCGTCTCCGTGCCGCGCACCGCGTCGTTCGGGGAGCTCATGCGTAAGGTCGAGGCGGTGGACGAGGGCGCTGCCGGGTGCGGCGGCGGCGGGGTGCTCGTGAAGTACCAGCTCCCCGGGGAGGACCTCGACTCGCTCATCTCGGTGTCGTGCCGGGAGGACTACGAGAACATGATGGAGGAGTACGAGAAGCTGGCCGCCGCCGCGCCCGACGGCTCCGCCAAGCTACGCGTGTTCCTGTTCCCGGCCTCCGGGAGCGAGGCAACGGTGTCCGGCTCCAGCTCGCACCTCGCCGCCGCCGTGGACGAGTCGAGGCAGCGCTACATCGACGCCATCAACTGCGTCTCCACGGAGACCGTCGCTGCCATGCGCCGGAAGGAGAGCGTCGCGAGCGCTAGGTCCTCGGCGCACAACTCCGAGCCCTCTGAGTATAGCGGCGTCTTAGAAGGTATGTCGCCGCAGGCTGTGCCGCCTCCTTCTGTTCCACCTGAATATTTGTATTCAGCTGGGAGCCACTACCATAGTGCTTTTCCGGAGTCGTTGAGATTTAGTGCTGTCACGGCGTCAGCTCCGGCGATGGGCATCCCGGCCCAAAATCCCATTTTGGTTAGGACAGAGCCACCACCGCTGCAGCCTCATCAAGTTGCCTCTTATGCGCCGCATCAGCCGGCTCAAGGGGCCTCTTATGCGCAGCAGCAGCAGCCTCAAGCTGCTTCTTACATGCCACAGATGCGGCAATCATATATGGAGCCACAGCAAGTGCAGTACATCAATGCACAGCAATTTGGTCTGCATGGCGTGCCCCAATCTGTCAATTTGGTGCCTGTGCAAATGAGCCAGTATGTGCCCAGCATTCCGGTGACGAACTCCATGTCGACCTCTGCTGCTCAAGTCGGTGCCTCGAGGCCTGTTTCTGCAGGTACAGAACCTGTTTTGGAGAACCTTCATTTCACAAGGCCAGTGCAAACTCCAGTTGATCAGAATTACAGGGTGCTGCAGCCACTGTCACAGCTTCCACCTTTGCCTCCTATGCATTTGCAGACAAGTGATGCACAGAGATACGGTGTCCAGCAGGTCGTGACAAGCACACCAGTGGTGACCAGCTCGGGGACAATTCCAGTGGTGATAAGCTCGGCTACTGTGCCATCGGTGAGGTATGATGATTGCACGATGTGCCAGAAAGCACTGCCACATGGCCATTCGGATAATATGATCCAGGAGCAGGGCAATCCTCGTGCAGTGAACAATCCTGATGCTGCTCCAATATTTTACAACCTCCATCAAGAGAATGCAGCCAAACAACATAGTCCAGGCGCAAGTGCAGGAACACCTGCTAATTACGTAGCTGAACCAAGAACCGAGAGCACACCAGAGATGGCGCAATTTGAGAGACTTTCTTCCAAAAAACCTGTAGTCCAGGCAACGCCATCTCCAGATGCGGGTGTGTTGGCTCAAGCTCAACCCACCATGGTTACTTTACCAGTTTCTAGTCCACCTGCTTCAAATGGAGTATTTGTGGGGCATCCTGCACAGTCTCGTGCTGAAGATCCTTTCAAGTACCAACAGCAGCAACAGCACACTTATATTATGCAGCCATCACAAGTCCCAGTGAATGGAGTTGGTGGCAATCCACAAGGGATTGATGCTATTGCATTTAAGAATTCAAATCATCCAGTAGCAGACCCGCTTAGAGAATATGCCCATGATCTTCCTCATGATTATGTCAGAGCTATCGATGCTCGGATGCAAGGAGTTCATTTAGGTCCTATTGCCCCTCCAGAATCTAGTGTGCAAGGGAAGTCAGCTATTCCTTATGGTGCTATTGGCGATGGGAAAATTGAGAAGCCACCTGTGAATCCTGGGGAAATGCTGGATCACTCGGTTTCTGCACCCCCTAATGTCAGTAGTCAATTTCCGTTGCAGGCTACTGCTGGTATTGATCGTGTGGAAGCCACACAGGAACCAGCTTACACAGAGTATCTTTTCTCAAACCAGGATCCTTGGAAAGCAGTGGGAAATGCTTCTTTAGTGCCCCCAAGACCAAGCAAGTTGGCCAAGGAACCTGTTGGTTCTGGAGATCCACATGTGGAGGGCCATGTTCTAGACATTAACAGTTCAAATGCTGCCGGACTCTTAGAAGAAGGCAATCTTTCACGCATTCAAGACCGTAGTTTTAAGGATACCTACCCAGAACCTGCTCAAATCAGCAAAGGTTGGTATACTCTCTCATAGTAATATAATTTGATTTGTAGTACTAGATGGATTATTAGATCATTTCAAAACCAAAATGGACGAAATATTATTGTTCTGTCCTTTCCCCCCTTTTGTCTTCTGAAAGGAGTTGGAGAAGAAAGTATGAAGCGGCAATTACAAGCTGTTGCAGAAGGTGTGGCAGCATCTGTTCTTCAGTCACCTTTTTCTGAAAAACCAGTTGTATTCTCTGGGGATCACATAGATTCACATGGAGTTGTAGTTGATCCAAAAATTGAGGTGGACGACGTTTCTTTCTTCGCTGATATAACTCTTTGTGCTTTAATCAGTCGTAACTTTATTTCTTTTTTGGGTTCAGGATGCGCTGAACAATCAGTTAGACAAAAGAAGCCAAGGCGTTCAAGATTTAGATGACATCGATAACCTTCAGGTTGTTAACAATTTTTTTGTTGATTTTTACGTACACTTTCCAGTTGCAGTTTCAAATACATCATCCTTATTTTCCCCTTTGTTAATTGCAGATAATAAAGAACAGTGATCTTGAAGAATTGCGTGAACTGGGCTCTGGAACCTTTGGTACTGTTTACCATGGAAAATGGAGAGGTTCTGATGTCGCGATAAAGAGGATCAGCGATCGATGTTTTGCTGGGAAGGCATCTGAGGAGCAGCGAATGGTCTGCATTTAACTTACTGCCTTTTTTACCTTCAATTTATCGTGCCCTAACTTTTTCTTGTGACTGTAGAAAACTGATTTCTGGAATGAAGCTTGCAAGCTTGCATCATTGCACCATCCAAATGTTGTAGCATTTTATGGTATTGTTCTGGATGGCCCAGGTGGATCTGTTGCAACGGTAACTGAGTACATGGCTAATGGTTCGCTTCGACAGGCATTGGAAAGACACGAAAAGTATACTATCTGTTAAGTGCAAAAACACGATGCTTTTCATACGGTGACACTTTTAATGTCAGTTTCTTCTGTCAACAGGATATTTGATCGGCGTAGGCGTCTACTAATTGCAATGGATGTTGCATTTGGTATGGAATATTTGCATGGGAAGAATATTGTACACTTTGACTTGAAGAGTGATAATCTGCTTGTCAACCTAAGAGATCCTCAACGCCCTATATGCAAGGTGAGTGTCTTCATACCCCCGTTTTCTGCATATCCTTGCAAATGTGGAAAATTAAATCAGACAATCCTTAAAACTGTGTTATGCAAGTGATGATGGTGTCACACAACCATAATGTTTGTACTCTATACATACAACCTTGAAAAGCGAAAGTTCAGCTTTGTGTGTTGGGCTGTTCCTCAATGGAAATTGTGCTGGTATATAGTATGTTTCATGATACCTTTGTTATAGTTGTGTATTTGCGAAAATGCACATTGACTTGTTTTTTGTTATCAAGGCAGTAAGTGGCTAAGCAAAGACTGAATCTGTTTTCACCTGTATTAATTAAAGAAGTGCACCCATACATACATATGGATCATGGATGTACTTCTATAGAAAACACAATGACACTTTTTTCAATAAACAGATCAGGGTTTGTCCTCCTTAAACGAAAAACCATGTGGTTGTATTTGCTAGAAACAATGTATTGCTGAGCCCTGAGAATCCTCAGGTGACTTGGATGTTCAACTGCTTTATTAGTTCAACCTGTGTCAGAAACAGTTCTACTCCTTGAAGGTCCACATCAAAGATATCTTGAAGTGCCACACCAAGGATATAATTCTTTAGAGAACTCAGGACTGTTGGTTCCACGTTTCCAGTAGCAGAACAAAATATTGGGCATCTTTGATTTAATATCTATATCCTAGCACCTGCTTTGCATGCAGACAGCAGACATGAGGACCTCCGATTTTGTAGTAACTGTCTTAATTTTGTAGGTTGGTGATTTGGGCTTATCAAAGGTTAAATGCCAGACACTAATCTCTGGTGGAGTGCGAGGAACACTTCCATGGATGGCCCCTGAGCTGTTGAATGGCAGCAGCAGACTTGTTTCTGAAAAGGTTTGCTCCGTTGCATCCTCCATTCCATTGCATACATCCCCTTTCCCTGAGCCACCTCTGAGAACAGAGCCCCATTTCCTGAGTCGCCGTCATACGCTTTTCCTGTAGGTTGACGTTTTCTCATTTGGAATTGTGATGTGGGAGCTGCTTACTGGTGAAGAGCCTTATGCTGAATTGCATTATGGCGCCATTATAGGTATGCTTGCAACTTCTACTGTAATTGACAGTGCACCTATGTTGCACCGATACGCGATACCGGTACGGCGGTACGGATACGGCGATACCTCATTTCCCAAAAAAATCGATACGGCGATACTGATGTGTGTGTATATATATATATATTAAAAATAGTAAAAATATAAATTATGATATTTGATAAGTTTCAGTCAAGGTCAGTTGACGAAACAATAGAATAGAACCATGAGCAAAAAACCATCTCAAATCATGCTGCAAGATCAGGAAATTTTTTTAAAAAATAATCTATTTTTTATTTTAAATTACAGTAATAATACCTTTTTTTTTTATTTTACAGGAATAATCATATGTCGCTCACCCGTTGGGCGACTAGCCCAAATCGCTCAACCGTTGAGTGACTTGGGTATAGTCGCTCAATGGGTGAGCGACTTGGACACTTATCGCTCAGTGGGTACAATGTATACCCTGTTAGTTTAGTGAGTTGCACACTAGGATCAACCGTTGAGTGACAAGTGTCCAAGTCGCTCAATGGTTGAGCGACTTGGACACTTGTTACTCAACGGTTGAGCGACTTGGTCTAGTCGCTCAATGGTTGAACGACATATGATTATTCCTGTAAAATAAAAAAGGTGGTATTATTACTGTAATTCAAAATAAAAAATAGATTATTTTTAAATTTTTTTTGCAAGATCAGTTACAATTTAGTTTCTTAAAATGGAGAATAATTTAGTGGCTGCTCACATAATATACTATGGATCATGGAACATTCAAAACAACGACAATGTTTTTTTTACCAAATTGCTTTCTCCAATTGAAGTGTAAGATATGCATTACGAAAGCTTAACAAGGGAGAATACCAAAGATATGTATAAGCCTAAATAACATTTACATCATTAGTTCTCTTAACAATGAATATATATTCAGGCAATAAAATTATGTACCTCAAAGCACTGAATGTGGTTCAAAACTAGGTAACCTGACATATCAAGTGGGCTGGGTTTGAATTATGGGCTGTATTAAGGTATCGGGAAGTATCGGATTTTTGTTTTCTTTTTTTTAAACATAAATGTTTCCGATACGTATCGGAGCTATACTCGTATCCGATACATATCGGGATACTAGTACGCTATTGATCAGGAGTATCGGTGCATTAGAGCAGTGCACTAACCTCACTGGTTAAATCCAATGCCATTCTTGTTCCTGAACCTTTTGCCAACTACAATCAGGCGGGATCGTGAATAACACGCTGCGACCTCTAGTGCCTGAGGCGTGCGATCCTCAGTGGAGGTCATTGATGGAGCAGTGCTGGTCGTCTGAACCGTCAGAAAGGCCGAGCTTCACGGAGATCGTCAAGAGGCTACGGGCCATGGCAGCTTCCCCTACCAAGGCGCAACCGCAGAAATAGATGCTTGTCGCTCTCTCATCCTTTTGTTCAGCGACCTGTCTCCTCTACAACCCGGGAGGTGTCATGGCTGGCTTTGTACATGAATTAAGGTAAAGATAAAGAAGAAAATGGTAATGCTTATAGAGTTGGTGGATGGTGGATGCTTGATGCCTTGATACTACCTGTGGTGCTTTACAAATTTGTATTGTGAGCATGTACATGAGGTGTTATGGGCTTGTGGCTACCAGCAACGTTTGGTGAATCTGTTATATACGGGCTCCTCGTCTATCGCGGCTGCCTGTGTGTGTGTGATCAATGTGCAGATGCCTGAAAAAAAAAATCATCTGGGGGTCTGCACTATCTTCCTAACTTGGGCTGGTTTAATCTCCGTGAGTTGCTATGGATAAAAAAAAAATCATATTACTTAGCATGTCAAGCTATTGTCATTGGGCTTGCCGGCGTCACGCTCTTGCCTCTGCCGCAATGCTTGGTTGAGCTTCACCCTGGCCCATGTCGTGCCTCCTCTGCTTAGCTTGGTTTACACCATGCCCTTGGCTCCGCTACCATGGTTCTCTTCTGCACACCCAACTTGCATCAATGTTGTCACATCGCGCCGCCCCATGGCCTTATGTTGGGGCTGGTAGAGGTGGACTCGCTCTGGCGACGATGGACAAGATGGCCTAGTGGAAGCAAGGTGTGTTGTAGCCTTGTTCATTTGTGGCAAATGGAAAGCGGAGAGAATGAGGAGGGCCGATGAATACCCATGAAAGGGAGAGGAGGAGGAGGTTGTTGAGATAAGTATTATTTTTTAGTTAATTTATTTGTTATAGGGTGGTTGTTTTGCTAGAGAATTCTTAGGGGTGGAGGAGGGATGTGTTTGTTAGAAAAACTCACACCTACACAAGGAAGAGGAACACACAGAGCCTTACGGCACAACACAGCTAGTGCATTTTCTCTTGTTTCTCTCTTCTGCAAACTGATTACATGGACTCATATTTAAACACAAACACACGCACTAGCTGAGCAAGCTGCCATCTCACGTCACGCACGGCGTGCACAACTGGCCGCACACAAGAACCGGGCAACTAACTAGCCATGGCCTAAACTAATGCACCTACATGCATAACTAACTAGTGCACGATCCAACAAACTAGGTCCTTGACCAATGCATGCGTCCATGCAAAGCTAAACCACCTCCTGCTGCAGAACGTGCACCACGACCTGGCCACGAACTCATTCTTTGGCTAATCCAAACAAACATGCGTGCTCCCAACTCCTGGTTGACGATCCGCTCACTGCACACTCCGGATCCTGCCACTATGCCATGCAGCTCACACTAAACCAGTTTGGACCAAGCCTATTACATACAACACTCGATCATAAATAAACAAAGAACATAAACATTCCAACAGTGTAGGGCGAAAACGAGGTGACAACGACCTCAAAAATGGGTTGCTGGGAGAGAGTGAAAGCTAGGGGAGGTGGTGGCGTAGTCGGAGGCGCATTGGCGCGTGCTCGTGGGGGCATGAACGCAGTCATGTGCGGCGGCCGGAGTCGGGGAGGAAGGAGAGAGGCATCGGCCGGGGATTTAGAGGGGCAAAATGGAGAGGCGAACAACAATCTACGAAGAGAGAGCTCACCAGTGTGAATATTGAGGTCCGAAATGCTCTGGGGCTACCAAGAGACGGTGACCCAGATCCGGGACTGGAACTCGTCATGGTGACAGCGCCCTGGAAGGGAAGAACCAAAATGAGAGGATGGGAGAGGGATAGGAAAGCTAGGTGGTGGTTGAGGAGGAAAGAATTGGCTTGGAGTTCACCTGAGGAGGAATGACATCGATGGTGGTGGGCTCTGTCGGAATTAGGGAAGAAAGCGACGGTTGCGAGCCCCCGTGGAGTAAACGCGAAATTGATTTAGGGAAATGAAGAGGAACGCCTGGAACACGATGTGATGCAAATGGTTTAGGAAAATCTTACTGATTTTGAAGGAACAAAGAGATTGAGTTGTGGCGGCAGAGCCAAAAAATCTTACTGATTTTGAAGGAACAGGGAGATTGAGTTGTGGTGGCAGAGCCAAAAATGCCTTGTTACGATGAGAATTAATTAGGAGTTTTTGCTCTTGAGCTTTTCGGCAGATGCGAAGTGCCCTGAGTTTGTTGTTTGCTGCAACTTCTTGGTTCTAATGGGGATTAGGAATTTTTGCTAATGAGTCTCGATTGGTGCTGCGGTGATGATTGGGCTTGCTCTGCTTTCTTCTCTTTTTTGAAAGCTGCTCTATTTGCTTCTTGGTGTTATTCTATGTTGCCAGGACCGATTCCTACCTGATCTTCTTGTCCTTCTAATGCGACTGCTAGTCAGGTTTATTTGCACGTGCTACTCAAGAGCAGCAGGTCGATGCATCCGATAAAGGCAACGCATGGGTGGCCAGGGGAGGCGGCTGACCGACAGCTGGCGGCGAGCTAAGCCTAGCCAGGTTTGGGCTTCAGGTGGCCATCCCTACTCGCTTTCTTGTCGTTGCATGATCACCACGAAGGCCAGGAAGTTCGCCTGGTAAATGCCCGCTTGCCATTGGCCGTACCTCACCATCTACCACGGTGGTTGACCTTGATGAAGCGTGCGGCCGTAGCCAACATGAGGCGGCCACGGTGCAAACAATGGGCAGGGTGTGGCAGGCGACGCCAGTTGGTAGAGGATAGAGGGAGAAGAATACAAAGGAACTGTACCACGTCAGCTCTATCTGGATGTCATGTCAGCGTAAAATAGATATGTCGGCGTCACGTTTGACATAACCCCTCTGGTTTGGGTTGAGTGGGTAAAGTAGATGGTTTTGTTAATTCGAGGTTCCAATTCAAACGATTTTAGAGTTTAGAGTTGAAAAGCGAACCAAGTGCAGAGTTTAAGGTTAAAAAGCGGACTTTTTCGATTCAATTTTGGCATCTCTCTCTCTCTTTCTCTCTCTCTTACAACGTTGTTGCCCATGTGTACGTGTGTACCTCTATGCTTTGATTCGCAGGAGATGACGGTGTTGGGCAGACGCTCGACACTGATTGCTTGGGCAAGCCGCCTTCGTATTGCCGAAATATAGTCTCGATCAGTGGTGGACCCAGTACTAAATTTTAGGTACGGCGGAGTAGCAAGCATAGACCAAAGAGTATTACCGAAAAGCAAAAGAATCCATACGTAAAATATATTGCAATCGCACTAATAAGAGTATATAACACTAAATGGAATAAAAAAACTAAAATTTGCATGTGAACATGTGTAGATGAAGGTAAGACATCGAAAACTACCTCAGAGATGAAGCCTACTGAACAATTTGCCACACAGTTATCGAACATAATAATTTGAATAAAAGATGAGACAGAGAAGAAGCCACCTGTTAAAGAGAGATGGATTAGTAGTGTCATGATTAGTTGCTAACAAATCATAAAAGATGCAAAAAAAAAAAGAGAAGAAGTCAAAAGACACACCACTAAAATACTAATTACGTCTAGAAGAACGAGGCATTTTCATTCTCCAAGATTTCATGTTTTGAAACCATTTTTTGATTCTATCACGATCAAGTCCTCCGAATATGTCTTCGCTTGATGTGCTATAGGTTTAGCTTGTGCTTATGCAGTTGTCGCATCATCTGCTTATTCTTGTGCATCACTATCGATGGTTGTTGCTTTAACAACTTGCGCTTGTGCATCAGTTCCACTAACATCGGTACTTCGGTTTGAAACAGTGCTAAAGAATCTCTTTAAATTAATTTCTGGAAATTTGAAAAATCAACCATTCAAAATCAAGCAAAAATCACAATCCATTTTGAGACAACCATGTGAGGATAGATTACTTACTAGTCTTAGACTTGGACATTACGGCGCCCACACGTGGACGTGTCGCGTGACCGCTCCGCCCACTTTGTGTGATCGCTCCGTCGCCGCCGCCTCACACGCCACCGCACCTTCCCTCCTCCTCCGCGTCAAATGCTCATCGCCGCCGCCAAGGCTTAGGGTTCATTGCCATTGTGCACTTTACTCGGCCACTCGAGTCTCGAGCGCAAGCCGCCAGGGGCATCTGGGTGACACCGTGTACCCCCACAGCCCACTCATCCTTAGGCCTTAGCGTCTTGAGCCTGAGTGGCTATGGGTCTCCTGGCTGAGTGCGGCCCACCATAAGTTCCAATGGCCCACGAAGGCTTCGTCCTTTAGAGCTCGTGTGACACCGCGACTTTCTTCTTAGGTCATCTCCAATAGTTAGAGATAACCTTGTCTCTAATATATGCTAGATCATCTTAAAAGACAATATCTCTAATAGATAGTCTCTAGCACACTCTCTAACATTTATATTTTATAATTTTTCTTTGAAACAGGCCTACATGTCAACTAGAGTAGATTAATGTATCTTGTCTTGTTTCGCATGCACGACAATCTCTTCGGAAGAGACGACTTGTGCTCTCTCCTCCACGTAGATTTTTATTGACGTGGCATAGCTAAGAGATAACAATAAATACACTATTAGAAATGTCCTTAGACGATAAACGGGGGGAGGGAGTGATCGCAACTCGCCAAAATGGTAGATCCACCCTGGTCTCGGTGTAGGTGTACTTTGCCTTGGAAATGGTTCCTATTTTTCTCTACCGTCGCACATCGAGTCAGCGTACGGCTCGCTGGTTTCCCGTCGTGCCACATTCACGGCCAGAAAAGGGTGCGGTACGAAATTGTTCGTTCTCGTAGACGGTGAACTGATTAAGTCCTCACTTCACCATTCAACAGTTTTGGTCCGACTCTAGCAGCACAAGAGGGCCGTAGTACATGTGCTACGCGTGCCTAGCTCAAATCTTGTGTCCCGTGCGCGCAGGAGGGTGCCAGCCTGGCATTGAGGTATAGCCCAAAGCTAGGCGGGCGGGCACCGTGCACGATACTATAGGCCAGGCCTAGTCCGTAGTTGGTGTCGCGAACTACGTATCGGGGCAGACGCGCGAGCGTGCTACACGGTTTCCTTCCCCGTGCGTCTTGTCCAGAGGTGTAATCAGAGCGGATATAAATAGATATCGTTTATCCTGTATTTTATTCTATATTTTTTTGGAGTCGAAATCGGACACGGATAGTATCAGATAATCATTTCTCCATCTCGTATTCGCTCCGCGAGCCTTCGATCGGTCGGTCGGACAGAAATTATCCGCTTCTTTTGCACTTCTACACATGATATTGGACAATATGAGTGTAATCAGAGCAAACACGGAGAGATTAATCGCTGAAATGTTGAAGGAAAAACACTTAGTATCTCCTTAATACTCAAATGAAATAACCCATCTATGTGTTATCTTGTTTCTAAGTGAAGTTACAACAGACTTTCCTCATACGACTTGACATACGGACACATACATACGGATATCACTCATCTTGTATCATATTCTGTATTTTTTTCTCGGAGTCGGAATCGTACATGGATAGTGTCGGATACCCATTTCTCTATCACATATTCGGATCACGGTCCTTCAATCAGCTGGTCGGACGAAAATTATATGCTCCATTTGCACCAGTCTTGTCCCCGGCATTGCCACCCCCTCACTTTTTCCTCCCAAACCACCCGAAACGACCCCAAAATGGCACAAATCTGTCGTCTTGGCACAAGACGGCTAGAGTCAGCAAAGCAAGGCTCACCATTTCGGCAAGACGCAGACCGTGTCGGCACGGCCCGTTTAGGCATGACTTGTTTAGGTACGCGAACTATTCGTGTTGTGTTGCCGCCCACGTCTTGGGGATGCGCCGAGCATGGTCCATCGGTCATTCGTCTTGAGTGCTGGATCGACACACTTAGCAGATTAAGCAGGAAAAATCAGAAAAATCATTTAAAAAAATCCAAAAAAGCAGAAAAATGTAAAAAAATCTAGAATATAATATATATTTAAAACCAAAATAAATGATATAAACATATAAAATGAAATATGTAAAATTTAAAAACTACAAAATAAAACCATATAAGTATTAAAATTTGAAAATAAAATCATATAAATATTAAGAAATACAAATTAAATCTTATATATATTAGAAATAATCGGATCTAATGGGCGTCTTGCGTGCAGGTCGTGTCGGTCGAGCCCAAAGACTATTTGTGCTGCGTCTTAGGGTCAACACTATTAAATCGTTTGGTCTTGGTCTTTACCATCGTACTGGATGGCGGCCCAAACACGGCCCGAACTGTCGTGCCGTGTCGGCCTAAGCCATAAACAAGATCTGATGTGCAGTGTCTAGACCAGAGCCAACCAAGTCTTAGTGCCTCGGATCGGCCCGGCCCGTTTGGCCAGCTCTAAGAGTATGTACAATGGTAGCATCTATTTAGAGGTGTTTAAGGAGATAGATGATACCTAACACTTGTATAAAATACCTCTCTTCCAATACAAGCAAAATGATAAAGGTGCTTAAATAGTTTAACTATCTTGTTAGCACTCATATAAGCAGCTATAGTCTTCAATGCAAAGTCTCTTGTACCCTTTGTGAACTTGATAAATGAGCTATCTACTCATTCCTCAGTGCTCACCTCCTCGGACAAATCCCCTCCCTCCGCCTCCCCCGTGCCCCTGCTGCTTGCTCATCCCCCCTTCTCCCTGATGGCCACGACCACCAGCAACAACTCCCCTCCCTCGCCGCCTTCCACCCGCCTCCCGTCCCACGCCCCGCCACCGCCCAAACCCCGACCATGGTGCCCCTCCTCTCCTCGGCCTCCGCCTCCTCATCACCGCCTCCTCCCAAGCCCTCCTCCTCAAGTGCCCGCCTCCCTCAAGCCGCCTCCCGCGCCCAAGGCTCCCAACGCCCAAGCCTCTCCCGCCCTCCTCCTCACCTCGCCGTCTCCCCGCCTCATGCTGAAGGCCTGCCGCCGCCACGGCCTCGGGCTCAGTCGAGTCGTCGTGGCCACCGCCAACCCTTCGACAACTCCTCCTCATCGCACCTGACCATGGCGGCCCTCCCTCTCCTCCGCCTCCCACCTCCTCATCACCGCCCATCCCTAATTGTCCTCCTCAAGTGCCCGTCTCCCGCCGCCTAAGCCTCTCCTCGCCTTGCAGCCTAACGCCGCCCCGCCCCAGCCCCAGAGCTCAAGCCGAGTCGTCATCGCCCACCCTCCGCTTGAGCTCCCGATGGCGCCCAGTGGTGCTCTGAATGAGTTAAAGAACGCCGTCAAAAGGCCTCGCCGCCTCCCCCCTCGCATGGCCAGCGCCCGGCCCCTGAGCTCCAGGCCGAGTCGCTGTCGCCCACCGCCAACCCCTTCGACAACTCCCTCCTCATCGCGCCCCAGCCCTCCGCCGACCTCCCCGATGGTGCCCAGTGGCGCTACAGTGAGTTCGTCAACGCCGTCAAGAAGGGCAAGGTCAAGCGCATCAGGTTCTCCAAGGATGGCGGCCTGCTCCAGACCACCGCCATTGATGGAATGGCCTTCACCATCCAGTGTGTGCGAGTTCAGCTGCATCGGCTCAAGCAGCACTGTCGGAATTGCAACGTTAATCACTCTCCAGGTGAAATGAATTAATTTGCTTGTGATTTTTATCCATAGTCAATTAATGCAGTCTATGTTTGTTGTGCTAAACTACTGGGATAAGTGTCATTTGCTAATAGATGATGTAACCAAAACCTGAAAACAAAAAATAATCGCTCTGGAGACTTGTCTGAAGATCAACGTTTTCTGATAGAACAGAGACAACTGAAAGTTGATTTCAATTTTCGTCGTATATCTCAATACGACTTTTCTCTTTTCTTATATAGACATCAAAACGAGTTACAAATACGATATGATTTCGGTTTCTTGACTCCGTTTCTCTGGAGAATCTGAAACATGAAATCTGACTAGAACTAAAACAAGCTACAGTTCGGAAACGACAACAGAACAAAAGATGATATTTATATTCCATTATGTAATTAAGGATTACATTGAACTATGAAAACATGAGGACGCCCTCGATTTCATTATTCATTATTGAAACAACATAGTAATTGAACCATGAACTAAGTACCATACAATGAATGTTTTTTATTTGTGAATGCAAAGATTAACATGGAGTATAGAAGTACACTTTTATTTCTAATTGCTAAACTGGTACGATAATACCATTTATTTAAACTAAATAGATCAAAGTAAAAATGCTAATGTAATAAGCTCATCAATTGTTGTTACATCCACCGATTAACTTATTACAGAAATATTGCAGTGCTTTCCCATGCTCCATCTGCATATCAGTCAAGCAAGTGGTGTTAGCCATTAAGAGTTTTGTGTATTTATCCATGATTGCCCTTTCACTCTTTGTGATTGCTTCTCTCTCTCTCTCTCTCGTGCTTGGGATGCTTCAAGCTTGTCTTTGGAGAGTCGAAGTTGTACCTCCGCCATCTTATCTGCCGTGTGAAGGATCTAGACCCGCCATTATATGTTAATGGAGTTTTGGTGATTAATGACAAATCTAAATTGTGAGACTAACATTTCATTGTTATATATATTGTTTAGTCTCATTTGGATATAAAGGTGAAAATCAAAGAGGTATGCTTTCGACATCATAATTCTTACATATTTAACTACATTCCTCGGATCCAAAATATAGGTTAAACTCCACTAAAAGGTTAACTTAGATATGTTCATATGATCCCATTACATATTTGTGTATGCACACATTTAGGGGGAGTTCATTCTATATTTTGTGGTTTCATTAGTAATGATCCATATTCCTCTTCCACATACTTTAAGGATCCTTACTTTGAAACATATCCTTGAATTTATTTAACTTGTATAGTTAATATATTCATATGAGCATATGAGACTTGTGTAGTTCATATATGCTCATATAACCTTGAGTATATACGACTTGTGTAGTTCGTATACACTCATGTTGAGTATATATATAACTTGTGTAGTTCGTATATACTCACATCAATTTCTATTCAGTTATTTGCTATTGAAGTGATTATCATCAATTACCAATTTGGGAAAGATCGTGGTATCTTGTCCCAACCATTATGAGTTAATGGTATTGTGTGGTAATTAATGATAATCATATTGTTGGAACTAACATTTTCTATGAGTTGGATGAAATAGGTTATGTTCCATGAGGTTGACAATTTGGGATGACATCATGTGTTGATGATCATCAAGTCAAGAGCTTAGTGTAAAGGATGCATTATGTGTTGATGCGCATCAAGTTCAAGATGAAGGAAATTATCGTGTGTCGATGATGTTCATGAAGAAGATATGATCATGTGTTGATCAAGTCAAGAGAAGCTTCATCATGTGTTGATGAAGGGCAAGCAAAGGATGTCATCATGTGTTGATGAGCATTAAGTCAAGAACCCGGAGTTGAAGCAAGGATGTGCGTCATCAAGCTTCAAGAAAATGCTAAAGGCAAAGGTATGGCTAGCTAGGGCTAAGGATGTGTTCCTAGTCTTTTACCGGTCTCGGTGTTCGGATGGGAGACCGGATTGCTAGTATAGGTCGCCGTACTATTAAGAGGGGTCTTTGACTAGTAGCTTGAGTTATTCATGTATTGATAGCTCATTGTGTTTGCTCTAGCTCACCTTAACATGATGCCAATATTTGCGAATATGTTTTGCAAATAGGTGTGGCTCATGGATATTCCTTGTAGCATGTGACTTAGCTTGCAAATGTGTTTTGCAAATTGTCTAAATCCATGTACCTTATTCCTTGTGGTATTGATTCTAAAAGTTGGCAAATGTGTTTTGCAACTTGTTGAGAATCATGCCTTGAACTTGTGTTTGCATCTTGTATCAATTTGGCAAATGCGTTTTGCAAAATTGAGTTAAAACGAATGCAAACTTTGCTTTCTGTTGAAGAACGGTAGTACCGGCATGTGTTGCGCGGAACTACCACTCTGTGGTATAACCGGTGGTTCCTTGGCGGAACTACCGCACTTGTTTGAGCATGTGTTGCTCTGAGGTGGTCTTGGCGATGCGGTGTAGATATCGCGGAACTACTGGTTGAGTGGTAGTACGGCTTTGGTTCTTGATATTACGGTGGATGTTCGGACCATTCGAATGGAGCCCAGATCTAATGGCTTAGACATGCGGTCTGAACGGCCAATTTGATCTTCGCCGTCCACGTGTCAAGTCCATGTGTTGAACTGGTCCCGTGTGGTACGGTAGTACCGGCGCTGTGTGCACGGTACTACCGCAAGACGGTAGGTCCGACGTTTTGGAGCGGTACGTAAATTCCAGAATGTATGTTTTTGGGTTTGCTTGGCTCTCTTTGATGGTGCGGTAGTACCGCGTTTGTGTTGGCGGTACATAATTTCCAGAAGCGATGCATTTTGATCCTTAGCCGATTTCGTGAGCATGTGTTGCTCTCTTGGCTAAGTGGTAGTACTGTAGTGGTTTGTGCGGTATTACCGATGAACGGAACTACCGCGTATGTGTTGGCAGTTGTACCGGAGCTCTTTGCAACGGCTAGTTTTATAGCCGTTACTACGCTCGCGGTAGTACCGGCCATTGGTTGGCGGTACTACCGATTGTCCCGTTTTCTCAGGGATTTTGTCTCCAACGGCTAGTTTGGTTGTGTGGGCTATAAATACACACATTGGCAGTGTGTGGAAAGTTACTGGTCGGGTGAAAAACATATCCAAGTGTTGTGGCTGTGTGCTAGACACTCATTTGAGCTAAGAGCAAGCCATCTCTACTCTTGTGTGCATGTGTTGCACTTAGTGAGTGATTGAGAGAAAACCCTAAGTGCATGTGTTGCCTTAAGTTGTGGATTTCGTACCCATAGAGCTTTGACACTTGATTGGTTCAAGTGAAAGTCAGAGATTTGTTACTCTTGGTGTTTGCCGACACCTAGACGGCGTGGTGGCGTCGTTGTGCCGGTGAGCTTCTCAAAGAATATTGTAAGAAGACCCGGGCGGTTTGTGAGTGGTGTGGTGCTCACCATCTCCGGAGTGGAAGAAAGAGCAACCCTAGTGGAGCGAGGTGTTGGTTCGGTTTGGAACCGGTCCAAGTGGTTGGACTTACATCGGAGGAAGGCTTAATTCGTGGAGCCGGCCCAATTGGTTTGGATTTCCCTCAACGTGGATTAGGGGAGACCGGCAAGTCTCCGATCACCATGGTAAAACATCGCCGTGTCTATTGTGGTTTGATCTCTTGTGTCTCACAATTGCAATTTATATTCTTTGTATTGAATTGCTTATTCATTGTGTATGAATGCTTGCCGTGTTTTGTGCTATTCACCTTTGCTAGAACTGATTTGCCCAAGTCATATGCTTAATTGCTATATTCATCTATAGACTTGTATTGTTGGTGCACATAGTTGAACAAATTGATTTAGGCTAAAACCGTATTGTTGTTAGCTTCCGCATAAGTAATCGGTTTTAGAATTAGAGATTTTTAGAAACGACTATTCACCCCCCCTTTAGTCGGCCTCCTCGATCTTACAAGTGGTATCAGAGCTTGGTCTCTCATTTATTAGACTTTGTTGGACCGAAACGGCGACTAGAGGGGGGGTGAATAGGAGCTCAAAATCTTTTTCGAATTCGATTAGATCCAATAATAATTTCACTCCAGTAGCTATGAGAGCTATGAAAATCAATATACAAGTATAGCGGAAGCCTTGTATTGAATCCTAATCAAACCCCCAAAGTACAGGAGCAAAGAACACAAAGTTGTGCAGAAATCTCAGGAATCGGTACTACCACCATTGTAAGTGCGGTACTACCTCATCGCGGTACTACCGCAGGCAAAATCGCGGTACTACCTTTTATCCTGACGATGAACAGAACAGCCTGAAAACAAAATCGAAAATCGTCGTAACTTTTAAACCATAAGGCCAAACTCCACCAAATTTGGAACACACCTTCCTAAGGATATTAGGAACCTATTCCAATCAAGGATCGCAGAGATCCAAGCCAAAGTTCCTATCTTTTTCAGTTTGAACGAAGTGTGCTTCAAACCCAGAGCAAAAATCGAAATATAATCTAGAGACTTGCTCGTGGGTGATTGATGATCAAGATGACCCTAGATGGGTTCCCACAAGTCAAAGCAAGTTAGATCACGGCAAGAAACCAACCAAAAACTCGCGGATCAAAGAAAGACTCAAAATCATCAAATAGAGAGAAAGAAAGCAAATGAACTCATCTTTGATAGAACTTTCTTTGGATTGATTTGATATGGTATTGGTTTACTGACCACTCCATCAATGGAGGACAAAGACTCAATACATGAGCACGAAATCAAATCCAACTCTCTAGAACCCTAACCTCCAACTATCAACTCCCTAAGCACAAAAGCAAAACTAGGGTTTACAAGCAAATGAAAGGGTTGGGGTGGTCATCCAAAGACACCCCTATTTATAGTGGAGGCTTAGACCTTCTAGAAGAGTAACCTAATGGGCTCCGTTAAGACCCAAAACAAACGGGTCACACACGCACGCATTTTAAAGCGCCGTCTTCAATTCTCTTGACCTAATCCACTTCTTGACCACCGTCTTGTGCCGCTGGGTTGGCATTAGGTCACCAAGGCGGTATTTGCTAAAATTACCAAAATACCCTTCTCGATCTTTTTCAAGACCGAGTCCCATCTTCGTGAAGCACCTCCCATGCTTCGCCACGTGTAGGTTGATCCGGTGCTCTCTTCATATCGGCAAGTCTCTCCCATCCGGCCCCACCGAAACCACCATGGCACTTGCACCGACCCGCCGCTTGATCGAACCGTCGACCGAATCGCCTGTTCGGTCACCTTTGTCCCTCTTGCGCAATGCTTGACTCCATTGACCTCTTTGGCATCCCCGATCGTTTCGGACCTCGGCTCTCCAAGCTTAGTCCCGATCATCCTCGCTGATTGACCGTCATTGACCTCCAAGCAACCTCGCACATCAATAGACAAAGAAATCGAATTAGGAACAAGTTCTTCACAACTTGACCCACGTTAGTCAAAACATGCATCATGCAACACATATGCCATGACACCCATGAACTTGATCTAACCCATAACCATTTTACCAAGATGGCCCAACTTGAAAATGCAATCGGTACTACTACTGCAGTGTTAAGGCTACTCAGATTGCGATGATAATAGTATCAAGACTCCATGATCGTGCCGCTCCTCAAGGAAATCCAAAACTTCCCAAAAACACTTGTTCGGAAAAACCATACCGCTCACACGCGGTCGTTCAAATCATCTTGGTACTCAAGCAACCATAGCGCAGTACTACCGCTCCTCGAGAAATCCAAAACACAAGTTACACTCGTTCGGAAAAACCATATCGCTTTGCTAGCGGTAATACCGCCAATGATACTATCGCCAAACACAAGCCGATCTTGTCGATCAGCGTAGTACCGCGCAGACACTGCCGATACTACCGATTATCCCGACACTTCTCAAAACAGATTTCAACAAAACCGAAAACGATCGTTTCGACAAACCAAGGAAGCTATTGCCAATTGTACCATCACATTAAGATCGTGAGCATATCCCCATGATATCCACAGACTTAATCGTCTAGAGAGTAAAGGATGGCGACTAGAGATTTAGTGTACCTTGGTGAAGCACCTCTATTTGATGGCACAAATTATGCTCATTGAAAAATCCGCATGTCATGTTATTTTAAGGCCACGAGCCTAAATATATGGCGGATTGTAGATGTTGGCTTTTCTTCTCTATTGGATCAACTTGCTCCAACAAACGAGGAAGAGAAATGCTTACATCTCGACGCTCAAGCAATTAACGCCTTATTTAGTGCCTTGAGCGTAGATGTGTTCGATGTCGTTTGCGATCTCAAAAATATTCATGAGATGTGGACCCATCTTCAAGAATATTATGAAAGGTCCACTTCTACTAGTGATAATTGCATAGAAGAATGGACGTCGGGAGAAGAATGCTCAACCTCTAGCTCCGACGATGATGAATCCTCAACTCCATCAACATCGCCTTATTGCTTTATGGCAAAAGGTAAAAAGAAGGTATATAATGATGATGATAATGATGAGCCTTCATATGATGAGTTAATTGATATGCTAGAAGAGCAAAATGTTTTTATGGGAAAGGAGGTTTCAAAATTCAAAGTTATGAAGAAAGAATTTAATTTGCTTCAAAATAATTATGATGTTCTAAAGAATGAACATGAAACCCTCCTTCTTAAAAGTTATACTAGCTCTAAAGTGGATATAGGGATTATATGTGATCTATTAGATGATTTGCCTTGTATTGCTCTTATCTCATGCAATTCATCTAAAGTTAATATATCCACATCTTGTGATGATTTAATTGATATGCCTTGTTGCTCAAATATAGATGCTTCTATTTCTTCTATGTCTTGTGATACTAACCTTGTAGAGGAAAATAATGAGCTCAAGGCCCAAGTTAAGAAATTGACAATTGACTTGGAAAGAAGCTACAAAGGGAAGACCACTCTCGATGAAATATTGAGCAAGCAAATATGCTTGCAAGATAAGAGTGACATTGGCTTCACTCCCAAGAAGAATGGTCATGTTGTCTCGGTGTGCCTCGTTTTCACCCTTTCTCTCACTGCATGCAGCTACGCGACTTCTTTTTCTCATCACCGTAGCTTCACTCCTCTCTCTCTCATGCTACCACCGATGCAAGCATCTATTTCGGAAGAAAAGCAGTAATCGCTAAAAGCACTGCCAGGCATCGCTATAAAAATAAACAGCGCTTTCTCGCTCCAAACACCGTAAACATACTGGCTAGAAAAAAAAAACCCAGTTTTCTAAACATCTCCCTAAGTACCCTCTATTGTACATGCCCTATGCACACTTACCTCACCCATCTGGATCTGGTAGGTGGTAGCCAGCCAAGCCGTCACTCCACTTCGCTACGCCGCTTCACTATCCCCACATTTTCCCTCAAATCCGCGCAAAACACCCCCGAAGCGGCGCACAAAATGCCGCGGCTGACACCGGCGGACGCGTCCCTGATCCTCGACCACGTCGTGGGCGACCCCTCCGTCCCCGCCGCGGCGGCCAACGCACTCCTCAAGGCGCTCCCCTTCCCCTGCCGTCCCTCCCCGCGCCTCCTCCGCGCATTCCTCCTCCGTCGCCTCGCCTCCGACCCCGTCTCCGCCGCCGCGCTCGACTCCCTCCAGCTCCTCTCCTCCCTCCCCTCCCCTGCCGCCCCGGTTGCCGCGGCCCACCTCGCCGTCGCCGCCTTCCTCGCCGCCTCCGCGCCCGACTTTGACGCCACCTCGCGGGCCCTCTTCACATGTCTTGACGGCCACGCGCAGCGTGCGGTCGAGGGCGGGGACCCCGCGCTCGCCTCCGACGAGGCCGCCGCCGTGGCGGACCAGTTCGAGGCCGCCGTTGGGAACGCGTTCTCGCAGGCCGTGCTGAGGGGGCTGTGGGGCGACCGGGCCGCGGCGGAGGAGCGGGTGAGGGAGCTCCTAGTCGCAGAATGGGCAGCGATCGGCCCGTCGCAGCTGGAGGTGGCGGCCGAGGGCATTGTCGGGGACGGAGCCGTCGAGACGTGGCGCGCCGCCGACGAGGTCACCCGCGCCAAGTACCGTATGCTAGGTGAGGATTCATTCTGGCAATCCAGATGTTTTTTGTGCAGCATTGTTGTTTGGTGTGTAAAATTGGATGGGGTTTGAGATGCAGTGATGCGATTGAGTAGAAGGAAAATAGTGGCTTTTAAATTGGATTAACCAAGTTGCTATGTTTTAGCTTTGGGCTGCAAGAGGGTTCAATGGAAAGAGAATCCCTATCTTTTAGGTGTAACTTAGATGCAACTGAAGTTCATATGTAAACTTTGTGCTCTTAGTAATCCTGCAAGAGGGTAGTTTCTTGCAACACGGTATGCTACAATTTCATAGTATGATCGTTTTATTTTGATGTAGCAACATAGCTCAATGAATGGAAACCTTTTGTTTTGGACCTTTGGACTTTGGTTGCTCTGTGTTGTGTAGGATTTGAGCCTCGCTTGCTTGCAGGACTTCTCTCTTTTTGATTATTGTAAATAGGAACAGTGAGCAATAATTTGGAGGTCATGTTCATCTAGGTTTAGATACCTATATGGCGAAAGTGTTATTTTTGAAACTGCCAGGAGTTGAATATGGTTCCTGAAGGCCTGAAGACTCCGTAGATTTCGTTTATACATCCTCTTTCTGCTAATTCTTGTATGTGGTAGGTCAAGCTATAGCTTATATGTTCTTAATCTTGCGAGTACTTTTGAGTTTGCTACTGCAATATGTTGTGGTTTGTATACCACACATCATTAATTTGAGTGCATTTTGCTTGAGCTGCAGTTATGTTTCCCGTTGATCTTGTGTGTTTATGGCATACTTGGTACAGTAGTTTGGGTTTCCTGTCTTTTGGGCCTGTTCTTTATGTGCATCGCTCATATGCTTGGAATGGTAGCTGCAAGATTTTTTCCATACTGCTTTGAGATCCTCTTGTGTATAAGTTTCTTACCTACCTACTATAATTGATTGTGCACAACGGAACTTACAGCTGGGGAAGAAAGAACACGCGAAATTTTGTGCAAACTAGAAGAATCTACTTCTCCTGTAAATCCAATTTCGACGCCTGAAGTTCATAAGGTGATGGATGCCCTCAAATCAAGCTGTGCTGATCTTCGCAGTGTAGTGGTGGATCCACTTCCAGCCGCAAAGGCAGCTGCAGATGAGGTGTTGGTTACAAGGATGGATAGGGCAGTTGATCTAAATGCTGAAGAAGTTAGTAGTCAGCCGGCGACTTGTGGCATTGCTGGTCCAAGTGCTCTTAATGACAAAGGCGAGGCTTCGAGGAAAGGTACACCAAACAGTCTTATGGATTGGAACCCAACAGCACGGACTTATCAGGTGAGTTTTCTTCGTGTATTCTTCATTCTTTGCCTTTTGAGGATGGTCCATATTTCACTCACTTTGATCAATTATATTGAATTTGACAATTGTAGCTCATCTCGATTATTGTTTTTTATAACTGAAAGAAACTACACTATCAAAGTGCACTTATCATGTCAATGTAATGCATTAAACACCACATATATATTTCTACAGTTCCTTTTATAAGTTCTGAATATATATTTTTCTATTTGTTCCTTTGGTAAGTTCTGAATATAAATTGTTTTCCATGTCGCTACTTGTCTACTACTACCTTCTCTTCTGGTGCTTTCTGGAAAATCTGGATAATATATTAGAAAATACGTGGACATATGCTTTGTTTTATAAGCTGCTTTCTTAACCATGACAAAACAAATTATAACAAACTTATAGGTGCTGGAACTTAATGTGATAGTCATATGAGCTGCATTTAGTTAGGTCACTACTGAAACTAGAATAATGAATCGTGAATAATCTTTACTAGAACATGATGTTTTCAGTTCCTCTCCATGCACATCAGACATTCAGACTATAGTCTAATTAGAATAAATAAAGTGCAACTTAAGTGCTTTGGGCATCAGAAGGCTTTTTTGTTACGATGTACCTTCGTAGCATAACCCAATTACCCAAAAACATTAGATTTTGGTCATGTCACTTAAAAACACTTGTTTGCAGTGGGAGGACTCGCCTGATCCCGAGGGCTCAAGATCACCATTACATAGACCACACTTGCCTAGCCCAAGGAGAATGGCAGTTTCTCCTTTGCAACCGGCAGATAATAAAGCTAAGCGTAGAAAGGCAAGGAAGTGGAGCTTGATAGAAGAAGAAACATTAAGAAAGGGTGTGGAACAGTATGTTCCTTTTGTCCTGCTGTTGGAATTTGCTATTATTCGATAACTTCTCGTTCTACATGATTGCTGTTTAAATTGCTTGTAGGCAGTTTCTACCATGTTCTTGTATGATGCTTACCGTTTCTATCTGTTTCATGTTAAGGTTTGGTAACGGTAATTGGAAGGATATTTTAATTAACAATCCCGATGTATTTATTGGTAGAACACCGGTGGGTATTTGGATCACTGAAGCTACTTTGTTCACTAATCTTTCATGAAGCAGTAACCGCCTAACCCCGGTCATATCTTGTAGGTGGACTTGAAGGATAAGTGGAGAAACATGGTAAGGTAACGGAGAAACGTGGACAAGGTATCGGAGTTCGCATGTCCGGCTGAATTACATTAGGCATTAGGGCGCATTCTGGTGGTTTGCTATGAAGTTGCAAGCTTTTGTTACATCACTTCACTAACGACAGATTGTTTTGAGCTCTTCTGTATCTGTTTCCCTGCATGCTATCATATATGTAAGTCTCCCTTTATTAACTTAATGGCATCTTGGGCATTTTATGTCACGCTGGAATGTTGTTGTCTTGTCGAAGCATACACACGTTGCTGCACTGTCACGCTGGATGTTCTGAGACAACCTACTCCCAGCCATTGTAGTAGTACAACTACAGTCCTACTCCCGTTCATATTTCCATTCCATAGGATCTCTTTTTGAGAGTCGCACCATAGGAAATTACTCAAAACTAGGGATGGATCATGTCGGGTAGAGCAGGTAGACCTTTCTTTCAGAAAGTGATGTGGCTAGAGTGCTAGCACATTCCTGGAGAGGCCCAATCGCAGGCTGACACGGCAAACATTGCGACTTGTTGGGCCTAGCCCGACCCGCACTACCATGTAATTACTCCCCAACTGAAACCGCGAAACGTGCTAAATCCTCGCCGCGCTTTCTCTACACAGCAGTAGCGGTAGAAGCCGCTTTCTCTTCACGGCCGGAGTCCCGACGAGATGCTATGTTGCCGCCTCATAACCCACCGTTCTCGTCTTCTCATCCTCCCCGCCTCCTCCTGAACCTTAGCTCGTACTCCATGAGAACCGTCACAGCTGCCGCCACCTCCACGACCTCGCTAGTCGGTGGCCACGGTCGCTGCCCTCTCTGCTACGTCGTCCTTGGCGCCGGCTTCGTGAGGCTCTCTGTCCGTGGCACCTCCTCAAGGTTCTTTCCTCTCCTCTTCCCCCAATCCCCTTCATCGTCCTCTTCCTCTTATTCTCTCTTTATGCTTCAACAAGTTCTTAGCGGTAACGATCCTATTTTTAGGACCGTCAAACCTTTCACAACCGCCTAGGATATATAGTTATGAAGCAAGAAGTATCACAAGTAAGCTTTCGATTACAATAAAAGCCAAACTTTTATTACACAATATTAAGGTTTAACAACCAATTTTAACACTGACACGGGCATCCAAGCCCAAAGTTAATATAATAACAGGACAAAAGAACTTCAAAACCACATGCACGCTTGGGCGTGGTCGAGACCTAATACCAGTAATCATTGCCACCCGGAGGTCTACCAAATCCTTCTTCATTAAGATCCTCCAAGTTTTCCTAGTTTTCTTCTGAAGTTGATTTACTAATAATGAGTATGCAACCGTACTCAACAAGCTACATGGAAAAGCTTGATTAACTATATGCTAGGAGTTCAATGGATTGTTTAGGTTTTACCATATCAGGTGTATGTGGATGCATTTTGAGTCTAAAGTAGTTTATCTTTAAAATAGTAAAACAATAATAAATATAACATCAGGGGTTTACTCAACAATTACAATTACCATCTTAACATCTCAAAATCTCTACTTATGCCTCATGTATTGGAATCACCCATGAACACAACTTCATTAACCGAAAGCACATCGTATCCGAATACCATTGATTATACTATGTAGAGTTGCCCAACTTTACCCACAAGATACCTCAAACTCATACTGTCATATCATAAACACGCAACACGTTAGCGTGCGGCTAAGCTGAGATAACAAAGCCTTTTCACTACTCAACCTTTTTAGCCTCTACCCGGAAGGTTCTTGGATCATACAGCCCTCAGGAGACCACCAACCAACAGTGGAATGTGCGGTCCGATGCTGACGGTACCTACCGTTGTATAGACCAGCAAGTGTCCCTTCAGGCATACTCCTGTTCCACCCCCAAAACTGCGGCTGCTCTATCACACAAGAGCATATGTTCGCCCTGTTGATATTCAATCAGGAGAGCAGTGTACTAAGCCAGGTTGGAATGACCAAACCTGTAGTTGAGCGATTTCTGTGTCTGTTACTTGGCACAAGGTTCTAGTCCTTACCTGTCTCCAGTGAGGAAATGGTCCAACACCAACTCGTGGCTGTCCACCTGCTTGGTCTTGTTAGAGTATATTGGCATATCTCTATATTTGGTAGTTTAGGATTTGTAATCCCGTGATACATGTCTTATCTCTAGGAGAGGCTTCTTGCCCTCCAAGCCTTGTACTCTATATAAATTGCCCTCGAGTCTCAATACAATCATCCATTACAGTTTATTCATCTTCCTACATGGTATCAGAGCGGTGTCGCTCCTAAGCCGCCGCCTCCATAGCTTCCGCCGCGCCGCCCCTGGGAGATGATCTCGTCTCCATGATCTCTCCCGGGGGCTGTGTAACCCATAGTTTAAGTCGTGTCGTTGATCATCCGATCGGCTACCAATTAGAGTTTTCCCCGGTCATCTTTAGATCGGGTTTTCTCTATTTTTTTCCGATCATAGATCGGTTTGTGTTGCCCTGCCGACCCGTCGACGTTCCTCGGCTCTAGACTTCACCGTCTTGGCTTCGACCTCTCCGGCACCTCCTCTCCTCTGATGACGTCGTGGCGTGACGCGGTGCTCTCGTCGACACGGCCCTCCCTCCACGGCCTTTCGAGCGCCCTGTCTACCATCGTCATCACGTCGGATCATCATCGCCGGTTCGTCGTCCGCGAGTATGAACCGTCGCACCACCGGGAACCCGCACTTGTGGTCATGCCATCGACATGCACGGGCTGCCGCTGCATCACCCCTTCTGGCTACAGTGTCGCTGCCCGTGGTCACCATTACCATCGTCGACGCCACCATCTTCGTCAAAGCTGATCAGGTCCTTCTCCGGTGCTGTCGCTCCCGGATCCGACCTCCTCCCTGCCGGATCCGGCGATGCCTCGCCCGGATCCGGTCTCCTCCTCGTCGGATGCGCCGACGGGCTTTTCTCCGCCCGAATCTAGAGCCAGCCCTCTCCGCCGCTCGTCTCCACGGCCCCAGATCTGGGCTCCCCGGCCGACGGCGCCGCTGCCTCTAGCTTGCCCTGATGCATCCGCGACGCCACAGCAGTCCCCGACGCTCCCGCTGCGATTGCGGGGGGATGTCAGTCCGATGGATCCCCACCTTTTGGCTTCCTCTCTAGTCTGACCATCCGTGACGCTCCTGCTGTCTGCGACGCTACCGCTACGACTGCGGGGGGATGTTAGAGTATATTGGCATATCTCTATATTTGGTAGTTTAGGATTTACTCTATATAAACCGCCCTCGAGTCTCAATACAATCATCCATTACAGTTTATTCATCTTCCTACAGGTCTCACCTTCGACTCACTTTTGTCAAGTATCTTGGGTTGTCCATCCTCTTGGTGTCAACCTTTAACTCTCCACCAAAACCATTGGCGAAAAGCTAATACTCTTTTCCAGAATTTATAAATACATTTTGTGATAATGCCGAATATTTAGTCATCATTTTATGTATCATAAACTTGTCAATGTGAATATGACCTACAAAGAATAGGTGGGCTTGTATGTGGGGTGATAGAATATATCTAATCATCATGACATTCCAAAGTATTATTTCAATATTAAAGTAATTGGCATAAATATGATAATGAAAGTAATAATATAAACACATAAAATATAGGCTCAAAATGATCAAATGAATGCGACTTGCCTCCTTACTTAAAGTCTTCTATTATTAACTTGTCTTGTCCGACGTCTTCCGGAGCTTGGTCGTCGAAGTTGGGACCTAACACAATAGAAGGCAAACTAAATAAAATATCCGGGCTCAACAAGGAACGAGTTGGGAACAAAATGCAAGTAAAATACAATTCGGAAAAGAAATAAAAGAGAAAGACGATGTGGAATGATGGGGATTTATTTGGTGTTTGATTTGGCTAAACAGAGTTGAAATTGAGATTCATGGGCTCGAAACGGTCAAAATGAATATATATTATGTCAAAATTGGGTTGAATTGAAGCGATCTGAGCTCGATGAATAGTGTCGAGTTAGGGTTTATGAACGATCTTGGGTTGAAGCGAGCAGTGTTGCATTTGGTATAGTAATGGGTCGGGTTGGCCTATGAACAGTGCTGAATAGTGTTGGCCACTTTTGGCTTGGGCTTGAATAGTGCTAGGCCATACAATGTGGGCTTAGCCCATTTGGCTTGCTTGACCTGAAGGAGAATGGCATGTTTTAGCGACCAACAGTGACGAGCGTTAGAGCTCGGTCTCTACAGTGCCCGAGAAAAGAAAATGGCGGCGACGGCGATTTTGCCAGCGGCAAAGGTCGACGACGACAAAGGATGGTGCGGGGAGCATCTATGAGCCATAGGGGTTCCATTTTGGGGCTTGGTTACAATGATGATTGGTTCGATGGTGCTCACAGTGACGGTGGCGCAAAATCAGAATAGAGCATCGGCGTCGGCGATGCTCTGTCCATGCTCCGGCGAAGGTGACCAATGCTTGAGCACCAGTGGGACAAAGGGGTTTTAGGGAGGGTGGTGGCGAGGTTCGGGGTTCACCGAGCCAAAAGTCGACCACGTATGCAGATTAATTGGCATCGCTATTTGGGGTTGGTCTTGAAGCGAGGTGGCGGCGAGGATAAAGGGAAGTTGGGGGAAGTGATCAGGGTGGTGAGGTGGTTCCGGTGACGGGGTTGGGAGTGAAAGGGAGAGAAGGCGGCAGCAAATTTGCCTCTAGGATTGTTGGGGAAGATGGGGAAGGCAGCGGAAATTCTTACGATTGGCCGGCGCTGGTGACGATTGGCGGTGGGGGTGAGATTGTGTGTGTTGCGATGCATTTGGCCTGGGATCGAGTGGCTTTATAGTGGGCCGTGGCGGTGGGAAGCGATGGCGGGGTGAGTGCGCCTGGCGTGTGGGCGTGAGCAGATCGGGCGTGAGCAGGCAGGCTCGAGCGAGGTGGCGGCATGGTGGTGGTATGGTGGCGTCGCGGTGGCGCACTTGCCTCACTAGCGCAAGGTCGTGTGCTGGCGAAGCTGGGCGCGGCGAGCGCGGCGCGGCGACCAGGAGTGATGGGGGCCGAGCGGGTGCGACGCGGTGCTAGCATGCGGTGGTCTTGGGGCTAGTGCCCGCATTGATGGCCGACGAGGTGGCGTGTGTTAGAATTTTCCGTATCTTCGCTCTGTCTTTGTTCCAGAGAAAATCAGTCTCACATCTTTCGTCCAGAGGAACACAGCAGAGTCGCTCGGTTTTCTCTGTTGGAATTCACGTGAAGCTAGCAAATCTCCTGGAGCAGCCCAGCCTTTTCTCGGTGGGACCTCCTGTCCCTATCCTTGTTCTTGATGTAACTTGCACGAGCACCTCTCTAGCCTGCCTCTTGCCTTCACGTTGATGCAAGTAGCAGCATAGTGCTCCTCCTGGTCCTTGTCTTCTCGTGATGTTCTTCTCTGGCAAAAGCAACGCCCCTGCGTTACTTTTCTTCTTCCTTCCTGCCGCAAAGAACCAAGCGAACAACACACCGAGAGCAATCGATTTCTTCCGGCAGCACGCTGCTCCTCTTTTTCTTCTTTTCTATTTCTCTCAACTCATCTTCCTGGTTCTAATTACATGATACTGGCCTCAGCCTTTTATACACATGCATCTACCCGACTCACACACGCACACAGAGAACCGACTCTGACTCCAAAAACTCAACCAAAACAGGACTCGAATACTACAACTAAAATAGAAACAGAAAGCTAACTCATCTGAACTTAGAAACTAAAAATACCAAAACAAGATTAATCTAACAGCGTGGGAGGTGGCAGCGACTGGAGCTGCCTTGGCGTGGAGCAGAGCGGCAGAAGGCGGTTGAGGAAGACGGCCTCTGGCGGCAACGCACGGTAGAGACGATAGGGCGGTGGTGGCTTTGGGAGAAAACCGTCTTCAGTGAAGGAAAACAGGAAGGCTCAACAAGGAAAGAGGATTTGTGTTTGGAGTTTCCGCATTGGGAAATAAATAAAAAACAAGCCAAAATCCAAGAAATTTTGAAACTATGAATTTTTCGGGTTATTTCATTGGCGTCGTTTCTTGTCACAAGAAGTGCTGCCTGAATCGACACTGTCTGATTCTAGCATAGCCCGAAGGATTCCCCCGTGTCCGTGGACGTGTACGACGAGAACGGGATCGGGGGAGGCGCTTCGGGAGTTTCGGGAGGGCTTCTCCATCCATAGTCGCCCAAAGGTCTCCCTCTCCATCGGTCCACCCATCCCCAAGCACTACAAATTATGATTTCACTGATTCATGCTCAGCATGTGCTACTCAGTGAGCCATTTTGCATCCAACCTAAGTTTGGTATGCTTATGAATTTTTGTTAACTTCAGTGAAGCTTCTCTAGAGGGGTGCTGAATTCTGGAAAGAGTTTATGGATCTCCTGCGTAGCGTGGAGCAAGCAAATGGTACCACCGGATCAGATAGAACTAGCCAAGATGAGACCCTTATCTGGAGAAGGCAATCCTTTATTCTTTGTAGCTAGTAGCCTAGTATACTTTTACTTCTTGTTTCTGTTTGGCCTATATTTGTGTGCACATGATACGTAGAGGTTTTGCTGATCAGGGGAATTCTACGACCACCTACAACTGAGAAGGTGTCAAGACAGAGTCAATGACAAGAGAAGGATACAGAGAATTCTGAACTTTAGCATTCACACTAAGTAGTTCTGTGTAGGATTCACTTATACATTTGAGGCATACATTTGAATGGTTGTGGGCCTGGCCCATGTAAGAGAGAGAAGGGTATTAAACTGAACGCTGTGCACTTTTAGCAGACATCAAAAAATAGAGAAAAGCTCTAGCATAACTTTCCCCTTCTCTCTTCTGTTCTTCCGCATAGCGAATGAACCCATCTCATCTCATTGCTCGATAACTCGCCGGCGATGTGGATATGACAGATTGGTCTCAGAGCTAGCTCGATCCGTCAGGTGGTTCTTTGATCCTCGCGGCCTTGACTGGTAAAATTCCAAGGGAAGGTTAGCGATTACTTCGACAGTTGCTGTAATCCCCAACCCGAGGTTTGGTCGGCTTAGAGAAAGAACACCACGGCTCCAGCAAAGCAAGGAGTCCAGGTCCGTCAAGTTGTGACGGCAATGGAAGGAATGGAGGAAAGGTTAGTCGAGTTATGGAAAACCAAGATGAAATTGATTCGGGAAGAGATGAACTCTCATATGGTGGTGGTAGATCAGCGCCTGGACCAACAAGGATCAAGGATAAATGAGATGCAGTTGAAGGTGAATATGACCATGGAATCAATCGGCAAGGTTCAACAAGAACAAATGATGGTGGCGAAATCTCTCAAAACGGCAGCACCACCTCGACTGGTGATTCCCAGTCGAGAAGAAGCAGGAATGGTGGAGATGCGACAAGCAGAATCAGGAATTCTGAGAGCAGCGATACCAGTTAATCCTCCAGCTCCTAATTCTCCTCATCCAGCTCCAAACCCTCCTCAAGTACAATTTCCTCCCCATGCACCAGTAATTGTTGAGATACAAGAGTCTAGCAGAGGAAATCAGGATCCAGGAAGGTGAAATTGGATGCCTAAAATGGATTTTCCCAAGTTTGATGGAGCGGATGTTAGAATTTGGGTGGATAAATGTCAGACTTTCTTTGCAATGTATATGATTCCTGAAGGGTTTAAAGTGGCTGCTGTAACGATGTATATGAAGGACAGTGCCGCTCATTGGTACCAGGCGTACAAAGTAAATCATGGGTGGCATGATTGGGAGCAGTTTCGAGAAGCTGTGATATTAGAGTTTGAGGGAAACACACAGAGGGACAAAATCAGAGAATTATTGATCCTTAAACAGACCAGTACAGTAGAAGATTACAAAAAGAGGTTTGATGCCCTAGTGTATCAAATCCGATTGTTTGATCACAACATTGGAGGGTTGATGTTGGTGACAAGGTTTGTACTGGGCTGAAGGAAGAATTGAGGGCTACTGTGGAAATACAGATGCCTACTACAATATCAATGGTTGCTACTCTTGCATGTGCGCAGGAAGGTGTATTGGAGAGAACCAGAAGGTTTATGCATAAGGGTCGAAGTAATGGGTATGGCTCAAGCTTCGGGAAGAATGAAGGAGGATATAAGGGAGAGGAATCAGGCCAACATGTAAAATCTGACAAAGGGGAACTATGGAAGGACAAGCAATTGAAAGAGTACAGGAAGGCCAATGGATTGTGTTTTAAGTGTGGAGACAAATACTCACCAACACACAAGTGCACAAAAACAACTCAAGGCAATCCAAGTGCAAGAGATTTTATCTGATGAAGTACTTGATTCAGTAGTAGCCGCTGAAGAGGAGGAAGAAATGCATATATATCAGTGAATGCTATTTCTGGATCAAAACATCCAACCACTATCAGAGTAAAATCATTGGTGGGGAATTAGATTATGTTGATGTTAATTGACTCTGGAATTTCTCACAGTTTTGTAAATACAAAACTAGTTGAGAGGATTAAAGGAAAACCACTGATGGTTAATACCATGGCAGTCAAGGTGGCCAATGGAGAAGTAATATATTGTGACAAAGTAATGATGGGAATGAGTTGGTGGGCTCAGGGTCATACCTTTCAACATGACATGAAGGTACTGAACCTAGGAGGATATGATGCCATATTAGGAGCTAATTGGTTAGAAAAATGTGGAATGATGAAATGTCATTGGCTAGAGAAATGGATAGAGTTTGAACACAGAGGAAGAATAATTAGATTACAAGGTGTACTCAATGTTGGAAACACAGTAGAACTGCAGGAAATCTCAGTAGAGAAAGTAGAGAAGTGGCATAAAGGAAATGAGATTTGGGCCACTGTGGTGTTGGAGAAGGCGCATGAACCAATTAGGGAAGAAATTCCAGAACCAATACAAGTTGTTCTGCACAAGTATGAGGATGTGTTTCAAGACCCAAAGAGGCTGCCACCTCATAGAGTGTTTGATCATTACCATATCCTTACTACCAGAGGCTGCTCCAGTCAACTCCAGACCCTATAGGTATTCTCCATTGCAAAAAGATGAGATTGAAAGGCAGGTAACTGAGATGATTCAGATTGGTATTGTAACTCCAAGCCTTAGTACATTTGCATCTCCTGTCTTGCTGGTTAAGAAAAAGGATGGCATTTGGAGGTTTTGTGTGGATTACAGAAAGTTGAACTCAGTGACAGTAAAGAGCAAATTTCCTATGCCAATTGTAGATGATTTGTTAGATGAGTTAGTTGGTACTAGCTTCTTCTCAAAACTGGATTTGAAATCTAGCTTTCATCATATTAGGATGGTAGAACAGGATGAGCACAAGACTGCTTTTAAAACCCATCATGGACAATTCCAATTTAGGGTAATACCCTTTGGTATGACAAATACTCCTGCTACCTTTCAGCATTTCATGAACTCTATTTTTGCACCTTACATGAGGAAATGCATCCTTGTCTTTATATTCTAGTATACAGTAAAGATATGGAAGATCATATACACCAATTGGGTATAGTGTTGGAGACATTGAGGCAGCACAAATTAGTAGCTAAAAGAAGCAAGTGCATTTTTGCTCAAAGAAAGTTAGAATATCTGGGACATATTATTTCTGAAAAAGGAGTGGCTACTGATGATGCTAAAACTCAAGTGATGATCCAGTGGCCTATGCCTAACAATGTCACTGAGCTCAGGGGATTCTTGGGACTAACTGGGTACTATAGGAAATTTGTTAGGCATTATGGAATACTTGCCAAGCCATTAACAGTTTTACTGCAGAAAAAAAGGGTTTAAGTGGAATGAGGAAGCTCAAAGATCTTTTGATCAGTTGAAGGAGGCCATGAGCCACACCCCAGTACTTGCATTACCAGATTTTCATCATTCATTCACCATTGAAACTGATGCTTGTGATACTGGTATTGGAGCAGTGCTTAGCCAAAAGAGTCATCCAGTGGCCTTTTACAGTAAAGCATTAGGAGTTCAAAATCAGAAACTCTCAATTTATGAGAAAGAGTTTATGGCAATCATGATGGCAGTGGAGAAATGGAGATAGTACTTACAAAGGGGTCCATTTTTCATTAAAACAGATCACAAAAGTTTATGTAATTTGGAGGATCAAGTTTTGCATTCAGAACTACAGAAGAAGGCAATGACTAAATTGATTGGGCTGCAATATAAGTTTCAATACCAGAAATGAGAAAACAACAAAGTGGCAGATGCCCTGTCAAGGGTTGGGCATTTGTATCACATTTAGGCCATTTCCATGGCACAACCAATATGGATCCAGGAAGTAATCAATTCTTATGAAATTGATGCACATGCTTAGGGGTTGCTATTGCAGCTAGCAGTAGTTGACACAAATGAGAAGGGATACTCTCTCAAAGAAGGTATTATCAGACATCATGGAAGGATTTGGGTAGGATCTAATGCAGGCCTACAGACAAAACTGATCCAAGCCTTTCATACTTCTCCAATTGGAGGGCACTCAGGTATTCAAGCTACATATCAAAGAGTTAAGAAGCTTTTCAAAACAAGATGTGGAGAACTTTGTGAAGCGATGTGGGATCTGTCAACAGGCCAAACATGAGCACTGTAAATTACCAGGGTTGCTCTGTCCTTTACCCATACCAGATGGAGCATGGCATGATTTGACAATGGACTTTGTGGAAGGGTTACCCAAGTCAGAGGGATACAATGCTATATTGGTGGTGGTGGATAGATTTACAAAATATACACATTTTTCCCACTCAAGCACCCTTTCACTGCAGTTCAAGTGGCCAAAGTAATACTCAACAACATCATTAAGTTGCATGGCATCCCCAGAACAATTATCTCTAATAGAGATCGAATTTTCACAAGCTCAATGTGGAAGGAGCTGTTCAGATTGCTGAACACTAAACTGCAAATGAGTACAGCTTACCATCCTTAAACCGACGGTCAAAGTGAGAGAGTGAATCAATGCTTGGAAATGTACTTAAGATGTGCAGTGCAGGAAACTCCAACTAAATGGCTTCAATGGCTACCACTAGCCGAGTATTGGTATAATACCAGTTATCACTCTTCATTAGCTTGCACTCCCTACAAGGCCTTGTATGGAATAGAACCACACTGTGGTTTGCTCCCTGATTTGAAAACGACAACCAATTCGGTGGTGACTGACTTGTTAGCAGAGAGAGAAGCCTATTCAGAATTTCTGAAGCAACAATTGGCAAAAGCACAATTACGAATGAAACAATATGCTGATCAAAAGAGATCTGTGAGGGAGTTTAAAATTGGGGAAAAGGTATTTCTGAAATTACAACCGTATGCTCAGTCATCGGTTGTTAATTGTCCTTATCCGAAGTTGTCATATAAATACTATGGACCATACTCTATACTGGAGAAGATAGAAGCTGCAGCCTACAAACTACAACTGCATGAAGGAGCACTCATTCATCCAGTCTTCCATGTTTCACAATTGAAGCCTCAAATACCATATCATACCCTTGTGTTCTCATCGATTCCTCACCCAGTGGATTTTTTGTTGAAGGATGTTCAACCGGAAGCAATTGTGGATCGACGACTGGTAAGGAAAGGCAACACGGCTCACTTGCAGGTGCTCGTCAAGTGGACTTCTCTGCCAACTACTATGGCAACCTGGGAGGATTATGAAGTTGTGCGCGCCAGATTTCTAGATGCTTCGGCTTGGGGACAAACTGACATTTGAGGCGGCGGTAGTGTCAAGACAAAGTCAATGACAAGAGAAGGATACAGAGAATTCTGAACTTTAGCATTCACACTAAGTAGTTCTGTGTAGTATTCAGCTATACATTTGAGGCATACATTTGAATGGTTATGGGCCTGGCCCATGTAAGAGACAAGGGTATTAAACTGAACGCTGTACACTTTCAGCTGACATCGAAAAATAGAGAAAAGCTGTAGCACAACTTTCCTCTTCTCTCTTCTGTTCTTCCGGATAGGGAATGAACCCATCTCATCTCATTGCTCGGTAACTCGCCGGCGATGTCGATATGAGACAGAAGGCTGCTAACATATTGCTGGAGGTACTGCTGAATTAACATTGTGAAGATATGCTCAGGTGCTTTTTTGGTGTTTCTGGTGTATGATTTTGATTGCTTCGACCTATGCAAGTTAGAATGCTCAGAGTTGCAGCCTTGAAGTTCTTGATTCGGATGCTGCACAACGTCTGATCCCTGGGTTACGTGTTCCGTTTAACCTTGCAGTTTATATGCCACTAGCACTGAACATCAACCCCAAGAAATATTTACAGGTGGTGCACTCCTTCATGCTTTGTCTCATTGTTAATTGTTTCTCATCTTCTATCCTTAAATGTTGACATGCTTCATTCCTGGGTTTCTGCAGGCCTTGTTCTTGGCATGCCAAAATCTGGCTGACGAAGCATCCGTATCATCTAGTGAACAGAAAAAGTTCAAGCTGCACAAGGAACATATTGACAATCTACAGCAGTTGGCAGGTAAAATTCTCGAATAATTTCCCAAGAAAGCAAGGGATATAACTTCACACAAATTTGGGCTTAAGTTACTTTCTAATATCGCGATCAAGATTTTGGCTTTCCATTCACACTAAACTGAAATGGGTACACGCAATGACTACCTGAAGCTAAAGTAAAGTTTTACATTAACCAGTTTACAACTTATCAGTTCAGCAGCTCCTGTTAACAAATATGTTAAATAGCTGCATGAATGTTACACTTGTACAGCTCGCTGAAGCAATTGTGTTACAGTAAGAACCTTTTTATGCCTAAAGACACTATCAAACATGTGCAGGAGATTATGATTCAGTGATCATCTGCCTTGGGGCTAAAGCTAGCTCACTTCCAGAACTCACAAATAAGCTGCCTCTTAGAACCCGCAGAGGAGTTATTGCTGAATTCCAGTTGCCATTAGATACAGTGTAAGGAGGTTCTGTGCGTTGAACTAAAAGCCATTACAGCATCAGCTGGAACTAAATGATTGATGCATTTCCTTTCTGCAGAGAAAAGTATGGCAGTGGAAGTCTGAGAACTATGCTTCAACTATATCTGATGAAGAAGCTCTTACTGCAATGGAAGAGCTGGTCCCGAAAGCTTCTGCTGTTTATCCAGGAATAAGTAAATGGAATTTTGTACGAGCAAGGGCTGGGATAAGAGCCATGCCTCCTCTGACAACTAATGGATTGTTGCCACTCATGCTTTATATGGGATATTGATACGAGTTAAGAGCCTTGAAGCTTGCGCACGAGTTAGAGATCAAGGAGGATGTGCAAACCCTATGGAGCTATCATAGTTGGTGTATCAAAACCTGAAGCCGTTCTGGGTCATTCCACAGCATGCGCTACAGATAGGGGGAAATTCACTAGAGATGCCCGGCTTCGGTGTTCCAATGAGGCCATGAGCATTTCAAAAGCCTTATAAATGAAGCTTGGTTAGGGAATGTACAACGGTAATTGTTGTCTATAGTATCTCTCTATGTCATTTATAAATAGCATTAAAGATAACTTCTACGATGAATTGTCTTTTATACATATATCTATAGACAACCAATTCATGCACGATGTGTCTTGTTTCTCGTGTTACAGTCGACTACTACATGAGAGATGATCAAATTCTCTATACTCATCTTCTCTCCTCTACATTATCTCGCGTCTTACGTGTCGTCACAACATCATTTTGCATACTCTTAAGCTGCATGCTGCTTCTTGTAAGTTGTCACAGAAAACATTGTTTAGGCCTACTAAACTGCACCTCCTGAGGTCAGGGTACGATATTTAGGTAACATTTCAGAGTTGTTTTTGAATTATTTTTGCATTCGTTTTTGAATTATTTTTGCATTCCTGTATTTGAATCATCTCTTCTGTAAGCCTATGGGAAGTGAAGTTCTAAGGAGTTGTGCATCTGTAAAGGGATTGTTTTCTTTTCAAAATAAACTATTTATTAAAAGCAATTACACAAATAAACCACGTTTAATATTTTTACAAAAATAAATCATAATCGTTGGGCCACCATGCGACTACGTCCAATCGCTCTGTGGCCCAGTGATTAGCTGATGTGGGAGGCTCAGTCGCGCAACAGGAACGGGATTAATACCTTGGTCTGCCATGTGTCTTAGTCGCGATCTAGTTCTTGACCGAGGCCTATCGGCCTTGATCATTTGGGCGAAATTTCTGGATCAGGGCGATCGAGATCGAGTGACGATCGAGCACCGTCGCATTCTCACCTAGCGACAGTAGGCTATTTTTTAAAGAAATAATTTAAGCGAACTTAAAATTAAATGGCTGGAAGAGTTATTTGTGAATAATTGTTAATGGTAAAAAAGTTAGAGTTTGCTAACTGCAATTGTTTGTAAATAAATCATATTTTAATCGTTTTATGTGGATGTTTTTACACAAATAACCTAAAATTTAGCAAAATATTTTGTAAGCTTCGGTTTTAGCGAGACGAGAATAGAGCAACAAAGATGAGATTGCAAACCTATTATAACACTTGATCATGAAGGTCTGATTTACATGGTGCGTAGGGTCTAGTTACGTGCATATGTTTGTCTGGCTATTCCTACTGTACAAATGGCTACATGCACGAACATTCGACCTGAACTACAACTCCGATACAAACACACCTTTTGGAAAGGAAAAATGCTTGATGAATGGAAATCAACTCAGGTTTGCGGGCATACATCCTACTCCCCCTTGGCGCGAGCCTTCGCACAGGCCTCCTAGTACTCGGTCCAAAGGTTTTTTTTGGGTATGTCCTCATCCATAATGATCTTCGGTGCATCAGGGGCATCAGGGACCAGCGACACCTTTCCCTTGTCTTCCCTGCTCCTAGTTGAGCAAGGTTTCCAACAGGTAAAGGCCTCGGGTGCAACTGCATAGTTTAACTTGTATTTCTGCTGAATGAATGTCTTGTCGTACTTCTCCGGGCCAGCGATCCGTTGGAAGAAATAGCAACGCTTCGACGGTTTTCATGCACGGATAAAGTCAGCAATATTTAAAATGCAACATGCAATGTGAAATATCGATGTATGACATTCACTTACGCAACAATCCCCACACATGTAGTAAGCCCGTGCGGCGGTACTAGAATGTGTAGATTGAATAATCCATGCCGGGTTACCGCAGTCGCACTGCGGGCTTAGAAACTTTGGTAGTACAGAAACATCCTTGCAATAACTATCAGGGTACGTCCGTGCCTTCTTGGCAGCCCATTTCCACTTCCGGAGCAGCTCCCCGTAGTCTGATATCCCCAAATCGGGCAGAGTGACCTCATGTAACTCTCTTCTCTCCCCTATCCCTATTTTCCAAACTAGCTCGAATGGAGTCTTGCTTGTAGTGGTGGAGTATGCCCCAATTTTATAGACGATTAGGGTGTAGTGTTGAGGAAGTAAATTTTGGTGGTGAATGGAAGTCACTCGCGTCTGCCATAAGGAATCTTTGGGGTACAGGATAGCTTAACAAGTTGTCAATTCACAAGGAAAAGCTGGTGTGTGTTGTCAACTCAGATTGAGAAGGTGTCATGGGATGGCATTTCGACCTAAAAAGCTGGAGGCACAATTTATAGGCCCTCTCAGATGTGTGCGACAGATTTGACGGATATACACCGTGTTGGAACCATGGTCTGGTCATTTTAGTTTGAAAAGCAGATGGCAAAGTGTTCTCACTTCGGTTTGAAAAGCGTTGGTCAGAGTGTTGTCTATTCGGCGTGAAACAGAAACGACATGTTGTCGTCAATTCTCACTAAGTAGGGGAGAATGTCTAGTAGTAATATCGAGATTCATGGTAGCAAACCCCTTAAGTCACGGTGCTGACTAGGAGGGAGGAGCTGGAATTGAGTACCATGCCCATCTTTTGTGGTGCTGACTAGAGGTGGTAGGATTGAGAATTACATCGCATGTTCCATCATCACGGTGTTGACTGAGAGACCCAAGAACCACAAGAAATGGTGTAGCATGCAGAATTTTAAAGGATATAGTAGTACAGCAATCCCATCATCTACATCAATAATAAGGTGTGAAATAAAAGACATACCACGCATGATACTAATGATCTACCTGTCCACACCCCTGTCCTTGTCCCTATCCCTATCACCGGCCCCTCTTGGGCCGACGAGTCCCTGCTTGTCATTGTCTAGGTCCTGAAGGGCTCCACCGCTCGGGTGCTCGAACGACCCTATCTCCATGTGGTGAAACAGGAGTAGGTGTGGCGTACAAATCCATGACCTGTGTGGGCTACGTCGGGGGGGGGGGGGACCTGTTGGTGATATGCTCTAGAGGCAATCATAGAGATAATTATACCACGTCTATATTTATGAATTATAGAATAAATATTATTATGTTTCTTAAATGAATTATCAGTTATAAAGATTAACAAGTATGTGACTTGTTGATAAAGCTATTTAACTTATGTGATGTCATTCTAAATGTATCCTTAGTCGGATGTCACTAGTCGGAACACTAGTGACTTATCGACCAACACATGTATTAATTGATAACCATGTTTCACCGGTCATGGATATAGGGATATCGAATCAATAATATGAACACGTGTTAGAGAACATGGTACAATATTGAGGTTGTTATGATTTTATGTATCATCAGTTGGTCTCAAACAATGATGAAACATGTAGACCCGTTTCAAAGAAAAATTATAAAATATAAATATTGAAGAATGTGCTAGAAACTATATATTAGAGATGTTGTCTCTAAAGACGATAAAACATATGTTAGAGAGAATGTTATCTCTAACTATTTGAGATATCCTAACATATACACACCAAGTCAACAAGAACCTATGCGACAGTACTTTACATGCTGCCCAGTTCCAAGAACTACCACCAGTTCGAGAACATTAAACTAGGTAATATTTCATGCTGTTAAGAACTTCAGATCATGTACTGATCAACAGAAAGCAGAAGCAATCGATCAACACAAGAAAGTCACAGAAAATTATAAACCACTACTTCAAGAATTCACTAGCATAATCGTAAGCGTCTCATCTAATTCTCTCATCTAACACCAACAAATGTTTCCAAAAAAAGGTACACATCACTTGAAACATCCTATCAAATAATTCCCGAGTCAAAACTCTTGAGCGAAACCCACATATAATCAATTAGTCCATAAGACCCTTCTGGATATCCAATCTTGATCCACTAATTGCTTATATGTTTTCCATTACAACAGCATGTCCATGTTAAAAACCTCCAGTACCAATACCTCCAGAAATGTCCCACTCCCAGTCACAACTCAGTCTACAAATCACACCAACATCCTGTGCATTCCTGATGTAGCAACGCTAACAAAATTCATAAATATAATCTAAAGAACGCACAATATGCCACTATGAAACAATATGGCTCCAATAGGGCATAGATAAAAACTTATAACCATGATACATACATGTCCATGGGCAGATCCATGCATAAAGATCATTCCTCTGATCACGAACCCATATATTGTAGCTGAAAGAAGTAGAAGCATTGGCAGACTCTATTACAAGATCTACAGTACTGTGGCACATACAAATCCTCACACAGTATGATAGCTCCTTGGCTAACCCACTAACAAGAAAGAACTGATATTCCTAATGTCCTCAGGACTATCATAGAGAGCTCTAAGCTCCCCAGTTTAATACTAGCTAGGTCATAAACCTAAAAGAACTCTAATTTTTGCAGAATACTAAATATGCACCCAGGAATTGCACATGCCTACAGCAGCTCATTACTAAACCAAGGGTCTATACTCTATACAGAAGCTACAGCAGGCCAATCCCCTACCAAACAACCATTTAAACCATCCTAGATCCTAAAAAACTATTTACCATCAAAACACTACAACAGAAATGGATTCAGACAATGGGCAGATAATCAAATTAGGCTTATAAATGGAGATCAACTGATCAAGCCACTGAACTCAGGTAAAATATAGAACTAACTTAAGCAGGATATAAAGATGGTCCTTTAATCAGCAAAATATCATGATATTCCCAGTACGCTACAAGCACAATTAAGAATCTCTTTAACACAAGCAATATCTTAAAAAGAGCATACTGGAATCACTTCCTAGCCTGCGGAAACATGGAAACATCACGCAACTCATAAACCTTAGATTCTTATCCAAGCAGCAGCATCCGGTACCTCTCCTCCCCCGCTCAGAACCCGAGCTTGGTGCGGCGCCAGTGCCTGCGCTTCGCGTTGTACCTGATGGTGTTGTCGGTGCGCATGCGGATCCAGTAGGGGATGGGACGGTTCTGCCGCATCTTCTTGGCCAGCTTCTGCTTGATCCGGAAGGTCTTGTGCGACGGCTGCACGAGACGCAAGGAAACGGAAGAAGCACCGAATCAGCGGAACGCCACTAGACCAAGAACTCGAGGAGCCCAATCGGAGAAATCGAATCCGAGCAGAGATGTGGGGGGAGATGAACGGAGATGCGTACCATGGTGTGGGCAGCGAAGACGAAGGAAGCGGCGGCGGCGGCGCGAGGAAACCCTTGGATCGGAGAAAGTGCAAAAATGGGGGCCGTGCGGGTTTATATACAGTAGAGCAGTGCCAGTTGAGCCCAATGGGCTCGGTTTGTTTATTGGGTATTACCTGACGCCTACTACGTTCGGCCTTAAACCAAACATCACAATTGGGCTTTGATGGGCTCACAAGGTTGCACCTCTAGTTCTTCACTTCATACCGTTTGTATTTTTCATTTTTACGTTCTATTGAGTATTGATCCAGGTAGAGTACAACTAGCGGTGCCAGAATTTTTTACTGTTCTGGCCCTCTAGCGTCACGTATTTGCAAAAATGACATCTATTCCATCGTATTTGCAAAAGTAGACTCTATCTGCGAGCGGAATCGCCGCGAATGCGGTGACGGCGTCGATTCTTCTTATTCGCCATGGCGGAAGCGGCACCACCTTCTGCGGTGGAGGAGCGTGGAAGGGGCGGGCACTTCATCTGGTGGCCGCAGCGAAGGTTAGGGAACTTTCATGATGGCCAATCGTGGAAAGAGGCTAAAGTTCGGTGTCGATTAGGGTTTTTGGGTTTTTGACGATTAGAGTTTAAGAGTTTTTGACGATTAGGGTTTTTGGCGATTAGGGTTTTCAGCGGATTGACAGCGATTAGGGTTTCAAACGGGATGGGATTAGGGTTTCCAGCAGGATGGTTAGAGTTTCCAACGGTCTAGGATTTCGTTCCGGTTAGCGCTTTTATGAATACAAAAATTTTTCAGTAATTTCAGTTAGGGTTTCAATGGGCACTGATATTTGTAAAAAAAAATATTATTAAGAAATATGGGCACGGAGATTTGTAAATTAAGGTTTCCTTTTCTCCAAAATGAGGGTTTAAATCATGATTTATTATTGTTTGTAGTAATTTCAAAATGTAGCAAATGAGTTTAGAAAATTACGAAACTTTTTGTGGAACCTCCCGTCACAGTGTTGTTGCTTCAGTATTTTTTTAATTATTTAATTCGTTCAGAGAAAGGATGATTGATAAGCATATTAGACGAGGTATAACCTTGAGGATGTCGTCCAAACAAACTTTGTGTGATGAAACATTTGTTGTCTTTTAGAAGTGGGATAAAAATGCAACAATACTTTATGAAGCTTATACAAAATATGATTGAAGGGGCTAAACGCTCGTTGTGATTATGAAGATGCCCTAAAACATGGAGTCTCTCCTCGATGAAGTCGTCTGAACGTATACACGTATAAAGGCAGGTAGTCGATGGCGTACTTTATTAAGCTTATACAGAATATGATTGAAGGGGCTGAGAATGCTCGTTGTGATTATGAAGATGCCCTAAAACATGGAGGATTCGATGTCGGTGCAAATGGTTCTTTCTGGAATTCCACTAGAAGAGGCATACTTGCAATATATGCTTGCTTTGATGGCTTAGCAGAGACACGGAACCAGAACTACATTAGAGTCCGCGAACAAAAGCACGTTACACGTAGTCACATGGCATGATGGTTCAGCTAATTGCTTTAGTCATCCTCACTACTACTACGGTACACTGAGACACAAGCATCCGGACCATATAAGTATACATGCCTTTAAGGGATAGTAAAAAACATGGGGGGTAAGACGGGGGACTACTACGTAATGACCTGACCTACTGCGTGGACCGGGGACATTTTCCCTTCCTTGCTAGCTCGGCGTTGAACTCCTCACCGGCATTCCCCTTCCCCTTGTCGCGGGACTGTCCACGTCGGGCTGGTATGTCGAAGTCGTCCATGTCCTGCGATTCCATGATGTTAGTGCACCGTATAGTGAGAATCGTAAGAAGGATGTAAATTCTTCATAACTCACGTCGTGAATCTGATTCGCTTGAGACGGCCGGATCTGTTGTGGCATCCGGGCTCACCCATGAGCCTTTCCCTTGCCCTTGTCGCGGATCGCCCACGTCGGTGGTATGTCAAGTCGTTCATATCCTGCGATTTCATGATGTAAGTGCATTGTATAGTGAAAATCGTAAGAAGGATGTAAATTCTTCATAACTCACGTCGTTGATCTGATTCGCTGGGGTATTGGATATCTTTGTGGCGGTTGAAATGAAGTTGCATGAGCCTTTTCCTTGCCCTTATCGCGGATCGCCCACGTCGAATTTGGTATGTCAAGTCGTCCATGTCCTGCGATTCTATGATGTAAGTACTGTCTGATGAAAACGTAATAAGGATGTAAATTCTTCATAACTCACGTCGTCGATATGGATTACGCCCGAGCGAGTACTAGGCTCCTTCGGTGCCTCCTCAACAGGGTCTGGTATGTAAGGTTTCCACCCCACGAAGTTCTCGTCCCGCACCGAGTAGTTCAAAGATGTATACCTATTTGGATGAATACCTGTCGTACATCTCCAGGCCGTCGATCCACTGGAAGAAGTGGTAGCTCATCTCGGGCTGCCATTACGTGGGAATGAAGTTAAAAATTTAAGGAATTCAACGTTGGGAGAGGAAAATCGTCTGGCGTGAAAGAAGCGCTTCACAGGTGGTGCCGCATGTGTAGTACGCCCGGCGGCGGTGTCTGGTGTGTGGATGAATGATCTCTGCGGTTCGTCACACACACACACTGCGGGATCGGAAAACGTGGTGGTACTGGAGCATCTTTCATTGATTTATCTGGGTATTGTAGCTGTTTCCTCTTCTGCTTAAGCCACTTTTGCTTCTACAACATCCTCGCGTAGAAGTTTCTCGAAGAGTCCATAGCTGGGTATCTGTTGTGTAGTGTTGTGTAGAGTTGGGTTTGGTTCAACCCCCTTTTATAAGCCCCATGGTTGGCATGGTGTTGTTAATTTCATGCAGAGTAGAGAGTCATGTCTTTTAATTCTGAAAAGCTGAGGAGGTAGAGTGTTGTCATGTCGATCTGGAAAGCTGGCGAGGCATAGTTTTGTCACGTCTTACTTTGCAGTGAGAAGTCATGGCTTGCTTTGCGAGTCTTTGTCTTATCGATGCGAAAAATTTGGCGAGGCGAGTGTTATCACGTCTTTCTTTGCGAATCTTGTCTTTTCGGTCTTAAAAGCTAGCGAGGTGGTCAGGGTTGTCAAGTCGATCTGAAAAGCCTAACCCTAAACTGCGCAAAGCTATCTCCTTTGGTCTTATCCTTTGCGTAAAAGGCGCCTGTGTGGTCTTGTCCTTTGCGCAAAGGCGCCCCATGTGGTCTTGTCCTTTGCGCAGAAAGTGTCTCCTTTGGTCTTATCATCTGCGCAAAGTTGCCCGTGTGGTCTTGTCCTTTGCGCAAAAGGCGCCTCGTCTGGTCTTGTCCTTTGCGCAAATTTGTATCCTTCGTCTTATCCTGCGTAAAAGGCGCCTTATGCGGTCTTGTCCTTTGCGCAAAATTTGTATCCTTTCGTCTTGTCCTTTGCGCAAAAGTTGTCTCGTTTAGTCTTGTCTTCGTAAAGCAAACCCGGCCCGTCGATCTTGTCATCGCAAGCTAATACATTACCGCTTTGTTAGCATCCCCGCTGGCTATAAAATGCACGCATGCGCTCGAAAGTAGGACCACTCGACCCTTGAAACCGTAGAAAGAAGAACCTTGTCCGTCTTACGGTAACATCACGATGTGAGACGCCGAGGACGATCCAGTCCAACCGGGATCGTCGAAGCCAGACCTTCTCCTGGAAAGGAGGGAGGAGTTCGGCCCTAACTACCGATTGATGCCGAACAAGCGTGCTCAACGATATGGCGAAATGAACACGGGGAGGACGCTATCGTGCAGGTCATAGACTGCCTTTTCGAGAGCGGACGGCGTTTCTTCCGATGCCCATACTCTGGGGTAAATAGTTTTGTTCATGTTACTGCTAATACATCCTCCATACTAACCGTCCCTTGCAGCAGATGGCGAAATTCAACTTTACCCGCTGGATCGATCCTCCCCACGAACGACATGTTTCGATGCATGTGGATACATTGTGGAACTGAATCTTTGATTTGGAGGTGCAAATTGACAATCTCAAGGAGCAAAATGGTGACCTCCGCCAACAGATGCAGCGCGAGAGGGGCAACGAGGAGGTCGTGAACATAGGGAGTTCCTATAATCCCACATGCTGCTGTGCCAACCCTAGCTGCATATGTGTGTGCCACTACAACGACGGCTAGCCACGTCCGAGGCGCCCAACTGGAGAACACTCTATGTGGGTAGAGAGATGTACCTTCTACAATTAGGCACGGGTGGAGAAGCATGTACGTCGGTAGTCTCCCCTTCTGTACGCACTTATGTTCAATATTCTAAAGCATGTAACTAAATGGTGGACGCATTATTGTGGTTGCCTTTTATCGAGTTGACATGTTGCATCGATGGGTCGCGTGCTTTAAGTTATAGGCGTCGATATGCATTGAACAAACTCATTCGTGTAATGCAAGGATACACGGTAGTTGATCCATTCATGAAGGACTGCGATGCATAGGTAAATAGTGGATATTACAATCTCATTACAACTGAACTTCTAATTGGTAGGAACAAGAAATAATAGTACAACACACTAAAAACTCATGGTCCCTGCCTTCGCCGCCTGCCCCGACGCTGTAGTTGCTCCGAAGGGAATGTGAACCTGTTAGGGGAGTGGCGTGCCTCTCGAAAGTCATAGTGGGACTGCTGCGTGGGAGGCTGCGTGGGAGGCAGTATCACATAGAATTCATTGTAGGGAGCCGGGTAAGACTGGAGCATATCGCCCACCCACTCATCCTGCAGAATGGCACTACTGCGTTAGGGCAGATGTTATGACCTTTGCAATCGTATTCATGTTGGAAAGGATGTACCTCCGGTGTCGGAAGTGCGGACTGCGATCCTTGGTCTTCATGTCCCAATTGGTCACTCCAGACCTGCAAAGTCGGTGGGCTACGTGAGTTTACCGTAGCGTGTAATGGGAAGATTGAATTAAGTACGTTACAGCGTACCTGTGTATGTGGTTGTGCGGACGATGATGCTCCGGTGCAATCGGCGCTGAAATAGTGCATAGTGCTTGCTCCGAACAACTGCCCGGACCACGGGTTGCCCTCATGCTCCGATGCGAACGTGGGAAACGCCTTATGCGGGCCACAGAAATTCAGGCGAGTCGGGTTATTTGTCGAAGTCCGATCCTGTGTCGGCCCCCGTGACAACGGGGGCGGTACCAGAGTGCTGTCACGTCACAAGTGCTGAAAGAACAAACAGAAGTGAGATATATGTTACAAATAAGGGCACGTGCAAATAGTTAAGACAACAAATCGTAATTGACATACCGCTTGCCCGAGACCGAGGCCAAGGCGCATGGAGGAAGAGTGACGGTGGCTAGGTCGACTCCCGGAGTGCGACGAACGTGCAGATGGTGGTGTGGAGGGATGTGTTGAGGGCGGTGCTGAGGGCGGTGGGGAAGGAGGTTGTTCTTAGTGTCCGCGTCGTCGTCGCCCAGCTACGTCGCTGTGCCGACCACAAGTCATGTTCCTGATTGCCACTGCCGAGTCATCATAGAAGCGTCTCAGCATACCTAGGAACTGAGAGGAGGTGCTAGTCCTCCCACATCGTAGACCCTGGGCAGCCTCGTTGCTGATACTCTAAAGGCGGTCTAACTACAAGGAAACCGAGAATAAGTTAGATGTGTTTCCCGTGCAAAAAAATTGCGAAGAATATTTTACCGTCTCATCTTGGTGTGCCGCCCGATGAGTGTCAGGACCTGCTCGTACAGCGGCGTCGTGCGTGATCTCCGTAGGGCGCTGTGGCGGCGCACTAGTAAGGCTGCTCCTGGTGCGCGGAACGTACCATGTCAAGTACGTAGTGTGTGTCTCGATGTCGTACGGTCGTGTCTCTTGCACGACGTCGATCGCCGCACTCTCGGTCCACAGCGTCGTCCACGGTAGCTGTGTCTCCCTCTAGTCGTCGCTCTTCCTCCCTTGCCTCGTTTGCCTGTAGGTGAATTTGTACATTAGGCAATCGAAAAAAAGAGATGCAGCCAACAGGAAAACCAAGTAACAACATACATGTGGGCCTTCGCTACAAGAGGTCGTCTTGGAGGCGGTGGCACTTGCTGGTAAAGCCCGAACTGTCTCATGACCCGCTGTGGTGAGTACGGCTCGACCATATGGAAGAACACTAGATGGCAGGTCGTCATCCAGTATGCGTAGTCCTGACTGCACTGAGAGGACAAGCCGTATGAGGCCGTCTCCACAATGATCTGTGTAGACCATGGGAAACATATGACCTCCACCTCATGCAGAGTCTCGGCTGTTTGTGGAACTCGGGGTAGACAGCGCCTTGGCCTCTCCTAGCCCACCCTAGCCAGAGCACATGTCCGGTGAGTGCCCATTTGCGCCCCTCAATGGGGTCGGCGACATCTGCCTGCAGTAAAACTTCGGGGATGCGTTAGAAAGGGTGCCTGTGCCGTCTTGGTCTGGCTGACCACCAGGAAGTGCTCCCACGACCCAGGCCGCAGAGGATGTAGCATCTTTGCGAGGGTGGCTCCCCGGTAGTACTCTGTTGTGAGGCATCACACAAGCCTCGATGCGTGGTGCAAAGCACCCGCAGCCCCAATCTTCTTGACACCTCGTTGGGCGGGCGTCAACGCGCCAAACAAGATGGATGTAGCTAGGGTGCACCTAATCTCCTTGAGTCGAAGGAAATAGGATCCACCCAAAGAGGAAGAGCAGGTACGCAAGGAAGTGTGTCCGTACGACTTGCTGGGTCGCGTGTACGGGGCAAACCATGTACCGTCGTAGCCACGAATGTGGCACACCTGATATGTTCTGCGGGATCGGGTGACCGAACCTCTCAGCCAGACGCACCTTCCAGTGGTCGCCTGGGAGGTGGCACTACTGCATGACCCCGCAGTGGTAGCCCTGTAAGCATAGCGACGTCCTGCAAAGTAATGGTCATCTTCCCCCACCGGAAGTGAAAGGTGTGTGTCTCCGGTCTCCAACGGTCCACGAGCGTGGACAACGGTGGCGCGTCAAACTGAAACGCGTGGTCCAGGTCCAACAGGCGGGCAATGGGCAAAAGCCCGGTGTCCTGTAGTAGTGGGACGTACCGCTGGTCCAAAGGCCAGTGCTCTCTAGGACTCCGGAGGACAAAGCTCGGAGGGCCTGCCGGATGACCACGTGTGGCATCGGTGTCTCGATCCTTGTGGGTCAAGCGGCTTCGTACATGATGTCATCTGCAGTGCGCCATCTCTGAGATCGTGCAAGAACAAGTTAGTGTGTAAATAAAAATGCGTACAAATAAGCAAAAGCAGCGAAACATATAGCATACATACATGAGACAAATGGCGAGAACCATTCTCAGACACATTCTAACATATAGTACACGATTACACTTGGGGAGTGCGTAAGAACGCATTAGAACAAACATACAACATACATAGGCAACAAACATATGACCGCGACCATTGTCAGGCACATTCCAACACGTACAACACGATAACGCCCTAACGCATTACAACAAACATATAGCATACATATATAGGCGATGAAACTATGGTGCGTTGTTTGACCCGAACTGTTTCGGGCGGTGGCTAACGACAGCCAATCGTCTTCGAGATCGCATCTCGGCGCCCTAGCCCGTTGCCACGTGGCTATCATCCATGTCGTTCACGGATCGCGGCGGGGCTATCGTCTTCCACGACGCGGCGCTTGAGTCGTCGTTCGGCACCCACTTCACGTGCGGGGCGAGGTCCCTATAATGCATGTCCAGCCTGTACGAATGGAACTCGGCACTCCAAGTGCCGTACAGGTGGTGAATGTCATAGAACTCAGAGACGTATTGCGTCGAGGACTGGCGCCACGCCGCGTATACAAAGGAGCAGGGCTTGTGAAGAAGCTGTGGCTTATTGTAGGTGCAGGACGCTTCCCCATCGATCGAGCAGACTTGTTTGCGATCACCCCTAGCATGACCCGTGAGATACCTCTGCCTTAGACGGATCTCAAACTTTTTCCTGATGCCATCCATGGTCCTGGCAGTGTGCGAACGAGCCTTTTCGATCTTCTTGTCCATGTAGGCCTGCGCCACCTCCGAATACTGCTTGCCTTCATCCATATGCTTCTTCGCCATCATGGCTCTGTTGACGAAGTACCCCATGGTGCGGTTCCAGCTCTCCTCAACAATTGCGGTGATCGGGAGGGATCGGACACCCTTCAAGACACCGTTGTACACCTCCGACATGTTAGTCGTCATGATTCCGTACCGTGCACCACCGGTGTCATGCAGCAGAGACCATTTCTCTAAGTCGGGTGCGTGCGAGTTTACCCACTGTGTGAACTCCCCAACTATGAGGGAGCCTCCTGCCGCTGCCCCTCCCTCCGCGTCCTGGGAATTCCTTACATGCTTACTAGTATCCTCGTCCAACTGTCTCCACACTGCGTCGAACTTCCGCCTTTGGTTTTGCATGCATAGCTTCTTGAAGGTCTTCATCAGGTCCTTGTTTCGGAATCTTGTGTGGAAGTTTGCGCGAGATGCCTCATGCACCATCGATTCGTCGATTCGTTCCCTTTGGAAGGAGGTGTGTCCGTTTTGCATTGTGGTAGCGCGATGACAACCCGACATCCGGATCGGAGATAGCGCAAACACTGGCGGTCTTGAACCACCGCCCGCTTCACGTTTGCAAGGAACCACGACCAGCTGTCAGTGTTCTCGCTCTCAACAATCGCGAAGGCCACGAGATGGCGGTCATTCGCGTCATTTGCTCTGCGCGGTGAGGATGGTGCCCTTGTACTTGCCCGGTGAGGAAGGTCGTCCATCGGCAGACCAGGAGACGGCGATACTTGAACCCTCCGCTACGCTGGGGAAGGCCGAATACTCTGTCAAGGATAAAACAATTGACCCCTTCAGTAGGATACACGGTCGGCTTGTCAATGTATGTCCCGGGATTGGACTCTGCAATCTGATGGAGCATTCTTGGGACAAAGTCGTAGGCCTCTTCGTATATGCCGAACATACGCTCCAGGACCTTCTGTTTCGCCCGCCATACCTTGCTGTAGCTGACTGGAAAACCCACCGTATTGACAACATCTGCCAAAAGTAGCTTCGGTGAGACAAATACATCAGCTACAACGAGGTGGCTTATCAGCTTCGTAATATATGAGGACGTCAGGTTGTGGTGCCTACGAAGTGGCTCTGCAAGCTCGCATGTGTGATCCTTCAGCACCGTTATGCGGAAGTCCGTGGCGGCACTCCTGAACCATTGCACACGAACCTTGCCAGCGTAAGATCCATCCACATACTTGACGACGTAGGTGTCAGGGTTGGACTTGTGCACCCGATACGTCCGGCTAATGTTTGGCGTGTCGGCAATGGCTCTGTTGAGCAACGCTCTTGTTGGGAAGCGGCGCCCTAAAGCGAGTATCTTCATTGAACCCCCTCCGCCTCCTCTGGGCTGCGGTAGAACCGAGGATGTCATTGCGATGTCGTCTAATCTAGGCGAGACATAAACGCGTCGATGGTCTAACACCACCAAATACACCTCCGTAGCAACTTCTTCATCATGCTCCTCTCGAACTAGTTGTATCCACAGTCTCCTCCTCACTTTCAACTTTGCTCGGCAAATTATTCGTGGCGATCAATACGGTACGCCCACCACCTTTCCACGCCCGTTCATTTCGAAAGCCTCCGCACGCCTCCTCAAGTCTCCATCACCCACTACCTCGCCCACATCTCCAGCAACAACAGCGTCGGCATCAACTCCACCAGAACCACCCATGGCAGATGATTCCGTCCTCTCCACAAACTGGACATACACCATCGGCCTGGTGTATATTGCAGCGGCGGGGTTGCACACAATCTCCATGTAGTTGGTCCATGAAGCGTCACTGCTCACCTTGATAAGTTGCCAAAAGGTCTGACCTTCACCACCCACCGAGGTATACAATGCCTCGATGCGTAACTTCTTCCTTCTGGTGTCCCGATCGAACACGGAATGCACACACCTCCTTAGCTCGCATAGACTCATGTCGCCGAACTGGTGCGGATCTGGGTCGGTCACAATTGTGAGTCCGCTCCATCTGACCCATCGCGTCGAGACCATCGCCATAGAACACGAACAAGTCTTGAATCGACATGTTCGGGGAAGGCGGCGTTGGGTTCTATCGCAAAACGACAAACATAAATAAATAAATACACTTGACTACGTGACTATCAAATACAGATTTGATTAATTTTGCTCCTACTAATTCACATTTAGTTGAGTATTCAGATTCAATTCTATATATGGAGTTGAAAATAAAAACACGGGACTTAAATAGGTAATCGGTAACAAAAATTATTAATAGATTCTGCGGTTTGGCTATCGACTATACGCTCTTGATTAATATTTCCTAAGTGTATTTCATACTTCTATTTCAATACTAAATAATATCCCACTAGGTCGAATGGTTTGCATAACTACACAATGTTATTTTATTTTTTAAAAAAACTATTCAAATAATTCGTATATTTACATGGTTTCAAAATATAGATTTTTACTGCATGAAGGACTACCATATTAATCCCTACGTGCTAAATTCATCAAATCATAATATAGACAGAGATGCATGCATACAATGAAAGTGCAACATACTACCTAAGTACCACAGTTAATTACATCAACAAATGTACTACTTAGCAGTGCTAAAGTAACGATCAAATAACATCAAGCACATTATTTTTCGTGACTAAGGCGACATTAACACGACTAATTAAACAATGATATCCACATTAACTAAACATTTCGTTAGCGAGCATGGCTACCTAACACTCTCAAGAAACTAATACGGTAATAACAAATTCACTCGCTCATTGCATGTGTATTTACGTAATTATTACGAGACCACTAAGCTAATTACATGCTAATCACCTAGCTAAAACTATAATCGCATGTACATAAAAATTACCTTTTCTTGATGCTCTTAAGCCGACAACTTATGCACTTAAAACCACCCAAAATGCAAGCGAAAACCGGTGAAAATCAGCAGATAACCACCAATCCTTCTTGCCTTCTTTGCCTCTCTCTCGCTCTCTTCTCTGGTGAAGAAATGGAAATGTGAGCAGTGAAGTTTTTCACTCGCTCGGCTGTTTTAAAGCCATCAGAAGGTGCAGATCAAGAAATAAATTTGGTAGCGTGGCAAATCTTGTGTAGCTATGCTTATAGAGGCAGGCGGTCTGACCTCTGGCGTGTGGTAGCGCCTTGCTGCGAAAGCGAGGCGAGGCCTTGATGAGCCAGTGGCAGCAATGGGGGCCGCTCATCCGCGCTTCGACCACCGCGGAAAAAGCGCGGCAGGTGGGCCAGCTACTCTGTGCTCACCCACCATGGAAGCGCCCGTAGTTCGCGCTCGGCGACCGCATGAATGTCGCCGCCCGCCGCCTCCGCGCCCAAAGTTGGTTCGCTCTCGGTGGTTTTCGCGATGGCTCGTTGCTTTCGCGCTTCGGTGGCTGAAGGAGACTGCGTCGGCCCCTCAGCGATTCAGCTCGTATGGGGTCTACTTTTGCAAATCTGATGGAAGAGGGTCATTTTGCAATTGCATTAGCTACTGGTCGAAACGGTAAAAAAATTCGTGGTGCCAACAGATCAACGAAGCGAATAGTGGTTTTATCATATTAGTATTCATATTTTTTAAATGAATACGAATTCGAATATACTTGAATACGAATTCGAATATACTCGAATACGAATCGAATATTATAACAAATACGAATACGAATTGAATACCTACTTAATTCGGTCGATCCGAATATCATATGGCATAACGAAGTTTAATGAGCTGGCACCAGTTTTATAGTAATACTTATGCCCCCTTTTTCTATGGTTTACCATGTAATCATTGGTTCTATTTTACCACTAACACTAATCAATTCCACATATATTGTAAATAAATCGGTTATAAACATGTGGAATTTGGCTAAAAAGAGCATGCAAAAAGCTTTATTGAGGGATGTGCCAAAATGAAAAAAAATCAAATGCCAAATTAGAGTACACCATGACGACGGCCTCATCGAGACGATCAAAATACATATATAATATGCCCAATTTGGAGATCAAATGCAAAAGATACATAATATCTAGTTGTTATTGCACTGAATCCAGATATTCGATTCGACACCTATTTTGCATACCATATTCGGATTTGACAAAAAAACGGATATTATCCAGATTCAGATTTGTTTTGCAATTAGAATACATTTTTACTTACCATATTCGTTACCATCCGAATACGGATGCAGGATAAAACGGATAATCTGAATCCGTTTGACACCCCTAAGTACAACCATAGACGGACATAGGAATAAAATGAAGAGGCACTCATAAGACCTAGTCTTCCTCTAACTCCATGCCACTCTCTCTCTCTTATGATCGATGGATGATACTATTACAGGGTATCCAGAGTCCGACCAACTGTAGGAGGTGCTTCTGCCCCAACTGGCCCTGTTGGTCCGCCCATGTAGAACTCATGCCGGTCCCCGTGATAAACTACTTCCTCTGCTGTTTTTTAGCCACTTCTAAATATATGTAGGTTCAGATGTAGATACGATATTCACTCTACACATTTTACTATTGTTTTTTATATGTTAGTAAATACTATTAAAAATACATATAATGATACTTATGATTGATAATTAGTGGTCAAAGCTTTATGAGTTTGACTGTAACATTTTAAAACAGCGTCCATCTAGACTGTAGATTTCGGCTATCACATGTTACTCCCAGTGAAAATTTCGGCTACAAATTAGCTTTGTGACCACTAATTTAGGACCGTAACATTCTAAATAAGCCATGGAATCTCCTCCTCGCTGGCTTCAGCCTCAATCTACTTGGAGTTTCTAGCACAAAACTACCTTATATTTACTTCTAGAATAAGCCCAAAGAGTGTATATTTTGTTCGGCCCAGTTCAGATCTTGAAGAACCCCAAACCCGAAGCTGCAGCTTGGGGGCGACTACACGCTGCTCTGGCGTCAAGTAGCAGCGTGCCGCCCACCCGCACGGCCCATGAGCCGCAACACTGCACAACCGGTCCAACTGCTCACGATTTTTTTTTTGGCAATTCAAAATTTCAAATAGTTATGTCTTTTAAACCGAGTATCTAATTCACGATCCGTTTGAACTATCGTATTTCAAACAAGATTTTACTTACATATATTTTGTCTTAATAATGATATCATATGTCATACATTCAGTAGATAAAACAAAATGTTCCGCACATCACTTCCTATGTTCCAGTAGTTGATGGATGATGTTCCGGTGTATATCTTTTGAACTGGGTCGACGGAATGAATCGGGTGGGTATTGGATGTTCCGATCGGTAAAATGAAATGTTCCACACATTTGGTTTCGATGTTCCATCAATCCATCGACAATGTTCCACACATTAAGTTCTTAAGAGAGAATGGCCAATGTTTTGCACGTTTGATTTCAATGTTTCAACAGTTTGTTCACGATGTTCCATCAATTCATCGACGATGCTCCCACATTAAGTTCTAAGATGGAATGTGTCAATGTTGCACCGTTTGGTTTCAATGTTCCAACAGTGTCGTCGACCATGTTCCAACAAAAAAAATTGAAAAATATAAGTGGGATGAAAGCAAACATGTTCATTGAACAATTCAAAGGCTATTGGTGAAAAACAATTAATTGAAAACCTACTAGTGGAACAAATCAAGGCTATTAGTTGAACGTAATAACAAAATAATTGTGGGAAAAGGACATGAGAAAAAAATCTACTACAGTATCCGGCAAAAAAGTTGCAACTAAAATGGGAAGAAGAATAAGAAAGAAAGAAAAAAGAAATTAATAAAACAGCTGAACGTGCACAGCTACCATTTCATCAACAATAACTTGATTAGGGGTTGTTTGGTTCATAGCCCCAAGCTAAAATTTGGTATAGCCAAAACTTAGGCAAAACCAAAATTTAGAAGAAAAAAGTGTTGTTTGGATTGCGATCAAGCTAAATTTAGGTATTACCAAAATTTTGGTAAGCGATTTCTGCGCACTCGGATTGTCCGCGTGTGACATTAGATTTCGTTAGTTTTATCAAATTTTTGTTAGCACTAACAATATTGGTAACACACCAAACGATTTCATTAGCGCTACCAAAATTTGGTTTGGTCCATGTCGGTAACAAAACAAACATATGTCCTAATCGAGCTTTTCTAGAATCTAATTGGTCACTATCATCGTCGATCTCATAAGTTATATGATTTATGGACATCACAATCATGGTCACATGGGGTTTTTAGATGCTGTCTTGCCAATCACAGGAAATTGTTAGGGTCGGACTAATAAAATTCTTGCGCTGTTCATGTGCCGACCGCGATTAATCGACACGTGGAAATGCTCTTGTTTGCATGAGTCCAATCAGTCCATTTGCAATATCGATCAGTTCTTAAAAAAAAGGATCGATCGGTTATTTTAGAACCATGGGGCAGTACATGTTTCATGTGATTTGATGCATAAATTTACAAGAGTTAATCCACTCAAAACAAAGCAAGGTTATTACGATCCCCATCAGTATTAAGGTTTTAAGTGGAAGAGAGTCCCCTAATCTTTGGAAGATTTCCATATCTGTTGGATATATAATGGGGTACTAATAATCATTATGTTGGTTTATTCAGTTTTGCAGTGTGTGCTTGGATGCTTTGAAAAGTCAGAAACAAAGGGGCCATCGAGAAGACCTTTTCTAAGCGTCTAACTGAAGTTATTTTCCAACTTGTATCATATTTGCAGCGTTGGAGCATCCTAACCAGAAAAGTTGATCAAGAGAAGTTGGATGGTTTGCTAAACGCGGTTGGAGAATGGATGAAGAAATTATGCGCTTTAGACGGAGTCTAGCTTGCAGTCTCATTTTGCTACTCTACTACTTGTTAGTCTATCGGTTTGCTCTGTTGGGATGGTACCAAAAACTACTTTAGTTATGTTTTCCTGTGGCTGTGGTCGTTGATTTCCTTTTGATGCTTATTGGTTGTTGGTATCCCCAGTTTTTTACTTTCTGTAATCGAACTTATTTAACCCTTGTTACGAGCTTTCTATAAAAACGGGGTCTTTACCTTTTTTTAAAAAAATCAATATTCCAAATCATTCTGATTCTGACTCTACATATGCTCTTAATTACTCCCTCCGGTCTAAAGGTGGCCAAATGGGTCATGCCTACCGGGCCAGCCCAAAGCACGGTATTGTTGGCCCGGCAAGGCATGACATGGCCCGATAGCTAAACGCTCATGCGGTGTTTGCGTCGGGACATCGGTCTAGCAGGCGATGCGGCGCCGGCATACTGTCTGAGTGTGCAGCGCGGCAAGCGCCGCGTTGGCGGCAACGGAGGAGGAGGTGGCGGCGTGCGGTGATAGAGGAGGAGGCGGTAGAACGCAGTGGACGCGACGGTGGCGGCGAAGGAGGAGGCGGCGGCACGCGGCGACACCATCGGAGGCTGTGGACATTTTTATAGACCAGCTACACGGACCAACCCCCCGACCCGTTGAGCTAATCGTGCCCAGGCCGGGACAACACGCCCTGTGAGCTCAGCATGGCATACCTGGGTTGGCGGCCAAGCCCACGGCCCGACATAGCACAACCCGTTTAGCTAGCCGTGCCTAAACGGACCCGTGCCGCTCATTTGGCCACCTCTACTCTAGTCACAAAAACATGTAGTTTTGAACATCGACGCAGTCCCCAAAACGCCACTTTGACCACTCATTTGTATTGTGATATATTTTATAAAACCCAATAAAACTATGATATTATGAAAGTATTTTTCGAGATAAATCTACCCATATGATTTTCGCGTATTCAATCTAAATATTTAAAGGATATCGGTGGCCAAAAGTTTCAAAAGTTTGACTGCATGTATCCCAAAATGACACATTTTTGTGACCGGAGGAAGTACATAACATTTTTTTGCGATTACAAAATAGACACGAAAAGGTGTGCATCAGTATTTGAACATTGGTGGTGGAGTTATACTCCCACGACTCTACCATCAGTATTTGAACACTGGCGGTGGAGTTGTACTCCCATGACTCCACAAAATAGTGGTACTATCTTATAATATCAATCTTTGAAATTGCGAATTTTATTATCCTAGCCCTAGAAAAAAAAATCCTTAATTAGGATCATCACTACTACAGAAAAGGCCTTCTGAGACGGTTCCGCGCCATCACGAGGCGGTTAGTGGCAAATGCGAGTTTATGGGTCGATAATGCTAATGGTCATCACGAGCGGTTCTCGGCGAAATGCATGTACCTCTATCACAGGCGATGCAGTAGATGCAGCAATGCGTGATAATCGATTACCTGAGCGATGCGTAGATAAAACCGTGCGTGATAGTGAACTACCGAGCGATGCGTAGATAAAACCGTGCGTGATATTCGACTACCACGGGCGGTCGTAGATAAAAGCGTGCGTGATGATCGACTACCGAGCGATCGTAGATAAAACCGTGCGTGATATTCGACTACCGCAGAGGCGGTCGTAGATAAAACCGTGCGTGATAGTGAACTACCACGAGCGATGCGTATATGAAACCGTGCGTGATATCCACTATCGCGAGCGGTTTCATATCTGAACCGTGCGTATGTGATCGACTATCCTGAGCGGTTTCATCTGACCGTCTGTGGTAGTCTTTTGCATTGCTTAATCTATTTACGTTTATTGGCTAGCCTCGGAAATGCTAGCCATGCCCTCTGAAACAAGCACATCCAATTCTCATTCATTTGAAGCACATCAAAATTGCATTCATTTGAAACAAGCACACATCAATTCACAAATCAATTAACTAAAATTAACCATTAATGTACATTAATTTACACACATGTACCATTATGTTCAATCTATCTCAATCAAGTTCAATCTGCTACCCGTGGAAACTCCCATTTGGATTTATGACACATGCATTGGGGAATGCCGCAAGGTGTGATCGAATTTTTATGAGCTCGCTCTGTTCCATATGATTTCGGCGATGTTTGCAACTTTGTCGATATGAAGGTTAAATTAGGGCTTATATAAATTGGTAAGTATATATGAAATAATTGTTGAAAGATTGACAAACACGAGGATCATTGGTGATCGCGGGCAAGCAGTAGTTGCATGTTGTGGCAAACATAGTATCCACAGAGCGTTGCGGCCGGCGTAATTTCTTTGGTAACCTTTGCAAAAATAGAATTGGTTAGTTCAAGAGGCATTGCTACGAAGTGTTATATAGGATTAATGTGTACTAGCTAGCAAGTCACAGGGAATGTTTGATCATGTTGCGGCGTCCTTCCCTTGATATTCCATCCTCTAGCATGTAACACGTCGAACACCCTCGTGACTCCAAGAAGTTAGCCTTAGCCATTGCAAAGGAAGGAAAGACTACAATAGAGTTTCTATGGAGGAAATGTGTTTACGATGATTAAACTCAGGATAGTTGTGAAGTTGTGGTGGCCCTCTGTAGGGAATCTAGGTATATTACGTATTTCGTTTTGGTATAATTATAATTAGAATCAATGGAACCTACGGTATGTCGGCATGGTCATTAAACCTAAGTTCGTGTTGCTTATAGGTCGACTTCACAAGAGTCGATCGAGCACGAGTGTAGATGCATGTGATGCTGGCGGGCCCTTGCCATGTCGGTCTGCAGTAAGCCGGTGCGATCAAGTCCGTGGACTTGATGCCGTTCTGAGACATTCCGTGAAGTTGACAGGGGGCGGTAGCTCGAGCGGATGTCCTCCTTGGGCCTTTGGATGAATGTTCCAGCGGCTTGCCCTAGAGTCATGACCTCATCGTTTGGGGAATTTTCGATTGGGGCGGCCTCGAAATTGGCACAAACACCGTCCACATTCACTTTTGCGAAACCGGAGCTAGATTTGCACGTGCACCAAAGCTCCGATCTTGGATGGATACACACGGCCCCAAGCGACATCTAGGGCAGCAGAGACATATCTCACTTGGAGCTTGCGCCGTAGCCACCTCGTACATAGCGGTACAAAATTAGTTACTCAACGGGCTTATGAATGGATTGAGCATTTCGAGAGATAATAATTATTACTGGATGTCATCGTGAAAATCTGTCATCACCTATTGTGGTAGGGTTAGGGTTGGAATGACTACTCGGATGTTTGGGGGGCTAGCTAGCGGTATAGTAGGCGATGGCTTCCAAGCGACTTGGCATTTGCAATCCCTAATCCTTTCCTCAAAAGTCTCTTCTTTGTTTTTGCTCGAGCATACGAATCCTTTCCTCAAAGGATTGGTGACTTTTCTTGACCTCGCTCTGATTTTTTCGGTGAGCTCATCTCGAGGATGCACGAAGATCCTCTCGTAGCTTTGCATCGTGCTCGGCTTTGGCTCTCCTCCTACTCGATGCGATCCTCTATCCGCTTGGAACCATTGTTCCCATGTAACAAAACACCGGCGCCTCTCGTGCGACCGGATGCTCACTTTGTTTCCTAGGGCCACGAGAGTATATCTTTCTCCCTATCTGCACTGGAATGAGCCTTGGGAAGATTGTGCACTTTCGGCGTTATCGCAATATAGCCCGACATGTCATTTCACTTCCTATGAAGTTATGGAGTAATTACAAACTAGGTAGTTCGATATCTTACAGCGTTGGGACACTTCACGGTCTTGAGGTTTGGAAAGTACACTTCCCCATAGGCGAATAGCTAACCTCGCAAATAACCTTTGTCGGTAGCGCACATCGGTGATCTCGGGAAATAGCGAGGAGAGATTCAAGCGCTTTTCTTTGTTCTGATCCTCCATATCGGGGCTTTACGCATACCAGTGATGCCGAGTGCGTAGGGGTGCTTGTTTTTGCACTGGAGGGCCGTGTGCGCCGCACTTTCACTCTTAAATTCATCTGTCGTCTTCTTCGCCACAAACTTCGGCCGGGACTCTTCCAACAATAGATACTTGTGGAAGGCGGCGAGATCCTTCTCCCGTAGTTCTTGACAAGCGTGCTCTTGAAGTTCTTCCACGCTTTGCGCTTGTAGCAACGCGTGTCGTCGCCGACGAGTCCGGGAGTTCTCTGGGATCTCGAGCGATGCAAAAATTTCGTCGGCCTGTTAGTTTTCAATGGTCGGGCACCACCTTCCACGAATCGTAGGTGATCTTGACCCGTTCCGTGCAACTATTTCGACCATTCTCCGGAATCGGCGGCCGCTTCTCGGCGAGATTGATAGGGGTCCCGGTGATCGACCTCCGTGATGGTAAATCGGCCCGTGGGCCTTTTCGATATTCCTCTTCTTCTACGCGGTTGGATATTGTTCGAGAGGATGGTGCATCATCGAGACACATGGTAGTGACGACGAGAATGAGCGGAAGACATCTTCACAAGAAATAGAACATCATGTGAACAAATGAAATCGACATAAAGCTAAGATTTAACATTTTGATATTGCTATCGGATGTAGAGTAAGCATTCAATTAGAGCTCAAGTACAAACCCGATTATCAAAACAATTTCAAGATACAAGACTATTATCATCACAGAGCATTCATCTCAAGCCCAACACACCACATTGCAATGTATTCGAAGAGCGATATCAAAACAAATACCATATGAATAAGCGACTAGAACAAATACAAATTCCTAAAACAAGTACAATTATCATGAAGGACCATGATGATTATTGATAGAAATAGTTAGAAAGGGGCATGGGGTCGATCGGTAACTTCGGCATTGGTTACCTTTAGGCGTCGAGGAGAAGGGCGAGGAAGCGATCTGGAAGCAAGGAGGCGGCGGGGAGGGCCGGGCTCTGGGAGGAGGAGGAGGCGGGCTCGGCTGGTGAGGAGGAGGCTCGGCGGGCTCGGGAGGCCAAATTTGGAGGAGGAGGCGTCAGCAGGATCGGGAGGAGTAGCGCGGAGCTCGAGGAGGCGTCGAGGGACAGTGGCGGCAGGCTCGGGGAGGAGGAGCGAGAGGAGTTGAGAAACTTAATCGTTTGAGAGTGGCGGTAGCGGCAAACCCTAGCTAGAGTCCGAATGTAAATAGGGATGAACATCACGAGCGGTTCTAAATTAGAACCGTCAGTGATACCTATCACGACGGTTCTAACTTAGAACCGTCGTGATATATGATATATCGCGAGCGGTTTTAATAAACAACCGTCTGTGATATTGATGAATCCGAGCGGTTTTAATAAACAACCGTCGTGATATGTGATTATCACGAGCGGTTCTAATTTAGAAGCAAATGCGCGATAGTATAATAACGAGCGGTTCTAAGTTAGAACCGTGCGTGATATATGATATATCCGAGCGGTGTTAATAAACAGCGAATGCGTGATATACATGTAACACGAGCGGTTTGATAAACAACCGTGCGTGATACACATAATGAACGATGCGTAGTTCAAACCGTGCGTGATATTATTTTGTATTGGTTAATATCTAGATCGTTACGTTTATTGGCTAGCCTCAGAAATGCTAGCCATGCCCTCTGAAACAAGCGAGAAAAAGACAACAAGTACATGTATATACATCAATTCACATTCATTTGAGAAACAATCACATCCATTTCACAGTACAAATCAATTAATTAACTCAAATGAACTAAAATTAACCATGATCATCGAGAATGTATATAGTACATATACACACATTGTTCAATTAATCTTTAAAATTAGCCCTTCATGATGATCGAGCATTATGTAGCTAGTTTCGTCATGTTCTTCTTCCTCGACCCTTATGCCGTTTCGAAAGGAGGCAACTCGTCAAATTGATTGTATTCTTCCTCGTCCACTACATTCTCAACTCAGACAATCCTCCTTTTTCCATGAAGAACTACGTGGCGCTTCTTATTTTGAATTCGGTAACATAGAAGACTTGAACAACTTGGTTGCTTGATCTGAGCGGTTCGTCTTTGTATCCAAACACGTTCGAGGTCCATGGTAGTGACCGTGCTTGTCGACCTTCACTGTGGGAGATGGACCCAACGACACGAAATAGGGGATCTTGAAAAGCACGTGGTCGAGCTCCCATATCTCCTCTATTTGCCCATAGTAGGAGCTCCTCATTATCGGTCTTGAATGCATCTATCACGGACACCATTGATACAGTTCTTGCTTTTTATATCACGAGCTGCGTATAGAATGTGTACCCATTTATGTCGTATCCTCGCCATGTTACAAGCTGTAAATGTTGGCCCTTTTGCCAACCATGTCGGCATATCATTGACGAGCTCCTAGCAAGTCGCTCCTTCAACCATTGGTTGAGCAAATGCATTGTGTTGTCTCGTGATCCAAACATCGGCGCGGCGGATTACATTGCGAAGCTGCGTCCTTGTCTTTGGTCGATATCTGAGGACACTTCGGTCATGTGTTGCAAGAGCGGTGAAATGGGCTTGAGCATACGCATCCATATTTGGAGTGATTGCTTTCCTTAGATGGTCCGATACCCTCGAGCCTCCCCTCATGGCGAGATCGAGGCACACCTATCGGTTCGACTGAGCCATGTAATCGGGCGAACTCAATGACCTCTTGATTGCATAACCTTCGGCGATCTTGCCCTCTGGCGAGATCGATTTCGTACATATGACTTGAGAATTCCATGAACCTCTTGAGCGGGTACATGCTACGTAGGAACACGGGCCCGCACATCTTTATCTCCTCACAATATGAACAATGAGATGGACCATGATATCGAAAAAGCAGCGGAGGAAATACATCTCAAGATCACATAGTGTCGTCACCACCTCGTCTGCGAGCATCTAGTCGCCGAGATCGATGACCTTCGAGCAATTGTGTTAAAAAATAACACTGACCTCATGATTGTCTCTCGAACCTTGATCGGTAAAATACTTCTAATTACAGCGAGGAGCATTTGTGTCATCAACACATGACAATCATGAGACTTCATGCCAATTAACTTCAAATCTTTTATCGAAACAAGTTTCTTCATGTTGGCGAATGTAACCGGACGGAACTTTCACGCCATGCAAGCAAGCGCGATTCGGTTCTCTCGGCCTTGGGCAGAGTGTAACAAGCGGGGAAATGCGTTCGTCCTTTATCGGTCCTTGTTGGTGCTAACTTCGGTCGATGTCCATATCAACCAAGTCAAGCCGTGCGTTGACACCATCTTTTGTTTTGTCACGAATGTTGATGAAGAGACCAATCAAGTCATCACATACATTCTTTTCTACATGCATGGCGTCGATCACGTTGGCGAACTTCTAGGTGCTCCCAATAAGGTAAGTCCCAAAATATTGATCTCTTCTTCCACATGTTCTTCTTACTTGTCCTCGATTTACATCCTTTCCAAGCACAACATCTAAATCCTTAACCATATCATAGACCTCTTTTCGCTTAAATGCCTTGGAGTGAATTGTCCTCCTTCTCTCCGTCGAATTGTTTCTTCATCTGCGGTATGGGTGAGCCCTCGAAGGAACCTCACGATGACGCATGTACACGGTTTCTGCGCGAGTGATTGACCACACACTCTGGGTATCATCTAAGCGGTGAGGAGGCTTTGGCCTTTTGTACTCGGCCGACAGATTAGCAAGGCGGGATAATCATTTATGGTGCGAGAACAACAAGGAGCGTAAAGTGAAGTTCTCTCGTTTATGCGCATCCCATACTGTACCCTTCAATCCACGGTATTTTAGATCTTCCATCAATGGTGCTAGGTACACATCAATATCATTCTCGGGTTGCTTGGCCCTTGGATAAGTATCGACAACAAAATATACTTCGCTTCATACACAACCAAGGAGGAAGGTTGTAGATCTGAGCGTCACGGGCCAAGTGCTATGTCATTGCTCATATTACCGAAAGGATTCATTCCATCTGTACTCAATCCAAACCTTATATTCCTCGGTTCCTTTTGAAGTCGCAAACCTCCTATCGATGTTTCTCCTTTGGCGGAATCGGCGAGGTGTCTTAACTTTCCGTCATTCTTACGCTCCTCGAGTGCCAATCTGACAGATTTTGCATTCTTTGGGTTATAAAAACCGCTTCAAGCGGGAATTACAGGAAGATACCACGCCACCTTAGCGGAGGTCCTTTCTTCACCTCGATTCCTCGTCGTCATCGATTGCTTCTTACGCTTGTATCGGGATCGTTGCACACGGACATACATGCATGTTTGTATACTCGTTACGGTAGATGATCTGATCGTTCGGACATGCATGTATTCTTTCTACTTCCATTCCCAATGGACAAATAACCTTTTGGCTTTGTAGGTGGTTTTGGGCAACTCATTTCCCTCAGGAAGCATGTCAGCTAAGAGACCTAATGACTCAAGTGAAACTCTTGTCGGACCAACCGTTGCTTGCCTTCAATTTCAGCGGTTTAAGCACGGATGACAACCTTGTGTATTCCGACTTGCGGCAGGGAACAAAGGTTTCTCTGAGTCCTCCATCACGCCGGAATTGAACATACTCCCTCTCATCACGGTTCCATACGCATCATGGCAAGTCGATCTAGATTGTCATCGTGCGGCCTATCCGAATCGGAACCACAATCGACATTGGCGGCATATCGTTGACTTCTGTATAATATGCATATCGTTGACTTCTGTATAATATGCTCTTCACCGTGGATGGTCCAACATGTATAACCCTTTTTGAAACCCCTTGAATCAAGTGTGCTTCGATCTGCGCTCGGTTGTTAAACATCTTGATTCTCGCGATCAATGCATGGACGGTACATATATTCCGCCCCTTATTCAACATATCCTCCTCGGCGGCTCTTGTAAAAGCAGACCGCCATTAATGTACTCTTCACTCACACGGTTCTCGGTGTACATCCGGCTTCGGTCCATCACGGTTCGTATTGAAAACCACGAAAATAAATAAAGGGTGATGACTTTCAAAGCGTATTTTACGAGAGCTTAATTATGATTTTTCATTTTTACATTTTTGGATTTTATTAACTTACATGTGGGCCCTACTTGTCGGTGACTCATTTTTATTTCATGATTTTATTTATAAAATCTATGGCGATCCCACATGTCATAGACTCGTTAGTTTATTAACTAAATGATTAAAAGCAGTAGGATTAATTAATTTAAAGCTCAAAGCGAGCTTAGGGGTGACATCGCATTGCTATATAGTCGTGGCTCTCGGCCCTAAGGTCTCTTTGAGGCGAGCAAGCAGACGATGTCCCATGGGCGCTGAAACTAGCGATTTGGCGTAGCGCTGAAACTACTCAAATTAAAGGATGCTTATGCTTGATATCTCACCTCGATCACGAGGAAGGTGTCAATGAAAGTCGGGAAGGTCAAAGCGCGGTGGGTCGTCGTCGGTGAGCAGAGGCGACGACGGCAAGCTCTTCGGCGACAATATACAAGCCGAAATGGACGAGTAGGCTCGGTGAGGTGAGGCGATGTACTCAAGCAAGACGCAGGCGGCGATGGACCTATCGTGGCGCCTAGAGATATGGAGATCAAGAAGACTATATCTGTTTTTGGCGAGGCGGAGCTATATATATCGTCGTGGTGAGTTAATTATCACGGACGGTTTTAACAAACCCGCTGCGTGATATTAGGCAATATCACGAGCGGTTCATGTTTGGAACCGTGCGTGAAGTATCACGAGCGGTTCTAAAACAAACCGTCGTGATATGACATCTTCACGAGCGGTTTTTAGCGCGAGAATAACACGAGCGGTGGGTAACAAAAACCGTCGAGATTGTGTTTATCTGAGCGGTTTCGATGAACCGTCTGTGATCAGACGTCCAGTATTAGCATTTCTGTAGTAGTGCATCATCCTAACAACCATGAAAAAAAAACATGTATTACCTATCATTTTGTCCACTTGAAGAGGAACACCCTACTACTTAATCAAGATTTGCACCACATGTTGCTGTATGCCGACAATTTGTTAGGTTCCAGCTAGCTTAATTTGCCATGTGGTTTGAACTAGTAGTTCAGTAACCCTACTACTTAATCAAGATTTGCACCACATGTTGCTGTATGCCGACAATTTGTTAGGTTCCAGCTATCTTAATTTGCCATCTGGTTTGAACTAGTAGTTCAGTAACCCTTGGATGCAACTGATCATCGTACTATCAAAAGAACATCAGATCACCATGTCCTGATCGTAAGATCGTGCTTTCTTATTTCGTGGGGCCAAACAAAACCACCATGAAACGTGGATCACAATTCATAGGTGATTACCAACAACTGCATTAATTTGACCTCCTGATTTCAGCAAAGGGAAGCAGTGGACAAGGATTGGGATCCAACAAAAGTATGACCATCTCGACCGAGCTCAAAACCGGGTTATCCCCAGCAACTGAAAGACTAGGGGCTGTTTGGATTGCTAAGGTTTAGTAATGCTCACAAGATTTGGCTAGCGTTTGCCGTTTGGTTTGGTTCTAAATTTTGGCATTGTCCATAAATTTTTGGTAAAGCCCATATGTCCTAAGCCAAACTTCTGGCAACTTGAGGGCGGCAAATTCCTTCGCCAAAATTTGGTAGAAGTTGCAGCATGACTTGCTGATGTGGCGTGCGTTGGTTGGTTGTATTAATTGGTTGATTTGTTTGATTAGTATGCTTCCAACAACTATATCTTATAAACCGAGTAGCTAATTGTAATACATTTGATTCATCACATTTTTTGTGACGAGATCAACAAAAAGAGATCCATGTTGATTGCGTTTTGACGTTGCAAAATGTTAATATCGTGTGGGGCTAAATGTTAATGTCATGTGTGGCTCATATGTCATAGTCACACCTAGCACAAGTTTGGCTATCTATTTGGCTTCAAATCAATTTTTGACGTGGTTGCAATCCAAACACTTCACTTCGCTAACATTCTTGCAATGCCCCGAGTTTAGTCGCGGCCAAATTTTAGCTTATGACAGGACATAAACCAAACAGCCCCTAGACTGGTTGGCATAGGAATGATTTTTTTTAGACAATCTATATAGCAAAAATGGTCCTCAATTAGTTTGAGACTTGTCAGCAACTCAGCCAATGCTGTGCATGTGTTTGGTACAACACCCTTCATTGTTCATCCTTTTTTTTCTCTCAATCAGAGGCAAGCGTGCAAAAACGATCGAGAATAAAATGAAGAAGTACTAAACAAAAAAATAGCAAATACTAATACTAGTGCTAGACTGTTGGCCTTTAAAAAAGGAAAAGAAAAGGGGGAAAAAAGGAACACCACAAAACTAGCTTGTGATGCTCATTAGCCAACTAGCTTGTGATGCTCACTAGCCATCACATGGCTGGTTAATCCCCGAAAGGTCAAAGGAACACGACATGATCCACATACGCCCATCCATCACAATTCGCAAGCAAGTTAGATCACTGACCAATCACAACTTTCCTTCCTCCCTCGGCTTCCATGTCTTCAATGCTCCATCAGGTGATCAGTCTCAGTACTAAGAACATAGTAGCAATTAATGTAGCATCATCTAACATGTATGATGTATCCTGTCTGCTGCTGAACAGCGATGTTTGTGTAGCCACAGGGCCACAGATCGGATGGATCATGCCAAGATTTGTACCCCGCATCTTTGCTTCTGAACTCTGAACCCAATCCTGACCTCCTCCCCCATGGCCGGCCAGCTGCAGTGCGCGGCTGTAGGGGCCCGAGCGCCGCCGTGCGACCACGTAAGCGTAGGGCGCGCACGCAGGAACCACTGAAATCTCTCTGCATTTCACTGTGGCGGATAGGCGGATCGTGGATAGATATGATCCAGTTGTAGCATCGGCTCGATAGGTCGTCGTCGTCGCACATGATATGATGAGAGTTTGTGTTTGGACTCGCGTCTGTACGTGTGTGCGTCAGTGGCTAGCTTTGTCCTTTCGATCATGACGGACTCTCAGTTGAATAGCCAGAAACACTTGAAACCATGCCTGCGCAGAATTGGTCGGAGCATGGCCCTAGCATTTAGTTTGCTCCATTTGTAAGCTTCTTGTAACAGCCTAAATTCGGTCTAATTTAAAACTTGCATGAATTTCAAAAACTTTTATTGCATTTCAAGAATTCCCAAAAAGCCTTACCTTGCCATTAAAATTTTTAAAACAATTTCCTTGTCTCAAAACTGGATTTGCAAAAATCTACAAGTTTAATTGTGTGTAAAACCTCGACAACATTCGAATTCGAATTCAAATCCAACCCTGAAAATTTCAAACTAAAATTTAAATCATCTCCCCCCCCTCTCTCCCCTCGGGCTGAAACCCGCCGCACCAACCCAGCTGCCGCCTCTTTACCTCTTCCCCCTCTACTCCTCGCGGCCTAGCCCATCCGGTTCATCGCGCGTCGCCTCGCTCTTCCTCTCCTTCCCCTCGCGACCCAGAGCGCAACCGAGGCCCAGTCGCGGCACCACGGCACCAGCCTAGCTCCGCCTACTCCCCCTCGTGCGCCCTCATTGACCAGTGGGCCCGGCCCCACCTGTCAGCGCCCCTCCCTGTTCTTCTTCTCCCGAGCCTCCTCTCTTTGCTTCATCTCGTTCTCGCTCTCTCTCCGCGTGCACTCGCATGTGCAGCAATAGGACGAGACATGGGTCGCTCGGCTCCTCGAGCGCAATGCTGCCACGATCTCGTCACATCGCAACACGAGCCGTTCCCCTATACATCATCTTCCTCTCCCTCGGTTCTTCTCTCCCCCCCCATATGCGCATGCACCACTTGGCACTAGGATGGCGCGGTGCCATCAACACCTCCCCGTTGTGCCCCTGCCACCTCAAGCCTTTCCCCTCCTCTCTAAGAGCGGTGACATTGTCCCATCGTCACCAAAGACGTGAGCCACGCCGTGCCCACGAGAACTCCCGTGCAAACCACCACGACCTCGCGAGAAAACACCGGACTCCACTGCCTTATAAGCCGAGCCGAGCGCGTAATCTTCTCCACCTCGTCTCCTCTTCATTTTCCCTCTTGTTCCCCACCTTCTCATTCACTCAATCGCTCGAAACACCCTTGCGCAATGTCATCTTCTCTAAGTCCGACCGTGCATCGCTAAGCTCCTCCACATCATTCCCGCACACTCGGTGAGTCAACTCCCAAACCATTTGCATCACAACGTGTTCCTCCTCCTTATGCTTCCTTCCCCTCAATCCATTTCAGCTCCACGTCCTCGAAGCCACCGAATCGAAGCTTCTTCTCCCCGTGTTCCATCACGTCGCCGCCGCACAGCGCCTCACCCCTATTCTACTTTGGTGAGTATTCTCCTCGTCTCTTCATGTAGTTACTAGATCCCATAAACTCGACAAGCTATTCAACGTTACCGTTTGGAGTTCTGTAACGCCGTCGTCAGGCCAGTACGCTACACCATCTCCTACGTCGTCCACACCCCAAGCTTCCCCATGCCACGTAGATGCTCATGATGCGCTCAGGGTTTTGATTCCTTCACCCGTAGCTAATGCTGTCGTAGCCTGTGAACGCGACAGTGCCGCCGCTCATCACCCGACAACCGCCGTGCCTCTCTGTCGTCGTTATCCACATGACCACACCAGAGAGTTCCCTGAAGCCCTAGGATCACTTTGCACCACTTAATGTTGCACTCCACCTTGGTTTTCATCATCACCATCGTCCCAGTTCTAGAGCGGCCGCATTTCTTCACCGCCGACTCAACTTCGGTGACCCTAGGTCCTCGCGCCCATCCCCTGTAGCATCGCACATACTCGTTCTAGCTCGCATTACAGTTAACAACCACCCTCAGACTTTCCTGCACCTAGTCTCTCGCATGGCCGAAGCAACCTCGCTATAGCACCACCGCCACAGCCATTAGGACTGTCATGGAACCCCACAACGCATGTTGGGGTCACGAGTAGTCGCCAGAGCCCCTTCTTCCGGCGCTGAGCTCGCCCAAGGCTCGGCCATGCCTGCCTGTGCAGTTCCTCTATTCCGAGAGGAAGAAGATGACAGTAGAGTCCCTGACGTGTGGGTCCAGCTAATTAGGTTAATTGTAGTTAGATAATAGTAGTTAGTAGTTAATGTTGTATGACATGTGGGCCCTCAGTGATTAGGAAATCTAATTAAACCATAGGTTAAAGTATGGCGTATGACATGCGGGCCCCACCACTTAAAACCATTGGGTAGATTTAGTCGGTGGACCCAAAGCCGCTGACGTGTGGGCCTCCTAGCCCTATGCACCATCGGGTGGACCGAGTCTATGTGGACTACGGTCCCACCTGCCAGTCTAAGGTTTTCTCGAATAAAATAAATAGAAAAGAAATAAAAAAACCCAATTGGACCCACTTGTCAGCCACAAAGCCATTTCCTTAAGAAAAATAAATATAAAAAACTTGGCTGGACCCCACTTGTCAAGAAGAGAGGATTTTCTCAAGAAAAATAAAATGAAAATCCAACCGGACCTAGTTGTCAGAAATTTCGAATTTCTGGAATTTCTCTCGGGTCAAACTTTGGGGAGCTCGTTCTTTCTCATTTTAAAGTCAAATGATTTTATTTTTATATCTAAATTCATCCAAATTTAATATCTTTCAATCAGTATCAAAATCATAATTTTTTGAGTTCATTTTAATTTAATTTTAATTTATTTGAGTTCATGTGCATTTATTTGAAGTCTTCGTTTTGCGCTTAAATAGATTCTAACGTCGCCGAAGACTTCGCCACTGCTTTAGGATAAGAACAAAACCAAGTAATATCCACTGTTGAGCAAGGAAAGTCCTTACAATTAATCTTGTTGAACCTACTTTTTTAAATGCAAACTATTTTGCTTTGAAGTATTACTTGCATGCTCAATGTTATTTATGAAATACGATGTTAAATGTTGATACCTAGCTATGCCAAATGTTGATTATTACTATTCCCCTTCTCTATTGTTGATAACATTTTTACCTTGTCACCCTAGGTTAATTATTACATTAATTGTCTTGGTTAAACCATAATGATTAATGGTTGTGCTTAGACATTGCTTAGTGGTTGAATTGGATATGACACAAACATTGTCATTATAGAACTTGGAATATAATGTGAATTGAAGTGTGGTAATATGGGTTACCACTGTAAATAGGAAAATGATACTCCCTCTGTTCTTTTTTACCTGACTTCCTATAATCCGTGTCGTCAAACTTTTTAAAGTTTGACCGTCAATAAGTTTAAAACTATCTAGAGAGGCTATATGAAAATTATATCATTAGATTTGTCGTTAAAAATACTTTCATAATATTATAACTTTATTAATTACATCTTAACGTAAAGCTATAAAAAGTAACGGTCAAAGTCGCATCTCGGAGACTGTGAAAAGTCAAAAACGTCAAGTAAAAAAGAACGGAGGGAGTAATTATAGGATGGTGGAGACTTGGGCGAGTGGATAGTATGTGGTGGGTGCATTAATTGCACAAGATATAGTTTTTGGATTGTCTCACCTGAGTCGATTAAGAACCGAATCATGTGTCACATCTTTTAAACTGATAATTGTGCAACCACAAGTCTATTACGGGGTAGACCTGACTGAAATTTATCGAGTCGTTATGTTAATGACATATTATGGGCAGTCTGGGTTGGGTTGTTGGCCTTAGGTTGTAGGAGGGCATGTCTCTGGGTATGCACCTATGGATGGTTGTGGTGGTACTAAGTCGGGATATGTTTACTCCCCCAGCAATGATTTTCTCCGAGTTAATGTGGTCAAACGTCTGAGGATCGACCCATTGGATGGTGTAGTATTATGGCGAGTTATTGTAAAGGTCTGGTTATGATCATCTCTGTCGCACGCCTATGATAGTGTGTTATGGCCGATATTATGAATTGACCATATCTTCTGGGTAAAATTGTACAACCTCTGCAGAATGTTTAATCTATTTGAATAATCGTGCCCCTGGTCATGGATGTGGTCCAAAAAGCCACACTTATAGAGTTTTAACTAAAAATATGGGATGGGAACATGTCAACGTAAAATTGGTGGTAGTGTATTTAGATGAGGAGGATGTTGTCTAGCATAGGGTGGATGGAACCTTATACCTAGAGTGAGGTGAACGTGGATGTAACCCAATGAATAATTATAGGTAGATGGAACCTAATGAATAATTGTAGGTGGCTGGAGCCTCATGGATAGTAATATGTGTATGAAACCTTATTACACGATAAAACTTGCTTATACAAATGAAACTTTGGTTTTAAGTTAAAAAAAGCTAAGTCATAGGTTTAGAAAAATAATTATATATTTGGAACTAAACTCGTTTTGTGCTAAAATAACCATAAAATCCCTCATTTGGCAAGTCTTACATCTATATATATTTCCATTTGCTACGAGGGCTTGTTGATTACTTTTGTACTCATGATTGCTCATATATATGTGGATTCAGTGCCTGAAAGATACCAACTGGTGAACAATTATCTCTATCTATCGGGAGTTGAAGATGATGCCAAGTAATAGGTTACTTACCCCAGTCGATTGTGTATGGGCATATCCTGAGAGTCACCACAGTTGTTTATCTTTTTTCCGCTACAAGACTTCCTCTACATTTGGCATTCCTGGCCCGTGATGTAAGACTTCGACCGTATGATCTATTGATGCTTATTTATCATCTTTTATTCACATATATGGATATAATAGCCATCGATATTGTATTGTATGAGCTAACTACTGATCGTAGAACTAGCTTGGTGTATATAGGATCTAGATGCAAATCCAGGTCCAACACTTAAACAATATATGCTTTTCTTTAAGAAAGAAATTAACCTGTGTACGGCGATCTAGATAGATATGTACCGTGCAGCAATTCGTCACACTAGGTGCACATTTTGTTTACTTGTGTAGCACGTGCAACCATGTTGTGAGCTAATCAGGTTAAGGTCCCCTACGTACTATCCAAGAGATTCACGAATAATATATTTAACCTAGATTGACACATTGCGTAGTATGTTAGGTTAGCAAATAGCAATTGGCATTGCCAATTTCAAAACAAGCATGGAACTTGCAAGAGAGTGTCCTCGCAGTACATTATTTTTATCAACAAATAAAAGAACTAGCCAGCATGGAGGAGGTTCCATCCTATCACCTTGTCAAGTGATTAGACCGGCTGCTAACCATGCATGCCAAACTTATAACACCACTATTGGAACCCACATGGCCCAACAGTTTGCCATGAGCCTCCAAAAGAAGCACACCGCACACGGCAGCGCCTGCCCATGAGCCTCCAGAACATGACACCACTCTCCTGAGCCTCCCTGAAAAACCCTGACTGATCATTGGAAATTCAGAACACCAGCATACATACATAGTAACAGCAATGCAGGGCTCAGGGTCTCCCTTGTCCAAAGCAGCATCATTCATCCATGCAGGCTGTTGCATTGATGCCCTGAACTCCAGGGATGCAATGCAATGCTTGCATTTGCATGCATGTTGATGTAAGGTAACCACCAGTGACCAGTTGTAGGCTTGCAGCATGCAATGCAGCCCAATTGCCAAACGCTACAACACTAGCGTCCAAGCTGAGAAGGGACGAGCAAAGATCGTGTGCTGGATACGGTGAGGAGTCAATGACACATGACACATGCATGCAGAATTGCAGAATTTTGCAGGTGCACACAAGCAAACATGATATGAATGATGCCTCAGCAGCAACGGCAGCACTTCGACATTGCATGGTTTTGTCTTTGGGGGCTTTTAGCCTGCCTTCCATCTGCATGCTCTTCCCAAGGTGCAGTGCAGGCTCTGCTCTTCCCAATGTGACAGTGGCTCCATCCATGGATGGTGACAACCAGCTACAATGTAGGAGCCCAATAAGGTTAACTCACCGTTTAGCTAGCCATTGCAACTAGTTGGTTATGATCTAGCTACGATGATGCATGTATGAACCAATCAAAATTGTGGCAATTTGATTTAAGAATATTATCCTAGTTGTGATATCAATGAAAATAGGGCTCAATTCCATTGAGTAAAATTGTTTTTTTTAAATAATACATTTTTAATAGAATTACAAAAATAAATGCATGTTTAATAAAATTACAAAAATAAGCTTCTGTCGTTATTCTAAATGGTGAAATGACCATGTCTCCATTTGGATTGGTGACAAGAGCCCTGTCACCATGAAAACAGTGTGAAATATCTCTGCCACCATTCCAAATAGCAGTAGAGACTTAAGTTGTTATTTGAATTGGCGACAAGATCCTGTCTCCAATTCAAATAGCGACAGGACCTGGGATTTTTTTTTTTTGAAAGTAAAAAACAATCAGAAGACATAAAATTAGGTGGTTACATCATTCATAGTAAGAAACAGAAACAGAAATAGAAAGTAATAAGAAATAATATTAGCGATAGTACATATGTTATATATAATAATTCGACGCACCACATTACATCATTACATTGGAGTACACAACTAAATAGGACGTACACCATCACATAGTTGTTCGACAAATCACAATGCTAGTAAGCAGAACATTCATCACAATATATTTCAAAAAGATAAACCATCCCTATGGTCGCCACCTCCACGTTCGTCATGTCGACCGTCCTCCACAGTGCCCGACTCGAGTGGGCGGTCGGATGAGATTCCCGCGGCGCCGTCCGGACTTCCGACCTCTCCTTTGTGTTGTTCATTTCTCGCATGGCAATACTTGAAGGTATGCCCAGACTCCCTATAAATGGAGCACTTCTTCGTTCGACGTCTAGCTTCTGCTTCGTCCATGTCGTTCCTAATACATCATCTCTGTCACTGGTCAATCGTTCCCTACAACCTATCAACGTCGGTGGCACGGATCAGCTCCTGCCAGGTAGGATGGTCGGTGAAATGGCCAACCACGTCGTAACCATATAGCTCTGTACTCTAGGTTAGCGTCATCTCTTCCCTGGTGAAATATTCAGAAAGGTATTTAACCAGGATACTGCGCCAACGTCGAACATGCGGCCATGACATATGAGCATGACCTATGCATGCAGAAGAAATGGCTTGTTGCAAGTGCATATGCAACGAGTGCGGTCAAGCGTGCACTCGTGGATGATCCAATCACGATTCGTCCTGTGGCATCCTTTCTCCCTGCAAAGTACCTCAAAGCGAAGCTCCCTTGTACCCATATTAAACGCCTTGTGCATCTCAACCTTCTTGCTCTTCTCCTCCATGTACATGGTGATCATGGCGGAGTACAATACTCTGTCATTTGCCATGGAGAGCGACACGATGCTGCTTCGATCAACAAAGTACTTTGTGGTGCCGCGCAGAATTGCCTCCATAATACCAACTGTCGGTGATCTAGAACTGATCTTACGTATGATTGTTTGATTGGGGGGTCTCCTAGATAAGAATCATGTAGAGAATGACATAGAGATTTTATACAGGTTGAGGCCTTCTCCGGAGATAATAATAACTCTACTCCTGTGTGGCTATATTGAGTATGCTGATTACAATCAAGAAAAAGACTAGGGCTTATACTCTAGATTGTGCTTGTCCATTTTCTACCTTGTGACTTCAACCTTATATAACGTATGAAGAGGTGACAGTTCCTCCAGATGAAGAGGTGTCCCGATGCTCCAATTGACGAACCGCTTGATGGAAGTTGCCGCTAGGGACTTGGCACCCCCACGTTGCTAGGCAGTTGTTGTCAGAGACAGAAGTAATTCATGCGGTTACTCACAGAGAGTAACAGCGTATATTAAATACCACATGTGTTAGACATGGTGCATAATACTCTCTAATTGATTAGACCCACAAGTCAGCAAGCCTTATCAATTGCAGGGTTGTCGAAACCAGGCTGGTCGAAGCCAACCAAGTCATAGAAGACCTTACGACTGCTCGATAGTCGTAGAAAGGCTTATGACTATACCATGGTCGTAGGAAGACTCATGACCATGGCTTACGACCAGATAGCTTGACCTCTCCCTTATAAATATTAAGAGATATACTTAAGACTAATATGGAGATATTAATATCTATAATAATAATTACAGAAAAATAAATAAATAAGAGTTATTAGATCCTCGTTATCTAGCCCCCCCCAGCTTTAAGTAAAAATAACTTACTTGGAAAAGGGAGTCGTAGAAATTCTCACGACCACAAAGTAGTCGTAAAAGGTCTTACGACCACAAAGTAGTCGTAGAATGATGATTAGAAGTAAAAGTCTTTCCGACTAGTATTTCATTTTGACTAGAAACAGACTTGGTCAAGAAGGTAATTTCGCTTGAGGTGTAAAGACAGACTCGGTTTTCTCGAACAGACAAATTAAAGAATCTCAATCGACTCTCACAAATTTGTCCATTGGAGCGGTTCCCGAAGAGGTAGCAACCGTTGAGTTCCCACAATTTTTAACTCAATCGTGCGATTATAAAGACTTACTATGGGTATGATTCTAGGGTTCTTACGTTTTCCCCTCTACTTCAACTGTTCCTCGAGCTCTTGTGCTCTCCGCTGCCAACCAAATCGTTCTCTCTCTCGAAATCCTTCCAAATCCAAGTCACTCGTACTTAGAGAAAATGGTCGGAGCTGCTTCTAAGTGGGCGGAATCGGAGATGGATTCATCTAAGATAAAAGCTTTGGTTGCTACTGAGAAGATTTCGAAGAGGTAATTCATGAAGTGGATTGAAGCTGCCGGGCAACATTGGCCATCGGGGGAGAGTGGTCAGATCTTCGTCTTTTAGGCATACTGCAAGTGTGGCCTTCGACTGTCCGCTCATCCCTTTCTTACGCTCGTACTCAAGAATTTTGGGGTGGAGTTGGTGAACCTTATTCCCAATTCTATCACAATGTTGAGTGTGTTCGTGTACTTGTGCGAAGCTTACCTTGGGATCCTTCTAGACCCGGAGTTGTTCCAATACTACTATGGAATGAGCAGACAGTCTGGAATCACCGGGAGCTGTGGTTTGAAGCTCCATGGCGGGAAGGCCAAGGAGTACATTTAGATGTTCACCCAGTCGTCGTGGCCGGGGTGGAAGAAGAAGTGGTTCTATTGGGAAACGACTAGTGAAGACAGTCTTTCCTTCGTAGGGAAGACTGCCGAGAAGATTTCTTTCTGGGATTCAACTTCCAAGGATCTTGGCCGGATCGCCCTCTACATTCAAGCCATCAAAGACTTGAAGGAATGGGGGCTCACTAGATGGCACGTGGTGAAGGATTTCATCATGCACCGTATTAGCCCTTTGAAGAAACGAGCACATCCCATGTGGATGTACTCGGGGGCTAATGATTCGACCAAAGATTATGAGAAAAGTAAGTAATCTTTCAACTTAGCTTTCTTTTGATTAATCTCAAGCCTAACCACTTAGTGTTCTATCTGCTTGCGCAAATCTTCCTCAAACAGAGATTGACGCCCGAGTCAAGCCCGTTTGCGAGAAGGCTCCGCCACCTAATGCGGTGGCTCCCCAAATCCTGGCGGTCGTATCCGCCAAGGAGAAGGAGGAATGTCTAAAGGTAATCAAGGATGGATTCCTTCTTTGGGCCCTCATGGTCGTAGAATGTCTTATGACAACAAAGTAATATTTCTTTTTCTGACCTTTGCAGAAAGTAGACATGTAAGACCGTCAGGACGACCAAGAGGTCGGACTGATGGTTATTGGAACAGAAGCGGAGCAAGTGAAAGCTCCTCCGGACAAAAAGCGTTGACTTGAAAAGATCGTCGACAAGCAAGAGGCGGACTTAAGTTTCGATTTGACCAGGCCCTTTGTGAAATTCTTTACAGACATTGTTGCTACAGAGAAAGCCAAGACGATCAAAGTGATCGAACCCGTAAGCACAAAGCGCCAAGACCAAGGTACCATTCTACTATGATGACAAGACTTTTTCAGTCCTAGCTTCTCACGGCTTTATTAAGTGACTAGAAAAGGAGAACTGGAAAAGCTTTGTATCTTTTGTGAAGGACACCGTTGCGTCGGCAGAGCCTATGGTCGACCATTCGGCAAGTTAGGAGGGTCAAGGAGCAGCAGCTCTCACTTAAGACCTATGACCATACGTGGTCATGGCAGACCCTATTCCTCTACTTGAATTTTGACCAGACGTGGTCGAAGAGAAGAAGTCGAAGAAATCTTCCTTAGGGAAGGTTCCTTTTGGATTCAAGATCAAGTCTACGAAACGAAGGTATGTAAAAAGACAAAAGTATAAGAACAGCATTTACCTTTTGCTTTCTACAAATTTGACATGTTTTCCTTTCTGTGATTTTAGCCTGACTCCTCCAGCCCCCGAGGGCGCCCCCCCTCGAGAAGCCTGTCGTCACTTCTTCTGTAGTCGAAGAGACAACAAATATTTCTCCTGCAGTCGAAGAGATGACAACAGAGGCGGCTGAGGGATCGGCCCCTATCCCCATGGTGGAAGAAATTGTTGCCGCTGAGGCTACTATGACCACTGAGGTGTTTGTGGTGGTAGGTGCGGAGATGGCTAACAAAGCGGTGGAAGCATCTAACAGAGATGGTGATGGAGCCTCTGACCACCGTGCCGAGAAGGAAGTCATCGAATACATTCCACTCGGTCCTCAAGGAGAAGTTACCATTACCGAAGAAGAAGAAGAAGATTACCTCAACTTCTTCTCTGAGTTCTTTGGACCTGCTTCCATTGTGGGATCTTCTACATTCAGGTCTCGTAACCGAGTTCCTCACCCTAAGGATATTCCTAACAGGGGGAATATTTTCGATGACGAGCGCCTCAAAAAGGTGTGGTGGAACCGAGTTGAGGAGATCGATGAATTGAAGGATCCCACAAGGGTATTCTCCTTGTTTGCTCGAACGAGCATAAATGTGAGCATCCGATGCCAAACATTTACATATGTGGTTTGTTTCTTTCTTTTATTGTCTTTCTTTATGCAGAAAGCTTTGGAACAAATTGTCACGGTTGGCGAATACAACCGACAACTTATACAACTATGACAACAAAAAGCGGAACTCTGCGAGTAGGCAGAGAAATGGTAAGCTACTGCCATTCGTAATTGTTTTTTTACTCGACTACTTGTGTAGTTCTCATGTCTATCTTTAACCTTTGCAGGTTTAAGAGTGACGAAAAATCCCTAGCTGATGCACTCGACTACGAGAAAGTCGTGAAAGAGAGGCTAAGGGATAAAAATCTCAACCTGATGAACAAACTTCAGGAGGCTAACTCTGTAGCTCTTGATCTGCAGGGTGAGATAAACGGTAAGTTATGAACTTAAGACTACTTATGATAATGATCTCTTGTTTTTTCTCTAACTCTTGTTTCTTTTCAGAAAAAGAGGTTGAAATAGGTAAGCTCCAAACCGAGGTCAATGAAAAGGCCTTGGTTATTCACCAACTATCCTATTCCGCCAAAGAGAAAGACGAGGCGATAAAGTCATGGGTAGAGCAATCTGCTAAGATGGATGCCTCCCATGACAACGAAATTAAGCAACTTGATTGTCGACTAGAGGGTAAGTAACTCTTTACCCACAACTAGTGTTGCTTACGAGTTGTTTAAGAATATGCTTCTGACTGGTTATACTCTATTTCAGAGCAAACAATCGAAATCAAGCGACTCCACGAAGCTTCGACTTGTAGCCAAGAGGAGATGAAATCGATGAAGACCAACCTTCAAGGCAACATATTCCTCCTGAAAATGTACTCTGGGGACTTGGTGCTAAAGAGGTGACTCCTCTTGAGGATATCATGGTCGCCCATACGAGTGCCATTGGAGAGCAAGTCAGAGCTGTAGAGGAACTAATAGCTACTCTGAAGGCCAACTAGGCTGACTCGATAAGAGAAGCGGTTGAACGTACAGTAGGTTATGCCTTGGCAAAACTTAAGGCACACGACCGTAATCTTGATCTTCAACCAATCGAGGACGACTTCAACTGCTCCGAAGCAGAAGCAACTCGTTTGATCGAAGAGGTGAAGCTAGTCATCCAGAAGGTTGTGGAGGAGATGCAAATTAGATCTCCTTCGTCAGAGTAGATTATAATAAGAAAACTTGTAAAGACAAGTCCTTTGGTTATGAATATATATACCTGCTTTTTCCTGCAAATTATCTTATCGAGTAGTTAGTAACTCATAAGATAATGAATAGAAAAAGGAAATGAAATTTAAGACTAAGAATTGAAGTCATATTAAAGGCTTTATCCTAGCCCCCGACTATTTGCTTAGTTTATTTAGATAAACTAAGTAAATAGTGTATAAAAGGGGTTTTCTAAAAAAAAAGGAGGTTTGGATAACTTATAGTTTTCGATCACGATTATCATGTACTGGTTGTAAGAGTATGAACGAGTCGACACTACGAAGTTCCTTCCAATGGGCAGGACCACGTGCAAAAAGGAAAGACTTCGACTAGATGACGTTACCCTCGTCGACCAAATTAATCAAATCAAGAGCGGCAACTTGAGTTAGACAGACGTCTGGAGTACCTTAAAAGTTCATTCGACCATTTCTAATGAACTCGGTAGGTTTGCCCTGGTAGCAAGGGTTTGAAACATGACGAAGCTAGGAAGTTCCTTCTAATAGACAGGACCACGTGCAGAGAAGAAAGACTTCGACTAGGCATTGTGTCTTTCTCCGACCAGTTGTAACGAACTTAGTTTACTAAAAGTAGTCAAACAAATTATAAAAGTGGACTCTACTTAGAGTATTTTTCAAAATGAAAGAAGAAATAAACTAAGGTGAAAAGAGTTGGCTTGAAAATATTTCGGCCATGTTTGCTGAATCCGGTCTCTTTGTATTGGTAGCAAAAGTTAGGAACAAGACGACACTAGGAAGTTCCTTCTAGTGGGTAGGACCACGTGCAGAGAGGAAAGACTTCGACTAAGTGTTGTTACCCTTCTTCGACCAGTGTGAAGAAAAACAGAGTGTATAAAAGTGATCAAAAGACTATCTAAGCACTACTAAAAAAATAAGATAATAAAGAGTGAAGGAACCTGAAACTTTATTGATATAGTAAGGAGTTACACATAAAATTTGCGTAACTGGTCGATGTTCCAAGAATTGGAGAGAACCTGGCCATTTTCCATTGCGGTCGATCAAACACAGTCACGTAACCCGACCCTTGTGTAAGGAACTTCCCACTTGGGAGAAAGCTTATTCCGATTAGATTGGGATTGAATTTTCTTCAACACCAAGTCACCTACCGCAAGGCTGCGAGGTTGAACCTTACGATCATAGTATTTGCGCAGGGCTTGTTGGTAGACTGCTGAATGAATCAAGGCTTGATTCCTCTTCTCTTCGAGTAGGTTGATGTCATCCGCTCGAAGTTGTTCCTGGGTAGAGTCACTGAAGGTTTCGACCCTTATCGACCGGATCTTTAGTTCTAGTGAAAGCATGGCTTCAGTCCAAAAAACTAGAAAAAATGGTGTTTCACCTGTAGCCCAACTTGGAGTCATGCGAATCGCCCATAATACTGAGGGTAATTCTTGTACCCAAGCCCCCGAGCGCTTGACAAGCTGGTCAAACACTCGAGTTTTTATGCCTTGCATTATTTGGACATTTGCTTTTTCGACTACTCCATTACTCTATGGGTAGGCAACATAAGCATAACATAACTTGGTACCCAACTCGTCGCAAAATTTTTGAAATTTTGTGCTCGAAAATTGCTTAAAATTATCTATAATTATTCGACTAGGAACATCAAATCAAGTAATTACGCTTCTCATCATGAACCTTTTTGCGGCCTCCGTTGTTATCTCAGTCACATGTTCGGTTTCAATCCATTTTGTAAACGTATCAATAGCCATAAAAAGAGACTCAAAGCCCTCTGGTGCTTTTGGGAACGACCCTAGGATATCAAGACCATAGGTCGCAAAAGGCCATGAAAGAGGAATAGTTTGCAATGCCTGAGCCGCTTGGTGGATTTGCCTGCTATAAAACTGACATTGTACACACTTTTGGACCAATTCTTTGGCATCATGGAGGGCCGTTGGCCAATAAAAACCTTCCTGGAAGGCTTTACTGGCCAGCGTTCTGTAGAAAGTATGAGTTCCACAAATGCCCCCGTGTATGTCGTGAAGGAGGTTTAATCCTTCTCTCTGTGATATGCGTCGCATGAGTACCCCTTGAGTGCCTCGTTTATAGAGGACTCCTTCGATCAAAGTATACATTTTGGCCTTCCGGGATAAACGATTTTTCTTAAGATCATCATTGGATAGTGTACCCTTCTGAAGATACTCGTAGATATGATTCATCTAGGTATCCTCGTACTCTAAAGAGGTTGTCTCAATATGTGTTTCTGGTGTTTCGACCAGAGATGTATTTTGGAGCTGCTCCAAGAAGACTCCTTGTGGTACTTGAGACCGGGAAGAGGCTATTTCAGCTAACTGGTTCGCGAGAAAATTATCCTTTCGAGGAATATATTGCAACTCGAAACCAAAAAAATGCTTTTCAAGCCTTCGGACTTCCGATAAGTACTGAGACATGGTTAGATTAGAGCATTGGTACTCTTTTCCAACCTGATTCACGACCAATTGAGAGTATCCTCTCATGAGTAGTCGTCGTATCCCGAGAACTTTCGCTACTCATATGTCAGTCAACAAATCTTCGTATTCTGCCATGTTGTTAGTGGCAGAAAAGTGTAATTGAATAGCATACTTTAAGGTCTCTTCGGTAGGAGATTTCAGGACCACCCCAGCCCCCGAGCCACTTAACATAAGTGACCTGTCAAAGTACATCGTCCACTGGTCGTGGGCATCATACTGGGGATCCTAAACAGGTCTAGGATTTGTCCATTCGGCGACGAAGTTTGCCAAGATCTGGGATTTAATGGTCGTTCGAGACACAAAATGGATGTCGAACTTCACAAGTTCTACTAACCATTTTGCCATACGTCCCGCTACTTCCCTGTTCTAGAGGACCACTCCTAAGAGAAACTCAGATGACATAATCATCTTGTGCGTCTGAAAATAATGCCACGGTTTCCTCGAAGACATGAGGAGGGCATATAGAAGTTTTTGAACCTGAGGGTATCGCTCCTTACACCTGTGTAAAACTTTACTTATGTAGTAAACTGGTCGTTGAACGTTTTCACATTCTATGACTAGTACTGTGCTCACTGCCTGTGGCGTGGTAGCTAGATAAATTAAGAGTGTCTCTTCTAGTTTTGGAGAAACAAAACAGGAGCACTCGTAAGATACCTCTTGATATCCTCAAAGGTTGTGTTTGCCTCTTCTGACCACTCGAAACCCTTATGTTTCCTTAGAAGTTTGAAGAAAGGAATGTCTTTTTCTCCTAGTCGTGTGATGAAACGACTTAAAGCCAACATGCACCCTGTGAGTTTCTGGACTTCTTTCTTCGTAGTCGGAGGGCGCATTGATTCAATGGCCTTTATCTTTTTAGGATTTGCTTCAATTTCTAGTGTAGGGACAAGGAATCTAAGCAATTTTCCTCAAGAGACACCGAACATGCACTTTTCGAGATTGAGTTTCAAACGGTGTTTTCTGAGGTTATCGAATGTTTCATGCAAGTCGAAAATATGATTAAGCTACTTGATGCTTTTTACGACTAGATCATTAACATAGGCTTCCAAATTTCGGCCTAGTTGAGGTGAAAAGTCATTTGCATCAAGCGTTGAAAAGAAGTGCCAGCATTTCTTAGACCAAATGTCATTTTGACATAGCAAAATATCCCAAATGGTGTAATAAATGTGATCTTTTCTTCGTCATCTAAACACATACTAATATGATGATAACCAGAGTATGCATCTAGAAAACTTAATACTTCACAACCAGCAGTAGAATCAACCAACTAATAGATACGAGGTAAAGGAAAATCATCTTTTAGACACGCTTTATTGAGATCAATAAAGTCTACATACATACGCCACTTACCATTAGACTTTCTAACCATTACAGGGTTAGCCAACCACTCTGGGTAATCGACTTCTCTTATAAAGCTTGTTCTAAGCAACTTGTCCAATTCTGATTTGATGGCTTCTCGTCGATCAGGTGCAAATCTCCGTAATTTTTATTTTACGGGTTTCTTATCAGGCCGTAGAGCTAGCCTATGCTCGATCTCTTCCTTGGGGACTCTGGGCATATCGGATGCTTGCCACGCGAAGACATCTAAGTTAGCTCAGAGGAAAGTGACGAGTGCGTCTTCCTATTTGAGGTCAGAAGTAACCCCGATGCGAACAGTCTTTAAGGGATCCTCTGAATTCAGAGGGACTTCCTTGACTTGATCATTCGGCTTTGGCACAGCTTTAGGCTTTGACTGCTTGGTCGAAAGCTGCTCCTTGATTGCTTCTCGAGTCGGTATCTGGCCAACCATCTCGAGGGACTTGTAGTCGCATGTAAGCGCCATCTTCTTGTCACAGTGTACTATGATCACTCCTTTGGAACCTAGCATCTTAATACATTGATACCCGTAGTGAGCAGCCATTAATAATTGTGTCAAAGTTGGTCGTCCGAATATGACATGATACATCGTATCGAAATCGACCACATTAAAGGTGATTTTCCCTGTCCTGAAATTGCTTGGAGAACCAAACGTGATAGGAAGAGAAACTTGGTCAATGGGTTTGGCCGAAGGCCCTGGTACGATCCCATGGAATGAGTATCGTACATGTTTTATTCTGGTCAGAGGTATTTGCATCTCGTCCAAGGCACTCGTAAATAGAATATTTAACGAATTATCACCGTCAACTAATACGTGATTCACTCGACAGTTGATGATGGTGGGCTCGACTATGATCAAATATTGACCTGGTCGAGTGGAAGGGATCGGACAGTCCGTCTTCTCAAAAGAGATGGGAACTTCCAACCACTTCGGTGATTTAATGACAAGAGGATGGTCAATAGAGTTTACCTCTCGTGCGACGGCTTTGAACTATCGCTTTGACTCGTATGCCGAAGATCCTCCAAAGATGTGGTCGATGGTATGCTTCAGATCTTGGAACGACATCTCCTCGTCGTCATCTGACTACTTACGACCACTCATTTGTCCTACCTCCTCGAGTGTAAGGAGTGGTCCTTTACCGGTGTAGTAGTCATCGAGTTTTCTTTGAAAAACTTGGCAGTTGTGAAGGTCATGTCCTTCATTTTTATGAAAATGACACCACCTGGGTTTGTCATTCTTCTGCTCGGGACGCTTACCTTTGCCCCGTTCAAAGTACGTCTTGGAACTTCGTGGTTCTTATCACTTACAACCAAGACTTCCTTAGAAATATTGACTTGAGACTTTTGACTCCTCGCCTTGTTCTTAGATTTCTTGACCTTCTTATCCTTCTTCTTGCTACTTTCACCCGCTTCTTGAGGTTCTTTGTCATCCCGATTGATGGTTTTGTTCCACTCGACTGCTTCAGCGGCAGTCACATATCGATCGGCCATCTCGAAGAGCTCGGTGACAGTAGCCGGGGGATTCAAAGCGATGTCCTCTGTAATCGTTTTGCTACAGACTTTCTACTTAAAGGCCCTGATAATAGATGAGTCAGAAACCTCTGGAATTGAATTTCGAACCTGACTGAAACGCCTGATGAATTGGCGTAAAGTCTCATGGTCGTTTTGTCTCATCCTGTGCAGGTCGTCCTCCTTTCCAGGGCGATTGTAAGTGCCCTGTAAGTTGGCCGGCAGAAGGTCGCAGAGGTGTTATCACGAATAGATCAACTCGAGTGGTTGGTTTACCAACCACGATCGAGCGAACCCTTCGAGCACAGTTGGAAGGTAATTTGCCATAACGTGCTCTTCTCCTGCTGTTGCTTGGACAACGATCGTATAAATCTGAAGGAATTCGATGGAATTTTATGACCTATCAAACTTCTCCATGTTCCTTTGGTGAAACCTCGGCCCAAATGACGGCTTGAAGATCGGTAGCGCCGACATCCGGTAATGACATCATACCGCCTTCTCTGTAGAAAAGAAGGGTTGATATCACCAGGTGATCGTAGACGCCAATACCCGGTCGTGAGTGGACCCGACCTATGATAGGCCTCAGTTCTACGAGGGTAATACTCATCGTATTCCATCTGATGTTGCAGATTTCTAGGTCGTAGTGGTGAATGATCATCTCCCATAGGAGCTTGTCGATCATCAGATGTTCGAAGAACTCTTCTCCGATTGGAGTTAAGGTTGGGGGAACGACATAACCTGTGTCGTGCTGATCTCCACGAGGCGAGTTATTCGAATGACTGGTGGTCGACGGAGTTGTATCGCTACGACTTCTAGAATGATGTCGGGGAGGATGCTCAAGTCTTGCCATTGTGCTTCGGAGCCTTCGCGCGATCTCCTCGGCAAAGAGGTCATACCCTGACGCTCGTGTGAGTTCTTGAGTTGGGTTCTCGAGTAGATCATTTATGTGCTAGAGTTCTCGAGCCTCCTCCGATTGATATTGAACACGCCTAGGTAAATTTCTCTGAGCCGTCATCCTTCTCCTTTGGGTTGTCTCAGGATCATCTATGTTTGATCCTTAAGTTTGCCTTAATGTAGTATGATCATTTTGAGGATTTCTCCCATGCTCATCAGAGTCCTGATCCCGTTCATTCGTGGAGGCATCTTCATCATCGCCACAAGGGGTCATAGGGTGTGATCGGTGGGAAGCATCCTCAGGCCTGCTTCTAGGAGAGAGATCATGATCTGAGGAGAGGGCGAAGACCTCCTGTGTATGATCTCCACTTGAGCTTGATGCCTCCTGGCTTGAAGAGTGGTCAAATGACACCGTTTGGCGACTTGGAGTAAACCCCTCCAGGAAGGGGAACTCCGGGTTATAACCGTCTGTGTCCGCATGTGAGCCTTGCGAACATGTGGTCGAACTCGCAGGAACATGGTGCTCCCCCATATCCTCTGCGGGTGTAGCCATAGAGTTACGGCCACCAGATGTTGATAGAGTCCTGGAATGATAGCTTCCAGGATTTTCCTGGCCAGGTCGGACTGCCTCAGGTGGACTTGAACATTCGGAGGGAGAACCCTCATCATGTTGTGAGCTTGTCTGGTTGTGGTCCTGATTGCGGTCAGATGGACCCTTGCCCTATGAGAAAACTGGCCCCTCAGTTGGACGTACTGTTGTGGGGGGAAATGGGATTCCTCCTCAACTCCATCGGTGGCATGGTCTCTTGGATTCGGCGAATGATCTCTGGAGGCGGCATTACCATCAGATGAAATGATACTTGGCTCGTAGTCGAAGCCGACATCCATGTCGATGTCTGCGTAGTCGGACAAGTCGAACCAATTTTCCTCGTTCCACTCTCCTGCCATGGAAGCATTAGGAAAAAAGAGAATTTGTTGACAAGGAATCACCGGAGATGACCCCACGAATAGCGCGAACTGTCGGTGATCTAGAACCAATCTTATGTATAATTGTTTGATTCGGGGGGTCTCCTAGATAAGAATCATGCAGAGAATGACACGGGGATTTTATACAGGTTCAGACCTTCTCCGGAGATAATAACAACTCTACTCCTGTGTGGTTATATTGAGTATGTTGATTACAATCAAGAGAGACTAGGGCTTGTACTCCAGATTGTGCTTGTCCCTTTTCTGCCTTTTGACTTCAACCTTATATAACGTATGAAGAGGTGGCAGTTCCTCCAGACGAAGAGGTGTCCCAACGCTCCAATTGACGAACCGCTTGATGGAAGTTGCCGCTAGGGACTTGGCACCCCCACGTTGCTAGGCAGTTATTGTCAGAGACAGAAGTAATTCATGCGGTTACTCACAGAGAGTAACAACGTATATTAAATACCACATGTGTTAAACATGGCACATAATACTTTCTAACTAATTAGACCCACAAGTTAGCAAGCCTTATCAATTACATGGTTGTCGAAGCCAGGCTGGTCGAAGCCAACCAAGTCGTAGAAGACCTTATGACTACTCGATAGTCGTAGAAAGGCTTATGACTATACTATGGTCGTAGGAAGACCCACGACCATGGTTTACGACCAGATAGCTTGACCTCTCCCTTATAAATATTAAGGGGTATACTTAAGACTAATATCGAGATGTTAATATCTATAATAATAATTATAGATAAATAAATAAATAAGGATTATTAAATCCTCGTCACCAACCAAAGGGAGGCACCTCACGCCATGCATGACCTAATTGTACACCTCAGCTAGATTGGTTTTCATGACACCATACTGAGCACCATCCTTGTCGTGTAGCAATGACCACTTGACCTTAGGCTCGTGCTCGATCCAGTCTGAGAAGCATTTCACCTACCTGTCGGTCTTCCTCGTCAAATTGGGACCATCTATAGGTAACTCAGGCAATTACTCGAGGATATTTTAAGTGCTTGTGGCGGGTTTCTTCGCAGCCTCTCTTCTATGTGTCCTCGTCCGCTCATCCGGAGTTTTCCAGAGTGTGTCAAACTTTTTTTTTTGCTGATTCTAGTTACACAACCGCTTAAGGTAGGCCAGAAAGATTACTCCATTTTTTTGGAGTTTCACTATAAAACAGTTGAGTTTTTATTCACCGCGCAAAATAGCTCTTGCGTTCCAACTGTTCTAGTATCTATACAGTTTTCTTTCACGTAGGTACAAGCTTGCATGATCCACTTACCATTGATTTTTGTTTGACATCCTTAGGTCCTGTTTGGTACAACTCCTACTCCTAGCTTCTCAATCAAATCTCGTGGAGCTGTGCCAAACACCCAACTTCTCAAAATGAACAGATCCTGATTCTCACGAGGAGTTGTCTCAAAAATGAACTAGCAACGAGGAGCAGCCATCCCGCAGATTCTCGTGAGAATCCAACTTGCATAAATGAAAATACCCCTTGAAGTTTAAAGTATTTACCCGCAAATGCCATCCAACTACCCTCGGCAAATTCCACCGTGCGACCTCGCTCCCGTACCCCTTTGCCTTTCCCCTCGCTTCATCATCTCCTCTCGGTGGTCTCGTGACAAGGCGAAAATTAGCCTTGAGCCTCTCGTGCGCTGCCTCGGGTCGCCGCCTCGGGTCCTCGACTGCGCCGCCTCCAATCCTCGACTGCACCGCTTCCAGTCCTTGATTGCCCTGCCGCAGGCCCCGGACTGCGCCGCCGCTTGAACGAGAGCCGCTGACCTTGGAAACCCTAGAGGCCGAGGTTCCTCGACTTCTTCGTCGTCGTAGTTTTTTGAGGACCACCGGTGGGCTCCGGCGAAGGTAAGCTCATCATCCGTATTTCCCCCTTGCCCTCCCTATTTTGTCTCCCTCCTCTTCGCCTTTAGCCCTAGGGTGGATCGATCTGTAATGCCAATGTTCTTTGTCCTGATAGCTTTGCCTGCGCCGCCTCCGGTCCTCGATTGCTCTGCCGCAGGCCCCGAACCGCGCCGTCGCCTACACGAGAGCCATCGACCTTGGAAACCCTAGAGGCCGGGGTTCCCCGACTTCTTCACCGTCACAGTTTTCCGAGGACCACCGGCGGGTTCCAGCAAAGGTAAGCTCGCCATCCGTATATCCCCCTTGACCTCCCTATTTTGTCTTCCTCCTCTTCGCCTTTAGCCCTAGGGTGGATCGATCTGTAATGCCAATGTTCTTTGCCCTGATAGCTTTGCTTGATGTCAATGTTCTTTGCCTGATACCCTGATAGTATCTGTGAAATGCGAATGCTCTTTGCCCAATAGCTTTGCTTGATGTCAGGATGCCTACTTGATATTTCTTGAGTGTTGTTGGATGTTAGAATTTTAAGAGTGATTTCCAATATATTTGTTCGGGTGCTTGATCTGGTGGGATGCGGTGATTTTTTTTCCGGGTGCTTGATCTGGGAGTTATTTCTTTATTCATTGGAGCTCAAGCTAACATGTTAGCAACATCCAGAACCTGAACTAGTATAGTCTTATTTGGTGCAAATTGTGTATGAACTTGAACCTGAACCTGAACAGTAGGTGTTATCAGAAGTATGGAAATTGTGTATAAAATTGCAGGATTTAACAAAGCATTCTGAGTTTAAGAGTTGTTATCAGGACTCTAGAGTAGAAACTTGTGTATGGAAATTCTGAACAGTAGGTTTTATCAGGACTCTAGAGTTTAGAAGTACTATTGCTTTGAGCAGCTTCTGTTTGTTCTCAAGTGACGACAGAATGCTTTTATAGTCACAATTACTTCTGGATGCTCTCTGAAGTCTAAACCAATTGGTTTGTCTGAAAATAATATCTTGTCCTGCATGCTAAAGATTTTTGGCATTTTTGTTACTGACAATATGCAAAACACTGGTCTACTTGGCTGTTTATTGATTGCTGAACATATGAAAGTTAAATTGTTAACATTTATGAAGTAAATCGCAATTGCTCAAGCTAAAAAAAATATGATCATTGTCTCGGGTTCACGCTCGCTTGACGGACGACGACAATCGCGGCGTTGACGACAATGACAACAACAGCCAGGTCATCCCATACACAAGGACGCTGAACCTGTCGCTGGAGAACCAGAACCAGAAGACGCTCATGGACGGGATGTATTGGCGGGTGATGGAGCTAGAGAAGGTGTGCAGTCGGATGAAGACGCAGATGACCAAGATGAAGGCCTCCAAGAGAAGCGGCAGCTGCATTGCAAGATCACTTCCCATGATGTGTTCTTGATTTCATTTTGCTCTGTTATAACACTGTGTTGTAGTGATTGTACATAGGGCTAGAAGCAACTGTAGGTTTCAGCATTCCTGCATGCATTGTTCTTCTTTTTTTTTTTGCTTCATTTTTGTCAATTTTCTCATGTGTATCAATCAGTTCTTGGTGATTGCAAAGAAGACGTAGCCTGAGTGGTCCTTCAACCCGATGTGAATGGAGATGTCTTGAGGAATTTGTTCTTGATACTACTTGTGAATAGATTTAACCATCAATCTGTTTCAAAAATGTGATATGTCAAGCACAACTGATTATGCTATGACCTTGTCGTGCAAGATTTCTTTTTTTGATGATACAGATGACCTCTATAGATCAGATAGACTAAACAAATCCTCTGAGAAGTCATGGCTAACTTACCTGTTAACCCTCAAGACGTGCAGTGTAAAGCATGATCATTTCAATACTCGTACATAATAGCATTTAATTATCATTTGAACAGTTATATGATATGAAAGTACATTTTTATTCCATGAAAATTGAATAAACACTACTACAAAAAGGCTAATACTGGACGCCTCATCACAGACGGTTGACCAAAACCGTCTGTATTAAATACAATCATAGATGGTTTTGGTTTAGCGGCGTCACGTGTTACTAGTGCGCTTAAAACCGCTCAGAAAAAGTAATATCACAAATGGTTCATGTTGAAAACCGCTCTGTGAAGTATATACGACGGCTCAACAAGAACCGCTCAGGATATTTAGTAGTATCACGAGCGGTTCTTGTTCGTAACCGCTCAGGATACTTCACGCACGGTTTTCAACACGAGCCGCTCAGAACTTCCCATCCTCATCGCAGGCGGTTCGTATTAAAAACCGCTCGTGATAAGTATTTTTGATTTTACTATGGCTTGAAATCACTAACTCTCTGATTTTACCATGGATTGAAATGCCTAACACTCTGATTTTACTATGACTTGAAATCACTAACGCTCCGATTTTACCATGGCTTGAAATCACTAACGCTCCGATTTTACCATGGCTTGAAATCAGTAACGCTCCGATTTTACCATGACTTGAAATCACTAACACTCCGATTGTCATCCTTGTGTATAGGATGACCTGGCCGTTGTCGTCGTTGTCGTCAACGCCGCGGTTGTCGTCGTCCGTCAAGCGAGCGTGAACCCGAGACAATGATCATATTTTTTTTAGCTTGAGCAATTACGATTTACTTCATAAATGTTAACAATTTAACTTTCATATGTTCAAAGAATCAATAAATGTACCAAGTAGAAACGGTGTTTTGCATATTATCAGTAACAAAAATGCCAAAAATCTTTAGCATCTAGGACAAGATATTATTTTCAGACAAATCAATTGGTTTAGACTTTAGAGAGCATCCAGAAGTAATTGTGACTATAGAAGCATTCTGTCGTCGCTTATCACAGACGGTTCTTGTTCAGAATCGTCTGTGATAGCTTTTTCACAGACGGTTCAAAAATCGTCTGTGATGACTTATGTCATCACTGACCCATAAACTCAGACGGCTTACAAAACACAGACGGTTCTTGTTCAGAACCGTCTGTGATAGCTTTTTCACAGACGGTTCAAAAACCGTCTGTGATGACTTATGTCATCACTGACCCATAAACTCAGACGGCTCACAAAACTGTCTGTGATGACGTTTTTGAACCGTCTGTGAAGACCTTTTCTGTAGTAGTGAAAGTCCGAATACATTTCCGAAGAGAAACGAGTCGGCATTACAGGACACAATAGAAGTATTTCTACAAGGGGTAGCTTGGTCTATTTGCCTCTAATCCTCCCTTATATAGTTTTTAGAGCCAACCTATTAGCCAAACAGTTTCAACAGATAACTCCAGATTCTCAGAGAAATTAATTCTCAGATAATCAGAAGTAAAAACTGAAAAATAAAAATCTGAAACTGTACTAGGCAAGGCCTTAATACGAGAGCAAGCTAGACGACCCAACACTCCGACAGAGAGCACAACTGCACGACGATGTTCAAGCCAAGTGGGCCCCAAGAACCATACGCTGAAACACACTAGTGGGCCCCACTTAGAAGCCTTTCAAACCAGCCGCGATTGAACTCCTCCCTCCTTCCTTCCCTCTCTATTTATAGCGCCACCAGAGCACGCACACCACACTGATCGCCATCGCCTCCTCGAGTGCGCACACAGAAAACAGCACAAGCGCGGTCTCGCCGAGCAAACAAGAGCGTCGCCGCCTCCAATGGCGCGGCCGCAGCAGCGGTACCGCGGCGTGAGGCAGCGCCACTGGGGCTCCTGGGTCTCCGAGATCCGTCACCCCCTCCTGTAACTCCACCATCCCATTGATCGAACGCCTCACGATTCGTTGTTTGTTCTTCCTGCATCGATTCTTGGCGTGGTCTGACCATGGAGGTTCTTGGATCTCTCGCGTTTCATTGCAGGAAGACGAGGATCTGGCTGGGCACCTTCGAGACGGCCGAGGACGCGGCGCGAGCATACGACGAGGCGGCACGCATCATGTGCGGCCCGCGCGTGCGCACCAACTTCCCCCACGACTCCGACGCCGACGCCGGGCCACCCGCCACGTCATCGTTCCTCTCCGCGGCGCTCGTCGCCAAGCTCCACCGCTTCAACCTCGCGTCCGTGCAGGCCGCGCAGCGGAGCAAGGATGCCTCGACGGTCCCCTCGGCGTCCGTAGTGCCGCGCACGCCGCTGCCTGCTGGCAATGCCGGCACGGACAGGATGGCGGCGGCAGCGGCGGCGGCGGAGTGGAGCGGGGGCTTTCTTGAAGAGCAGTACGTGGAGCAGATGATTGAGGAGCTGCTAGATTCCAACTTCTCCATGGATATCTCCTGCTAGTCATATATCTCTCTGTCTGTGTCTTCTTTGTTCGGTTTCCTCTCTCTCCCTCTCTCTGTTTCTTTTTACTAGTTGGTAAGCCATGTCAGGTTGTCAGGAAGAACTCGAGGTTAGTCACACGAGTTCTCGAGCAGCTTGTGTATACAGTAGCGTCGTTAGAGAATAGTAAAGCTGGACCTTCATTTTAGTACCACGATTAATGTTGAAATTAGTGTCCTGGGTCTATGCTGTTAAGCTGTTTGATATTGCATTGGCTTTGCAAAAGCTCTCGTTTTATTTCTACTTTTACATGTAATAGTTAGTTGAAAGAATCTTTTTTAGAGTTGTAATAGCAAAATCTTACTGGGATCAGTAAAGATTTCCTTAATTAACTAGATTCCATAGCGAAGCACAACGCAACACAACACAACAACGGCAAACTGGCCCTTAATCATGAATCATGGTGATAATTTATTAAAATGAACAAGTAGAGCAAATTTAGAGTTAACTACATATTGAGCTGACAAGAACAACATCAAAGTATAGGAAAAAATTATGTTTTTCTGTGACCTTGAAAACAAAAATGCTGCTCACTTTAGCTACACACTTACATTGTGTAACATTTGCAGAGTAATTCACTGCCTAAAAACAAAATTGTTGCAAGTATTTTGTAACACTACTCAAAGGGTGATTTAGGGTTGTTCAATTCTGCACCGAACTGAAAAAACCGAACTATACCGGTCAACTCGATTTGACCGGTATTTGGTCCAATTTCTAGAAATTTGGTTTTTTTCGGTAAAAACCGTACAAGCTGAGCAAATCGATCTGCTGGCTGTTGAGCGTGTAGCCCGGGGGAAGAGCGCATCGCCAGTGAGGACGGCCATGTCGGTTCCATCGGTGGCGTGGGTGGACGGGCGTCCGCGGCGGCGGGGAGCGTAGCTGCGTACAGCGTGCCAAGGAGCTTGCAAGCAGTGACGCAAAGCACTGGGGGAGCGCGGCTTGGCGGCGCCCTCCTTGCTGGCGCCCGGGAGGGGAAAGGGGGGGGGGGGGGCGGTTAGGGAGAGGAGGAGGAGGGGCGCACGGGAGAAGGCGGCGGCAGAGAGGAAGTCGGTGAGGAGGGAGCACGGGAGGATGGCGGGGAGGGTGAGAGGAAGTAGAGGGTGGGGAGGGAGAGGAGGAGGAGGTGGAGGTGGAGACGGAGGTGGAGGCAGCAGAGGAGGTGCCTTGCGGCCGCGGCTGCCGGTGCCAACGCGGAGGGGGCGTTCTTACGGCGGCAGCGTAGGGTGTAGGGTGACGACAACTTGTGCGGGGTGGAGGGCAGCTCATGGTGGATTGGTGGGGCTCAACGGGATGTGAATGCGGGGGAGAGGGGGAGGCGGGTGGTCGGCGACCGCGGTCGGTGCGGTAGCGGCAGCAACAGGTAGGTGGTGGTGGTGCATCTAATTGAATCGGGAATCAGGATGGGGAATTGTTTGGGTGGGGAGGTCCGAGGAGGAAGGGAGGAGGAGCCGTTCGAGACATGGGTGGGTGGCTGCCACACTGGGAAGTGGGGGTTGCCGCCTTGCGTAGTTGTGCTTTTTCTGTCATCTTACTGGGTTTTTCCTCTTCTTTCTTCCTTCCTTCACTGTGTCAGTGTGATTGTGTAATGGAATGGAATGGAATGTAGTTATGGTATTTGTGACCAAAAGCCCTCGTATCATTCTCAATTCATGTCAATTTTGGTAAATATGGTATTTATCGACACCAAATCGAAATAAAGTGGTATTTATTGATACCGAACCATATTTACTGGATTAACAATATTGTATTTACCATATCCACCGTATTTACCGAAAAAACCGAATGAACAACCTAGGGCGAATGTAGGGAAAACGTCATTGGGCTCACAATGGATAAAAACTAGGGTAATGATACGAGTCATGCGTCCGATACATCGTTTTTTGCTTTGTACGCTCCATCCTCAACATTTTTTCATGTTGAAATGTTGGGTAAAGAAAGCGGGCTCCTGACTAGCTTGTCTTCTTCTAGCCTCCTGGCCCTCCACCTCGTATTTTCCAAGAAACCAAAAGCAACTTGAAAATCCCCCATGACCGTCGTGTCCGTTTGGGCGAGCCTCCGCCCCGATATCCTCAAACGTGCCCTCGCCTACCTCCCCTGCCTCGCCCACCGTGCCACCTTTTACCGCCATATGCTTCAACTGGTGCTCCGTCATGTGCCAAGACCCACCCACAGCACAGCTTCCATGGCTGCTCATACCGTCCGCCATCGCGCTTGAGCCCTCCTTTTGCATCCTTTGCGGAACCACCCATCGCGTCGCCCTCCTCGACGATGTTCGTGCCGGGTGCTCCTTCCCCAGCAGCTGGCTTGTTCTCGTGCTCCACCAGTCCTACGACTACGCGTTCCACAACCTCAACCTCGGCGACGGCAGACCAGGTGGAAGCTCCTCGTCCTCGACCTCTGGTGTCGGCAGCCACACATCAATGGACAGTAGCAGCCCTGTCATCTTCGCTTTCTGGACGTCATTCCTGCTGCTGCACCTGGGTCCTCCCGGAGATGATCCTCTCCACCAAGACCTCCACAATAACTTCCAGTTTCAACCAGGTACGTCTTGTTGCAGGTGTCGCTCAATTTTGTTGCAATAGTTGGCTCGAAATATTGCGTGAATCGTTTTTTATTGTTGCGATGTTGTTGCATCAAATGTTACAGCAAGAGGTGTTTTTTTTTGTTGCAATGGTGTTTTTTATTTGTTACACAAGAGTAAACATTTTGTTGCAGCCTTCACTATTTGGTTATTGCATCATTGTTCCAAAAATGTTGCAACAATTATTTTTGGATGTTTTCGTTGTTATTTTCAAATGTTGCAATGTTGTAACATCGAAGTTTGTTTGTTTGGGATGTTTGAACTAGTTTTTATAAAAGCGCAGTCATGCTCTATACTGATGGTTTCATGTATTTTCAGTGAGAATTTGATTTTTTTTCCCCAAAAAAATTGGTATTGTATTTATTGTTTGCGTATTTTGTTGCATATATGAATTATTTTTGTTACAAACGTTGTGTTCGGATGTTACGTCGGAGAGTACGATAGAAAGTTTCTCATCGTACGTCTGAGCGCTAGTTGTATCCTAAAAACTAACAATCCTAAGTAGTAATGTCACGACGGGCATCAATTTCTTCTTAGATGTTTTGGTCACTGACCCCAATCTTTGTACATTGGATCCTCCCCTGCTCACTCGCTGACAGAGATTAGAGACGTGCCTCCCTGAATTTCTACAGTACAGTATGCACAATAACACTCCGAGTAGTCTGACTACGCAACGAATCAGATAGAATCTGGGATACGTAACACGAATCTTGGCATCCAAAGGACAGAACAGAAAGGCAGTTATGGCCTGCCTGACTTACAGATCTACGAACCTTGTGCTGCATCGCATGCGATACTGCGAGCATCTTTTATTAGCCGGATTTGCTGCGCCTTTGGCAGGGCCAGTGCCGTGGCGATCTACGGAGTAGATACCGGGGTAATTGTCGCCGTGTAGTGCGTCATTGATGACATGACAGTGAGTACTACTAGCCAAGGGGAGGGATTGGTGAAGTTATCTACTGATTGGTGTGGTATCTTGGGAGGATTCAGTTCATCATGGCATGTGGAGGCACATGCCGTTGCCCAATTATGTTGCTCCGGCCTCGGCTACCCCTTCGCTTTGCCGGCCTGGTCCTTGATGCTTGCGATGCAAGAGACGTCACCGTGCGTTTGGCCGTGTTCGTAAAAAAAAAAAACCGCTGCTTTTCTGGGTTGAGGGCTAGCACTCATGGGTGGATGGGCTCGTCGTATGAGGACATGGGAAGAAGTGAACGAGGTCATATCAACGGCTGCCTTTCTTCACCCTTACAATTGTACGGGCCATGGTCAAATTTTAGTGTCAACTGTGGCCAACCAGTGCCTAGAGTCCAGGGTTTGAGTCTTATTACATGCTAGGAGGTTTTATCTGTGGATTTCCCTGACATGTAAGAGGACAACTATTGGATAACAAAATTTAGCTAACTTTAATCTTATTTACCAAACAGAGTAATTAGCTTTTCAATCCTTTTTTTCATAGCAGTTTAATAAATAAACACAACACAACAACCACAAACCGAGCATAAGTCTTGAGACTAACCGTGCTAACAAACTACTCCCCCCGTTCTTAAATACATGACGTTTGACCAAGCGTGCAGTCAGACTTATATAACTTTGATCATTACTTTTCATATGATTTTGTTAGTAAAAAATTACAAAATTATTATATTATGAAAATATTTATCATGACAAATCTAATGATACTATTCACTCATGATGAATCTAAATAGTTTTTCATATATTATTAGTCAAAGTTAGATAAATTTGATTGTATATTTGGTCAAACGTCATATATTTAAGAACAGAAGGAGTACACCGTTTCATTTTTTTTCGAAAAAAAATGGTGTCACCTGCCAACAATTCAGACAACATCCATCTCAAAAAAAAAAAACCTCAGACAACAAGCAGACTCTCGCCAACTCGACTAAAACACATTTGGGCCTCCACTTTTTATAGCTAGGTATGTATTGGGTATGTATCAGGGGGTCTATTTGATGGCCCAACTAGTATTTGACTAGTGTCCGATTTCTTGGCCCAAATACTGTAGATATAGGCTAGAGAATGGAACTTGTTCACAACGTTTGGACCTTTCTCTTGAGAACAAAGGTCAAACTGTCAAATCCAAATTGACTAGAACGGGTACATACACTGATACTGTGATGATGCACGTTGCAAACCACCGTCCACCTCCCAAAATAACCTCGAGTAGCAAACAAATCAAACCAAACAAAAGCAAATTCCAAAGGAATTACATAAACCGATATAGTAGTCTCCCAACTTTGAAACTACTTGTGAGACCATGCGGAGGTCATCCCGTGTTTGCGATGAGTAATTGACTGGACTTTGCCTCTTTGAATCATATATCGTTGTAGAAACAAATTTTTACCCCAACGATGCTTACTTGGAGTAGGTAATTGAGTATTGACTAGTAGCTGGGTACCACACGTGAAGTGAAGCGTTGATCAAACACATTGGCCAAGCAAGCAGCCAAGCAGGTGAGGTCAAAGTCAAACATCCAACCCCCTATTTTGACCGCAGCTCGCAGAAAATTCCAGACATTCACATCAATGGACATCATCAGTTCATCACCGTCACTTAATTAGCTGCCTTAACCCTACATACGACTGTGTTGTTATTAAAACCGTTTGTCCTATCTGTCTGTGGAAAATGTTGTCGACTGTAACGGGGTTGTGTCGTGTGTGTGTCCTCGGCCGTCTGATGGGATCAGTGGTTCAAATCCACGCTTCGATTGAATAATCGCATTTTCTATTTCTATTTTCAAAGTAAAAAAAAGTCAATTAATTCAGAGTTTCTAAGTAGCTTGCAGCTGCTGCATGTTGCAGTCGATCAGCGGCTGTCGACTCTATTTGACAGGGAATAGCAAGCGTACTGCATATTGTCCTTTCTTGAAGACCCAGAATTTTAAGGATAGGTGTTCGGATTTTAGAGTTAGGTTATCCAGATATGCCGATACCAATACGTCGATATCGTGAAATATCATTTTCCAAAAAACACTGATACGATGATACACGTATATATAATAAAATACAAAAAATATAGAAATGAATGATTTCATACGAGGAAATGGACGATATAAGATAATCATAATAGCATGAATTAAACAGCAAATTATAGATATTAATTACAGTTGAGGAGGTGGAAACTAGAAATAGAGCTATTTTAGCTCCAAACTTCATATTTTGCTGAGTTACGTTGTTTCTTCAGGGTGCGACCAAGACTTGTGTTTCGTGCTTGACTATTGTTGTTTTTTTTTTTTACTCGCGGGTTTGTATGAGCTTATACTGACTAAAACTTATTTTCTTTCTCGAATAGTGATTGGTAGAGTTCCTGTCATCTTTTTGAAAAAAAAAACCTTATGCTTGGTGATTAGTCGTTGTTGTTTTCTCACTTTTTTCTGTTCTGGGTTGTACCAGTTAGACTGCTAAAACTTATTTTCTTCCTCTAACAATGCTCCATAGAGCTCTTGCTTTCTTTTTCAAAAAAAAATGACAGTTGCATACCTTGCTGATCCTGCTCTTTTCCCGTCAGCAAGAACCCTTGTTACATGCTTATTATCATTTTAAGATAATAACATAAGCATAAACAGCATCCAACAAGTTCAACATGATAATAAGCATGTAACAAGGGTCCAACTATCTGTTCATTGTCCAAGAGCTGAATTCATTTGAGGACGCAAATATATAATTTTGGCATAACTAATAACATATACATCTAATACACTTATTATATACCAGATATTTTGTAAAAGAAAATGGGTGTTCAACTGAACACCCTTGACCCATAGAGGATCCGCCCATGGACCTGAGCTCCAATCTTACTTGTTAGTGTCTTCCTCAAACTCCAGGAAGATGGACATGTTCCATAGTTTCGTTGGACGGCAGAGTTGACGAGTACAACACAGACAGGGCAGTCGGAGCCGGAGAGTATTGAGTTAAATACACCGATCAATTTGTCAAAAAGCTTAAGTTGATGAGAAAATATGGACAATTCACTTCCCCTTACATGTAGGCCCTCTCAGACCTAAGACGTAGAGTAGAAGCGGGTTACAATTATTATTATTTTAATTGCGCCAGACGAGTTTTAAACTTATTGAGTTGCGTGCACCAGCTAATTCACTCAAAAGCTTAAACTTATGAGAAAAGATGGACAATTCACGTATACTTCAACAAAGAGAAGAAGAGGTCCCAACCGTCGTGTCCATAGACAGTGTGTACGCATCATATACGTTGCAATGCGTACGCAATTTCTGTTTATATGCTAGGAGACGCACTACAACACGCTGTAGATTATGTTTATATGCTAGGAGATGTCCTACGACACGCACGATATTAGTGACGGAGCTGAGCCTCGGACCTCCTAAATAAAGGTTTGATGCTCAGTCTCAAATTTCCATATGATAGATCAATGTAAGATCAAAAATTTCCACCCGAAGCAAGCCACGAGATGGGGCTGGGCTGGGCTGGGCTGAGGCATAGCCACCCGCATGACATGGTACGTGACGGACGAAGAGTTCATATGCAGCGGTTAAAAAAATAAACGCGTATTTATACGGAGGGGAATAACACTTTCGGAGGTCCAACCATGAACAAGTTCAACAGTTGCTGTCGGTACAAAATACGGGACCTAAACTGTTCGTGCGGCATTTAATGCGATGACTATTTTGTAGTGGGAGCGACTGTGTGGCCATATCAACGGTCGTAATTTGACCGGCGCATGTAGGTGTGGAGACACAATGATGCGGTCGTGTAAGTAGGACGAAAATAGAGAAATGCTAGTGAAGCAAAATTATCATGAGATGAGTTACCAAATAAATATTTAGATGTTATGTATAATTTAAATTGATACATAAACGATAAAAAACAAAGTTAAAACAAAAACTACATTAAATGTGGTACCTTAATAATAGATAGTGTGTTTTGAAAGCCTAAAAATATATAAGTAGCAATTTTAAAATAAAATTAACTAAATTTATAATGCAAGTAATGACAAAAATACTATAAAAATATCTAGGGTGCGAACGGAGTCGGTGCTCCCGCCACTGCAATGATGTGATGTCCCGGTGAGAGCTAAATAAAAAAAAAAACTTGCATAGACTTTACGCGCTTGCGACTTGTCAGTCCTGACTAAGACCATCTCGGTTCTGAATTCTTGGCTATTCTTTGTTCGACCTCATATAACTTCATATCGAGCTGGGGCTCAGCTGGCAAAAATGAGGGGAGCTATAGGCTCTCAGCCCGTCACGGTTGAGCGCTGACTCTCGTGGTGCCTCGCGGTTTTAGGGTGCTTTCTTCTATAACGCGGACCGGATGGGGTAAAATCCCGGGCATTCAAAAAAATATATATATATCATGCATGCTTTCACTAAAAAAAAACATGCATGCAACTCGAGTAGGAAAAGGGCTTGTTTGGGCGCGCAGGGAAAGGTCGGGATCTCGGTCCATTCCTGGGGACATCAAGCACGTCTAAGTTTCCCCTCCCAGGCTCCTAGCCGTTTGGATGCAAGGTGGGCCGACAAAACCCGGGCTCAATGCCCCCGGAAATAAAAAAACCTCCTTCCGACACATGTAAAATTTCCCGGTCTATCTCCTTTCTCGCGACATTGCGCCTCCATCGCCGTCCACGCGGCACCTTGCTACCTTTAGCTCCATGCGTCGCCCCGTCGCCGTCGGCTCCGTCTCCATGTGCACGCTTGAAGATGGCGTCGTGCCGCCTGCACGCCATGATTCAGCTCGAGCGGCAACCAGAAGCGGAGGAAGAGAGAAAGGTGTCGACAGCGGCGCCTGCGCAATGGGGTTCATCAGTGTCGATGCTCTAGATCTGGTCGTCATCGGGGCCAACGCCGAGTCATCGACCCAGTCAACCCTCCCCAATTGCTGACCGTCTACTTCACGGGATCTAATCGTGGCACCCTAGTGGAGCCGTTTGTGAGTTTTTGATTAATTTGGTATCATTTTACGCGGTAATAGCAAATCTAGTATTTTCCGAAAATCAACGTTAAAAATGGCACCACGTACTCGCCGGGAGACGACACGTGCCTTCATCCACGCGTGGGGCACATAGAGATGGCTCGGCCCATGGTAAATATCGGTAAATAGTGATATTTAATACTATTTCATACTATTTGACACTATTTACAAATACTATATACACCACTATTTAACACTATTTCCCCATTAAAAAAATCGACCGAGAGAACTTTTTTTTTTGATTTTTTTTCTTCTTGTTTTTATACCTCGCACTCGCATCTTCAAACTTAGGTGTCAACCATCGCCATCACTACTCCTCGGTGGCTCGGTGAGTCGACAGACGTTATTGGCCTGGTGCCCATGCTGCTAGGGTTAGGTTGCTACCTACTTGCTTGCGTCGACATCGCGGTCACGCTCTCACAAATTCGTACACGAGTCGGAGGCTACGATCACGGTATTATATGATCTGTATGCCAAGCATTTCACTCAGCTAGGTCATGGATAAGCTTATCTAGCATGTGGTACAACATAACATTAAATAAAATCATCAACATTAAACCGATAAGTTAACAAAGAATATCCTATTTGACCGGTGTACATTTGATAATACCCTCTAGCTGTGTTACGCCGTGATTTCATGTGGAAAAATTTAAGATTTTTTTGGTACATGTGATAATATATTTTTTGAATGAAATTACGTAAGTTTATGTGAAAATTTTTATTTGAATGATTTTGTTACATCTTGACCGATATGCGACAACAAAAGTTTGATCTGATCAGCAGGGGCGGACCAAGCGGCTGACCACAGCCGACCATGTGAAAATTTTTGTGGAATGAAATTTTTTGGTTCATGTGATAATACATTTTTGGAATGAAATTCCGTGATTTCATGTGACAAATCTGTTTGGATAATTTCTAGTGACAATACACTTTTGTAGATGTGATAATACATAGAAAATCAGGCATAAAAAAAGCGTGTGATTTCATGCGAGTGTATCATGTAGACACTGTCAGGGATGACATTCTTTGTTAACTTGTCGGTTTAATATGGATGACATTTTTAATGTTGTACTGTACTATAGGATAGATAAACTTGTTCATGAACCAACTGAGAGAAATGCTTGACATGAAGATCATATAATACTGCAATCATAGCCTTCGACTCGTGTGCGAATGTGCGAGAGTGAACCTGCGACGCAGACGCGAGCAAGCAGGCGACAACCTAACCCTAGCAGCACAGGCACCACCGTCCATCGACTCACCGAGCCACCGAAGGTAGCAAGGGGTAGAGATGACGACGATTGACACCCAAGTTTGAAGCTACGAGTGCGAGGTAAAAAAAAAGAAAAAATATTCAAAGAAAAAGTGCCTTCAACTGATTTTTTAAAAAAGAAGAAATAGTGTTAAATAATATTGTACATAGTATTTAAAAACAGTATTTTAAATAGTGTCAAATGTTACTATTCACTGCAGGCCAGCCATCTCCATACGCCCCGCGTGCGGAGGAGCGAGCTCAGTGTGCCCCGCGCGTGGAGAGGGCATGTGTCACCTCCTGGCGAGTCCGTGGTGCTATTTTTTGCTTTGATTTTCAGAGAGAGCTAGATTTACTATTGTCAAGTTAAATAGTGCTAAATAAGGAAAAAAACTCGTTGTTTGCCGGCCTACCATCTCTCGCTGCCCACTAAACTCAAATTCATAAGATTGTTGCAAATTTTCATGGGCTTTGACCGTTGTCAATAATGATCCTACAGCGGACACCCCCCACCCCACCCCACCCCCACCCCACAGCGTGCAGCCGCAAGCAAACAGCTAGGAAACCCACAGCGCCGCTACGGAAACACGAACACAAACGCAAAGCCAAAACAGAAACAAGCAGAGCCCCACCCACAAAATTCGCCACACTCAATTTAGGTAGGTTTGAGTTTCTGTTGCTAGCATTTGGTTGACAACCACAGTACAATTCTTTGTCATAGACTCGTCTTCCTAGCAATGTTTTGGCACGAGTACTTTTTTTGGCCATTTGGATCACAACTTTCTACCAATTTGGTTACCACAAAAACTCTGGCTTGCCACACTTTTGGCACTATCAGCGACCTAACAAGATAAATAGAGCACAAATACAATCCAAATAGCCAAAAATTGAATGATCTTGTAGAACATACTAACTGTTGAATATATAAGTATTTTTTAAATTACTTTAATCCAGAAATATGCTAGATAAATCATGAAAATTACTCTAGCCATTTTCACAAAGCAGGTAATCAAGAATACTATAGTCATACGAATTTCTAGAAGAACAGAAATTAACATACCTATCTCAGTGTTTAAGGCAACAACAGATAATAAAGCTAACCAAACAACAAGTGCGAGATAGCCATACCCAGATCCAGTGGATGAAGCAGCAGCAGCAGGAGTCTTGATAAGATCGTCGTTCGTCATGGCGTAGTGAACGTCGTGGTAGTAGTCGTGCAGTTGATGTAGACGTAATAGAGAATCGGATGAAAAGAAAGCAACGAACAGTCGCACGAACACTCCCCAAAAATATTATTCATCCTCGCTCGTGCAAGCCTTCAAGGACGAGGGTTCCGGAGGCCTGCTCTCCCGGTGCAGCCGTACACGCGCCTCGCCGAGATGGAGATCACCAGAGACAGCAACAAAACTGTAGAGTTATGTCTTAGTCTTTCGCAGAGAGGATTGGATTAGAGAAGAACCAGTTCTCTGTTCTTTTGATAGCCAAAAACAAAGAGGCAAGAGGCTTTTTAATTCGCCAAGGAAACGGTCGCCATTGATTCGCCATCAACCAGTGTTAACCACAACTATTACTCACTAGTAACTGAACCGTTACTACCAGCCGTTTGTTAATGCCATTTACTACGAGTTGGTGCGTTTCGATTTTCGAATAGATAAAGGAAAAACGCGTCCGCACCCGACACGCCAGGTATGCGCCTTGAAGGCCAAGACACATCAAGACCGCACCACGTGCTCGGTAAGCGAGCGCGCGCGTGTATTGGCTCTCTCCAATTCCACAAGGGGGGCTACTACGTTCCATCTTATAAAATGGTGTAACTCCCCTTCATCTTTCCATATGAGACTAAACAGTTTTAGCACGTGCACATGGATTTTTGAGATTTTTCAGAAATTAATTAGAATTAAAATTGGGCCTAGCCCGTATTAATTCCAACAACCCCCCACCAGATCCCAAGGGCACATGTCAAATGCCTTGATCCACGAGATTGTTTTAATATACCGGTGTTTGATGGAGACCGGTTAATGTTGAATATCCACCTAGAATGGTTACACTTATCCACAATCGCACAATGAACTAAGCCTTGAATTGGCAGTTTTGTGTGAATAAGTTTCACTTAAGTCCTTAACTGATACTAGGCTGCTAGGCATCCTGTAACATCCCTATTTTCCTGAGTTTTGAAAATTTTGAAAACTTTAAAAGTGAACCATTTGGTTTTATTAAATTGCCAAAGCTTAACTTGTAATTTAGAATTCTAAAAGCAGTTTAATTTGACTTAACTAAAACTTGAACTAATTAAAGTTGGTTTAGTTGAGTTTTGTTGGATTTTAATTTGGGTTTTTCCTTTTGCCTTATGTTAAAAATAATTAATTGTAAAAATTAAAAGCAATAGTTCAGCTGAAAATATTTTTACTAAGTCCTAAATAATTCAAGGGATTTCTGAGAATTTTCCTAGAATTTTTGGACGGCTTAAGCTATTTTCTAAAAATGTTTTTGCTTTTCTGGTATTTTCTAAAATCAGAAAACCTCAGAATTCCTCCTTTGGCTCTTGGGCCGAATCCTTCCGCCCATCCTGTTTTCCAGCATGGCCGCCACAAGACCTTCCTCCTCCCTTCGGCCGTCCGTCCGATCGAACGGACGCGTTCGCCCGTCTCCTGCTCTTGCCTTGCTCATTGCCGTGACGCAAGGGCCCCACTGTCGACCTCCGCCGACCCGATCGTCCCCTACCTCCCGCCTCCGCCACGCCAGTGTCGCCACATGCGATTCCCGCCGACCCGGTCATCCCTACCTCCCGCCTCCGCGCCGGTAGCCGCCTGCCTGCCATGATTCTCGCCAAGACTGCCGCTCCCTCGTGCTAGCCTAGCCCCTGCGTGTCCCGCTTTCGGTCACTGCCCGCCTCGCCTCCGCGCCAGGCGCCCTCTTTTGCTCCTCCTCCATGGATTTCGTGAACCTCGTCGCCGCCGCCATTAAAACAGCAGCATGAAGCTCTCCTTTCTCCTCCTCCTGCCCTTCCGACGCTTATAAAAGCAAGCACCGGACCGTCTCCTCTCTCTCTCTTTCCCTCTCCTCCCCTCTCTCTCTCGATTGCAATTGAAGTTTTAAATGCGCGGCCATAAGCTTCCGCCAGACCGCCATTGCCGAGCCCTCCGGTCATCGCTGACCCCGCCAGATCGCCAGTTAAGGCGCACTGATGTAGGCGTCTCCCATCCCCGAGTCTCACGAACCCCGCGTCGCCGTCGACCCGCCGCCTCTGCCGCTCTTTGCCCTCATTGCCGACCTTCCTGCGTCCGCCAAGATCGCCGAGATCAGGAGCACCAAAGATCGCCGATTGTCCTCTTCCGTTCGTGCCTCTCGTCGGCCGCCGCTGCCGGGTCTCAAGGTGGTCGCCATCAGTGGCGCCACCTCCGCGCCAGCGTGGCGCCGCGTCACGCCCTCACGACGCGTGGCTGCCCGACAAGATCGAGTGGGATTTTTGATTTTCCTTTAGGAAAATAATTCCGAAAAATCAGGAAATTCCTAAATTCACCATTTTATGTGTTTTTCTAACTTCTTTTGGCCATAACTTTCTCATTCGAACTCCGATTCGAGTGATTCAAATTTCTATATTCATATAAAAATCCTTGTATTCCTATTAGTATTTATTTGGATTTTATTTAGAGTTTTTTTATTCATTTGGATTTGTTCACAGATAGGTTCCAAAGATTTCTAAGATGTCGCAGACTCGATTTAATCAAGCACCTCTACTCTTCAACGAAGGCAAGTCGTAGACCTTTGATCATATTGAACCCATCTTTATAAAAGTATATTGTTTGATATAAACATGCATTGCTAATTTTATAATAAATGGTTTCGGGATTAGTTAATTACCTAATTGCCATTATACCACCTTGATAAATTGTGATCGACATGTATCCTTGAATGACATAATCCTTGGACACCTTAGGATGGTTAATTATTAGTTGGGCATTATTGGAATACCAACATGGGTACCGTGTTATGCTTAGCCAATGCTTTAGTTATGCGGTAGACTCATAATCACATACTCAAAGAATGTTTGAACTTGACTAAAGGAATTATGGAACCGTGGCAGAGCCACTTGTGATAAAAGATGTTGTGCCATGACTAGGGTGGTCATTTGGCCAGGTTGAACGAAAATAATTTTTGCTCGGACGAGTGGGTGGTGGAAAAGGTGGGTGCCGTAATGCACACTTGGAATGTGGAACCGTCTCGTCTGAGCCACCAACTAAGGACTTAACCTTGAACCATTGATCTGGGCTTTAACCGTACAACCACATGTCTAGACTGGGATAGACCTGGTCGACTAATTAGCAAAGTTTTGATTCGGTTCTATCAAGGGTTGATAAGCGGCGCAAGAGGGGGCCCAGAATGGCGAAACCTCAGCGATCAGATCCGAGTTAAAATAGAGCTTTGTAAAAACTTTGTCACGTACTCTAGACTGCTTACCTAAGGTAGTGAGCGGTAGCATAAATATATGCCGAACAAACTAGAGAAATTCGTATCTTGTGGGTCAAGCTGTACAACCTCTGCAGAGTGTAAAACTATTCGAATAGCCGTGTCCCCGGTTACGGACATGCCTGGTGATTTCACGCAAGGGGTAGAACTTTTGTCGAAAATGTTGGAATGGTTTGGTCAAATCTTGTAGATGGTTGATGGTTGGAAAGTGAACAGTGTGTTCACTAGTTGTTTCAAAGAAAATTGATTACTTATGTATTACTCTTTTTAAAATTGTGCTTTGCAATCTACTTATTGTATTTACTGTCAAATATTGCTTTCTGCAAAATAGCTATAAAGCTATCCTTGTTAAACCTTGCATGAATATTACTTGCATACAATTCCCTATGACTTGCTGAGTACATTCAAAGTACTCATGGCTTTGCGCCCTCTGTTTAAATCAGTAGAGGAGGGTGAACCAGTGAACTCAGAGTTCTATGAAGAATACTTCTTTGAAGACTATGCGAATTAGGTCGTGTCCTTCACTCGATTGCCGGTGGGCATATTGGGTAACCTCCACCAGATGTTTTGTTCTCCGCTGCAAGTTTACTCTGTTATCTTTAGCCCTGCGTGGCAATCGTTGTAAGACTTGACCATAAGGTCCCTTTTGCTTAATATTATTAATTTGTCTGCTTCATCTTTTGTTTGGCTGTGTGGTTATGATTACACCAATGTTGCAACTGTGTGAGCTAGCTACTGATCGTGGGACTAGTTCAGAAAACACAGAGGGTCCTAGGGTTGCATACCCGGGGTCCCGACACATCCCCGCGGGTTGGAGCATATAAGTCATACCCCTGGCCTATTCATGAGCTTCCTAGAAAATACCCTATTTCATAGACTATGACTAGCAGTCGGGCTCATATAGGTGTGTTCTTTCAAGACTGCTCTGTAGGACAGCATCTTTGCTTAAACAAGCCACAGAACACATTAAAATAAAAATTAACCTGCCATACAGATTTAGGAGAGAATTGCATCTCCAATGGAGTGGGTCTATAAAGGTACTCTCCTCCCAATTAACTAATAGCTTATTTCGCCAATCCTACTTCACGGGATCTCCGATCACATAGGATGTGTTACCACTATGGTATAACTCACGTGGGTCTCAAACCCATCTCCCTCGATGCATTGTCTATCACATTCCGTGATAAACCCTTTGTGAAGGGATCTACTAGATTCTTAGCTGTTTGGATATAATCCAATGCTATTACTCCGGAGTTTCTCATTTTCCTGACAGACTTCAGTCTTCTCTTCACATGTCGTGATGCCTTCATATTATTCTTAGAACTGTTCACCTTGACGATCATAGTCTGATTGTCACAGTTCATCAGAATAGCCGGTACCGGTTTTTCAACCACCGGCAAATCCATCAAGAGCTTACGAAGCCATTCGACTTCAACAGTGGCAGTATCTAATGCTGTGAGTTCTGCTTCCATTGTTGACCTCGTTAAGATGGTCTGCTTGCAAGGCTTCCATGAAACAGCGCCACCTCCTAGTATGAAGACATATCCACTTGTGATCTTAATCTCATCAGCATCAGATATCCAGTTTGAATCGCTATAACCCTCCAGTACGCTAGGGTACCCAGTATATTGAATGCCATATCTCATAGTACCCTTTAGATAGCGCATTACCCTCTCAAGAACATACCAATGATCATCTCCCAGATTGGAAACAAAACGGCTTAGTTTGCTCACAGCAAACGAGATGTCAGGCCTGGTACCGCTAGCTAAATATATGATTGATTCAATTATTTGATAATATCTCAATTGGTATCTGGCTATTCTCCGATTCTTTCTAAGCAACACGCTAGGATCATAAAGTGTTGGAGAGGATTTGTAGTCGCTATAACCAAAACGACTCAGAACCTTTTCCACATAATGGGATTGCAACAATGTAATCCCACCATCATCACCTCTCAACAGCTTGATGTGCAAGATAACACCAGCTACTCCCAAATCTTTCATCTCAAAATTCTGAGACAAGAAATCCTTGACCTCCTTAATCACATTAAGGTTGGTCCCAAAGATCAGTATGTCATCAACATACAGACATAGAATGACTCCCCCGCCCCACCATGGCGATAATACACACATCTGTCAGCTTCATTCACAATAAAGCCTGCAGATGTTAAAGTTGTGTCGAGCTTTTCATGCCACTACTTAGTTGCTTGTTTAAGACCATACAAAGATTTCAACAACTTGCACACATTTCCTTCTTGACCATCTACTACAAATCCATCTGACTGTTCCATGTAAATTTTCTCGTCCAACTCTCCATTTAGGAAAGCCGTCTTAACGTCCATTTGATGAACGAGAAGACCGTGTGAAGCAGCCAGAGATAGTAGTACTCGAATAGTGGTCAATCTAGCCACATGTGAATAAGTATCAAAGAAATCTTCGCCTTCCTTTTGGGTATAAGCCTTGTCCACAAGCCGTGCCTTGTACTTCTCGATAGTACCATCAGGCCTAAGCTTCTTTTTGAACACCCACTTACATCCTACAGGTTTACAACCATAAGGACGCTCAGTGATCTCCCAAGTTCCATTAGAGATAATGGAATCCATTTCACTACGGACCGCTTCCTTCGAAGATTCGCAGATCCAAGAAGCATATGCTTGTAAATGGTACTTGGAGTATCATCAACAAGGTACACAATGAAATTAGGACCAAAAAACTTTGCAGTCCTTTGTCTTTTACTCTTCCTCAGAGTTTCATTGTCTTCCTCATTAGGAATTTGCTTAGGGGTTTGCTCAAAATATTCCAATGGAATGGCAGGTTCAGGAGTTGTATCAGGCTCTTGACTCGATAAACTAGGCATATCTTTCATGAGAAAAAATATCATCAAAGAATGTAGCATCTCTGGACTCCATAATTGTACTGATAAGCACGTCAGGTATTCCAGATTTCACCACTAGAAATCTATATCCAACGCCATGGTGAGCATAGCCTAGAAAGGCGCAATCTACGGTTTTTGGTCCAAGCTTACGTTTTTTGAGAATTGGCACATTGACTTTCGCCAAACAACCCCAAGTGCGCAAGTATGAAAGTGATAGTCTTTTCTTCTCCCATTGTTCATATAGGGTTATCTCTTTATTCTTTGTGGAAATCCTGTTTAGGACATGACATGAAGTCAATATAGCCTCCCCCACCATGCTTTGGAAAGACCCACTGTGTCTAACATGGCGTTAACCAAATCAGTTAGAGTACGGTTATTTCTTTCAGCAAACCCGTTTGACTGGGGTGAGTAGGGAGGCGTCCTCTCATGGATTATACCATGTTCCTCACAGAATAAATTGAACTCATTAGAAAAGTACTCGCTACCACGATCAGACCTAACCCTTTTGATTTTTCTTTCAAGTTGATTCTCAACTTCTGCCTTATAGATTTTAAAGTAGTGAAGAGCTTCATCTTTAGTTTTCAAAAGATATACATAGCAGAACTTAGTAGAGTCATCAATCAAAGTCATGAAATATCTCTTACCACCTTTTGTCAACACACCATTCATCTCACACAGATCTAAATGTATGAGTTCTAATGGTGCCAAGTTTCTTACCTCCGCGGTCTTATGAGGCTTACGAGGCTGCTTTGATTGCACACAAACTTGACACTTAAAACCTTTGGCAAGGGTGAATTTCGGGATTAATTCTAAACTGGCTAACCGCGTCATACAACCAAAATTTATGTGACAAAGTCGTGAATGCCAAATAGTAGTCTCATTACCACTGCAAACATGATTCACAACATTATTACACAAATTTGAAAGAGATAGGCGGAACAAGCCTCCGCACACATAGCCTTTACTAACAAATTGTCCACACTTGGACACTATAAATTTATTAGACTCAAATACCAGTCTAAAGCCATCTCTACACAGAAGAGATCCACTGACGAGATTTTTATTGATAGATGGCACATGATGCACGTTCTTTAGTTGCACAACCTTTCCCGAAGTAAACTTCAGATCGACAGTGCCAAATCCTTAAACAGTGGCATGTGACCCGTTCCCCATTAGAACGGCTGAATCCCGAGTGACCTGGTAAGAAGAGAACAATGAAATATTAACACACACTTGTATATTAGCACTAGTGTCTATCCACCAATCGGTAGATTGACATACGGAAATAACAGTAGGTAAATTACCATACCCTGATGTTCCCGTCTCAGTAGTACCAACAACAATATTAGCAGACTTGGAATTCTGCCCTTGCTGATTCTTCCCACCCTTGCATTGGCTGCAATCCTTGACCCAATGACCAGGTTCGCCACACACAAAGCAAAGGCCATCCTTTGTGTTCTTTTTCTTCTTCTTGAAGCTAGTTGTTTGTGCAGTCTTGTTCTTGCCTTTGAACTTTTGAGCTTAGCCATTCTTATTCTGCACCACATTGGCACTAGAATGTCCCTCATTACCTCTAGTGTGTGTATTTTTTGCCCTTGCCTTCTCTTCAACATCAAGAGACCCAATGAGATTTTCAACAGAAAAGTCTTGTCTCTTGTGTTTCATAGAAGTAGCAAAATTCCTCCAAAAAGGAGGAAGCTTGGCAATAATGCCTCCCGCGATAAACTTGTTCGGTAACACACACTTGAAGTGCTCAAGTTCTGTGGCCATGGATTGTATCTCATGAGCCTGTTCAACTACAAAACGGCCATCAACCATTCTATAGTCATGATATTGCTCCATGAGATACAATTCACTGCCTGCATTCGAAACCCCAAACTTGGCCTCGAGTGCATCCCACATCTCTTTCCCAGTTTTAATCACCATGTATGCATCAACTAACTTCTCATCAAGAATACTAACCACGGCACCTTTAAAGAGGTTATCAGTAGCCTCGAACGCTTGCTCCTGTTCAGGAGTAAGTGTTCCTTCAGGCTTGACATTTGCCATATGAAAAACGTTCATGGTAGTTAGCCAAAGCACCATCTTGGTGCGCCACCTCTTGTAATTCGCACCATCGAACTCAGAAGGTTTGAGCGCAGCAGCAAAACCAGTTGACGAAAAATACCTAAAATAAGGTTTTTGGATTGTTGAATATATAAGCATTTTTCGAATTACTTTAATCCAAAAATATGCTAGATAAATAATGGAAATTACTTTAGCCATTTTCACAAAGCAGGTAATCAAGAACACTATAGCCATACGAATTTCTAGAAGAACAGAAACTAGCATACCTATCTCAGTGTTCAAGGTAACAACAGATAATAAAGCTAACCAAACAACAAGTACGAGATAGCCATACCTAAATCCAGTGGATGAAGCAGCAGCAGCAGCAGGAGTCTTGATGAGATTGTCATTCGTTATGGCGTAGTGGACGTCGTGGTAGTAGTCGTGCAGTTGATGTAGACGTAGCATATAATCGGATGAAGAGAAAGCAACGAGCAGTCGCGCGAACGTTCCGAAGGCCTGCTCTCCCGGTGTGGTCGTACATGCGTCTCGCCGGGATGGAGATCACCAGAGACAGCAACAAAATTGTAGAGTTCTGTCTTAGTCTTTCACAGAGAGGATTGGATTAGAGAAGAACCAGTTCTCTGTTCTTTTGATAGCCAAAAACAAAGAGGCTGGAGGCTTTTTAATTCGCCAAGCAGATGGTCACCATTGATTTACCATCAACCAGTGTTAACCGCAGCCATTACTCACTAGTAACTGAACCGTTACTAACAGCCATTCGTTAATGCTATTTACTATGAGTCAGTGCGTTTCGATACACCGCACCGTGTTCGACACGCTGCACAAGCGCTACACAAGACACACCGCGATCAAGACGACTCAATGAAGCGAAAGCACGCGTGTATTGGCTTTCTCCAATTCCACAAGGGGGGCTACCACGTTCCATCTTATAAAATGGTATAACTCCTCTTCATCTCTCCATATGAGACTAAACAGTTTTAGCACGTGCACATAGACCTTTAAGATTTTTCAGAAATTAATTAGAATTAAAATTGGCATAGCCCTTATTAATTCCAACACTAACAACTCATATATAATATGAGTTTTGGAATAAGCCACGTTGGGCTCTATGCATTGATCTTCATATAAATATATTACAAACATGCCGGTTTACAAGAGATGCATTTGATCTACACAAAAGATTACAAAAGATATACTCTATCTATACAAAAGATTTCAAGATATATTGTTGGTTTATGACTAGTAACAATATCTCTAAATATAGAAAGAGAATCTACAATCTCTAACGCTAGGAAATCCCTAATTTTTTAAGTAATATCTCTGAAGTTTGAATTCAAAAGGAAAAACACGACGGTACTCGAGCAGTCAAGTACCAGCGACACGAAAAAGAAAGCAAAAGATCTCGTCCACTTTCGCAGGCGCCCTCTCAAGTCGCCGCTACGTACGCACTGGTGCAACTACTCCCGACTCCATCCCGAGTCGCCCACAAAAACAAATCGATCTAAGCAGCCGCCGCTGCCGCGTCCAGCGTGCACCGCGCGCCCACCCATGCCGCTCTCCTGCTTCGCCGCCGCTGGCGGCCGCGGCGGCTGCGATCCGTCTCCGGCGCCGGCCTCCTCGGCGACGTCCGTCTACTGGACGCACCTCGGCACGGTCACCATGACGTGGTCCCGCGCCAAGCTCGGCCTCCTCCTAGCCGCCGAACTCAGCCTCGCCGGGGACGCAGCGCCCGCGCGCCTCGTGCTCCGGCCGTGGCTCCCGTGGCGACGGCGCGGGTCCAAGCGCTTCGGTGTGTCCGGCCACGTCGTCGCGTTCTCGTGGGACCTGTCGCGCGCCCGCCTCGCCGCCCGCCGGCCGGAGCCCCTCTCCCGGTACTTCGTATACGTGTCGATCGATGGCGAGTTCGCTCTGGCCGCGGGTGACCTCGCGTCGCCCGCGTCCGCCGGCCTCCTCCTCTCCCGCCGCGAGAACGCCGTCGCCGCCAGCCGCGGCGAAGCGTACACCACCTCCGTTGCCGTCGCGGGCGAGAAGCACGAGGTGTCCCTCGCCGTGGAGGACGCGGCCATGTGGGTCGCCGTAGACGGTCAGAAGGCCCTCCAGGTCCGCCGCCTCGGGTGGAAGTTCCGCGGCTGCGAGAGGCTCGACCTCCCGCGCGGCCGCATCCGGGTCTCGTGGGACCTCCACGGCTGGCTCTTCACTCCGGACGCCGCGGCCGTCTTTGTCCTCCGGTTCGAAACGGTCGACGCGAACGAAGCGGACGTGGAAGAAGACACAAGCATGCACGTACTAAGGCAGAGTTCTTTCAGGAACCACCACGCAGCAGGAGGCGGCGGCGAGAGTTGGTGCAGCAGCGACAGCGAGAAGATGGGGTGGAGGCGGGGCCCGTTCAGGTCAGGGTCCGACTCGTCGCCATCGGTGTCGGTGGCATCCACGTCCGCGGCGTCGCCAGCGGGGAGCGTGGCGAATGTGGCCGAGTGGGCCACGGCGGAGGAGGCGGCGTTGAAGGACGGCGGCGGATTCTCTCTTGTGGTTTACCTTTGGAAGAAGAGAAGGTAATGCTAATGCATTCATGGTGTTGTGCAGTGCGTTGCATTGGATTTGTATGAACAGAACTGGTTGTGAACTTGTGATTGGGAACTCATGCATGCATGTCGATGGGAAATTTTGTCGGCATAGGTGAACATTTTGAGACCACAATTTTGATTTGCTCGCATTATATATGCGAATTAGTCGACAAAGGGCAGTAAGTTTGAAGCCACTGCAATGCATGGTACCATTCAATGTGTCATTTGCACTAGATACGTTTCCCTTTTAAAATCCACCGCAATGCAAACACAGCCTTGACCTCGATGCTCCTGTTCAAATTTTGTTTTCACCGAGGGAGCGTGTAAGTTGTGGAGTCATTGGATCCATGCTTAATTTGATTGCGGTTCCAGTATTGGAGATGCAAAAGGGGGATGATGTACGCTTCTGCTCTTGCTCTGACTAAACAGACGTAGTTTTGAACATTGATACTGTTGTAAATAAAACAATTTTAGCAAACATTCAGAATTAATTCCAGCATAATTAATAGAAATTAAAGCATAATTCCAGCAGCATTTAAATGACAAAATTAACATATACACATGTAAATTCTCCAAGTCATTTAAACAGAATAATTTGCTCAACACATATATCATGTGTATAAATAAAATCAGCATAAAACTAAGATTTAGAATATTGTTTATTACTCTCAGAAAGGCTAGTTGCACAAGATATAATCTTGATCAACACAACACTTAAGTCAATATCTCTTCACCAATCAAATATGACAACTACGAAACAGACCTTGAGCTCAAACTAAACTTTCCTAATATGCCAAATTTATCTCAAAGCAACAGTTTAAACTTTCAGTCAACAGAGTATCATTTAACTATCAGTGTGAATGGAATCACAAAAACAATAAACAAACTTTTCTGTAAACAAAATATCAGTTCAGATGCACACAAGATATTTCACAAATATTTCAGAACTAAGCCTTTTTGACAAACTGAATATAACAGTGCAAATATTTCACAGAGGATCAACAAGTTCACAGATAGGTTTTAGCCAGAACTGAATAACAGAAAGTATAAAAGCTACTAGTTAAAACTGACAATAGAAAGCAAATTAATTTGGCGTAAGTTTGTTTCCAATTATCAATTCAATTTTAGATTTTGGCAATCGTCATCGAGCTAATTAAACCGAACCACAAAATCACTAGCAATATCTCCAAGTACTAGCAACAAATCAATTCCATATTTTTAACCAGTACAACTCATATATGCAAAGTGATACGCAAAAGGAATACAGAGATACTCACAAAGCCGATGGTAATCAAAACCACCGAGATAAAAACCAGACAAGGCACGCCTAAGGCGCTGACTCAGAAAACCAATCGCCCCACTATGCTGCGGTGTGAGGACGTGGTCGTTGGAGATACAATGTCGTTCTTCGCAATTCGGGACACACCGAAAGGACGAAGCCGAGGTACGGAGAATATGCCGCACAAGACACACGGAGGAAGCACCGACTGAATGCCCTCTTAGAGCAAGTGACCACCACGGATCCAAGGTAAGCACACCCGAATCAACCAAATTTCTCACCCAAATCAACCAAGAGCCAGCTGGATCCAAAGACAATAAGGCAAGACCCAAAAATCCCTCACCGCACAATCACTAGAAGAGATAGTGCAAGAGGGAAATCGGGGTGTGCTAGGTTGACGATGAACCGAGCCTCACTGCCGACGGAGCCAGAGCCAACCAGGCGGCGCACACATCAACTCAAGATCGAAAATCCAATCGGAAAATCGAATGAACCCGAGGAGGACTCACTTGATTTTTCTGGATTGGAATCGAAAAAGAGAGAGAAGCCACTTACAAAGAAGGAGCCAAAACCGGAGCCAGCCCACGGCGCCACTAACAGTTAGCGACAAAATCGCCTAAACCACCCACATGGGCCGCCACTCGCGATGGGAAGAACCCACCCGAACTGGGAAGAACCCACCCGAACTGCTGCTTCCTCTTCTGCTGGTTGAGAGTAAGTCTCAATCTTATCATTTCCATCGCTCCCAATGACAGGTGGGCCCACCATCCTTTTTCTTTTCCCCATTTCTCAAATGATAAATTACCAAAAGACCCTCAGAAATACAACAGATACAGTCTTTCAACATACGTATTTAATGTTAATTTCTACGGCATAAGATCATGGCAGTTTCTTAGGAGAAAAAGTGGCCAACCCCTAAATGGCTAAAGTACGAAGATTTTCGCTGCAGGAATGCCAAACTAAAGTCTGTTTATTGAATAGCAAGGGAGCATCAAATGTGAGTCAAAAGGTAAGCTTCTACGCTCTCGTCATTGTGCGGTTCCCTCTAGGCAAAGCTCAGTGAGATTTTCAAGCGATGTGATATGGAGAGAGCGACGCTCGCATATCGCGTATCTACTTTGACTCTTTGCCGTCTGACTCTGACCCGACCACGTAGAGTGAATGCACGACGCGGCCTATTTTCTGATTATTAATTGTAGTGCATCCATATAATACTACTGGTAAGTATGGCGTCGATGTCACTGACCACGTCCTCTGTTGGGGCGAAAAAAAAATGAAAAGAGACGGAGGCTAGGCGCCTAGGCCGCTAGGCTACGTGCCTACTGGCGGCACAGTGACGCGATGCGACCGTTCCGCCGTTGCTTCGTCGTGATAAGGTCGGGCCGCGCTTTGCGAATTGCGACTCCTCCACGCGCTTGGGGCGTGCGGCGCTGCGGGCTGACAGGGAGTTGTGCCGTGCTTTGCATCTCATTCTCGCGCGCCCCGTGCCGCACTGCACGACCGTTCTGCCGTTGCTTCGTCGTGATAAGGCCGGGCCGCGCTTTGCGAATTGCGTCTCCTCCACGCGCTGGGGCGTGCGGCGCTGCGGGCTGATAGGGAGTTGGGCCGTGCTTTGCGTCTCATTCTCGCGCGCGCCCGGTGCCGCACTGCCGCGTACGGTTTGGTATTGGTTGTAACTTCTTTGAAAAAGCATATTTCGATTTTGTAGTCTGATTTTTATGGTAGGCTGACTATAGCTTATAAGTTAGGAAATATCATAAATGCCCTAAGGCAAATGATGACAATTAACACAACTAACGATAATTGGTGGCAATTGACGACAATTAATGAATATTAATCGCAATTAACGAATTAACGACAACTAATGATAACTAACGATAATTCACAACAATTAATGACAATTAACCGCGATTAATGACAATTAATTGCGATTAACGATCGTGCGGGAGGAGGGAAGTCGGGGCGGCGACGGCGTCATGGGAGGAGGACGGCGACGGCGGCATGAGAGGTGGAGGTCGGGGCAGTGGGAGGATGGGGGAGACCGGGGCGATAGCACTGACGCGGGAGGAGGAGGTCCCGCGAAGACCGAGGAGGCATCGGGGGAGGAGGACGAAGGCGGCATCGGTGACCGAGGCGGAGGGACTGGCCGGAGGCAACGGATGACGGCGCCGGCATGAGGCGTCACGGGGGCGCAAACCCTAGCGTCGTCACTGCGTGCTGAGGAGGAGGGGTGTTCAGGTGTGGAATGGGTGGGGTTTGGGTTATATACGTGGTAAGATGGGGTAAATTTCTCCAACTCTAGGGCTAAACTCGGAACCCCATCTCGCCGAAGCCGTGGAAAGCTGCCCCAGGACTGTTTTCCAGCTTCCTCATGTTGAAAACGTCTTCGCTTTTTTTCAAAAGCGGTGAAAAAGTCATTGGTTGGTCGACTTAGGCTTTTTCTTAACGAAAAGCAAGTTGCCCCAAATGCACCCTTAGTCTAATAAGGCCATCCACAACGTATAGAAATCTCCGGTGCTAGAAACATATTTTTCCTCCTAGCACCGGTTGCTAGCCACTGCACACCATCCACCACTACAGAAAAGATCTTCACAAACGGTTAAAAACATCATCACAGACGGTTTCTTGAGCCGTCTGAGTTTATGGGTCAGTAATGACATGAGGTCATCACAGACGGTTATTAACTTAGAACCGTTTGTGATAGTTGACTATCACAGATGGTTTATAGATGAAACCGTCTGTGATAGCTAATGTATCACATACGGTTTTCTCTAAGGAACCGTCTGTGATAGTCTCTTCTCTATAAAATCTCTAAGAGTGACTATAGTTCACCTGCACGTTTGGGATGAACACCTAAGGAGCGAGCTAACTAGCTAGCTAAATTCAGGCCTCGAGTTAGCTAACAAATGCTACGAACTATATATATGTGTATATATATGTATACATATGTATATATATGTGTGTGTGTGTGTATATATATATATATATATATATATATATATATATATATATATATATATATATATATATATATATATATATATATATATATATATATATATATATATGTGTGTGTGTGTGGGGGGGTAAAACCGATTTTAAAGGCAAAAGAAGCATTACTTGGAGATTTTATAGATAATAGATCGAGAATAGAAAAGAGGGGAGGAGTAGGGCTCGGGGAGGAGGCAACACGTGCTCGGGGGAGGGGAGGAGGCAGCGGGCTCGGGGAGGAGGCGCGGCGGGCTCAAGGGAGGAGGGGCACCAGGTTTGGGGAAATAATTAATTGACCAAGATAACATATTAACATGTAATTTCTGTAAGACAATTAACAGAATAAAATGCTCAAAAGATAAGATAAACAACCATATGAAAACAACATATTGCTTAATTTTGAATGTTTATGATTGCTTTCAGATATAGAGTTGCACAAGATGTAATCTTGGCCTTCTCGATACCTGCCAAAATTCTTTATCAATTAAATGCGATAACAATAAATCAGACTTTTGAGCTCAAATAATGCTTCACTGGAATGTCAAGAAATAACTTCTAAAATAGGAGTTTCATACTTCCAGTCATCAAAAGGTCATTCAACTAACAGTGTGCAGAAATGCTCTATTATCAGATTAGCCAATTAGTAACCAGTTAAATTAAAATTGAACAGAATCACTAATCTCAAATACTGGATAGATTTTATACTTTCTAATCTCAAATACTGGCAGATTTTATACTTTCTTAGTTTTATACTTTCAATCATCACAAGATGCTTCACTAGAATGTGATGCATGATGTCCGGTTTCAACTGAAAATAAAAAAATACCAGAACTAGCTGCTTAGTACAAACTAGCAATGAGAAGCAATCCAAATAGCCCAAGTCTGATATTGCTATCACATCAATTTCATAATATGACAATTATCCTCATCAAGCAATTACTAGAGCACAACACAATACCAAGTCTCCCAGTGCTAGTCAAGACAGACTGAAATACAACTAGCACATCACACTTAGTAAAGTAAATCAATTCTAAAAAACAGAAACAACTCACAAAGAGATGACAAGAACCACCCAGGATGCATTGGCCGAGTGCACCTCAGAGCAAGAGAGGAGGAGCGCCAGGCTGGAGGAGGAGGTGACAGCTCATGCTTGGGGAGGAGGCGACGGGCTTGGGGGAGGAGGCGCGCCGAGCTCGAGGAGGAGGCACCATCGAGGAAGGCGACGACGTCTCTCGGGGAGGAGAGGAGGCACGTCGGGCTCGGGAGAGGAGGGGCACTGTGTTTAGGGAGGCGGCGACTCGTGCTCGGGGAGGAGGCGATGGGCTCAGGGGAGGAGGCACGCCGAGCTCGAGGAGGCAGCGGCATCGAGGATGGTGGCGCCGGGCTCAAGGAGATGTGGGAGCCTGAACCCTAGCATTCCGCAACGAAACTTAAATCGATGGGGGCGCGGGCAAACCCTAGAGTCCGAGTATAAATAGGGCTGAACATCACAGACAGTTCTAAATTAGAATTGTCTGTGTTAAATACACATTATAGACGATTCCAATAAAGAACCGTCTGTGATAATATACATAAATGCAAATTCAGAACATATATGACACATTCACATATTAGTAAAGCATTTGTTTGAGCTCAAAGTATGATTTGCACTTGTCATATTTAATTAGTGAAGAATATTGACAAAAATGGTGAGGAATTATATATGAATATTTGATAAAACTATGCTAAAACTGCTAATTTTACGACAAGTGGTTCTGTATACATGTGCAAAGAACTTGGCATACTCATACCTAATCCTACAGTCGTCGCTGCAGAAGACGATGTAATCGTCCCACTCTACATTCACGCCGCAGCTGGTGCTCGTGTAGCGGTGGTCATCCTCCGGCACCGCCAACACCCAACCCTACGGCCCGGCCATCTTCCACGTCACATTATCGACAGTGTCCGCAGCGAGCCTCTAGCACCACTTGCACTCCCGGTTGGTCCTCTTGGCCGTCTCGCACCCGCCGCCGACTGGCTTGCCCTCGATCTGGCTGATGTAGTGCTTCCCAATGTCGGGTGCCTCGCCGGCTATGTAGAGGAGGAGGCCGAGCACATAGGCCACGTCGTTGTGGCCGGCGACGGCCGTCTGGTCGAGGCAACGAGGCCACGCTGCATGTCCTGGTGTGCGAAGACGACCATAAGTCTGACGATGAAGTAGGCCTCCAGGTTGCCGGCGTTGGCCAGATGGTTCACGATGGCGAGGTAGTGCTCGTTGTCTAGCCACTTCATCGCCTCCTCCCGCTCCAGTGCCACGCGCCTCCCCACGGCGTGCTCCTTGGACGCCTTGTACATAGCCTTGCGCGTGGCTCGTAGGCTACAGAGGTCAGCCATGGGCTAAGGAGAGCTCGCAGCCGCGCAACCAACGATGTCGACGACGACTTCGTGAGGAAGAGTGACGGCGATCGCCAACCTCCTCGCCTTGGTCCTCGCCGTCATGCTCTGCGTGCTCACCATGGCACGGGATTGACGGTACTATAGCTAGCTGCGTACGTATTGATCAATACCGTGCGTCCTCACCATGGCGTGTGATGATCATTCTTATAAAACAAGAAGTAACGCCGGCGTGAGACGAACAGACGCAATCGTGAGACGAAGAGACACATGATAACGTCGGCGCGCGAGACGAAGAGACGCATCGCGCGAGAGCCAAAACATTGAATTATCACATATGGTTATATTTAAAATCTGTCTGTGATGTGTGTAATCACAGACTGTTCTTATTTAAAACCATTTGTGATGAGACTTCTAGTCTCAGTTGTAAAGATAGGAAAATGAGTGTCAACCGTATTGATGAAAACAATTCCCGAAAAGATGGTGATGTTTTGATTACCAACGATTTATTAGGAGCAGATTCTAATAAATCCTATCTTTCGGACTTCCGTCTTTATTCGTTTAATCTTGTCAAAGTTGTTGGCCTATATAAATAACCATCAGAAGGGTAGAACTAAGAAAAAAATCACTCACAAACTTCCCATCTTTTCTTACTTTCATTTCTTCTTAAAGTTCTCATCTCCATACTCTTCTAGTAAGACACAATTCACGGAGCAAATTGACTTCCGATCAAGTGATCCTTCACTGTCTATGATGTATAACTTCCGACCGATCAAGTGAAGTACTTCTTGCTTTCTTCTATTGATCGGAAGTTACACATCAAAGACAATGAAGTTACACTACATACGAAACAAGGTGCCTACCGGATTACATATCTTCTGCTTTCTTCTATTGGAGATCAACTTTGACCACTTTAAAAGATCAATCCCAAGGAATTGGACCGTCGGAATTGACTAACCAGTTGTTTCTCATTACAGATGGTTCTAATAAATAACCGTATGAGAATTTAGTAATATCACAGATGGTTTTTCAACATGAACCGTCTGTGATACTTCACAGACGGTCTTCAACATGAACTGTTTGTGATATTACCTCTTCACAGATGGTTTTAGCACGACCCGATGAGTACGACGGTCGCTAAACCAAAATAAATGCGTGATTGTATTTATCTTGACGGTTACGTAAACCGTCTGTGATGAGACGTCCAATATTAGCCTTTTTGTAGTAGTGATCGGTGCCAAAACCAAAAAGCTGGAACCAGTGTATCTACATGCACCGGTGCTAGCTCAACGAAAAATGGCATGGGCCCACTAGTAAGTGAAATTGGGTGGGAGGAAAGAGAGTGTGGTATAACAAAAAAAAATGTGATGTTTTATTTATTTATGGATCCTATCATAAAGACAGAATGAGATGCTAAACACCGGAGGAAAAAAATCTAGCATCTATGTGATGTAACAGTGAGGTGAAGAATCTGACACCAACTACGTTATGGATAGCCTAAGGTTCATAGCTCAGCATGTATAGGGCGAGGATCAACGGACATGTTACATTCATGGTCAGGCAACGAGGCACACACGATTGACCAACCTTGGGAGAATGCGTTGCATGACGGGTCGTTTGGTGTGCAGTGCTGACGAAGTAGCAGACATCAACCAGGCTTCGTTAGAGTGCTTCATCGTAGGGATCAAGATTCTCTGCATTACTGTAGAGTCTCACTGTATGAACAATGTTTTGTGTGAACAGAACACGTGACTGTAGCAAAGGTTACAGCAACAACGAAACATTACTGTGGCGAAAACATTGTAGCAAAACCTGCAGCAATTGATATCGACCTTTGATTTTTTATTAGACGGTAGATATCGCTCCTAATGCTTATACACGGTAGATACTTACCATGGTGGCATAAATCGTACTTTTCAATAGTTCCTAATCAATGATGTCATTGATTTTAACGACTCCACTGATCCGGATATATTCCCATCGAGCGAGGAGGAGAAACACCTTAACTAAAAATAAATAAAATAAACGAGTGTCAACTAATTTTTTTATAGGACTTAACGGAGGGCTACCTAAAAAACACTTGATTATTCAAATCTGTAGTTACAAAGTGCGGGCAGGTAGGGGCAACCCAAGAAATGGGTGTCTCACCGGGATTACATAAGATTGGGGGGGGAGGGGGGATGGAGTTAACAAGCTATGCGATTACAAGGGACAGGTTACGACACCAGGACAACGCACCAGTGGAAGGATCGGCTGCCGATCCTCGGACTTGCCATAACTCCATGTGTTCTTTGAAAAGTTGGACCGTCGCGGCAGTGTCAAGCTTAATTTGACTAAAGGTCTTCCTGTTGCGGCACTTCCAAATGATCTAGAGGGTGAGAAGTAGGCCGGTTGATGCCCATGCCGGTGAGAGAGGGCAGCTGGAGACAGTGGCGAAGCTAGCATAAAAATGAAGGGTGGGCTGAGTATATAGCTGCTATGTGCTAAAAACTAAAGGCTTGTTTGGATGTTAGGGGGGAAAATCCTAGGGAAGAAAATCCCTAGGGGGATTTTGAAGGGCATGTAGAATCCCCTTCAAGCCCTTGGGAAAATATTCCCCCTCAGGAAATATTCCCTGCCACCATTTGGAACATAGGGATAAAAATCCCGGGCATCCAAAAAAATCAAAAAATTCTAGAAAAAATCAGGGAAAAAAGAGAGTTCGACAACATCACAAATAATTCTAAAAACTCATAAATACAAATTTAAAAATTCAAATCCATCAAAATATGACAAATTCAAGAAAAAAATATTCACAAAAATTACACCATTCCTATCAGATCAAAACATCCACACATTCAAATGAAAGAATACAAGCATTCATACATGGGTAATTTGATCCAAACAAGGAATAAGAAAGATTGCCCAAATACAAGATGATCATAGTCCCATTACACATATTTTAACAGTAACATTGGCCTAGAAGCATTTCAAAACAAGTAACTAAGCAGCAGTAACTTTGATCCATCACCGATCCACCCCCAATCCAGATCCAACCCAAAATAGGCAGTAGTCAACTTCACATCTACCACTAGCATCTGATACAAACACAGATAATAGACAATAGATTCAGGAAATATCTGGCCAAAACTGATTCAGGAAAAGGGAACTCCAGAATAGATGCAGCCCATCCACCGACCACCAGATGTACAAGTTCTTATTTAAACAGAAGCAAATCAGCTCCAATATAAAAGCGCATTAAACTAATGAAGCAACATAACTTAATTTTGCAACACTCCAGATGCTGATTCAACCATCAATCCATCATTCACTAAAATGCAGTTTTTAGCTCCTACCACGAGCCACGAGGTAAAAGCGGCAATTCCTTGTCTCGAGAATGATCCTATTTCAAACATGATGACACTATTTTCCTAGTAAAGAGGGAAAGAAAAGTCGACAGCAGAATATTTACCTCGTTGGATCCGCCCGCCCATCACTTGCATTAATAATGGAATATACTGCAGTAGTATTTGCTCTCCTTGCGACTCCACTTTCAAAATGCCTCGAACAATAATATCACAATAACCCTCAACCTTGGCGGGCAATGCACATTGAATTATCAATACAACATATTCATGATTCTTAATGATTGATGCAAATCGAGGTCCTTAGGGTGGCCATATCTTTATACCGTAGGGATCAAAGGATAACTAGTGATGCAACTAGATGAGCCTTGATATAACCGACAATGTTCCATGCGACTGCTACTTGAATTAGTATTACTAATCCCATTGCATAGATTCACAATAATTGCTATTTAGCATTCCACATCACAAATCCAAATCATACAACACATCACCCTTATTCCAAAACAAAAAAAATTATGTTTACAAGTCGAGAAGCGAATGAAACATTAATCATGAGTCATGATGATCAACTAGTCCTGAGACAACTCACCTTTCTTGGATGGCCTTACCTAGATGGCAGAGAACTCATGTTTGTTTTTATGCGAGTCATGAACTACCCAACATTTCTACTTTACAAATTCAATAAAGTGGCAATGCCCGCCAGAATTATTATTGAGCCACCCCCAAACTAACAAAACATTTCAACTTTTTGCAACTAGTTGTTCCTACCAACCTTTCCAAAACATCCCAAAATGTAAGTAAAGATACCAAATCTACTCCAAATGATACAAGATTTTTACTTGGTCACTCAATTTCACAACCTATTCTAAAAAACAGCTGAACAGAATAATAAGAACCGATGTAGCCAATCAAAATAGTTCGAAAACCATTGCAATCCTCCTAGAATTTGCAACTCCAACTCACATTTATTGCGCAATCTAAGATCTCACAATTCCATAATGCAAAACTGTCGGACCCGGGATTAACACCCCAAATCCTCTGTGCATTTCCGAACTAGTCCCATGATCAGTAGCTAGTTCACACAGTAAACAGGTATGGTAACATCCATAAATCGCATAACTTTATTAATAATTAACAACAGGGTTTATTACAAGAAAGGTTTACAAGCCAACAATAAATAACACAGCGAAAGACGAAGATGTAGTAGAGTCGATTAACCGCCACGAGCAATCGGTAGGGAAGCGGCCTAGTCGTCGAGATCCACACCGGTAGCAAAGTCCTTCTCCTCTGAAATTTGTTTGCATAAAGCAAGAATGAGCACAACTACCGTGCTCGCAAGTTACACACGTCAAATAACAAAATGACATGCATACATGGATATCTCAAAGGAAGGCTTAATATGGTTGTTTTGCATAAAACAACATTTTCTTTAAATACTTGTACTAAGTTCCAAAGCAGCTATTCCATAACTAAAATTCATTTTCTAAATCAATTTTATAGTCAGATAATATTCACACATGAATGGTGAAGGATACCCTCCTATCACATGGCTTCCCGTCCAATTCCCATTTGCATAATCCATTTGATGAAGTCTTTTCAAATCAAAACCAAAGTCTAACTTTGAGAGGCTTTGCTAGCATGTCCTTGATCGTGGACACGGCTATTCGAATAGTTTTACACTCCGCAGAGGTTGTACACTTTACCCACATGACATGATTCCTCTAGTTTGTTCGGCATCCGTCAATGCCACCTCTCACCGCTTAGAAGGTAAGAAGTCGAGTTCATGACAAGGCCTTTACAATGCATCATTCCACATGATCCACCCTCATTAAGGTTTACAAATCCCTCCTTTGGATAGAAATCCATGGGTTAATGGGTGCCCCTCTTATGCTGGTGGGAATAAAGTAGTCATAAAAACGAGGCCATGAAAGACCACCCACATACATACAGGATCAACCGCGATGGAACTCGCAAATTAATTAGCGGATCCTCGCCCCATTCTGAGGATATGTGGTTGCACGGTGAGGCATAGCCCATTATAGGCATAGCAAAGGAACGCTCAGAGGCCGGTCCTTAACTGACTTGGGCGACTTTCCACAAAACCCATGGGCCTCGATCCTAACCAGATTAAGCCCGTGCATGAACATGCACCATCCAGACAACCATTTCACCCAAGTACAAACCATCATTTTATTTTATTTTGCAAAGTCATTTATAAACTTCTATGACACACCAATGTCATGGATACAATTTAAACAATATTTGATTTTTGGCTGAAATCCCCAAATCAAACATTTTTGGGTCTAAGCATCGCTAAGCATCAGTTTTCCAAATGATCCTAGTTCATACTATCGTATCAACCAGGTTTTGTCTAGGGTGACAATATGTTTGATTCAATTATCAAATTTGGCCATACAAAGGATTTAGGCATAACTATAAATTTAAAACATGCATTTAAATTATTGGATATAAATAAGCATGCAGTAATAATTTAAAACAGAATTAGATAATTTTAAATAATGGGTGAAAATATCATCAAGAATGTAACTTGCCTTTCTCACTTAGTCGTTCTCAAATGGCGTCGAATTCTGACTCTCCGAAGTCGTCGAAATCTATACGCGAAAATAAGCCGAATTCAAACAAAATTCAAATAAAATCCAAATAAAATCCAATAATTATAAAATAAAAAATGCTAAGAAGGTATCGACTTTTTATGAATTTAGGAAGTTGAATGGAAGGAATCGGAGTTCGTATGAAGGAGAACGAACCCTGCGAAGTTTGGAAATCATATGAAATAATATAATTCCGAAAATTCACTATTAATTGGAAATTGTGGTTTCGGATTGTTTGGGAACAAGGGAGAGCTTTATGGCCATGGCGATGGCAACAAAAGCACTACGGGATGAGGCAAACTCAACGGTGTCGACAGCTCGGCGAGAGGACCTTCGATGGCAATGCAGTCCAACGGAGAAGACCTTCGGCGGGCGACGGCGGACGTTGGCGTTTCGGGTAAACGGAGAGGAGAGAATGGATGGGATTTATGGCGAAACGAGGAGGGAGCCACGGGGAACGCAATGCTCACCTCGGTTGGGGTGGAATGCGCAAGGTCGGTCGACGGTGGCGGCGACGCGCAAAATGGACCAATTAATTAATAGAAATTAAATAAAATCTAAAAATTATGAAATAAATACTAAAAATAGTATATTAATTTAGATGAATTTAGGTGAAGGAATTATCGGATTTGGAGTTTGCATTTGAGAGAACGGATTTTTGGAATGATTAGAAGGTGTATGTACAAAGCAAAGCACATGACTAGCAAATTTCTACTGTTCTTCGTTCAAGATGCAAGCCGAACAGGAAACAACAGAAAGCCGGCGGCTTGCTCGACACGATGGTGCTCAGACCACGGCGCCGCGAGGGGAGGGAGGCATTACGAAGAACGCGACATCGCGATGCCGGTAGTGGAGACGGTGTGGCCGGATCTAGCTCGACGGCGACGCAATTCACAAAGGAAGAAGCTTCAGTCTATGGTTTAGATGGCGGCGTTGCCCGTGAGCAGCAGCGTTCGGCGGCGAGAGGTGGAATGGAGAGGGGATAGCGGGGATGCGGTGCTCACCTCGGTTGTGGAGGAACGATGTCTACGGATAGCGGCGGGCAGCGACGTCAACGCGGTTTGGGCTCACGGTGGCGCGGATGTTCCGGCGATGCTCCGGTGAAGGCGAGGGGAGCACGGCGTAGAGGATGACGTCGCGATGCCGGTGGTGTGCTCGGAATCTCCGGGGAGTCGTCCACGGCGACGCTAAAGGCGGCGGAAAGCTACTCGGCCGGTGGCGAGGAAAGGCCAAATCCGGCGACTAGAGAGTGAGGGAGGAGGAGCGGGTGAGGGGGAGGGAATGAGTGAGATGAGGGGCTCCTCGTGCTCCCTTTATAGGGGTGAATGGGCACCGGCGAGGAGATCGGGTCGTCAGGCGGCCATCACGACGGTTAGGGTGAAAATCCGTGACGTCTTGGCGTGATTGAGGGGGCAACGGACGGGAATGGGGAGGTGGGGAGTGGCGGTTTGAATGCCATAATTTTCATGGAGAAATGGGAAGGAAATCCCGGGTTTTGAGAAGCTCCGGGATGGCTTTTAATGGCAGAAGTCGTGTGCTTGATTCTGGACAAAACAACGAGGAAGAAAGGAAGGAAGGGAAGGTGGGTGGTGGTAGGGAATGGGCGGTCTTAAACAGCGGCACGGCGGTGGCGGAGGTGAGGTCGTAGCCGGCCGTGAAGTCGTGGGAAGCGCCATGAAGACACTATGCAGCTCGGTTGGAAAGAAATACACAGAACACTCACGGGAGGAAGAAGATGAGATGAGAAAGAGAAAGAAAGGTATAAATGAAATAAAGGAAAATTATATTAATGTCAAACCAAATTGGCTAGTTGGCTGGCTCATGCAAATGGCGTTGGTGTTAAGCGTGCGCGGCTGAGAGCAATTTCAGGAGGGTTGACCGCGTGGGAACTTTCTACCCGCGCGGTAAATTTTTATTATTATTATTATTATTTTCGAAATTCAGATTTAAGCAATAAACAAAGATAATTTTATAAGATAGCAAATAGAGTCCAAAAATTCTAGAAAAATTCACAAAAAATCCTAGAATTATTTTGGACTTAATAAAATTATTTTCAACTTAAAGTTGGCTTTTAATTTTGCAAATAAATTATTTTGTCTTTAAAATAATTAGGAAAGCTTTTAAAAAATTCGGAAAATTAATTTATTTTTTGTTTTAAAAATTAAATCCAGGAAAAACTTCAAAGACTTCCATAAATTTTATTTTTGACTTTTAAAACTTTAGAAATTCAAATAAAGCAATTAAACTCTTTGAAATTTGAGAAAGTCTAATAAAATAATAATTTTATAAATTTTAATTTTGTTAATGAGAACTTTGGTACATTACAAAACCAATATGTTCCGAAGGCACAAAATGCTCATTTCCTTACCCTCTTGGCATGTGCTCAACCACCACAAATCCTCAATCACTCCAAATTTATCCAAGACTCCCATTTCTTTGCTCCAGTGAAGGTCACTAAATCACTAACATAGGATTTTTTAGGCAACTCACCTTCGAGGTCTCCCCTTAGTGGCGGAGGAGAACTTCATGGCGTTCTCGGTAGTGAGCACCTCGCCACCGAGCCGACGATGGTGGCCTAGAGGAGGCGTGTCTTGGCGTCGAGGGCTCGTGAGAAGAGCGTGGCCATGAGGTACCCCTCTGGGGCGACTCCCCCTGTGGGAGGCCCGCTCCACGGCCTCCATCTCCCGCGCCACCTCGAAGATCTCGTTGAGTGCCTCCCGGTCGAACTGATGCGCCTTGATCACGTCGTCCAGCCGCAGGGACGTGGTGAGCTGCGGTGGCGGCAACGCGGCTAAAGCGACGATTGAGTACATATGCACAAAGGAAAAGCGTGTGTTGTCACACTCGCATGATGAACCAATCGAAACTACTGATTGGAAACAACTCACAGCTATCAGAGAAACAATCGATCGCAAAAGTGCAAACCAACTCACACCACATTCGAATCGTGATCTGAACTAGAAACTTGAAGCCCTGCTGCATCGCATCGGCCAAATCAAATCTAGGCATGGGAGGGGCGGATCGGATCTAGGCTAGGGGAGGCGCGACGAGGTACCATACCAGTCCGCGAGGCCGACTTGGTCCTCGTAGACGGCAGTGGTGAGGAGCCCGAAGAGGACGAGGAGGTGACCGTGCGGCAGCGACGCCATCTCGTAGGAGATTTGGATTCAAGCACCGATCTCACGGTGGCGGGAGTGGGAGGAGGAAGAACGCGGTGGAGGTGACGGTCGGGAGGGAGGCGGTCGGGAGAAAGGTCGCGGCCGGGCGGCCTCGCGCGATGCGGCGGGGAGAATTGGTCACGGGTGGCAAGGGGATTCTTTTCTCCCCGGGGATTTCGCGTGGAAAGAGCTGGGAAACCCCTTCCCTGTGGACTCCCAAACGGCGCGTCTAGCTTTTCGCTGAAATATTCCCCGTGGGACTGCAGCCCGGGGATTTGGCGGGGATCCCGGCTGGGAATTTGGTTCCCAAACAAGGCCTAAAGGGGAAAGAATGAAAGAAAAAAAGAAATCAAGAATATAGCGCATTATACGGTATACCACTGCACCATGCAACAGCGATCGAGCACCGGCCGATGTTGCACCAATCAAGTCCACCGATCCAAAGACTTGAGCCAGAGGTTCAAGAAGAAGGCCGCCCTCCTCGGCTCCAATGTCGCGCTACTACTTGCCATCGGGTAACACCACCCTTGGCCATAACGCACCTACGCTTGCCAATGTAGGGTGCAACACTTCCGATTCTGGGGTGGTAGGCGGTGGGGATTGGAACGATGGCAATGGGGTACCGCGGAGAGGAGGGGGCGGAGGTTAGTGGGGATGAGGAGCAAGGAGCAACACGAGGGGGCCCGATAATGCAAAGGGGAAATCGAAGTCACACAAGCAGTGGTGTACACAGGACAAAATTGGAGGAGGCGCTAGTGGGATAAAGCTATTATGAGTAGGGGTGCAAATGGAGCGGATACGGACGGATATTACTCATCCCGTATCCTTTTCCATATTTTTTCTCGGATTCAAAATCGGACACGGACGGTCTGGGATCTGAATCTGAATCACGGATAGTCTCGATCATGAATACGGACCGAATACATGCCTAACCGAATCTGAGATCATCTCGGTCACGAATACTTATTTAGATATTAGCAAAAAGAAACTATATATATACGCACAAATAAAGATCAATCAACCATACTACATGTCCAAAATACAACTAGATTAGTAGTTTAACAATCGATATATATATATATATATATATATATATATATATATATATGTATGTATATATATATATATATATATATATATATATATATATATATATATAAACATGTACTTTGGAGGAGATTTCTTAGATGAATCTTGGCAAGAGATCATAACAGAGCATGCAAGTGTTGTTCACGAGTCCAGGCATCAAGTTGAAACAATAAGATTACATCTCGACATGATCACCAAAGAGCTTCCATTATTCGCACTAGCCATCGCGGTGATATAGTAATTTCTCTCCCACTGCTCCATTATCCATTCCTAACAAAGCACAAGCAAGATAAAACTTAAAAGCTTTTACAATGAAAACAACATCATGCAAATGACAATTGGAATATCATAGAAGGCACGATTAGTAAGTATTGCTACCCAACCGTACATAGAGAAAAGTACATTCGGAAAGTAGGATGACTTGAGCTAATTGCTTACCTTGTGAAGAAAGTAATGAGAAAGTTCATACACTTGAAAAGTAAAACCGATGCTAGCATCCATAATTATAGATTTATAGCCCACTGATTTGAGCAAGAGAAAGCGAACTTATAAACAAGCCATCTTCATTTCCTTTTGAATATGTTGTACTAATCTATTATCTGCAACATTGTAGTGGTACTGAAAAATAAATGGGTTAAGACAATGAAATTTTTTCCTTACTCTTTATCAGAACGAGATAACAATGCCATCTGAACCTCTGCTTCATAGGCCGTCGGGCATTGTAGACACTAATCCAATTGAGTCATTTGGCATCCCCATTCTAATCTTCTTCTTAGGTTGCTCATCATCTTCCTCCCTATGAGGCGGCCTCTTTTCGACCAACTTTGATATATAAGTGGCAACAATCCAACCAAGCATTAGGCGACTAACACAATTACATAAATGGAAAAGGAGGTGGTTTATAATATGCCATGGGCAAATTGGAAATATGGGACCCATTGGCCATTCTTTGAGCTATTGCCGATTCACTATTTTTCTCTTGCATAACACATTATGTATTGCATATGCCCTTGCCCTACTCTAAAAGACAAATGCCTTTTATGTGGTCTAAAATGGCACAACAATATAATTTTAGTCCCATCCCATGTAGGGCACTTTCAATATTTAGCGTTTAAGTAGAATAAAAAAATAAGAAATAGGCAAAAATATAATGTATCTTTTGAGCACCATCAGTGTTTATTGGCCTAATGTCTGGATTTGGACCAACAATGCCATCAAAAAGAGAGATGCACTTTGCATAATTAGGTTCTTCGTCAAACTTTAAGTTCACCACATACTCAACAAATTGTCGAAAAGGTTGTGGACAAATGCCACACAAAAGATTCTAGAGAGGTCGCCATCTTTTCTTGTAGACAAGAAAACCTTTGCTCTCTCCCTAAATTAATTAAAGAATGCAACATTGGAACAAATAATAATAATAAAAGAAGGAATAAGAACAAAAAGAATTCAAACATCAAACTAAATTAACACGGTATCCTTGCCAAGGTAGGTGGCCTGGAGAAGAAAAATAAGCGTGTATCACGAGGATTCAAGGTCATCTCTCCTACTTCCAGTTCTTTCCAAGTGGGCATGCACACTAACCATTTTTGGATGATGAACTTAAGTATAATTGTGCAAAGGTACAAGTTCTCTACAAAAAATCATAAATGGACAGCACAAATTTTTGTTCTCCTTCGTAACTTCTTGCGATAATTATATGGCTAGTTCGGTATATAGATCTGAGTCTGACTTTAGTTATTTGATTTGCAATATTGTTTAACCTCCCTATCGGAGGTAATATGATCCAAATATAACGATCATCTCGGGCTACGGTAGAATGATATTAATCAACCCGCCTACTGTTAAATCTTTTAAGTATTTGAATGCTATAGTAAATTGTTTTGGTTTTCAAATTGACCGCAGCAAAGCCATGATACAAGGACTTCACCCTAGTTACCTAGTAGCATTTGATATCCACATATGAGCCAGCGGAAATACTAACATCCTAAGATGGAGTAAAGGTAATTCTTAAATGCACCCTTTGTTGTAGTGGATAGGTTCTTGACTTCTAACTAGGAGAACTTAGACCATATGATTAGGATGTAGTACCTCTAGGGCAACATAGTTCGGGGTTCCACAGGTAGTGCGTAAAGGGCAGCCCCTACATGTGACCAAACTAAGCAAGTCAAGAACTGAACTAAAAGAAATGAAGCATATGACAAAGCATCGAAAGGGATGGACACTGGGCGGGGCCATCTTATTTGAGTCCAAAGTCTGAAATTTTAAGATTACCTTGGGAGTCAAGGAGGAGATTTTCGAAGTGCGATACATGCAAAATAAGATCAACAAATCCACAAAATCTAAAACACGAACTCTTCATTATCCTGTTCAATGTTCACCTTTAAATCTCGATGGTAGACTCCTTTCTTTGTGGCAAAACTCAACACCATCAATAAGGCTGCTGAAAGTATCTCGTGCACCGGCTTCATTGAGTCTCCATGATGAATCTGAAAATGGTATTTTTCTGACATTGTTACTTTGTTAGGTTCCCATTTCATATCAACTTATTCTTTCAAGTGAACCTCGATGAAGAAGGCGAAGTACAAGAAACTAAGTTGGCCTATTCAAATTTAACTCCTCGGTTATTGTGTAACATATTCAAATGGAAAGCAGAATTAATGACCATAACCACCATCCAAAAAATCGCAAATCAAAATTTGAAAGCGACATATAATCACATGCATTTTTGCAAATATATAAAAAATAAAGAGTCGAGGGAAAATATGTGTCTTCTTGCTATTTTTGCCATGGTGCAAGATTTTTTTCCCCCATTTCTACAAATACTATTTTTTAAAGGAAAACAGTAGTGGAATTTCTACATATACTCATAATCAACAGAATGAAGTTTGAAAAGGCATGTTTGTGTGTTAAATCCAACAAGCACAAGCGACGATTGTACATTCCAGAATCCAAACGGAATGAGGTAGACATCTAAGTAACAAACACAAGAACTAAAATTTAATTTCATATGTCATATCTAGAAGCCAAGACGGAAAAAGGCACTTATCATTAACAATAGTGGGGTCTTACAATTTTATCAAATAGTTCACCACCGGTGATGTACTCCAAGATTATAAATATCTTCTTACGGCTTGCCAAAACCACGCACATAACAGAATGGGCCAGGATTCATCCTCTTGGCACATAAAAAAGACAAGTGAAAACAAAGTTAAACAATGATAACATTTATCGGCGAGAGATAGATCCGTACCTCGTGTAGCCTAACCACATTGGGATGACTCACAAGCTTCATTATGGATATCTCTCTCTTAATGCATAAAATAATCATGTAAGATCAAATTAATCACCACGAGATATCTATCATTCATTAACTTGTGCATTTGTACATCACAAGCTAATCTGACTTTACTAACAAAAGGTGAAGGAAGGGGTATTGTTGATATAATCCAAAATCCCAAGCACTAATGGACACCAAAAAAAAAATTAACAGTAGCATAATAAGATGAACAACCCGCTTGGAAGAAGAAAAAAACTTTGATCTAATTCATCAATTATGGCACACAATTTTTTTAGAAAAGAAACACCGGTAAACCAGTTCGACTAGAAGCCTCAAACCCTTGACAAATCGAGATGAATTTGGGACACAAAAGGATCAGCTAAGGTCAAATTAAGCATCCCTCGATCCACTTAGCTATTCTCCTCCTCATGCCAAGAGAGATACGCCTCAAAGCAATAGCCAAATTCGCGACATCTCGATCCCGGAATAAACAAGCAAAGAAATGCTTCCATGAGCCAGTCCAAGAACATTTGGGGGGAAAGGTAGAGAGCTCCCGGTTCTCGATCAAACCCAATCGAAGCAAGAACTTAGGGAACGAAGAGATGGAATCGAATCGAACCCAACCAAAGTATGAGAGCCTCACCTGGTTTGCCATCTTGTGCTTGAGGATGGAGGAGCGGTCGAGCACCTTCATGGCGACGCTCTCCCCGGTCTTCGTGTTTTGCGCGAACTTGAAGTTGGCGAACGTGCCCTCCCCGATGGTCCGCCCCACCTCGTACTTCCCCACCTGCCGCAACGCCCCTCCGCCTCCGCCTCTGCCTCCCCCCACCATCTCCGCTCCCTCCCTCTCCTTCTCAAGGATTCAAAAGGTGGGAGGAGGAGCCGCGGACGGGGAGGGCGCGGGTGGGGGGAGGACCGGCTGAGGAAGTGAGGAGGAGAGGAGGGATCGCGGGAGGGGCGGCGGCGGCGGTGCGGTGACCGGTGAGGTAGGGTTGGGAACTGTGACTAAGTGAGAGTGAGACTGAGCCGAGGGTTTTTGGTTTTGGGGGCTGGGGTGGGCGGGACCGCGTGGGAGATGTCCCGCCGCATGAGCTCTGTGCGCGTGAAAATCGGATAGTCTTCGGTTATATCCGATTTTAATCCCGGATAGTTCTGAATAAACCGGACAACTGATTATCCAAATCCGTATCCGATGAAGAATATCCGAATCCGAAAAAACCTTTAGATATCCGAATTTTGCCCACATTTATTCGGTCGGTCGGGAACTATCCGTTCCGTTTGCACCCCTAAATTTATGAGTAACGTAGCAATCACACATTTAAATTTCATGTGCAATCTAAATTGGTATATAAATTCATGAGCAAAAATGTTAAAATGGTATATACATTAAAGATAGTATCTTAATTATTGTGTGTTCTGAAAGTTCAAAAATATGCGCAGATAGCAATCTTGTGAAAAAAAAAGTTAACCAGATTAGTGATGCAAAGCATGATAGGTTTACTAGAAGATACCATAGGTACGACGAGTGAAGCCGTTGCTCCAGCCTCCTCACGCCCCTTGGTGAAATCCACCACTGCACACAAGTGCTGCGTGGCTTCCATCGTGCGATCGAACGGCCATACTCGCCTTGTGTTATATAGTTGTTCACTGCTACGGTGAGTGCGTATCTGCGAAATAGATCTCCAGTCTCTTTAACCTGATGTTTGGGAAAACAGACTATCAACTATTCGGCTGCATGCTACTAGTCCTATGCGAAGGTGAAATCATATTTCTTGTCCATGACATATAAAATTTCTGCAGTCAACTATAGTGGTCGAGTACACGTCGGTTACAACAATGTGCAGCCCAGCTACGAATCATTGCCCGCGGGAATTAGTTGGGGGGCACGTTCCATGATTTCGCATTTTTCACTCAACCTTCCTTCGCCAACAATTCCAGCGGCCGGCAAGGAGACAAGGAGAAAAAGGCACGGTCCGATGTCCATACACCTATCAGCATAGCGAGATACTCCATCTTCCTCGTCATATGCCACCCTACTCACCGAAAGAGATCACGGCATCACATTCCAATTTCCAACCCACCAGTGCTGATTCGCGAGTTGCCATTAGCCAAAGGGAAAAACCAAACCGAGATCGAGTGAGCTGACGAGGAGAAGTGGAGAACAGGTACCAATACGCTAATGCCATCGTCTACTCCTGTGGATCAAACGGGTCAGGATGAGGCTTCCATTGGTCAATGTACTGTACCACGGCTTTTTACGGATATGTGTAATGGTATAGACAACTGCTAAAGACAGCTCCTACAATAAGTTATTTTTTTACATATCTATAGACAGTTCATTTATATACAATGCGTCTTGTTTCTCGTGTCACCGTCGACTATTGCATGAGCGACGGCTCAATTCTCTATGCTCCCCCTCTCTTATCCACATCATCTGATATCCTATGTAACAAGCACTACCAGAAGCAGGATTTTTCCCAAGTGCCAAAAACACTCGGGAAAGTGGGCCAAACACTCGGGAAATATATTTCCCGAGTGTCACACTTGGGAAACAGCACTCGGGATAGATTAGTCGGGATAAAAACAGTTTTCCGAGTGTTACACTCGGGAAATATTACTTTCCCGAGTGTATATGTATACACTCGGGAAACTCACACACTCGGGAGAAAACCCTGTTGAACGGCTTCTCCGCTCGTAACGGGAATCTTTCCCGAGTGTCGACACTCGGTAATATGCTGAAAAAACACTTGGGAATGTTTCCAATGTTTGACCGACGAAACCAGGGAAAATTGCCACCTGGCCGTGTTTCCGAGTGCATGGCAACGACACTCGGGAAAGCCTCAAGCGAATCCGACAGAAATTGCCACAGTCAAGTGTTCAGAGTGTCGACACTCGGGAAAGATTTTGTCGATTTCCTGAGTGTCGACACTTGGGAAACTTTTGGTCTATTTCTCGAGTGTCGACACTCGGGAAATATTTGGTTGCTTTCCCGAGTGCCAAAAACACTCGGGAAAGCGACAAACACTCGGGAAATCGACAAACCAGCAGAACCCCATTTTTCACAAATTCATTTAAAATCCATTCCACAGTAATCAAATAATCCATCCATCCATTCCACAGCAATCAAATAATCCATCCACCCATCCATTCCACAATATATGTGTGTATATACATATATATATACATATATATATACATACATACATACATACATACATACATACATATATATATATATATATATATATATATATATATACATATACATATACATATACATATACATGCAATTACTAGCAGGAGCAGTATAAGTGAGGCGTTGGTTCCCCAAGCGGAGGACATTAAGTCGAGTCCAGGTCAGAGTGCACTGCATATTTGTTTGCACATTGCCATACATTAGCCAAGTATGAATATGTATATATATATATATATATATATATATATATATATATATATATATATATATTGCATATTACTTTGTTATTGTACTACCACGCTCCAACTAACATGTAGGAGCATTTGCTCCAACCGCTCCCTAGCCTCAATTTCCTGTCGCAGCTGCGCCTGAAGCTCAGAAACCTGAGACTGGATCTCATGTGATGGTCGCTGTCGACTTTGAAGGTGTACTTCATCCGTTGATGCAGCACTCGTGGATTGGACCTCAGAGAGGGTTGTCGATTGTGCTAATGTAGCGGCACCCATGAAGAAACAACCATGTTTCTTCCCTTTCGACCTTGTACCTGACACTTGCGTCTAGTGGTGAATTCATGGCGTCGTAGTCAGGGCCATGAATCTCCTTAGCAACATCGATATATCGACTGTTGGACAAAATCATCGAGGCGAAAATCATCGAGGACAAAATGATCGAAATCATACCAAGTTCTCTCGTCATATTGGCGTTGCACAAGGTGCCCTCTGATCACCCTCCTAGCTTCTAAATATGCCTCCATATCGGAGCAGGCCTCTGCTTCTTCTTTTCACGCACCCAAAAAAACCACAGTGGTCAATAAATATGTATCGCAACATACAATCAATATGAACATGTTGACCTACGAGTTCTTCTTGTAACGAGCCATGGAGGGCTGCCTTGATGATGTCTTTGTCCGTCCATCAACAATCTCCGCTCCCTAGCGAAGACGAGAGTCCTCTAACCATCGTTCATTGCACCACCTCTCTCGGGCAATCTGGCGCCATGCATCTTCACATTAGGGCCCACCAAGGTATTGCCTAAATTAACCAAGTGTTAAATATGAATAAACTAGAATTGATTGTAATCAAGGACATCGTTTGTTCGGTTGGTTACCGCATGTACTCGTCCAAAGTGATATGCGTTTGGCAAGCCTCGGCCCTCTGAATTCTTTGTCCAAGGACTTGTGTGTGGTAACAGATCACGCTTGGATCGTGCCGTAGAACATCTGTGGGATCGACTTCTTAACACAATTACAAGCACTCTCTTAGAATCGACTTCTGTCCCTCAAACCCATCGAAACCACCACTACAATCCAAGAATAAAGAATAAGATGATTAAGTTAGTTGATGAAAGCAAAAGGAATTGATAAAGAATAAGATGATTAAGTTAGTTGACATTTATTACTTGGCTACTAAACATCCAAAAGAGGTAAATTAAACATGTCGGACTACTTGAAGTTTTAGTACCAAACAAGTGAGATTAGCTAGGTTAGGTTTGCATAAAAACACAAAATATCGACTTTGTCCTCAAATGGCTTCTGAGTTCTTCAAAATGTTAGTAGTCCTTGTGCAATTTAGATAGGTCTTTGGGCGAAAACTACCATTTTAGCCATGTACCGACTAATAAATAGTTGATGATGATTTGGTTATGCATCACAATTAAGATAACTATCCAGAACATGAATAGATTAAGCAAAACTAGCCTAATCTACCGTAAGTTAAGTATGGTTGTTTAATGATCTAGTTTGTATTAATACTTTGGAAAATATTAATCTTTGAGTTAAATAGTCAAGTTGCGTTAGGTGATTGAACATTAGGGCCATTATTTTACCCAAACATTTATGCCTCATCTAGTCATCTAGTCACAAAGTAGAAAATATATTTCAATTGTTGGCTTTCCTCTGTCTGTTGCATCATGTAGAAGTACATATTATTTGGGATTAGTGTGGTAAGTTAGTATAGTAACTAAATTGAGACTCGAGAGTTGTGATCAAATCAACCCTAACATGCATAGGAACACATAGAAGCGATTTGAATATTGATCCTTACCCAAAAATATTCCTCCACCAGCGCAAGCAGGTTGTCAAATGGAACCTCTCCTTTAGCGGCGGTATCTTCAATGACCTTGTAGTGGCACCATGTCCCCATGAGCTCCGCCTTCCTTTGTAGGTGACCAAGCCAGGAAGTGCCATCGAATCAACACGCCAATTATGTCGTTCGAAGTCTACATTTCTCACCCCGCCTTCTTCTCGCCATTGCACGATATTAGTTTTTTGAGGTATGCAAGTAAGTGGGCTAAATTAGTGAAAGTGTGATTACTTATGTGTGCCATGAGAGCGATGTGATCTTCTTCTCCTCTCGAGTTGAGTCGTCGTGGCGGGTTCATGAGTCCTCGCATCCAAAATTCTTGTGCCTCATGGTGCTCATCCTCCTCACCCTCGCCTCGGGGTGCTCTTCCTCCTCACCCTCCGCCTCACGGTGCTCATACTCCACATCATCGGCGCGAGGGCTGCAGTCTGAGGCTGATCGACTAGAGTGAGCCCCTGCCCCTCGAGGGGCCGTGGCTGCCCTCTCCCCCTGGAGGGGCTGGCTGCCTGTGCCCCTGGAGGGGCGGCTGCCCCTGTGCCTCTGGAGGGGCCGTGCTTGCCCTCTGCCTCTGGAGGGGCCGTGGCTGCCCTCTGCCTCCAAGAGGCTGCGGCTGCCCTGTGCCTCTGGAGGGCAGCGGCTGCCCTCTGCCTCTGGAGGGTCGTGGTGCCCTCTGCCTCCTCAGTGGCGCGGCTGCCCTCTGCCTCCTCGAGTGGAAAACAAGCGTTTGCCTCGACTAGAGTATCTTTGCCTCTTGGCGCCACTCATTTTTGGTGTCTGAAATGAAATGAAATAAAATAAATCAATTAATATAAGCGTAATCAAGTAAGCTCATAGAAAAATGTAATATAACGTAATCAAGTAAGCTCATATAAAAATTAAAAACATGCGACAAATAAATGGAAGACATACAAGATCATGCTTAGAAGTAGTCGTCTACAATGGGATCCTCATGAGATGGGCCCTCCAAAAAGTCATCGTCACTATCATGAGGTGTTGACTCAACCTCATCCCTTGGTGCCATCAATGTCTAGCGATTAAGTAGTTCCAAGTCCTCTTGGTTTACAACCTCATCGGCATCGATTTGAATATCATCCATGTGATCGTCCTCTTCCCCAATTATTATTTGAAAAGTCCACTCGTAGCCCATCTTCTTGAAAGAATAGGTCAACACCATTATTGGTCTCCATGTTGTAGTCACCGCTCACTAGGGGTAGGTAGTTTACCATATGGTTGCACCTTATGTACTACCCACCAATCCACTAAACTACTCATAGTTTTGCATGGAGTGCAGGATGTAGTATACTGGGTGGCTTGTTGAGCCACAATAAATGGGTCATTACTGGTAGGATTGATTGATGTGCAACTTCAACCAGCCCAAGTGATGTATCGTCGACTTCCCTAAGCGGATGGAACCAATGACATTTGAATAACATAAGTTTGAGAGGTTTGCAACCATGGAAATATAGTTCAATTATTTCTTCAATTACTTCATAGTATTCAGCAGTGTATCGCCTCATCTTGTCCTATAGTCACCAATCCACTATTAATTGTTGTTGCATTAGGCGTTCCTCTCATGTGTCGATGTTGGAGCGGTACCCATTCACATTGTAGGTACTATAGGACTGACACCGAGTGTAGCATCCTTGAGCAACTTGCCTCAATTCATTGCTCATAGACTTGTCCTTCAAACTCTCTGACATAAATAGAATGGGTTTCATGTATTAGTTCCTCTTTACTTAGTAAATATTATGTGCAAGGGGACTAGCTAATAGAGAAGTTACTTTACGATAGAACCAAGTTGGGAAATTCGGTTTACAATTCTCGGCACCCTTCCTAAGAAGGGTCTCAACTTGTTTTTCGGATGGGTCTCGGCGTTGCTTCCACTCGCTCTAACAAATTCCCTATAGGCAACAAGACAAGTAGATTAAAACACTCATGCATCAATTATTGGGAAAAATAATTATTGCATACCTAATGTAATCATCCACTTGGAGAGGTTGGTAAAGACATACAACATCACAGTCAACCACTCATCCCATGATAAAACTTTGGGAGTACCACGCTTGAAGTGTCACCTCTTCGGTGAAGAAGCTAAGTTGGCAATTATTTTAAGGGATGCCAATATTGTATCGTGAGGTTTGATTGTGCACCGTCTGCGAACATTGTCGACAAAGTATATTGATGTGAAATAGGAAATTTCCTCAATTATATGCGCCTCGCTATGGATGCTTCAACACGCGATCGATTTTTGCTTTGCCTCGTAGTTCCTTTTGTTCCTCTCAATTGGATACAACCACGGTTGTGCATCGTCCCCCATCCTAGCTTCATAGGGAAGATGGAGAATCAAATGTTGCATTGGATTGAAGAAGCGGTGGAAAGATCTTTTCCAACTTGCAAAGCAACACAGGTACTTCACGCTCCATAGTTGACATTACCATGAGATCTATCTCTTTCACACATAGCTGTCGATAAAAGAAGCTCAACTCCGTCATCACTTGCCAAACACACTCAGGGACGTAGCCACGGATCATCACAGGCAAAAGGCGTTCCATGAATATGTGGTAGTCATGGCTCTTTAGGCCATTGATGCGCATGGTAGCTAAATTCACTCCTCTCCTTAGATTTGCTGTATACCCATCAGGAAACTTTAGGGTCTGAAACTATTCCAAAATCTCCTTTCTCTGAACCCTAGTTAGGCAATAACTAGCTCTTGGCTTCTCCCACTTGCCAGTAGTTGGCTTATGGATCATATTCAGCGAGGGCCTGTTGCAAAGCTCCTCCTGATCAAGGCGAGCCTTCACATTGTCCTTCGTCTTATGCGGAATGTCAAAGAATGTGCTAAATATGGCCTCTGCAACATTCTTCTCATTATGCATTACATCTATGTTATGGGGAAGAATGAGCTTATGGAAGTATGGCGGTGCCACAAACTTGGAATGTGAGTCAATTGTGCTCCTCACCATATTTCTCGAACCCATCACCATCATCAAGAAGCTTCAAAGCATCTAGCGTGCACGAACCTCCTCACTGCCAGACGACGTGGTGGTCCACTACTGGACAGCAATATTGGCCCTAAATCCGGTTGTGTCACTTCTAAATTCGTGGTCAATTGGAAGGAATTGACGATGACAATTGAAGAAGGAGTGCTTGTGACCATGCTTTAGCCAACAGCCACGCAACGTCTCCCTACAGATTGGGCATGGCATCTTCCCATGTGCAGACCACCCACGTAATATCCCGTCTGTTGAGAAGTCATGCATGGATGTGTGATACGCGACCGCATGGTGAAGTTACATTTCAATGCCCGATCATATGTCACTATGCCTTGTTCCCAAGCATGTAACAATTCATCCACCACCGCTCCATGAATACACTCATATTCTTCCACAGGTATTGAGGACCGAGGATTATCAAGAAAGGAATATGTCTTTATACGCATGCAAGCGTCGGGTGGGAGGTTAGCAGGAATGACAAACACGAAGCCAGCAATTTGTATGGCGCAGCCCCATACCAAATGGGTTAAACCCATCGATTGCAATTGCAATTCGAACGTTCCAAGGCTCCGTAGCAAACTCTACATAGTCTCGGTCAAATTACTTCCATGCTTCACCATCAGATGGGTGGACCATCTTGTCATTATGGTACCGACGACCATACTTGTGCCATACCATTTGTTTGGCAGAAACCTCAGACATGTATAACCGTTGGATTTGTGGCACAAATGGTAGATAGCGAAGTATTTTTCTGCCAATAGGAAGCTGCCTCTTCTGACCATCACCAGAGTCAACCTCAACAAATCTAGACTCACCACACTTATCACAGTGATCTTTGTCCACATTCTCATTCCTAAATAGCATGCAATGATTTGGACAAACATCTATCTTCTCATATGGCATATTTAGTGCGCTTATCAATTTCTTGGCCTCATGCAAGTTAGCGGGCAGTTTGTGACCATCTGGGAGAAGGGTGCTAAACACGCTTAAGAATACATCAAAGCAAGCAATGCTTGTCTTTGAATCGAGACTTGATGACAAGTAGTCGTGTGATGGCATCTAGTTGGGACACTGTGTTTGCCCATGAAGTGGTTGACTTCATTGCGGACAACATATCAAAAAAGCCCTTGTTGTAGGCTCGGTTCTTCCTCGGTAGTGGCCCATATGCATGGCGCACATCATCTAGCATGTCTTCTATCCTACTCTCATTGTGGCCGCCATCGTCCGTTTCTTCCCTTAGCACATCTGATCTGCTATGTTGTGACTCGCCATGATAGACCCACACGGTATAGCCTACCCTAAATCCGTACTTGCACAGGTGTGCGATCATTGTTGCCCTCATTTGTGGCCATGTGTTCGAACAATGAGAACAAGGGCACAACACACCCCGTCCATTACTCCTAGCAAATGCTCGATCCACAAAACCTGTCGACTTTTCCATCCATTCTTGGTGAATACCTTTATTTATTAACACGTTAATGTAGCATTGTAATAACAGCATATCAATCCATCATAAATGGACAACACAAAAGAAAATAAGCAAATTTTATTTCTTTTCCACTTATCCATTACCTTCTGAAGACTTCTTGGGTGAGGGGCCGAGGGCTGCGGTGGGGAAGATGGCTGCGGTTGTGTGTCGGTGGAGGCATCGGCGAGGAGGCGGCAAAGATCAGAGGCAAGTGCCAAAACAATCAAGCCTCGTGACTGTAGTATCTCTTGACTAGGAATTGTATTGAAAATCATGAGCTATATTAGGACAGAATCGGCACTTAAGCATTGAAATTTAGACAAAACAAAAAAAAATCCTTTAAAATGGACAATATCTATAGCACTGCCACAAATGTTTATCTAGTGTCATATATATAGTTCCATGAAATTACGTTCTAACTTGGAACACTCGAATTTTTATAATCTCCTAGTTGTTGACTATTTATTATAACCCAAACACAACTTTATTTACAACATGCTAAAGAAGGAAAAAAGCAATTGGATTTACGCAAAATGTAGATTAATTTAAAGAAACCCCTTAATGTTGTTAATATATTTTATATACTTCACTATTAAAGGAATATTATGCTAGCGTGATGCCGTGATTTTAGTATGATATCTTTAACTAATCGGTAAACTTTGGATATTTTTTTAAAATTAGTTAGTCATGATTTTTCATGTGTAGTGATATTTGATACTTGAAGATGCTCGCTGGTAAAATAGGTAAAATAATGGGATATAGTGAGATTAGCGTATAATGCCTTTCACGTGTGTGTGTGTGTATATATATGTGTGTGTGTGTGTGTGTGTGTGTGTGTGTGTGTGTGTGTGAGAGAGAGAGAGAGAGAGAGAGCGAGATAAATTAGCTTAGTATGATGAACTACGTGGCTATGTTCGACAAATAAGAAGTGTTTGATTCTATGCACACTTAAATTTTAGAGTTCCAATTTTTTTCTCTGATTTAAATTTTAGCTACATTTTAGTATATATGACACTAGATAAACATTTGGTCCTAATTTGCCTAGTGTTCCCTAGTCACTTTATAGAACAAAGGGATTGCCACAAGCTCCTAATTGGATGCAGGTTGATAATATCTAGTACACATGTCTACACATACATTGTCTAGAGTGTGACACCTGTTGGCCACTCTTCATGTCATACATGGTCAGAACTTGTACTTACAATATGAACATCTATTAGGAAGTGGACTAACCTCTAAATTTTATAAAGAGATAAATAAAAGAGGAATTACAAAGTTTTAACTACTCTTTAGGAATTACAAAGTTTTTACTACTCTTTAGGAGCAAGTCCTACTTTTAGTGTTAATTTTGAAAGTCACACAAAACATAGTGGAAACAAAAAAAATGTCAAACAGCGAACAACTTATACCATCAAGCAATGCACTAGTCCCCTACCCTAACCATCTCCATTTCACGATCTTGATATCCCATTTTTCTCGCGAACAAGTCAAATATGTGATATGTTCAAATAGTTGCTCGACAAATTGAAATGCTTGGAACCACTATTAGGTTGATACACCGAGTGGCCATTCACATGCAAAGAAGTAAAATTCACAGCATTTGGGATGAGAAGATGAAGTTCTCTCATGGAGTAAGCAAAGACAGATGGAGTCTTACCTCGTCGGACCGAGAGGATCGTAGAGAGCGACGGGGGCGGCCGATCGGAGGAGGAGCCCGGGAGGCGGAGTCAGGCGGCACCGGCGGAGGAGGGAGTTTGGGAGGCGGAGCCGGGAGGCGGAGCCGGGAGGCGAAGTCGAGGCGGCAGTCTGTGATGCGGACGAGGGTGACGGCGGGCGGAGGAGGAGCCGGGGAGGTAGTGGAGGACGGGAGAGAGGGCGCCGGCCGAGGATCGAGAGCGCGTGGGGGATTGGGGAGAAAATAGCGGTGTGGGGGATGGCGGCTGTTGTTTTAGCTTCCGAGTGTTCATGTTAACGACACTCGGAGATCATTTTTTCCCGTTGCTCTGTCAAAGTTTCCGAGTGTCCGATCGGACACTCGGGAAATTTTAATTTCCCGAGTGTTTTCTTCTCTCCCCGAGTGTTTCATGAGGCACTCGGGAAGTTCCCGAGTGTATTATTCAAAACACTCGGGAAACTTGTGAGCACTCGGGAAATTAGACGATTCTAGTAGTGAAGACTTACAAACAATTGATATCATACTGTTGTACATGCCTTACTACAAAATGTCGCTCCAGTCTTGATCTGCACTTGTTTCCGTCTTTACGGCAATTCAGTGGGGTCAACTTTGACCTCCCACGAACTCCTCGTCCGTGCGCCACTGGCGTCGACACCATTTGCGGCCGCATCGGTCCACGGCGAGCACGAGCAATACACGCCGAAGCGGTATCATCCCGCCCAGTCTTATTTCCCAGGATCTCTGTAAAATTTACACTGTTTTATTGGAGAATTCTTGTGAAATTCTTCTGTCCTGATTTCCAAACGGCCCCCAAAAGTAAGATGCAAAGACAAGAGACATAGACTTGTGGTCCCTAGACGATGCCAAGTAGGAGTACAAGTAGTATATGTTAGATTTAATTCTTGATCTTAACCTGATGATCAAAACTAGCAGAATCGCATATGTGGTAATTGCAACACACAATTCAATCTGTAAATGCGGAAGCGTACCTGATGACGATGCCATTGTTCGTCGTAGGATTGATCTGAAGTAGTAGATGAACAGATGCTCAATCTATCTAGGGTTTGGTCTTTGCCAGCAAGAGGTAAGCCACAAATTCCAACTACTGATGGGGATAGGTGGTATGGCGAGAGTTACCCTGCTGGGAGGACCTGACCTTTATTTATAGCCTTCGGTTTGGAATCCTATCCCATCCCATAATTAGAGATAGATTCCAAATAGGTCTCTACACAGATTTAAAATCCAAGTCCATATTTATCCATATGAGATACTCGGCTCTTAATAATATTAATTGATCACTTTATATATTTGAGCCAACCAAAATAGATAGTGATATTTATTTAAACTCATGTGGGTCCACATAACGGAAATTAATCCAACAATCTCCCACTTGGACCAAATGAGTAAATATATATCAAAAACTTTATGAGCTCCAAAAATGCTATCTATGTCATGAGCATCTTTAAACCAATCTGGTCCATCAATTATATCAACAAAGGATCAAAGCGGTCTTCGTCACTTTAAAGCGTAACTAAACCCATCAATGGTCACATATGTCAACACAAAAGAACGACATGGATCAAATATGGATGTGTAGCATGGAAATTACATGAAATGTGATCATGACATGCCTATTTCCAACCTGGTCCAACTTTATACCTTATGAGATCAAAACATCTTCTCGAGAACCAAAGGAGAAGACATGAATTGAGTAAAAGAACATAAACTTTATTTCTCTAGAGAATATAACTGAAGGTCTTTATACTAAATCGATATTGTCTCCTGAGCATAAGAAAAGAAAATTACAAACTCCCACTTGAACTGAATTCCATAAGTGAAACCACACCCATATGAGCAATATGCTCATGGAACACTTTAGGTGTCAAGCCTTTAGTGAACGGATCCGCAATCATGGAGTTTGTACCTATATGCTCAATTGACAATTTGCCACTCTGAATTCTTTCTTTCACAACTAGGAACTTGATGTCTATATGCTTAGACTTTGATGAGCTCCTGTTGTTGTTAGAATACATAACTGCAGACTTGTTGTCACAATACAACTTTAGTGGTGCGTCGACTGATCCAAAATTATGACCACGTGACAAAGTTCTCGCAACTATATCCCATGATTTGAAGCCTCATAGCAAGCAACATACTCATTTGCCATTGTGGGCCGAACAGAGTGGATCCTTAGCGCTTTTCAAGAAACCGCACCTCCACCAAGTAGATAGATGTAGCTGAAGTGGATTTGCGAGTATCTTGGCAACCAAAGAAAATCGAATCGAGAATACCCAATGATCTCCAACTGATCCGATTTCCTATATGTGAGCATGAAATCCTTCGTCTTTTGCAAATACCGCAACACCCGTTTTCTTTGCGACCCAATGATCCAATCTGGATTGTTTAAATACCCTTAGCATTCCAACAATATATGCTATATCCGGTCTAGTGCAAACTTGAGCATACATCAAGCTCCCTATCAAAGATGAATAGGGGATGTTCTGCATTTTCTTAGCCTCAAAAAACATTCTTAGGACATTGGCTAAGTCTGAATTTTTCACCTTTGGCCACCGGGGTATCTAAGGGTTCTGATTACGCATGCCAAATCTTTGCAATACCTTATTGATATAGTTCTTTTGTGATAATCCAAGTACACCTTGAGAGCGATCTCGGTATATTTGAATTCCTAATACAAAAGAAGCATCACCAAGATCCTTCATCTCAAAATTTTTAGCGAGAAATTTCTTGGTTTCATGCAACAAGCCTATATCGTTACAAGCAAGCAATATGTCATCAACATCTGAGAACCAAAAATATGAACTTACTCCCCTTTGAATTTATGATACACACAATCCTCAAGCTGTATTTACCTCAAAACCAAAAGAGATAATAACCTCATAAAATTTGTGGTACCATTGCCGGGAAGCCTGTTTGAGCCTATAGATGGATTTCTTTAATTTGCATACCATTTGTTTCGGGTCACCGACCACAAAGTTTTCTGGTTGCACCATATAAATCGTCTCATCAATGTTTCCATTTAGAAATGCTGTTTTTTACATCCATCTGATGAAGCTCAAGATCAAAAAATGCCACAAGTGCCATAATGACCCTAAAAGAGTCTTTTGAAGAAACCGAGAGAAAGTCTCTTTATAGTCTATGCCTTCTTTTTAGTATATCCTTTAGCAACAAGGCGAGCCTTATATCTTTCCACATTGCCTTTGAATCCCGTTTGGTCTTAAATATCCATTTGCAACCAATGGGTTTCTTTTCTTCGCAATGGGACAAGATCTAACGTCATTGTCCTTCATGGATTTTAACTCTTCATTCATGGCATTGATCCAATTAATCGAATTTGGGCTTTGCGGGGCATTTTGGAGATCGATAGGATCTTCTCCCAAAATTTCACTACAAGCCTCATTTTCCTGAAGAAAGATAATGTAATCATCAGAGATTGCACTTCTTCTTTCTCTAGTGGATCTCCTTAATGGCACTGGTTCTTGAGGTTGATGAGTTTGTTTTTCTGTAGGAACATCATTTTGTGGAGGAACCTTATGGACATTTTTTTGAATTATATTTTCCTCAATAATAGGGTAAAATAACTTTGATCCCGATCATTATTAGGAATAACCAAAGGAAGAAAAAATAAATCCTTGAAACTTCTTCAAAAATAATGTTCCTAACCATATCTCCCTTTCAATCTCAACATCCTCAAAAACCGGGCATTTCCGTTTCAAAAATTGTCTTAGTAGTGGGATCATAGAATTTGTAACCCTAGATCTTTTAGAATAACCAACAAAATAGCTACTAACAGTTCTTGAGTCCAATTTTCTTTCGTTAGGCACATGCGGCCTTGCCTCGAATGGACATCCCCACGCACGTACATGCACGATGCTAGGCTTTTTGCCTATCCATTGTTAAATGACGGGTTTTGTTAGTCGCTTTAGTTGGTACTTTATTGAGTAAATAAGCTGCGATTTTCAATACTTCTCCCAGAGAGACTCGGTAAGGTAGAATGACTAATCATACTCCTCACCATATCCTTAATAGTCTGTTTAGCCTCAAGAACACCGTTCATGCTAGGAGATCCGGCATGGTGTCTTGAGGGCGATCCCGCATTCCTCTAGGAATTTAGCAAAAGGTCTGGGCGTTGTTCACCGATCCGTCATTTACGCCATAGTATTCTCCACCATGATCGGATCGAGCGGCCTTAATTCTTTTGCCAAGTTGGTTATCCACCTCAGCCTTAAAGTTTTTGAACACATCCAGGGACTGTGACTTCTCATGAATAAGATAAATATAACCATATCTCGAGAAGTCGTCTATGAACGTGATAAAATATCTTTGGCCATTCCAGGAAGCCGTAGGGAATGGGCCACAGATATCCGTATGTATCAGTTCTAAGACATCTGAAACTCTATTAGCACTTAACTTCCTTATGTTTGTTTGTTTCCCCTTTATACAATTAACACAAATATCGAAATCTGTGAAATCCAGGGGATCCAAAATTTCTTCTGACACAAGTCTCTTAATTCTCTGCATGGAGATATGACCTAAACGCTTGTGCAACAAGGAACTTGATTTCTCATTGGTAAATTTTCTCTTTATACCACGAGCAACCGTATGCAGGACTTCATTATATGAGGCAATAGTATCAAGCAAATATAGGTTGTCATGCCAAATTAAAGAACCGGTATCAAGTTTATTGGAATTCTGAAAAAGACTAAATAAACCATTTCCGAAAGAACAATTATAACTTTGATTTGTCCAATACGTAAATAGAAACCAAATTCGCCTAAAAGGCGGTACAATATAAGTCTCTTTCAAATCCAGATAGTATCCATCTTTAACAAACAACCTAAATGTGCCTATAGCCTCAACTTCCACCTTCTTGCCATCGCCACATAGATGAATCTTTCGGCATCATTTGGCTTTCGGCGATTCGAGCAACCTGCATGGACACACCGATGTTAGATGTTGCACCGAGTCTAACCACCAAGTGTGTTCAGCGACGGTTAAGTTAACCTCAGAGCTAACCATAGCAAGGATTGTACCTTTCTTAGCACGCCAAGTGTGATATTTGGCACAATTCTTCTTTACGTGACCATCCTTTTACAAAAGAAACAAGCCAATTAGGGACCTTGTTTATTCTGTTTCTTCTTTATGGATGGGACACTTGCGACTTCTTTGCTCTTCCTCTTGTTATTCTTGACTCTAGGGTCATAGCCAAATGAGCACTTTCATTCTATCTTGTTTCCATCTATCCTCCTCTTGCACACAATAGGAGATGAGCTCATTAAAGGACCACTTGTCCTTTTGATGATTATAGCTCACCTTGAACCGATTAAATTGTGCGAGAAGGATATCAAAATTAAATGCACTAGCAAATCCTCGAGATAGCTCTAACTTGAGTGCCTTTAATTTGAAACAAGATGAGACATTTCCATAATGTACTCCCTTATGTTTCCTTTACCCTTATACTTCATTGAGATAAGTTTTGCTAAAAGCGTACTTGTTTGACCTTTTCGTTTTTGGCAAACCTTTGCTCAAGACTGTCAAGGAAACCCTTAGCTGTAATTACTGTTACGATGTGTTATCCCGAAAAACTTAGGATAAAGACGCCTCATGATCATAAGACTCATGCGATTTGAACGATCCCACTTCTCATACTCCTTCTTTTCCTCAATGGAGTCATTAGCCACAAGAGTAGCGGGTTGTTCTTTACTGGCCGAGGTCTAGATCCATTACCCCAAGAACAATCGAAATGTTCTATTTCTATTCTTTAAAATTTGCACCAGTAAGCATAGGTATGGAATTGATGCTAGCAGAAATATTGGAAGCAGGATTTGTAGCTGAAATAAAAGAAATTAAAAACTCACATCAAGACATGAATGATAAACTTAAAGCTTGATTCAAAATTTGGTATATACCATCACGCAAGATACCTAGCGCTCCATTAATATTTAGTCTTTGGACAGAAATATTAACTTGCAAGTGGTAACCTTGATGTAGCAAACAAATACTAACGATAAACCATCCAAACAATATGCCTTACTTTGGTCCGACTTATTGTTCACATGGAAACTTGATGACTGTTACGTATTTATTGCCACAGTTGCATATATAATTCGGCCAAATAATGACTTTCCTTTGGGCCAATCAATAGATGCATGAATTATACACACAAAAAAAATACCTAGTTATTCTGAATAAATTAACCTACATACCAGAGGTTGCTTTGGCAACATGAAATTTCAATTAACCTATGCAGAACACTAGCTAGCCAAATTTGAATCAATCCATCATCCTTAAAGATGACAATTTATAAAAGTCCACAATTTATACTATTATTCAATTATCAGAAGCACAGAACAAATTGCATTTAATTGATAATAATTAATGAGCACATTAGAGAACTATAATCAATTTTCACAATTTGCAATTGACAGATTATCACCAATATGCACAATAACCAAATTTGCATCAATTGAAACCATATTGCATATAATTGATAATCTCTGAGATAGCAAGAATAATATGATCAGTGAACATCAGAAGTTTCATCAAGATTACAAATATAAAATTCATCCCAGAACAGATGAACTCAAGATGCATGATCAATCTGTAAATAAAAAAAACTTAATCTGCAAAAAAAAACTCTAGTGCAGAAGCTTTCTTCCCCAATTACTCATAACCAACAAGGGCAAAACTGAAGATTGGCAGATCCCGTGCGGCGGCGCAAGGAGGCGACAGCTCGGTGGCGCAATCTGGCGTGGCGGTGGAGGCCAGAGGGCGCACCGCGCACGGAGGTGGCGGAAAGCCTGGAGGGCTGCTCGTCGCCATGGAGGCGCACACACTCGGGCGGCATGCGCGTGCGCGGAGGCTCGACGGGAGACCGGAGGAGCGACGCCTGAGGGGAGATCCGGCGCTCTGTTGCGAGCAGCGAGAATCGAAGGGCCCACTGACGGCGTGGCGCAAGCCCTGGCGGGCGGTCGCGCGCCGAGGCGGAAAAGCCCCAAGGGTGCTCGGCGACGGAATCCATGGGCGGGCGGGGCGGGAGGCGGTCGGTGGCGGCGGCGGCGGCGAAAGCATCCGGTGGCGGCGCACAAGAAGAGGCGGAAACCCGGAGGCGTGCGACCAGGCGGAGGCAGCGAGAGACCAAGGACGTGCTCGGCGCACGGTGGTGGCGGCAATCCGAAGGCACGCGGAGGCGGCGGGATCCGGAGAAGGCTCGGCGCACTACCGGATGCGGCGGGAGGCCCGAGGCGCGTCGTGCGGAGGCGGCGCAAACGGAGGCGTCGCCGGGGAAGACGCGCAGAAGCAAAGAGGGGCAAGGAAAGAACAGATCAAAAAACGATCTGAAAACCGAAGCTGCGGGAAAAGAATAGATGCAAAAAAAGAACTGGCCGAGGGGATGCGCAGCCGAGCGACAGAACTGATGCGCTTAGCGCAAGGGAGGCGGCGGGACCCAAGTAGTCACGCCGTGATCCACCTGATGAGCAAGGGAACGAAGAGAACAAAAAACGATCTGATCTATGACGTTGCTACGGGAAGGCACTGATCTAAAGAAAAAAGAGGGGAGCGAAGACTCACGGCGCAGATGCAAAGAGCAGGAGAACCGGAGGCGTTCGACCAGATCCGAACATATGAGGGGCAAGAAGCCGATCCGATGTGAAGAACAGATCGAATCGCAAAAAAAAAGGGATGAACGGGTTGCAAAACACACATACAACGGCTCTGATACCAATTGTTAGATTTAATTCTTGATCTTAACCTGATGATCAAAACTAGCAGAATAGCATATGTGGTAATTGCAACACACAATTCAATCTGTAAATGCGGAAGCGTACCTGATGACGATGCCATTGTTCGTCGTAGGATTGATCTGAAGTAGTAGATGAATAGATGCTCAATCTATCTAGGGTTTGGTCTTTCCCAGCAAGAGGTAAGCCACAAATTCCAACTACTGATGGGGATAGGTGGTATGGCGAGAGTTACCCTGCTGGGAGGACCTGACCCTTATTTATAGCCTTCGGTTTAGAATCCTATCCCGTCCCATAATTAGAGATAGATTCCAAATAGGTCTCTACACAGATTTAAAATCCAAGTCCATATTTATCATAAGATACTCGGCTCTTAATAATATTAATTGATCACTTTATATATTTGAGCCAACCAAAATAGATAGCTGATATTTATTTAAACTCATGTGGGTCCACATAACGGAAATTAATCCAACAGTATAGCACTACATTTGATGCGGCCCGGCCTACTACCACTACGCGTCTACGTCGGAGAAGAAAGGGGGTGGCGGAGAGGGCGGTGAGGGTGGCCGGCGAAGAGCTGCCCAGTGCGTCGTCGTCGACGACCAGACCAGTGGAGGAGCATATATGCGCGCGTCCAACCAGAGGCATCGCAAGGAGAGAAATCCTAGTGCGCGTACAATGGGAGGTCTCGAGCCGAACGTGCCGCGCGCGGAGACAGAGAAGGAATCGTTCCTAGTATTATAGCGGAAGGAATTGCAGCCTCCTCGTTCACTCCGTACATTAAGTCCACCAGTCACACGACACCACATTTCGCTATTGGCGCCGTTCTTCGTCGGAACCCCGTTGCGCACTTGCTCCTCCCGGTCATCCGGTTCTTGCCTCAAGACGCGATCGCCCGCGCCACTCGGTCTCGGTCGTCACTGTGGTTGGCTTTCTCACCAGAAGCTTCCCGTTCGTGCCACCTAAGGCCGCCACGACCCCACGCACACACTTCGATTCCTTCTTCCTCTCTCGATTCTTCTTCCCCTCCCGATATCCTCTCTGTCTCCGCCCCCTCCTCGCTGGCGCCGTCGATGAGCTGCTTTCGCCGCCGCCCTCTACGCCTTCTCGCTTGCCGTTGCCCAGCCAATTTTGCGCCAACACTCTCTCCTCTCCCCTCTTCTTTTCTTCTTCCTCCGTGAGGCACCATGGGCCGGGGTACCTCTGCATCCACAGCGTCGGCTGTTCTCTGCTTAGGCAAACCACCCCTCTCTCCCTTCCTCCCCCAAATCCAGATCTGCTCTTCCCTTCCTTCCCCAAACCCAGATCCATTCCTTCCTTCCGGAAGCATCCGGAATAGGAGGAGAAACGCGACCAGCAATAGGAGTTGGCGGTGCCGTTTGGTCTATATCTATCATCGGATCAGCGAGGCTACCTTTTTTTGGGCTTCAGATCCATTTCTATGAAATTATTTTATCTCAGTTCAGTTACACCACAGTGGATTTCGTTCAGGTCAGTTACTCCAGCTGGATCGGCAGGTGGCCATCGCGACCTGCTCGTGCGGCGGCGATGACGACGAGCGCAACAACATCCTGGTGATGAAGAGCAGGGAGTCGTCGCTGCGCTCAAGGGCAAGGAAGAGGGTACCGTACCTACCTACCTAAGAATAGTACTACTCCATGCTCCATACTGCTAGCTTACTGCATTTGAGTCATGCATCAGTAATTAAATTTTTTGTGCTCCTAGCTAACGGTGGCTAGCTTGCGTGCGAGCTTATGTGCAGAGGCGGAGAAGGAGGTTAAATCGTCGGTGGATGAGAACCTCAAGCTCAAGAGGCGGTGCAAACAAGTAGGTAGTAGTAGTAATTTGGAGATTCATTATTTCCATACATGTACACTACTGAATAAGCTAATTAGCTACTCCAATATATATACTTAATCCTAGCTCCTATGTTACATGTCTTGCCGATTAGGTAGCTACTCTGTTGACTTAATTTGTAGTGATAGCAGTAATACATTTGATTCTTTACATTCGTTCCATCTCGGCAAATAAATATTTGTGTGCCTTTCGCACGACTCAAGATGGAGATGGTTGCCTCGATCCGGTCTGTGACCAAGAGCTCCTGAAAAAACCTCATCCACTCGGTTCTAGCTAGCTACCTGCGAGCTGCGATTGGATTGGAACTATATTTGAATCATCGGTCCAATACGGAAGCAAGAAAAAAAACGTAAGGGATGAAGGAGAAAGAACAGGCTAGAATCTCAGTGCTTCCATATTCTTTAGATATGATACCAAGCATTTACTTACTTTGTATGTTGAATTTGTTATCTACTTACTTTATATGTTGAATTTGTTCCTTTTCTATGTATGCCAGTCTTAAAGTTTTATGTGTCTGCGGGCCGGTAGTTCAATTGCATTTTTAGAGTTTATAATTATGTTTTTGTACATATAATAGAGAGTTTTCTACTTGTATGCTAATTGCCATTTGCTTTTTTTCTGTTGCGATATGCATGGAGGGGTGAAACTATTGAAGTGTTAAAGGATCAGTTTTTTTTTCCCGTTTGCACTGATTCACCATTTTTTTTACATATCATTCTTATGAGTGCTACGTGTGATGTTTAATATTCTGTTGTTCTAAACTTGTTTCTCTGCTTTTTCAGGGATTCATTACTTTATAGTGTAGCGATGCTATATGGGAGGTTCAGTCTTTCTGAGGTTCATATCCATCTTTCGTCTTCGAAGTTGGCTTCGATTACTGCGAATTTTGTGATAGGTATGGTTACCTTATGTTTCGGACTCTTTTTTTGGGTACCTTTGCACAGATACACAAAAAATGGATGTGTCGCGTCTACGCAGATCTCAGTAGATGGAATGTGCATAGCTCTACATCTGCACCATTCTATGCATGTTAAGCCGCAGGATATTGAACTGCAGCTACTTATGTTTACGAGATCTGAGGTGTAATCTATATACAGTTAACGCTATCTACGATTTCGGCTAATAGATATTATTAAACTTTATCTTCCTGTGCTTATGTCCGATTCAAGAAAATTTCTGGACAACAAAGTGTGCTTATTCTGACATTTTTACATGCATACATTTCTACATGCTAGCTAACAATGACTAGGTGGCGCAAAGCGTATATCACGGAGAGGCTGGAGAAGGAGGTTAAATGCTTTGGTGGATGAGAACCTCAAGCTCGAGGTAGTGCAAACAAGTAGATAGTATTAGTAATTTGGAGATTTATTATTTCCATACGTGTACACTACTGAATAAGCTAATTAGCTACTCCAATATATATACTTAATCCTAACTCCTATATTGCATGTACTGCCGATTAGGTGGCTACTACGCTGACTTAACTTGTAGTAAGTCATTTTTTTACATATGCTGTTCGGCCGAATGGGTTTATAGGTCGCGTGTTTTAGCCGTCTCTGCTGTTTTTTTCCTCTCTTTTTTACGCCACACATACATAGGATTTAGTCCAGGATCATCGCTAGGTTTAGTGGCTGCCTCTCAGATGTTCCTCACTATTATTTTGTGCCTTTCTTAGTAGTACCGGCTGTTTATGCGTGTCCGACAATGGTTCGTATGGTCATCAGAAAAGTGACAGGTGACATATCCTCTCAGAAATAGGATTCCGATTTATAGTGTATGATTCAGTGCTCTCTGTTTTTAGTTTTCGTCCTGCTCATTCAGCTTAATTTAGTTCTACCTTGCTCTTTATACAAAAACACTTATGCAAAGCCTTCATGTTCTACCCAGGTTTCTTTTTCGTCCACTGCCGCGATTGGTTATAGTGCCCTTAGAGGCATCAACTACATAATGTGCTCTAAAGGCCCTTACCTAACTGGTAATATCTTTGTATTTTCACATGCCTTTCCTTTTTTTCCCAAGCTATTCCATTAGGACAATTACAGTTCACTTCTTTTGTTGTTCCCGCAGGTATGTTGCAGGAATCTATAGAAATCCAACGCATCGTTCTCTATCTGTCGTGCATCTTAATCTAGCTTCTGTGTGTGTATGTGTGTGTGTATAGGTTACTCTTCTAAACATATGTACATACCAATGGAACTGCTACTCACAGTCCACGTCAAATTCCTAAGTGTACATACTGTCTCCTATATTTCGACTAAATGTATATATCTCCCTCAAATCAGCCATCCTAATGTTATTTTAGTTTTACCATGCTAATCGTGTCCAAACATACATTGTGTATGAGCGTACATGTACAGATCAATGTTTACCATCTACATGTCTATATTTGCTTAGTCAGTAGTATCTTGCTCTGTTCGAGAACGATACGGTGCCTGACAATAAATTTACCTTACCCAGTTTTTCTTGGTGATCTGTTTGTTTACCGTCACGCGTGTGAATCTTTCCCATAGAGTTGACCCTCTTTTTTATATATTCTTCTGTACAATCATTTCATTGGCCTAACTTGCCTCAACCTGGAGATCATTCAGACATTTTTGGCGCAGCACAGCGTAGCGCGCTTATGTACCTAGTTTGTATGCATGCATGTTGGGCTTGGGGGCAGATGAAGGGACAACATGCATGGATCCTGTACATGCACCAGGATCTAAGCCGTGCGCACAAGAAAAGAAGGAAAGAGAAATTGTTGCATCTGTGTTGCATGCAACGCTTGCATGTAAACTAGCTCAAGGAGAGAACGAGGCAAGGGAGATCGAATTTGGAAACAAATCCTCTGATATTACGTAATAATGGTACGGTGTCATTATCATCGTGAACTACTGAATCAGAGAAGAGCATGTGAGATTCATCCTGCACGGTAGCGAGCACTAAATCCATCACTGTAGTAACACTATAACAGTTAATCTAAACCGTTCTTCGTGAATCAGATGATTGAGATTGTGGAAATGTAATAATACCATACTTCTCCGTCATTACCAATGCAACGACTTCTACACGTTTTGCTTTGGAATAAGAAACAAAGAGGATATCACGCCCGAGAAATCAGGGACCGAGCACCTCACGCTTCTTTTACTGCGCGTGGAATCCGGAGGACGAGATATTGTGGCGTTGGTCTTCCTATTTCATCCTTACCTTGTGTGCAATTGGATGGGCCCACCAGCTGGCCGAAACCAATCAGAGGGCAAAGGGAGTTGGTGCACAAGGAGTTTCTACGTTATTTTGAGTCATTGTTATGTTTTAGTCGTGTCAATTGAGATGTAAAAGGAATTTATGCTTATTTTTGTGGGTCCAATTTAATTATTTTTGTGCATGAGAGTCCTAATCTACCTTAAGTCGTGTGCGCGTGTGGCCTGGGTGCCAAGGTTTTGTGTGTGGTGTTGGCTATATAAGTCTAGGAGGTGCGTCCGTTGTAACTCAGAATTTTAGTTATGAATTAAACATCCTGTGTGTCGTGGGCATTTGGCTGTTAAGGTGAATCCCTGTGTTACCTATCAAGAGTTTCTCGTCTAGAGTTTGTATTTGCTTCATAGATCAAGAATCGTTGTTCTTGGGCTACGTGCAAAATCCTTGTGGTTTAACTCACTGATTCGTGCCTAAATCATTGATACAATTTGATGGTTCTTTGGGGTGCCTAAATCGGCTCGGCTCAGTCAAGCTCGTTAAGGAATCGAGCTCAGCTCGACTCGTTAAGCAAACGAGAAAAAATGTTTGCTCGGCTCGACTCGTTATGAACTTCGTGAGTTGGCTCGTTTGGCTAAGAATCGCGGAGGGGAGGGCGCGGGTCGACGCGGAGGGGGGAACGGGCCGGACGTGGGACACAGAGGGGAGGGCCCCAAGCGAAGGCCAGACGGGGAGGCTGGATGCGGAGGGCGCCGGGTGATGGCCAAAGTGGACGGGGAGGGCGCCAGGCGGTGACCGGAGTGGAGGGCGTCGGGCGGAGGCTAGGGGAAGGTCGGAACGGAGGGGGAGGGCCCCAAGCAGAGGCCAGACGCGGAGGCTGGATGCGGAGGGCGCTGGGCGGTGGCCAAAGAGGACGGGGAGGGTGCCGGGCGATGGGCAGAGCAGAGGGGGAGGGTGCCAAGCAGAGGGCGTCGGGTGGAGGCTAGGGGAAGGTCGGAGTGGAGGAGGCGTCGGCGAAGGCAGCAGTGGGGGTTGTGGTGTAGGCGACCAAGTGAGGGCGGAGGCCGAGCTCGGGAGGCTTGTTGGGTTGGGTTCTAATATAAACGAGCTTAACGAGCTGCTCACGAGATGGCTCGAACTCAGCTCGTTAAGATAACGAGCAGAAATACTAGCTTGGCTCAGCTCGGCTAGTTAATGGCCCGAATTTGAGCTTAGTCGAGCTGAGTCCTTAACGAGCTGAGCTGGCTCGTGAGTTTTGATGTTCCACCTTGAAAGATCGGACAATCTACATGAACTAATCTCATCTCAAGGTTCGATCTGCATAAACATATGTTTTAAAAATAGTATAGTACCCTCTCCGTTCAAGAATATATAATTATTTAGACATCGACACGGTTTTTAACATTCAACTTTGACCATTATTTTTACATGAATATGTTTATAAAATAATATAAAGATATTTTTATGGCTAATCTAATGATACTATTTTCACATGACCAATACAAATAGTTTTTTTTTTACATATGAATGATTAAAATTAAAGAAGTTTGATTGCACTTTTTCTAAAACACCGTATATTTATGCACGGAGGGAATACTTCTTGGAGATTTCTTTTCACTAGGAGGTTCACCCGCACGGCCTCGCGCGAGAACGCACACGTATCTTGGTCGAAGGGCCCATTGGCGGGGCGCGCGAAGCAGCCAACGAATGGAAGGATGGCCCACGAAGCAGCCTGGCCACGCGCCCCACGCGGAGCGCACGAAGCGTTGGCGCGCGGAGCCGGAGGCCATCGGAGGGAGCAAAATTTCTGGGTGACATGGCAGACCGGCTGGGGGCAATCCCACCAAGAATTAATAGTAGTAATTAGCATTAGCAAAGCATATGGCTGCGACTTTGGTACTCGCATGCTGGTAGCCTAGTTAAAGAGAGAGAGAATATATTCGTGTTGGGTCGCTCGCCCAAAGAATTGGATCTAATACCAAACACCACAAATACACAATGCTCGTCGTTAATTACAACCTACACGTGTAGTACGTACACGTAACAACCAAAATTAATGGCACCAGACAGTAACCCGGCCCAGTATACTGGGGCCAAACAGAACTAACACTCGAAATTAATAAACCGCAGTTACTGATACTAGCATAGCTCAAATTTAATCTTAAGTATGCACAAACTGTCACCAAGTAAAAGAAGAAGATAAAAATGTAAAAACGAGAGGAGAGAAATGGCGCAGTTACGTGGAGGCCGACGACGTTGACGTCGAAGCGGGAGCCGGCGGCGGCGGCGGCGAGGTTGAGAGTGGTCGGAGCGTCACGTTCTTGGAGCCGCCGACGGAGAGGGAGCGGAAGAACGTCCTCGGCCGCGGCGGCGCGGAAGCCTCCGCGGCCTGGAGCGCTGAGCGGCTCCTGATGCCGGCTTTCCCGCCGGCGGCCGGCTCCCCCTTGCGGCGCACGGGCTTGCCAATGCCCGGGATGACGCAGGTGAAGACGACGCCGATCTTGGCGAGGCGGTTGACCCAGCGCGGGATGCGCGCACGGACGAGGCGGCGGCACGCGGCGTCGCAGAAGTGGTTGCAGTTACGGGAGACGAGGTTGTACGCGTCGCCGGGGAAGTCGGCGGCGAGCTCGGTCATGAGCACGCGCACCTCCGCCCGCGTCAGCTCCGTGGTCCCCACCAGCACCGCGTCCCGGAAGACGTACCCGGGGCACCGCCGCGGCGCCACCTCGAAGATCCCGCTGCCCGCTCCCTCGTGCGCCCCGTATGCGTACTCCACCCCGTGGACCTGGACGCCGGAGTGGTAGACGCCGAGGCCGAGACAGCGGGCGTAGCCGTTGGCGGGGGTGACGTCGTAGACGTTGAGGAAGACGGGGGACACCATCGCGGCCGAGGAGGTGGACGACGATGACGAGGCCATTCGCCCGCCGCGCGCGCGCGGCGTGGGTGGGCGTACCCGCGTCGTCGGCCGAGACGCCCCGCACCTGCGCCGCGCTGCGTTTTCGCGCTGTGTTCACGGTGTTTTTATCAGGGAGCTGCTAGCCCACGAGAATTTTTTTAAAATAATATTAATTTTAAACATAATTACAAAAATATATTGTCTCTCCAAAAAATTACAGAAATATGTTCTTATCGCCAGTTGAAATGACGGCAGTGCACTGTCGTCATTTTAACAGCGACAGGACCTCTCCTCCTGCGTCGGTCCAGCCATTTATCGCCGGTTGAAATGGCGATAGGTCCTCGTCGCCATTTCAAGCTGGCGGCGGTTCCTATCGCCATAAGAATGAGTCTGCTATTTGAATTTTGGGTTTTTTATAGGGATGGGCTTCGCCGCCATTTGAAATGGCGGCAGAACTGTCGTCGATTGAAATAGCGGCGAGGACCTATCGCTATTTCAACTGGCGATAGGTGGTGAACCGCGACAGGAGGAGAGGGTCCTCGTCGTCGATTGAAATGGCGATAGGTCCCTGTCGCCATTTCAACTGGCGACAGGAACACATTGCTGTAATTTTTTGGAGAGACGATATATTTTTGTAATTATGTTTTAAAATAATATTATTTAAAAAAAAATTCAGCCCACGATGCCGTGAAATGCATTTCGAACAGTGTAGCAGTTTCACGCAGTTTCGTGATGATTCAGTTGCTTAAAAGTTTTAGATTTCGAGTTTTAAAGTTTTGACAATGTTTCAACGCGTTTCAGATTGATAGAAGTTTCCAAAAGATTCCAAAAGAGTTTTAAACCCAAGTTTCAACAAATTTCAGAATTTGCAACTCAAGTTTGAACAAGTTTCAGACAAAAGAATTTCAAGAAATTTCAGCAAGATTCAAGAAGTCTCGTGAAAAACATTTTCAAATTTCAGTGTGTTTTGTGTATTTCTAGAAGTTTCCGGAAGATTCCAAGAAAGTTTCAAGCCCAAGTTTCATATTTTGGAACTCAAGTTTCAACAAGTTTTAGATAAAAGAGTTTCAAGAAGTTTCAGTAAGTTTCAACATGTTTCAAGAAGTTTCAACAAATATTGGATTTTGGAACTCAAATTTCAGACAAAAGGTTTTAAAATGTTTCAACAAGTTTCAGATTTTAGAACTCAAGTTTTAGACAAAAAAAAATTCAAGTTTCAACATGTTTCGAGAAATTTCAACAAGTTTCATCAAAAATCAAACAAAAGCAAAAAATGAGTTTCACAGATAATCAAATCCGGGCATACCCGACAGCCTTGCTGGCCACGAGCGCCAAGTTGCCTGCCTACTCCATGTCCGGCGTCCGCAGCCTTGCTCGGGCGAGGCCGTGGCCGCCTCGCTCATCGTCCACCGTCGCGCTCGGGACAGCCCATGACCGCCACGCTCGTCACCCAGCAGTCGTATCTGCATTCACCATCCATCCGTCGCAACGCTTGGGAATCCCATGCTCGTCGCCACGCAGCCGCGGATGCGCTTCGTCGTCGCGCTCAGGTCAGCACGTGGTCGCTGCACTCGTAGCGCGCTTGCGCTGCTACCACTTGCCGTGCTCGCTTGCCACTCGCAGAAGCTCGCCCACCAATCATTTGTGGGTTTGGATGAATCGTCTTGCTTCGCTCTTCATTTTTCGCTTTCCTAGCAATGCTGCTATTTGATTTTGGGGATGAAAAAGAGAAATAGAGTAGAGGGGAACAAAGCTATGTGAAAAAAGGGGATGAGAAAAGGAACGGTGCTTCGCGTGAAAGGGATGCGACGGGGGACTGAGACTTCATGTAAATCACATGGAGAGGATCTTAAGGCGACTGAAATCCAACAGTGATTTGCTACACCATTGGTTTATCAGCAAACGCTATACCATTTGCTAGTATTTATCTTTTTACTAGCTAGCTCGTTCGTGGCTCATGCTTTTTGGCAGCCTGGCCGATACAAGGCTGTCTACTCTCGGCGAACGCTTCCCTACTCGGTTTATTAGGGTCTCAGTCCACTCGGGTAATTTGGCACCCGCGATGTACTATACAACATTATAGCAAAAATATTGTAGCGGTTTATCTCATCTTTGCTTTTCGATCGGCCAACAGAGAAGATCATAATTCCTGTGTCTCTGTATTAAGAATACTAATGCATATGATCCATCTACGTAGAAACCGGGGAAGCACACTGTGATGTACTTTCGCGCTGCGTTGGGCTTGGAAATTTTCGCCAAGATTCGTGCTGGGCTTTGCCTTTGTAATTGCGTCCGTTGTGGTGAGACTTGATGATGGTGATCATCATCTCATGTGTACTTAATTCGCGGTAGTGCGCTTGGACGATCATTAGCCATTACGCGCGGACAAGCTGAAAGCTATAGTTTGTTACTGGTCTGGTATGATTGCAATTGATGTTGCTTCCACAGGAATGCCTCGGCCGGGAAGGGAGGAAGGACTCGCCAGGCCATTTGAGGATTCAGCTTTCGGTGAGGTGACTGATCGGCTAGGCCTGCTTAAAGCTGCAACGATAATAAGCTGTAACACAGCCTAACTCAATCTCAGCCTTTTTACCTAGTAGTGCTACCTACCAGCATTATCCTTGTCTATCTATGACTCATTGACACCCAATGCAACGCCATCAAACTGAACACTGCAACAGTCCATGCCCGTGTAATCGTCCGGGATAGGAGTATATATCACCTATGGTCGATGGAGTACTACTACTACAACATAGTCCAACTGCCCAAGCACCACCGGGCGTTGCCCACGCGACCGCGGGTTTTCAGCTGATGATTACTATCGGACACCAAAGCCGTGCATAATTAGCCGAAGAAAGGGAGATAATTTCATTTGAAATATTACGACATTGTTTTAACTAATATGGTAATCTACAACCAAAAAAAAAACTTAATAAGCAATCTGATTTTAGACACCCCAAGCATGAAGTACATGGGAACTGATTGGGCACAGCATACGAACGGAGCATCTTCATGTATAGGAATAAATCTCTTCTTTGCATTCGAAGTAATTGAAATGTTTTGTTGCACCGGTTTGTGGGCATACATCTATACAAGCGCAACGTATAATCTATGTAAAAGACGTACGAATGTAGTAGTATAGGATATACATGGAAGATGCCTTAAAAAATCGCCCTGTGTGTACAAAAGTAACGAAACCTCCGAAAGCGTTAGCATATCAGCAGCCGTACGATGCCTCCAACAACACCCATGTACAACAATCCTGGAGCTAATTTCCTCCCCCCCCTAACCTGTGGTTAATCTTATGGACACCTCCTGGACTCACCTCAGTTCTGCTTCTTCCCGCCAGCCAGGATGCGAGAGATTTGAAGGCCTCGGCTGAATGCCTGGTTGAATAGCAGCCTCGTCTGGAACTCTGAGACGAACGGGAACCATGCCAGCACCGCGACCGGCACAAAGATGACGATCCCCATCAGGTACTCGTACCCCCTCGACAGAGCCTTCACAGATCCCCACAGCCCTAGGGCCTTCACCACTGGCTTGCTCGCTTGCGATATCTGTTGCAAAGACGCCAAACGGATTAAAGCCAGCGAAAAATGTTAACTGTTCTCTTAAGAATCCAACAGCATTTAAGAGCAGAAAATAAGTACTCGCGGAAGTAAATTCTAAGTGGGCCAACAGAATCGACAATTTTGCTCGTGGGCATTTTAATTTGACAAAGTCCCTTTTGTCTGAATTGATACTACTCCTAGGCCTAGGTGATGATAGGCTGGGGCTAAAACAAAACAAAAGGGCAATGTTGATAGCTGATGATGTACCTGCAGAATGGCCCATCCTGTCGGTGCGAAGGCAAGGAAGCTGGCGAATATGTCACCAACTGTAAGATGCAGAAGGGTGAAAAGAATGGCCAGAGTTCCAACAGATCCAATGAACAAGAACAGTTTAAGAAGCCGGAACATAAGCTGGAAATCTGCACTAAATTTCTTCCTTCCCATGGATACCACCTAAAGAAATGGCACTGATCAGCAACATAAGAAGGACAGAAACTAGGTGTATATGCCAATCGGCATATACTTGTTGATTTCACACTAGCAAGCAAATGAAATTTACCTTCAGGACCAACACTACCGCTACGATAACCAGCCAAGATAGACCGTAAACCTGAATCCACAAAATCAAAATTTTGAGGTGACAATCACAAAATCATATTGGTAAGACGTGCTTCTAAAGAACAAAAAAGAATTATGTAATTACAACCTTAGGAACTCATCTAGCTCAAGTAATTTGTAAAATAGCTCAAATAAACGAAGGACTTACAGATATGCTTTTGTTGCCAGCAGAGATATTCAGGTGATACATGATACCATACTGGAAGATGAAGAATCGGAGAGACAAGAAGATCTCCCATAAGCGACCCAATAGACCTGTAGACAGCAAATGCTCCTGCTCCTCTTCCCACCATGACTCCCAGGCTTTATTAGCAGGCACTCCAATCCCACCACGGCTGCTAATCCACTTGGTCCAATCATCCCAGTCGTCAACTATTTTCTGCCACTCAAATCCTGATGGGTTGAAGAGGAATGGAGCAAACAGCCACGTGATTACTAGGAACCACATTGATGATGTCAGCAGTATATAGGCAACCGAATCTGTAGCCACATCACCATACATCTGATAAACTACTAGAAGTAACATGAGCTCAAGTCCTTTCACGAAGTGGCTCCTGGAGTACATTCTATAATTTTCAGCAAACTTTACATGGCGGACAACAAAGCCTCTGCCAGTTGCTCTATATTTCGCACCACCATGGAGGATTGTGCGGCCAAAATAATGTGATTTTGTCCCAAGGGAGAAAGTGAAAAACACCGAGCAGAGTTGAAGCTGCATGATGATGAAATCCCCCAGGGCGCTTCTAAAACCCCTCTCCAGTCCAATCTCCATGAACATAGGCAAGGCCATCAGAAGACCTAACTGCACAATAGACTGAGATCCCATAGCTGCCTGAAGAGCACGGTTCCCTCTCATCCGTGCTTGCTTCATAATTGCAAACTCAAGTCCACTTAATGCTAAATAAAGTCTTCCATACAAGAAAACATAGACTATTATGACAACCATCTGCACAACAATAACAAAAGAACTTCAGAAAACATGCATGATGGCAAATCAAAGCAAATATCATGCATGCAACTGTCCCGTGTGCACTTTAACTAGGTGAATGTAAGTTACCATTGAGCTGATATAAAATCCAACAGTTGTGAAGTAACACGAGAGCATTCGGAAAAAATCAAATCGATGACCCAAGCGGTAGATATCTCTGCTAAGTACTTGCTCTCCATTACCACATGCCACTTTGGCCTCAAAGAGAGAGATTTGGTTAAGACCAACATCACGTCCTTTTCCCACTTGAATGTATTCATGATGAGTGACATTTCCACGTCTCAGTGTTGAGTTGAAACCTGAAAACAAAATTTAAGTCTATGTTGTCCAAGAGCACAAATGGGTAACAGCCAGAAATAAATGGAGAATCACATACCAGCAAAAATGTCTTCACTTAAATTTATACCACAGGAAGCCTTGCTAATTCCACCTCTTGTAATGTGAAAAATCCTATCAAACACATCGGGATGTCCGTAGTGAAAACGTACCCTGCCCAGAAAAGACGGTATGTCAGATATACAGCATTTGACCATAAGACCTGATACCCTCTGCCCTCTTGAACAATAGTATCACAATTTAAACTTCCAACATGATATATCTTGAAAGCTTCAATGCCAAGAAATTTTTAGGCAACAACACTTGGTTGATTTAATCTTTATCACCTTATTTACTTCTAATCTCAGACGCATATTCGCGTGCATTTCAAGGGGTGAAAAAAAATCCACAAGAGGTCATCTAGCACTTGTTTTTATAGCAGACAATCACCACAGATGCTCAGCACTTCGAACATCATATTGCAACATATAAATGACACTCACAATGTTCCATATGATAATAATGGAAAATGCTTCATTCAAATAGGACATATCGAAGTGATTCAGACTTACTTCAATGGATTAGCAAGGACCCTCTGTCCTATTGTCACAAAGCTGGTTTCCTGGTTTGACATAAACCAGGCAAGAGATGACACACTACAATCCAGCAGCATTAGATGTTAGGCACTGGTTTGCATTTTCGACAAAGAAATTAAGTAACAACTCCAAAGCTTACAAACATACCTTCCAGTGAATATGTGCTCACGCACTCCAAGAATTGTTGGCTGACGCACACCATGGCTTTCATTGAATTCTTCCAGCAAATTCCGCATTTTCAAAGCTTCCTCCAAATAATTGTCCTAAAGAACATTGATAAGTACAGCAAAGAATGTAGCATAGGTCTTAAGTGGTACCATAACTATTCAATTCACCTGGTTCATATCAATGGTTTGCAAGGCTTCGCCCCGGGTAAAAATGATTGCATGATTTTGGTTTTCGGGTTTCCCTTCACCTAATTTCGCTGGTCCTGGCAATTTTATGCGGTATATTTCCTTCACAGGATATGGAAGTATGTAAGAACTATTGAGGTTTACATGAGACCAAAATACCATCAAGGCTGAGATGGTAGAAAGTGAATTCCAGTTTACAGCAATGACTACCTGATCATGATTGTCAAGAGCTTTTACTAACACCGAATAAAAGACCTTCTGCACCTTGTCACCATCCCTCTCTTCAACTTCATCAATGTATGCCACACGGAGACCGGGATAACTGTAGTTTCAAATTCAAATTGAAATTACTTTGAACATAAGGAAATAATATTTTAAAATGGAACAAGCAAAGTGCAGTGGATGTTTTTCCCAAGGGGCATGTAATTGTCAGTTCAATGTTAACTACCAAAAGAATAGTAACCAAAGCACAGTCTCCAAAAAATTAAAGAAAGAAGACATTTTGCTTTTGGGGGGTATACACAGTATCTTCTAATTGGCCAAATGTTGTAAATTATTTTTCAGAATAGATCATCGAAATGACTTACTTCACCATCAAGTTCAAGATATCTGTTGCACGTCTATCACCAGATTGTTTCTGATTGCCGTAAATCTGGCAAGTTGCGACATATGTAAATTTCATGTCTGCTATAGCCTCAAGTTGAGAGGACAAAGATCTTTGGCTTTTCTTATCCTCCTCTGCTGGATCTGTAACTGCTTTATATCCTTCCAATATCTCTGCAAACAAGACAGGGCATAAAATCAGTAACTATTTATAAAGGTACTAAAAAAGGGATGCTCAACTTGGAAGTTGAAGAAGCATACCAGATTCAGAAGCCATGTCAAGGAATGCTTGAAGCTTCAAAGCTCTCCTATAATACATCATGCCTCTAACTACTCACAGCAAGAAAACGTGTAATGGGGAATCAGCCAAATCATCCTTATTTGATAACGCGATGGTATGATCAAAGTACCTGTTCTACAGAGTGTCTGCCCTCTAAGAGAAGCCCAGTGACGAAGTTGTAGGACATTTTCTTCATTTCCCCAAACTTCGCTTTCTCTTTTGCAATTAATTCTTTCCATGAAATTATTCCATTCATCTATAACAAAAAGTATGAAGAATCAAATACGGAAACCTGGTGACAGGAATTCACAAAGAATTGTAAGCATCAAAGGAAAGTCAAACAGAAATGGGACCTGGAAAGATCTTTTGTAGGTAGAATATAATTGATATACCATCTTCATTCTCCAGATCAAGATCACTTCTCGAATATACAGTTTCCTCACTGTAGTATGGAGTCATAACACTGCAAAGGACAAAGGGTTTTACATAATTATCTAGAGCTCAATCTTTTTCACTGAAACTCTTATAACCACATGATACATTTAAACATAGCAGGTTTATCACATATTTGTTGTGGTGAATTCAGGATTTCTTTCTGGTTTTCGTATCATAGTTTGACTTCGGCATGCGCTTCAACATGGGTGCTACAGCAAAGTTTGTTGTACAGGCCTCCATCTGGAAGGTCACCACCACTTTGGTTTACAATTTCTGTTTCCCAAACAGAAGGATTTATAGTGTTTTGTTACCATCAAGCAAACATTAGGAATTCAGTTCACGCTCAAAATATTCACGATAAATTTGTTAACGTTCATGATTTCTATTTTAAGCCACAGTGATCAGAGGTGGGAACAGACCAGGATAGAACCCAAATTTTACTTGTCAAGCAGATGTAAAATATTAAATATTTGAAGAGTGCAGTGAAAGAAAACATCAGTCAGTTGCTGTTAGGCTCACAATGGATTCAGTCAATTTAGTTTAGATACATTATGATTTTCGATACATCCATTTTCTAGAAATGCCACACAGTCTATGCAGTGTGTTATGAGTAACTGAGAAGACTGTAATACTGCAGTACATCTTAGAAAAATACAGCAACAAGGCAATAATGTTAGCAAGTTTATATATGAGACTAACCTGAATGAGAGCATTTTGCGTACTCTAGGTGCGCGTGGAATGTCCATGAATAGAGAATTAGTGAAAAATGCTATTCTCCGACGGGCTTCAAGATTCGTAGGCACATCCATTGCCGATTCTTTCACAGTCAAAAGAAGGTGCAAGCGCTTAATCTGCAGACAAGTGAAATTAGTGCACCTTCTTGGTAATAAAAGCTAATTAGGAATTTGCTGATATTACCTGTTCTTCCCACTGTGCTGAAATTGGAGCAGGAAAAACAATTGCAGGCTTTGAACCAGTACCCGCGAAAAGTTGCCTTCTTGGAACTGAATCCTTGTTCCCATGACCAAACTCAGCTAGCTCTCTGTAAATGACACAAGGTAACGCAAACTAGTCACCAATTGCTATGATGAAGCAAGTCACGTATATAATTATCATGAGTCCAAAAAGAATCACCTAATCTCATTGACCATCATATCTCTTGTGATCACTTCCAACATGTCTTGAAGCAACAATACTACATTATCAAATTTTGAGGCATCTCTTTCTTTCTGCAGGTGTGACCAACATAATCTTAGCAATACCTCAATATATGGCAGTGTGGCAGTGTTATCTGTGTTAACAAATTGAAGCAATGCAATCCTCAAATAGGACTACTTGGAGTAGAAGTAGTGGCATTGCATTACCAAGGTGGATACAAGCTCCACAAATTTCTTGCAAAGGACTGGCAGTGCGCTCATTCTAAAATTGGCAAGGAATGTATTCTTTGCGATGTTAGCTTCAATCTCTTTGATTATAATGCCAATAATCCTGTTGACGTTAATGAACAAACATTTCAAGAGAAGATCAACATAGTAGAGCGAACACATTTAAAGATAAATACTTTATTTAAAAAAAACAAGGGCGGGAGCTCTGCTATTCATTAAAGAATAAAGCAAATAACAACACAGCTAAGCTGCTGCGGAATCCTTCAGATAAAAAGGGAGAAAAACAACAAGAATCGACCGACAAGCCAACGAATTACAGGAAGAAAATAGGTCTAAATATGTATAAATAGCAATAAAAAAAGATGTGTCTGCCCCGGGGGGTACCCGGGTCACCATCGTCTGATCATGTGCACAGCGACAGCGCTCCATGATAAATCAACTACTGAACAAGGATAATCATGGGTTAATGTTCATCAAGTCACCCGCGGGCCACACACGCACCCATGTGAGCTAGTACAAAGGACAGAGTTCATATAGGTTTCATCCATCGAGCCATTTTTTCTTTTTCTTTTTCTTTTTTTTTCACACGGCCAGTGATCAGGGGGTAGCTACCCCTGTGACATCAAATCCGCACTCAAATAGCAATATAGTTAAATAATCCAACTAGCATGAAAGATGAATTCACAGATGCTTTTGGTAGCATTAAGGCTACGTATCTAACAGTCTACAACCAGTCATAGTTTCCCTTCCCATGTATATTACATCAATGGTGGTGTTTGGCAATCCTTCTCCCTAGTTCAATTTGGAACAACCAGTTCCCCAAATCTGAAGTAGTGGTGATGTGCAGACATATGCAATTGGCCGGTTCTATATTCTTAGTAATGAATTTGTAACCTTGGCTCGCACAAGCATTATCACATAGCGTCATAGTAATATAAAGCTGATATGCTTATATTGATTTTGGCTTCATTAGTAAGAATGAAAACATTGCATGTCCAAAGTACTCTAATATCATAGAAATTACAACGTAATAAATACTGGTAATGACATTTCTGAGTAAAAAATAATAAGCACCATCTAGTTTCGTATGGAAGTATTTATTTCCTAAAGTGTTGGCATTAAATTGGATTACTAATAAGTAATAACTATGAGAAACAGCATTAATGCCTTATCTCATGTAGAGATGCATGAATAGTGTGAAAGAGTCAAAAGTATTGGAAGATACCTTTTCTCATTTTCTCCAACCACCACTAAATTAAGAACAAGTTTGAATGACTCGTAACATTCCAGTACAGCACATTTCATATACTCATCTGCACATATACGTTTCCAAAGATCGGAATCTCTCGGTCGAAATTGTGCTGCCATGTCTAAAGCTATAGGTATCTGCAGAATTTCCCTCAAAATAAGTTGCAATCAGAGTTAAACACAATCATGTAACAAGGTAGAGGAGAAATTTTAATTTCTTCTGTCAAACCTTGCTAGCAAGCAAGAACAATGGCCACTGCATCAGTTTAAGGCTGGGGTCAGATGAATAAGGAACAACCAATAAATCCATCTCCCTGCATAACAAAAAGTTTGTTAACTGCAGTGCAATGATAATGTTCCCTCCCCCACCCCCTAAACATGAGCTAAGGGCCTCACTTATCACTTATAAGATCTTCTTCCCGAAAACTGCACATTACTTCATTCCACAATTGAGCAAACTTGGCAGCTTCAGTTCTCTTGTTGGGAGAAACCTGTACGTTCAATTCATCATTGTGTTAAAACTTTTCAGGGGTTTATAAGTGAAATCATGGCAACAATGGTTGTTACTGTCATTTGGAACCTCAGCAAAACGCTTTGAGAGTGAAAAGCGCCTGTTTCGGCCTTTTTCTGATGGCACCAAAAATGTATTGAAGGCTCCAGGCAAAGAATGAAATCGTGACCTCAGCATTCCTAATGTTCGTATCTGATGCATAGAAATGTCACAACTCCATCAGAAACTAGATCAGTATAATGTTCAGCTTCTTAACTGTTACATAAATGTTACGCATATGGCCTAACTGTTACAGAAGGGCAATGACAAAGTCAAAAAAGGCAAGGTTGGTGCAAATACGGCAACGCTTAAAAAAAGAGCACATCAGACTGTACATACACCAAGTCATCAATAATAAGTTTCTGTGCTTAATTCATCAATGTAACAAAAAGGGTGTCATATAACATGGGGCAACAAAGCCCTTGATAAAATGAGCATAACAGAAACAAGAATAAAGTATGATGTCCAACGGATCCTCACAAAAAATGAACACTTCATTTGCCTTGTGAAATAATAATTAACCACTTCCACACTTATCTACTTGTAGTTATTCTTCTAATGGAATTTATGATCAATTCTCAGGCTCCACTTAATAAGAGGCTCTCACACACAAATATTTTGCATGCAACCCTATTATCTTCTATAGCACATTATTATATTTATCATATTAGAGCTATTTAGTTTATGCAATTACTTGAGATCCCAAGTTCCCAACACACTCAGTTAACTCCTTAATACAGAAGCATGCCCCTTATCCACCATCAATCATGTGGTGATCTAGTTCTCTAAAACGTACTGTGATATTGATGTTCATTATGTTCTAAAGCAAAACATTAAGTTACAGAGAATAGTTATAGATTCATTATTACCTCTCCAAGTCGTCCAAGTGCTCCAGACATACCACCAGATATCGTAGAGAAGATGGCGTACCAAATCTGTGTGTCCATTAAATAGACCTACAAGAATTGAAGGCGTTGCAAATGAGCATTCAAGATTTAGTACATGATTTCAAAACGAAGGAGAAGAATCAAACTACTTCTCATATGTATGTTGAATAAACACTATTCTAGTAAGTTGGATAGCACATACCAAGATAACAGGAGCCCAGAGCGATAGGATAGCACCGATATTATATGATGCTGAAAAGACAACAGCTCATATCAATAAAAAATGGATTCGTCAATGAAGATCCCCCAAAAAAAGCATTAAAAAAATACCATTTGGAAAGAATTCATGCCACTCGTAACGAATATTATGAACACTCATTATGTCCTTTGTTGGCTTTATCAGAGGTTTTATCTGTAAATCAAAATGAGCTTCAGATCCATCTCGTCAAAGCATCTTAGCGAAGTATCTAAGTGTAGAACTTACCTGGACAAAGTAACTGAAGGAAAATTTGGAGCATAGCAGCAAAATCCAAAATAATGTATACCTTCAGTTGAATAGAATAGAATGAGTTTCCCACATAAAAAAACATCAACAAAAAAAAAATAGAACAGGGTAACTTACTTAAAAAGTGCAACTTCACTTTCATGCATCCCACGACCAACATAAATTCGTTTCTGCAATTATTTATGCCATCAGTGTAGTACAACAAGTGTGTGGAGCAAGAAACAAGTAAAAAGGAAAAGGAATGTGCATGCCATTAGTGTAATGTAGCAAGCCATGGAGCAAGAAGTAAAGAAAAAAAATGTGCAGTGCGGTTTTATCCAGAAAATTCCATCCAGTTATTTTACTCCCACATATTGCTTTGGCGTATGCTATATAAGTAGGCATACCAAATACTTGTATAACCTTCACTACGTTCGAAAATTTACAGAATCGTCAACTTGATCTTTGATTGAATAAATGGATTTTTTAAAGGTTGTTCAACAAATTATTCGAAAAAATCTATGGTGGAAAGAACATGTGAGATACTGTGATCAAATGCATTATCACAAAATTCTTTTCCATCCTATCAAACATTAGCTTAAGTAAAAAAAATGTCTTATAGCAGAAATTTCCAAATGAATATTTCCACTAAACATAATAAGTAAATTTCATAAGAATATACAATAAAAATAAAGAAAATAGTTTGAATTGAATACCTGAGACCACCACAGGAGCAGTCTAACAATGTGCCAATCCGAGTTTTCTATCCACCTTCGGAACATTGGAAACAGGAAGAGTGCTGCACTAAGGATATTAGGTATCAGGTACACCGCCACAGCCAGGATATATAGAGGTGGCACTCCTTTCACATAACGAAACCATTTTTCCAGATCTTTCAGAGGTAAATTGACTTTAGATGCAGTGCTAATGTAGAAAAATGGAAGAATCACAGCCCACACAGCGCTAACTATAATCTTCAGAATATTTCTCATGACATCAATGAACTTGCATCTATGATGTCCAGGGAAGTTCAGAATAAAGTCTAAAATGCCTGTCATCAATTAAAGAAAATATCAGTTACACTTTGGACAAGGACTTTGATAATGCACCAGAACTTTCTAAAGACCACAAGAGCTCCAGACTCAACAGCATCTCGACAACATGACTGCTTCATGTAATAACAGTATTTTAATACATACGAGAAGAATTGTTAAATTTCAAAATAGTAAAGAGAAGGCATATATTTTGGGGCCAGTAGAAGATATCAGCTGAAGAATGTTATGAGCAAGTCTATTGAAAGAGCAGCAGCCTCTCTCTCTCTCTCTCTCTCAAACACACACACACACACACACACACTATGAATTTTGGACTTTGGTAATAATTATGTACAAATCATGATTTCGCATTTCACTTTCATTAATTGTTTCAGCAACCATTGTTAACAGAGAAGTTCACTAGCACAATTTTAAAGTAATGCCAGTGAACAAAAGCAAAAAGTAGTGCATGTTTTTATGCCTAAAAATCCATATGTATCAATTACTTTACAATGAGTTAAGCACAAAGGCGCAATTAAGGAACAAATACTCCAATAACCTTCAGTGACATTAACAGGATCCGGTGAAAGAAAAAAATATGTCAACATTTCATACCTGTCATATTAAATCCACATGTTTCAGAAAAATGCAATGTATCAAAAGCAAGTATCTAAAATGGGAACCGTACTTTGGAGGAACTGTAGAAACGCTGCTGTGACAAATATGCTTGATAGAGAATATAAGAGATCCTTCCGAAGGATTTGAGTCACTGAATAATCACTCCAAGCAAAAATCAGCATTGCCTGTTCAATTCAATCATTATAGGATTAATACTCACGAGTCATGAGTGTCAAACCATAGTTGAGAGAAAAACCATTGACATAAAATTTCAACATAGTACCTGTAGAGCCAATAGGTAGAAGGTCCACATTCGGTCAAAACTACGGAAGATGTGCCAAAATGTTCTCGTCTCAACAAAATTTGTCTTTCCTGTGCTTTTACTAGAACCCTTTCGTGATGAGCTTCCAGCCTATAAATAATGCTTTGTAAAAAATCTTTTCCCAGTCAAATTATTTGGCAAGAGATATAGTCAGATTGATGTCAAATTGTACCATTGTTACAGGCCTTGAATCATGCACAGATTTGAAAAAATCACCATCATCCCGCATTGGCCATCCCAGTGAGAAACAATCAGATGTCCTGAGTGAAACACAGTATGATTTATTAGAGAAAATGTGAAAAGGCTGTAAATATGTACCCAGAAAATAAGGCTATAAACAGACCAGAAGTACTCATTTAGATCATCATAATTACACCATGCTGAATGTGGTGTTTTTCCGTGTTTGCTTTTTCCTGCCTCCTGCATACCACCACAATTATATGTATTGAAGATACTAATTTGTCATTTTACATAAAGCTGATATCAAAGTACCTTTTTGATGACACGATAGATAGGTGTAACCACTTTCTTCAAGAAAGCCTCCTCATCCCCACCATAAGATGGCCTGATATTTTCCCCCGTCACAATACTGACATTTCCAGCAAGCAATCCATGCAGCTCATATGCCATCTGAACACATTGAAAGATATTTTTCATATATATATATATATATATATATATATATATATATATATATTATTGCAATGAGCTTTGCTATTTGATATGATAATTAAGAAAGTGCAAGTTACATTGTGAAAGATGTAGCAAAGACACTCTGGCATAAATCGGATGTTTGCTGCTTCACCCCAGATGAGAAGATAAAGACCTAGATACAAAATCTTTCGTTGCTGAACTTCCTGTGGTTGTGCACCTGGAGGATTTCTGCAGTTGCTAAATCATCAGCACAATGTGCATAGAGAGGAAAATAAGTTTTTTTTAGAAAATAAGCTAAGGAATTTTATACCTCAAACTATGCTTTCGTGACAAAAATTTGCACCACTTCTTGTAATTGCTGAATAGCTTAGTCATCACCACATCGACAGCTCGGTCATCAAGCTGGTTCAGGGGTGAAAGAAAATCTCCACTCAATTAAGAGGCAATTATGAGAAAAAAAAGAGAGGAATGGACAGGAAATGAAGGATGAAATTAGTATTATTTAGCTATGCACTTGAGAGACATGCATACTGTCAGTTTAATCAATCAAATTTCATGATGATAATCTTCGCCGTGTCATGGAACATGGAAGGCAATAAAATCAGTTGGCATTTTGCAAGCAGTTGAATCAAAACTCAACTGATCCAAAGCCAAAAATATGTTTTCCAAACAAGCTCAGCTAATCAAAGTACAGTGAACAGTAACATGAAGGAAAAAAATTCAAACTGCATCTGTATGGCATGCCAAATGACACCAGCGATCACAATGGAGAATTGATCAGGATTTATCTTGTTTTGCCAGCACATTTCTTATAGAAGTGCCTACTGTTTACTTGAGGAGACTGTAGAGCCAGACAAGGAACACATACTTATCTCATGCTTATTACTGCATTATTCACATTTCTATCCATATAGTCAAGCTATCAAAGTAAATAGACATAGAGGAGTATGCCTTGCTAAGTGGATCAGGCTTTGGCTCGAGTCTTATGTGCACATTAGCGAGGAGGAGAATCAAGTGCTCCCGTTGATTCCTAACACTGTCCCGCTGCACACAAGAAGAGAAGCTGGTGTTAGCTTAGTAATCGAATGGGCAAATCGAAATTGCCTCGTTTGGAGTAACTAGCAGACCTGAAAGCCAAACATAGCTCTCAACCAATCCAGCAAATCAAGATCACCCTTCTGCCTTTCTGGCTCATATGCAGAAGGCCAGGTCAAGCCCCGCGTGTTCCGCAGCGCTCCGACTGCTGATTTGATCTGTTAAGATTGCAATTGACGACCACATCAGTTTCTTTCATTGAACCGGTACATGGTGCCATTGTTATTTTTTAGGAAACAGATCCCATTGTCTAAATCGTGCACACCTCTTCCAGCTGCATGATGGACTGGGATGCACTGGCGGCATCGAGAGGGAGGATATTGAACGGCGTGTAGATGTCTTTCTTCTCTTGCACATCCTGGTGCAGGCGAATAATCTGTGCAGCGGAATTTTAGATAAATTCGTTGCATTTGAGAGAACCTAGATTTCAATTGAGAAAGAACGACGATAATCAGGATAAACTGTGAATACGAACCTCCGGATTAACTTCTTCAACCTTCTCATTCTTGTTAACGGCACAGAGCACCTCGAAGAGGACTCCGGCCGTCTGGTAGGCCTTCCCAAGTTGAGCCCTGCAGGCGACATTAGCATGGGACTGGGTGCGTGATGGTGAAGGATTGGATTGATATGAGGTTGGGGTATAGGGCAGGAATTGGGAATTACCTGTCGGCTTGTTCCCCTTTGTCGAGGGCGCGGACGTAGTTCTCATAGTACTGCTGGTAGAAGCTCTCAATTTCGCGGGCGTCGCTCTTCTTCACGCGCTTCGCGAGACTGGGGCTATTGTCCTGTTAGGTTGCACAAGAAAGAAAAGCAACATTTTTAAGGAAATATCTTTGGATTCAAGAATAGGTTATGCAAAATCCGATAAAACTGGCTCCCTATCTCCCTGTCCCTTGTTCTTTTCCCTATTCTCTTTCTCTATATCTTTCGCCCCAAAATGAAAAAAAAAAGGATTACATTCTTCCCTTTCTTCCAAACTCAAGTCCATTTCCAGGTGATCTCCATGTTTTTATCATGGTGCTAGTAGGTAATATTGAATCATTTGAAAAAAGACGTCGAGTAAATATGACTAAGTATATGACTGCCTAATTTTACCTCTAACAAACAGGAATTTGTGCAGATGATAAATACTTCCACAGGAAACTGATCAATTGAGTTGAATCGTGAGGATGATATAATCTCAAATCAGTTTATCTGATTGCCAAAAAAAAAATGTTAAATGTGCATTGCAGGTATACACGCATACGGTTTAGTTGTGAATTAACAACCAAATAATTAGAACGCAGCGCATCATCATCTGAAAAATAAAGAAAGAAAGAAGAACGTAGCACATCATTCTATTACTGGCACAATGTGCTTTATCTACAGGCAGGTAAGATTAATAAATTCAGCTTGCATGCTTGTTACATCACATTCCAATTTGCTCATTAGATTAAGCTAATCTCATGAAAATAATCTTGCAGCATCCAATTTGACCATCAGCTGTGCCAACTTATCACACAAGCAAAAACGTAGTGTTGAATTAAAAATCTAATGAATTTATTTTTCATATAAAACATCATGTATACTGCAAGATAATACAAGCCAAAAGAAGGCAGGGACACCATCACGGCTTAAACTGAATGTTGCCTATTTAGTTTCTATCAGCATTTGACAACATAGGAGATCGGACCACTCCTACATTGACAAATAAATTAAGCTAGTCGTCATCTTTACATACTAGCTTGGTTTCCAGCATGTTACTTGAATTCTCTGAGACTTATTAACCAAACAAAACTCATATATACTTATCCTCCAGGTAATGAAAGCTACGAGATAACATTAATTTCACAGTGGGGTACAATTACAAACGGTTTCTTCAAAAAAAAATGTTGGGGTACAAACTTACAAAAGTATGCAGGCCAAACAAAGCCACTGGCAAGTCAAAAACAGCAAGCAAACATGCGCGAATTGAAACGTATCAAACTAACAAAGGAAACACCACGTACGCTAGCTAGATCATGCAAAAAATATGGAGGGGAGAGAGAGAAGTGTCTCACCTTCTCAAGGCGTTGGAGCAGAGCCGTCTTGAACTGCCGGACGCCACGACCAATGGAGTTCTGATCCAGCCGGTGCGCCTTCTCAAACGCGTAGAACCGACCTATATATGCTCGCACCGAAACAGATCAAAATGAACCCAGAAAAAAAAACTAGAAACCGAAGCACCCACTCCAGCTACGTAATATATACTATTCCAAGCAAACCGATCGAGCAAAGCTACCCTATTCCAAAATGATTCAAACAAAACAAGCACGTTTCAATTTCAAAGTTCAAACAAAACGAGGGAAAATGTTCGGAAACGCCATCAACTAAATCTAATTTGTGCTACAAGAGCGATCTAATACGAACATCTCATGCATACAGGAGTACTGAAACTACTCCAAAATTAGCTCCCCGAAAAAGGAAAAGAAGCATAAAATCCGAAATCTAACGCAGCAAAGCCAGAACGCACGCGGAGAAATCTCTCAGACTTTCCCCCCTCAAACTCGTAAGAACCAAAGCAACAACAAAAACCACGAACCGAAACACGCGCCCGAGAAATTTCAGCCCACACTTTTTGAAACTTGTGAACACAGGACCTCCCAATTACACCCTAAAGGCTGTGCAATTTTAATCAAACGCCAAAAAAAACCATTACGAGTTGCTTGTTTCGTTCAAAACACCAAATGCACCAACCTGTGCCCAGAACGCCCAAAAAATTCCACCGAAAAAAAAGCATAAAAAATGCTTGCACTGCGGAACGTACAGAGGTAGGCGACGCGGGGTCGCTCGGGCTCGATCTCGGCGGCGACGCGCAGGATGGGCGCGATGCTGTTCAGCGTGGGCGGCACCACCTCGTTGTCGAACACCTCCATGGAGAAGGTCGCCATCGCCGCGCTCCTCGACCCGCGCCTGTTCAGCCCACCCTGCTGCCCCGACATGAGCATCGACGTCGGGGTCACCGGATCGTTCGCCATGGAGGATGCCGCCGCCGCCAACGACGACGACGACGGCTCATCCCCGCCACCGCGCGGCGCCGTCATCTCCGCCTCCACCAACTCGCGATCCCTAGGGTTTCCTCCTCCTGCATTGGATATAGGGTTAGCGCTAGGGATTGGGGGATTCGGGCGAAGAGAGAGCGCGCACGAACCTTAAAGCGAGAGGCCGCGGGTGCTCCGCCTCGTCTCGCCGTCCTGGTGGAACAAACGGGAGGTGGGAGCGGAAGCGGGTGAAGAAATAGGCTCGGCTCGGGTGCGCATGGCTACTTATATGCGGATCCAACGGCCGAGGCAATCTGCTTCAGGGGAACGCGACACGTGGAGACGATCGGAGGCGTAGGCGTGGTGGAAATGCTGAGCTCCTCCATTTCATGAGGGCTCTCTCTGTCTGGACGGTGGGGAGAGCGTCGTGGCTGGCCGTTGGAGCTCAACACTGCCTTTTATCACCTTCCGATCTACTTACACACCCTGAAAATGTTTCCATGACAATGGTGTCCCACAACATTCAGTAGTGGAGGTAGGCTATGCTTCTCCGTAAGGGAATAATTACGGGCTCCACCATTTCTTTTCTGCTGCTTTTCCGGGCCCAGTGTCAGTGAGTCATAGCGTGTTCTGTGTGAGTTAGCGAGGTGCGGGTTAAAAAAAAAATGGGTGCGAGGCAATCCGGGCGCTATGGTGTCTGATCGAACTTTTGTCTTTTTGCGGGCAATCCAAGAGAACGGCGCTTATAGAACCCGGTGGAGTGAATAACAAAATCAGCTCTTTCTCTATCGTATTTGCAAAATTTTTCTCTATCGTATTTGTAAAAATGGTATTTTTCATCATACTTTGGAGGGCTGGACTTATCCCGTATCGCAATATATCAAATACTGTACCCCAAGAAACCAGATTATCCTCTGTCGCACCCCTAAGGACCAAAAATACTCTCTGTCGTGCCCTAAAGGCACGGTTTCCCCCTCCTAGCGCCATGTGGTGAGTCCGTGTTATGTGTGTGTGTGTGTGTGGGGGGGGAGTGTGGGAGTGTCGTGGTCCAAAGGCACGGAAGTACCTCTGCCATGCGCTAGAGGCACAATTTAATTGCTAAATTATTTACGACTAATTAATCACCACAAATTAATTACGACTAAATAATGACAACTAAATAAATTACGAATAAATAATTAGGACTAAATAATTAATTAACACTAATTAATTACCGCTAATTAATTGATAATTTATTCGTAACTAATTACCCTACTTCTAGTCTTTTCGTATGTGAAATGACTACACCCTGTTTATAAAGTATGTCGCATATTTTTTATGTTGCATCATCGAATGGGGTTATTTTCGATATTGTGCCGCCGAAGGAGGCTATTTATAATATTACGTCGCCGAACGGGGCTATTTTCGATGTTGCGCTGCTGAAGCGGGCTACTTTTTATATTGTGTCGCCTAAAACGCATTCCAAATATATTTGGTCGCACTGAAACTCATAAATTTTTCTTTACCTCATATTTCCTTATCTTTTCGAAAATTATCGGTAGCGCGGACAATTATAGATATACCAAAATTATAAATTTAATTTAATTTTGAAAAGGGGATCATGTCGCCAATTGGTGACAGGTCCCATGTTCACTGTTTGCAGTGGCGACATGGCACCTGTCATCATTTTATCTGGCAATAGGCTCTCGTCGCCATTTGAAATGGTGACGGTGTAACATCCAAAAAATCCTAATTTTGGAAAAGTATAATAAAAGTGAATAGGAGAATAATTTTGAGCATGTTTATATGTGGGGAAATTTATTTGAGCATGTTTTGAAAATTTTCATCAAAAGCAACTATATATTTATATGAAAACAACAACTTGGAAGAATTTTTGAAAACATCACATAACAGATAAAATCCTGAAAATGTACACAAGGAAACATACTGTGTGAGAAGCCTCCACAAAATTTTCATAAATTTTGGAGTCTGTTAGCTATGTCAAAAAATTGGAGCAATGATTAGTCTTTTCTAGAAAATTCAAAACCTAATTTGAATCTCCCGCTCGCCCGATGGGTCGAAACCTAGCTCGGCCCATATCACGCATCGCTTGACCACGCCTTGCCCCGTCGCTCTCCTCTCGTGATACTGCCCCACCCGTCTGGTGTTGTCTTCCACCTCGTACCTATGCGTCAGCGTACCAGCTCGTCTCGCCCGCTCCGCCGCTCACCCACGGATCGTGATTGCCAAAACAGAATCGAGCTCTAACTACCCCCGTCACCTTCGCCTACCCTCGTCCATGCTATTTGTCCCATTGACATGCCATTTTCCCACACGGAAGGGGAAGCCCGAGAGCATCTGCGAGAATCTCGCGCAACCGCCGACGTCTCACCGTTATTCTCAAACGAATACCCTAGCTACTTAAGCACTAGAGCGCGCATTGTCATCCTCAGCTCGCCCACGCTCTATTTCACGCAAACCCGAGCTTGCTCGCTCATTGGTTTCGTGGAAATGCTTGCATCATCTCCAACGCTAGTGAGCACGCCTTCTTAGCTCCACCGCTCTGGTGAGCCTCCTCACCCACGACAAGTGTGTCTCTTTCACCCTTGAGCTTCACTTATCCTCTCTCTCTCTCTCTCTCTCTGCTTAATGCAGCTCCTGGAGCCTTGTAACACGACCGTGAATACCTTCGTCGTAATCTGAATATGTTTAAGAACCGAGCGCAGATCGAAACACACTTGATTCGAAGGGGGTTTCAAAAAGGGGTATACACGTTGGACCAGTCACGGTGAAGAGAAGATTATACAGGAAGGTAGTAATAACGACATCGCCGACGAAGTTAACGATATGCCGCCGGATGATGTCGATTGTGGTTCCGATTCGGATAGGCTGCACGATGACAATCTGAATCAAATGCTTCGCGATGCATAAGGGAACTGTGAGAGAGAGAATATGTTAAATTCCAGGGCTTGATAGAGGACTCAGAGAAACCTTTGTTCACGTGCTGCAAGTTAAAGTACACAAGGTTGTCATCCGTATTTGAACTGCTAAAATTGAAAACAAGCAACGGTTGGTTCGATAAAAGTTTCACAGCGCTATTAGGTCTCTTAAAGGATATGCTTCCAGAAGAAAACGAGTTGCCCAAAACCACCTACAAAGCCAAGAAGGTTCTTTATCCATTAGGAATGGAAGTAGAAAGAATACATGCATATCCGAACGACTATATCCTCTACCGTAAAGATTATGCAAACATGCATGTATGTCCGATGTACAACGCATCCCGATACAAGCGTAAGAATCAATCAGATGAAGGCGAGGGAATCGAGGTGAAGAAAGGACCTCATGCTAAGGTGACGTGGTATCTTCCTGTAATTTCCCGTTTGAAGTGGTTTTTTGCGAACCTAAATGAGGCAAAATTGCTGTGTTACCACTCGGAGGAGCGTAAGAAAGATAAAAAGCTAAAACACCATACTGATTCTGCCAAGTGGAGAAATATCGATAGGAGGTTTGCAAACTTCGGTGCGGAACTGTGGAATATAAGGTTTAGATTGAGTACAGATGGAATAAATCATTTCAGTAACATGAGCAGCTGACATAGCACTTGGCCCATGATTCCTTGTATCTACAACCTTCTTCCTTGGTTGTGTATAAAACGGAAGTATATTTTGCTGTCGATACTTATCCAAGGGCCGAAGTAACCTGGGAATGATATTGATGTGTACCTAGCACCATTGATGGAAGATCTAGAAATACTGTGGATCGAAGGGGTACAGGTATGGGATGTGTACAAACAAGAGAACTTCACTTTATGCTCCTTGTTGTTCTGCACCGTAAATTATTATCCTGCCCTTACTAACCTGTTGGGCCATACTACAAAAGGGGCTAAAGCCTGTACTCACTGCTTAGATGGCACCGAGAGTGTGTGGCTGAAGCACTCGCGCAAAGCCGTATATATGCGTCACCATAGGTTCCTTCGGAGGGCTCACCTATACCGCGGGATGAAGAAATAATTCGACAGAGAGAAGGAGGATAGCTCAGCTCAAAGGCATTTAAGCGGAAAAGAGGTCTATGATATAGTTAAGGATTTAGATGTTGTACTTGGAAATGGACGTAAATCGAGGACCCGTTAGAAGAACATTTGGAACAAGAGATCAATATTTTGGAACTTACCTTATTGAGAGCACCTAGAAGTTCGCCACTGCAGCGATGTCATACACGTAGAGAAGAATGTATATGACAGCTTGATTGGTCTCTTACTGAATATTCGTGACAAAACAAAGGATAGTGTCAACGCACGGCTTGACTTGGTTGATATGGACATCAGACTTAAGTTAGCATCGGCAAAGACCGATAAAGGACGAAAGTACCTCCCCCTGCTTGTTACACTCTGTCCAAGGCCGAGAGAACTAAAAAGTGCCAGTGCTTGCATAGTGTGAAAGTTCCGTCTGGTTAGTCCGCCAACATGAAGAAACTTGTTTCGATGGAAGGTTTGAAGTTAATTGGCATGAAGTCTCATGATTGTCATATGTTGATGACACAGATGCTCCCTGTTGCAATTAAAAGTATTTTACCGATCAAGGTCCGAGATACAATCATAAGGCTGTGTTATTTCTTTAACACAATTACCCAGAAGGTCATCGATCCTGAAGGACTAGATGCTCTGCAAGACGAGGTGGTGACGACTCTATGTCATCTTGAGATGTATTTTTCTCCACCATTTTTCGATATCATGGTCCATCTCATTGTTACATTGTGAGGGAGATAAAGATGTGTGGACCCGTATTCCTACGTAGCATCTACCCGTTCAAGAGGTTTATGGGAATTCTCAAGTCCTATGTACGGAATCGATCTCGGCCGGAGGGCAGCATTGTCAAAGGTTATGCAACCAAAAAGGTCATTGAGTTCTACGTCGATTACATGGCTCAGGTCGAACCGATAGGTGTGCCTCAATCTCGCCATGAGGGAGGCTCGAGGGCATCAGGACCATCGGAAGAAAAGCAATCACTCCAGATATGAATGCGTATGCTTAAGCCCATTTCACGGTCTTGCAACACATGACTGAAGTGTCCCCATTTTACGGTCTTGCAACACGTGCTTCGGCAGTAGAATCCAGAGCGGCCGGATGTTTGGATCATGAGACAACACAACAGTCGGTTCAACCAATGGTTGAAGGAGGGACTCGCTAGGAGCTCGTCAAGTGATATACTGATATGGTTGGCAAAAGGGCTAACATTTACAGTTGTGACATGGCAATGATACGACATAAATGGGTACACATTCTATATGCAGGCTCAGGATATAAAGAGCACTAACCAGAACAGTGGTGTCCGCATAGATGCGTTCAGTACCGATGGGTTGAGGAACTCCTATTATGGGTTCATAGAGGAGATTTGGGAGCTTGACTACATGCTTTTCAAGATCTCCCTATTTCGGTGTCGTTGGGTCCGTCTCCTATAGGCGAAGTTCGACAAATACGGCGTCACTACCGTAGACCTCGAACGTGTTGGATACAAAGACGAACCATTCGTACTCGCTAACTAAGTTGTTCAAGTCTTCTATGTAACCGACCATGCAAATAAGAAGTACCACGTAGTTTTTCATGGAAAAATGAGGATTATCGGAGTTCAGAATGTAGTGGACGAATAAGAGTACAATCAATTTGATGAGTTGCCTCCTTTCGAAAACGACATAAGGGTCGAGAAAGAACAACGTGACGAAACTAGCTACATACGTATCGATCATCATTAAAGGGTAATTTTTAAAGGAAATAAGCAAGTGAAATGATGACTGAAATGTTTTTGTATCATATGTTCTGAATTTGTATTTATGCATATGAGAATGTGTCATATGTGAATTTGCATTTATGTATATGAGAATGTATATTATCACAGACGGTTATTTATTGGAACCGCCTGTGATGTATATTTCTTACAGACAGTTCTACTTTAGAACCGTCTGTGATGTCCAACCCTATTTATATTTATCACAGACGGTTATTTATTGGAATCGTCTTTGAAGTGTATTTATCACAGACGGTTCTACTTTAGAACTGTCTGTGATGTTCAATCCTATTTATATTCGGACTCTACGGTTTGCACGCGCCCCCAATCAAACGATTAAGTTTTTTTAACTCTCCCTCCTCCCCTGAGCCCATCGCCGCCGTCCTCGACGCCGCCTCCTCCTCGAGCCCGTTGTGCCTCCTCCCCCGAGCCCACCGCCTCCTCCCAAAGCACGAGCCATTGCCTCCCCGAACCCAACGCCCCTTCTCCCCCGAGCCCGGCGCACCTTCTACCCAAGCCCGCCTCCTCCCTTCTCCCGAGCCCGGCGCGCCTCCTCCTCGAGCCTGGCGCGCCACCTCGTTGAGCCCAGCGCGTCTCCTTTCCCGAGCGCCTCCCAAGCACCACCGAGGTAAGCTTGAAGATCATATTATTCCGTGCAAATGGATCCTGTTAACAAATGCTGTGTACTACTGTCGTGGGAGAGTATCGTGCAAATGAATTCTGTTATGACTTAGATGGAATGGATCTCGCTTGTTCGAAGGGGTTGTGGGGTTAGAAACTTCTGAGGGGAGTATTATCCACCTAGAGGCTATACAAAGGAGGTAATACAATTCCTGACTTGGCACACATCCTGAAGTTCATCTGAGAGTCATCTTTTTTGTCCCATGCCGCAAGAAACTGGGCGTTCGTTGTTTATCTAAAATGAGTGTTAATTAGGAATGATGTTTATAGTCCAAACAAAACATGCCTGGGTTTCCTAGATTAGCTGCGGACTGTACTAATGGGGGTGATTGATGAAAGTTAGTAGCACTTCCAGAACCAGTAGGTGGTAGGTGCAGCCTACTATCCGATTATATTAGGTCGAACTATGTATTACAGTACATCTCTCAAATTGACTTATTACCTTATTCTGCCAGTAAAAGAAATTAATTTACGGTAACGGTTCATGCGTCATTTCTACTAGGCATGCCTGTCTAGTGCAACTATGTCATTTATTTGAAATAGTTTCATAGGATGTTGAATTGTTGAACATCACATACTTATATTTAAGGTATTCTATTTCAAGTATAATAAGTAATTATATTACTTGGCAAATTTATCCTCTACTTATATGTAGCATGTATGGATTTTTTTTTTTGGCGTGTGGTAGCTATATACTTAATAAGAAAATATCCTAATTTATTCTCTACATATCCCAATTATATCCCAATTATTTATTAATTAGTGTGTATACCCATACACATAGAGAATATGATGATAATATGTTCATGCGTAACAAAACTTCTATTTCTTGTGAAGATGTAGTCTACTTATTCTCCGTCATCATCGCCTCATGCGTCTGATGTGTCGTCCTTTGGAAAATCCAAGCGTGATCAAAGAGAAATATCGAAAAGGCCCGAGGACCGATTTACCATCACGGATGTCGATGCATCTGGGACCCCTCTCAATCCTCGCCGAGCAGCGTCCGCATTCCAGAGAACGGTCGGAATAGTTACACGGGAACGGGTCAAGATCACCTACGATTCGTGGAAGGAGTTGACCGATGCTCAGAAAGATGCGCTGGTGACAGAAAATTTCCAATCGTTAGAGATCCCGGAAGAACATCAGGCCTCCGTGCGACGACACATGTTGCTAGCATCGTGCAAAGCGTGGAAGAACTTCAAGAGCACGCTTATCAAGCAATAAGTAGAGAAGGATCTGACGCCCTTCCAGAAATATCCGTTCGTGGAACCGTACTGGCAAGACTTTGTGGCGAAGAAGACGACATATGATTTTAGGAGTGAAAGTGCGGTGCACAGGTGTAAGTTCAAGCTCCATTAGTTTATTTTTGTGATTAATGACAAATCTATATGTGAGACTAACATATTTGTTGACTATGATATTGTTTAGTCTTAGTTGGATGAAAATATGAAAATCATAGAGGTATGCATTTGACATTATATTCTTATATATCTTGTTGCGTTCCTCGAATCCAAAATATAGGTTGTACTCTACTAAAAGTTAAACTTGAATATATGCATATGTTTTTATTATATATTCGTGTATGCACACATTTAGGAGAAGTTCACTCTATGTTTTGTGGTTTCATTAGTATTGATCCATATTTCTTATCCACATATGTTGGGGATCTCTACTTTGAAACATATCTTTTGAGTATATAAAACTTGTATAGTTCATATATACTCATGTTGCTTTATATTCAATTATTTGCAATTGTGTTATGGGACTAATGTGTGTGCTAAGATGTTTTAAAAGCTTAGTCCCGGATTATGGATGACAACATGGAAATGGCAATGCAAAGCCAATAGAGGGATCATGGCTAGTAGCTTGAGGATTTATTATGTGCCATCTTGATCAACTAAGAAACATGTATTGCATTTAGAAAAGCTTTTAGAAAATCTTCAGTAAGAATCGGTATGACCGCAAATGATGGCAGTACGTTTATTCCAGAGAGCGTGTTTTTGGGAAGTTTTCCTTCCCTGAAAAACGGTATGACCAGAAGAGCCAAGCGGTACTACCGCTGTGCGGTAGTACCGGACCTTGTGAGTGCGGTAGTATCGTACCTGACAGTAATGGCTAGTTCAGAAGCATTTAATGCAGGTATATTTTGGTAATTAATGACAATCATATTGTGGGACTAATATTTTCCATGAGTTGGGTAAATAGGTTATGTTCCATGATGATGGAGGTTTTGGATGGCATCATGAGTTGATCGTCATCAAGGCAAGGTTCAATAAGAGAATGCATCATGTGTTGATGCACATCAAGATCTCGAAGAGGAGATGATCATGAGTTGATCATCAAATCAAAAGAAGACCCATCATCTGTTGATGGAGGGCACATGAAGGATGCATCATGGATTAATGCATATCAAGACAATGACCCAGACTTGAAGTGAAGATGTGCGTCATCAAGCTTCAAGAGGATGCTCAAGGCAAAGGTATAACTAGCTAGGGCTAAGGATGTGTTCCTAGTCTTTTTACTAGTCTTGGTGTTTGATTGGAAAACCGAATTGCTAGTATAGGATTGTCGTACTATTAAGAGGGGTCTTGTCTAGTAGCTTGAGTCTCATCATGTGTTGATAGCTCAATTTCGCTTGATCTAGCTCTCTGTGGCATGATGTTATTATTTGCGAATGTGTTTTGCAAATAGCTAAGGCTCATACCTCTAATCCTTGTAGCATGTGACTATACTTTGCAAATTTGTTTTACAAATGATTGGAGTCCATGTACCCACTCCTTGTGGCATGCTCTAAGTTTGCAAATTGTTGGGATTCATGCATTTTTCCTTTGGCACGGCCTAAGATTACTTGTTGCTATTTCCTTGGACTTAGACCATGGTAGTGACCCTTTGGAGTTCTTGTGCTTTCTACATTGATCTAATATGGTTGAGGTCATTCAATAGGTGGGTTGTGTAGAACTCTGAATAAGCTATCCATAGAGTCCAAAATCACTCAATTCCGACATCGGAGTCAAAAGTTATTATCTTTTTTTCCAAGTGTTGTCTGTGCTGGAAATTGACTGCGATAGTACCTTCCTTAGATGCAGTATGACCACCCAAAGGTAGTACCGGTCCTTGTGAGTGCGGTAGTACTGTACTAACACTTTAACGGCTAGTTTTTGTGCATTTAATGCACCTTTTCCGACCGTTGAACAGTAAGTACGGTAGTACCAACCATCCTATGGCGGTAGTACCGCAAATACTTATTTTTGGGGATTTTTGCTCCCAACGGCTAGTTTTTGTGGTGGGGGCTATAAATACCCCCTTGGTTGGTTGAAAGGGTATCCTTTGGCACTCCACTTCATTCTCTTGAGCTAGTGTGAGCTTCTCCTCTCAATTGTGCATGTGTTGCACTTTGTGAGCAAGGAGAGAGGTCTCTAGTTGCATGTGTTGCATCTAGAGGTGGATTTCATATCCACTTGAGCTTTTGCATTCATTGCATGTGGTGAGAGTTAAGCAAGGGTCTTGCCTTATTACTCTTGGTGTTTGCTGACACCTAGACGGCGTGGAGGCGTCGTGGTCCGGTAATCTTTTCAAGAAGCTTATGAGAAAGCCCAGCGTGTTGTGAGTGATTTGGTGCTCGCCATCTCCGGAGTGGAGGAAGAGCAATTCTGAGTGGATTGAAGTGTTGGTTCAAGTTGTGAGCCAGTCCAATTCGTTTGAGCTTACCTCGGAGGTGTTGGCTTAATTCGTGGAACCGGTCCAATTCGTTTGGACTTACCTTAACGTGGATTAGGGGAGACCAGCAAGTCTCCAAACACCACTGTAAAATATCCTTGTGTCATTGTGGTTTGTTCTCTTATGTCTTACTTTATGCAATTTACATTCTTAGAATTAAATTGCTTACATGTCTTTTTATGTTTGCTATCATTGTCAATAGCCTTAGCTTGTTGATGCACATAGTCAAAACTAGTTGATTTAAGTTTTAATTGAGCAAAACCAGATTGATTCACATTTCCGCGTAAAACTTGGTTTTAGCCAAAGGAAATTTTAAACCGCCTATTTACTCTCCCTCTAGTCAGCTCCCTCGATCTTACAACAGGGCCCTCTAGGCAAAAAACACGCACCCCCGCAGACTCGGCACCGGGGGGTATGCAGGTAAAATCCCGCAATGGAGGAAAGAGGACGAGCAGGCAATCCTGTGGGAGGCCTGCCCGCCATTAGTTGGGATCCCTGATGAGAGCCAAAGCCGAGCGCGATGCACGGCTACGAGAGGAGATTCATGAATCCCTCAGAGAGGAGATCACTGATGCCGCCAGAGATGAGATGTGACAGCAGATAGAGAGCATTGAGGAAAGGCTTAGGGGAAATCAGTTGCAAGCCCCCGCGGCTACTATGCTAGCCAGCCCCCCCAACCGTCGGAGTAGCTGTGTGTCCAACCCTACCTCAGAAAGCGACGACAGATTTTCTGTCGATGACATCCTGGTTATAATTATTATCTTTGGAATGCTTGATCTATTGATAGACTTGTTGGAGTAGCTATTTTTATATCGTTATGTATGTGGCTACGAAGTGCAAGCTCCAAGTAAGATAAGCCTCCGTTGCCCTAGACGCTGCTTGGGGCTAGGCGTATCCATCCGGTGCTAGGGCCTTGGTGCATGGTGTAAATCTAGTGCCGGGTTTTACAAAAGTGAATGTGGACAGTGTTCATGCCAATTTCGAGGTCGTCCCGTTGCAGATGCCCCCAAGCAACGAGGTCGTGACTCTAGAGCAAGCCATTGGAACATTTATCCAGTGGCCCAAGAGGGACATCTGCTTGGAGCTACCTGCACCGGTGTTAACTTCACAGGAAAGTCCTGCAACGGTGCCAAGTCCACGGGAGCTATCTGCACTAGAGCTACCTGCACCAGAGCTACTTGCACCGGTGTCAACTTCACGGAAAAGTCCTACAACGGTGCCAAGTCCACAGGAGCCATCTCCACCAGAGCTACCTACACCGATGCGGCAAGGGGGTGATGCATCATATGCATCTACACCTCGTGCCCGGTTGACTCCCATGAAGTCAACCTTTAAAAAGCGAGGTGGCAAGGGCAAATCGAAAAAGCTCGATGATATCCCCTTCTTGCCGTTGGCCTGAAAATTCGTGCTACGTGAGCCGTTGGTCGTCCCAGTAGAGTGCCTTCAAACCCTAGGATTAGCTTGCCAAAGGTTGCATACATGGTACATGGAACAAGCCAATAAGACGGATGAACAACGACGCTCGGGTATCAATGTCAAGTTCAAGCTACATCATCTTCACCACGAGGTTCAAGACCATGTCTTCACGGTGACCTTCGAGGACTTGTTCTTACTCTTCAACCTCGACATCCTCGATGCCTCACTCATGCGATGCTGGACACTGTAAGTGTGTACAATCATGGCCTATGTTCGTGAAATACTGATAAATATCATATATAACTCCTTACTTGTGTGTGTGTGTGTGTGTCTGTGTATACACACACACATGATTTCTAATGCCAGATCAAGGAAATCAATGGTAGGTTTCCTCGACCCACACTTGGTCATCATGCAAAGCATCCAGGAGGATGCATCCTTCGTCGAGGGTTACATGACGATGTCATTAATTGTTGACTCACCGCAACAAGGAATTCATACTTTTGCACTACTACCAAGGGTATAGTGCTACACTTGTGGCTATACTTGTTGATTTGTACTTTATAAGCAACACGAACTTAGATTTAATGACTATGGCGACATACCTGTGTAGGTTCCACTGGATTCTAATTGTAATTATACCAAAATGGAACAAGGTAATATACCTTGATTCCCTAAAGAGGGCCAAATACGACTTCATAGTTGCCCGACAATTAATCGACGGGTAAACACATTTTCTCCATAGATAACTCTCGAACTAACCAACTCTATTTTTGCAATGCCACCAGCAGCCGCCGGGCAACACCTGTGGATACTATGTTTGCCACATCATGCAACTACCCCTAGGTTTCGTGATGACCAATGATCCTCATGTTTCTCAATCTTGCAATAATTATTTCATACTTATCAATTTATATATATGCACGACTTTAATCTTCCTAGCGATAGGTTGCGACCATCGCTACAACTGTGTTGGAACAGACTGAGCTCATATACATTCGAGGACAGTTTCATACTTGTTGCATGAGGTCATAAACCCAGATGGGGTGTTCCATAATGTAGATTGAACTTGATTGGTATAAGATTGAACTTAATGGTACATGTGTGTATTTGTTCATGAATGGTTAATTTTAGTTCATTTGAGTTAATTGATTTGTGAAATGAATGTGCTTGTTTCTGAAATGAATGTAAATTGGATGTATACATGTACTTGTTGTGTTTCTGCTTGTTTCAAAGGGCATGGCTAGCATTTCCTGAGGCTGGCCAATAAACAGAAATAGATTTTGCAATACAAAAAAATATCACAGATGGTTCCTTAAGACAAACTGTCTGTGATATATCAACTATCACAGACGGTTTCATCTACAAACCGTCTGTGGTACATAAGCTATCACAGACGGTTCTTAGTTAGTAGAAAACCGTCTGTGATGACATGATGTCATTACTGACCCATAAACGTAGATGGCTCACGAAACCGTCTGTGGTGATATTTTTGAACCGTTTGTGGTAACCTTTTCTGCAGTAGTGGACGAGTCCCTAACACCCCTTTCCATTTAGCCACCTATGGTGCCGCCGCGGTTGCATGCTGCTGGCTAGCCTCTGGTGACCCTAGGTCCCCACGCCTACCCTGTTAGTATCGCCTGGACTCACTGAGTCCAGTGTGCCTCTTCTTTAACTCTGAGAACACCTCCTTCGCTAAAGCCGTCGCAAGGCTGCTAATGGAGAAGTGCTGAGTTGCAAAGGCTGAACTTCAAGGATTCTCCTGGTGGATTCAAGGACATGCATTCCAGTATAATATGAAGGTTTTACCCTTAGGGGGATATGATGTAGTATTGGGCATGGACTGGTTGGAAAGATATAGTCCAATGAATTGTAACTGGGCTCACAAATGGGTTATATTTGACTCAAAGGGAAAATCAATCAAGTTACAGGGAATACAACATGATAGTAACTCTATTCCTAAAGAAGCATCCATTGATCAAGTTCTTAAATGGCATAAGGGTAATGATTTGTGGGCTACTGCCATTATAGAAGCTAATAATGATTCCCTGGAAGAAGTCCTGGCTCCAGAAGTTCAGCACATATTACAACAGTTTCAAGGGGTGTTTCAGGAGCCAACAGACTTGCCACCACATAGAAGTTACGACCATGCTATCTCCTTGATCCCAGGTTCAATTCCAGTAAATATAAGACCTTATAGATATTCTCCACAACAAAAAGATGAGATAGAGAAACAAGTTGTTGAAATGATTGAAAGAGGCACAGTGAGTCCTAGCCTTAGCCCATTTGCATCTCCAGTCTTACTAGAGAAGAAAAAAGATGGCGATTGGAGGTTTTGTGTGGACTACAAAAGGTTAAATTCTTTGACAATCAAAAACAAATTTCCTTTACCAATTATAGATGAGTTGCTAGATGATTTGGCTGGTACTAAATACTTCTCCAAACTGGATTTAAGAAGTGGGTATCACCAAATCCGAATGGTTCCTAAAGATGAATTGAAAACAGCCTTCAAGACACACCATGGTCATTTCCAGTTTAAAGTAATGCCTTTTGGCCTCACAAATGCACCTGCAACCTTCCAATGTCTTATGAATTCTATATTTACAAAGTACATCCGAAAATTTGTTCTAGTATTCATGGATAACATACTCATTTATAGCAAATCTTTTGAGCAACATTTACAACAGTTAAAATTGGTATTACAAGTGTTACAACAACATCAGTTGTATGTCAAACGATCAAAGTGCATATTTGCTTCACCTCAATTGGAGTATTTGGGACATATCATATCAGATAAAGGGGTGTCCACAGATACAACAAAAACACAAGCAATGACACAATGGCCTGTTCCTACAAAAATAACTGAGCTGAGAGGATTTTTGGGTCTCACTGGTTATTACAGGAAGTTTGTCAAACATTATGGTTCGTTGGCAAAGCCACTCACTAATCTATTGAAGAAACACAAAGGGTTTCAATGGACAGATCAGTCTCAGGATGCATTTGATAAACTGAAGCTGGCCATGAGTACTGTACCAGTCCTCACATTACCAGATTTTAACAAGCCATTTGTGATTGAAACTCATGCATGCAATTCGGGAATTGGGGGCAGTATTATTACAAGAAGGTCATCTCGTAGCCTATTATAGCAAAGCCTTAGGGATGACAAACCAAAAATTGTCTATATACGAAAAAGAGTTCTTGGCCATTATAATGGCAGTGGATAGGTAGAGATCTTACTTAATTAGGGGTCCTTTTACTATTAAAATAGATCACCGTAGTTTATGTCATCTTGAAGATCAAGTGTTAACATCTGAATTACAAAGAAAAGTCATGACTAAACTCATTGGATTGCAATACACATTTCATTACAAAAAGGGTTCAGAAAATACACCAGCTGATGCATTGTCAAGAGTTGGTCATCTACTAGAATGTGAGGCTATATCAGTGGTTCAACCAGTGTGGCTTCAAGAAGTATTAAATTCATATGCAGTGGACTCTTCAGCTCAACAATTATTGCAAGAATTGGCTGTTTCTGGCAGTAATGGTAGAGGGTACACCTTGCCGGATGGTATTATCCGAAGGGATGGAAGAATATGGATTGGTGCTAACACAAGACTTCAAACTAAAATTATTCAAGCATTTCACTCCACTACCATAGGAGGGCACTCCGGCATTCAAGCCACATATCATAGAATCAAAAAACTGTTCCAGTGGATAGGTCTTAAACTGGCTATTGAAGAATACATCAAACAATGTCTCATCTGCCAACAAGCCAAGCATGAGCATTGTAAAACACCGGGATTAATTCAACCACTACCCATGCCACAAGGAGCATGGCAAGACATCACAATGGATTTTGTGGAAGGTCTTCCTAAATCAGAGGGATATAATGTCATTTTGGTAGTAGTTGACAGGTATACAAAATATGCCCATTTCCTTCCATTGAAGCACCCTTTCACTGCCATACAAGTTGCTAAAATGTTTCTCAGCAATGTGGTAAAGCTACATGGATTACCCAAATCTATTGTGTCAGACCGAGACAAAGTGTTCACAAGTAGTTTTTGGCAAGAATTGTTCAAACAATGTGACACAAAGTTGAATTTGAGCACAGCTTATCACCCCCAATCGGACGGTCAAGGTGAGAGAGTATATCAGTGTTTAGAAGTGTATCTAAGGTGTGCAGTGGCAACTTCCCCTACCAAATGGCTTTCATGGTTAGCATTAGCAGAATATTGGTACAACACATGTTACCATACTACTGTTGGATGTACACCCTTCAGAGCACTTTATGGCACTGACCCACATTACAATATGGTGCCATCTTTGTCTACTTCAAGGTCTACAGAAGTTGATAAATTGGTTCGGGAAAGGAAGTTCTTCTCTGATCTGCTGCAACAACAATTGCACAAAGCTCAGCTTCGCATGAAGCAGTCAGCAGACAAACGACATTCCTTTCGGGATTTTCAAGTTGGAGATAAAGTATTCCTGAAATTACAGTCGCATGCCCAACAATCGGTGGTCAATCGTCCCTATCCAAAGCTTGCATTCAAATATTTCGGCCCGTACACAATTCTGGAGAAGATTGGTTTGGTGGCGTATCGGTTGGAACTACCGGCTAACAGTCAAGTTCACCCCGTATTCCATGTCTCTCAATTGAAACCATTCACTGCGGATTATACTCCGATGTTCTCCACTTTGCCCTCTCCAGTCGCATTGGACGTGTCCGAGTTATTGCCGGAGGAGATTTTGGACCGCCGCTTAGTGAAGAAAGGAAACACAGCTCATATGCAAATTCTTACAAAATGGAAATTACTACCGGCTGCTATGGTGACCTGGGAGGATTATCATGTCCTGAAGGAGCGCTTTCCCGATGCACCAGCTTGGGGGCAAGCTGGGTCTCAAGGGGGAGGCAATGTCACCACTGCCGTGGCGATCATGGAAGCATCAGCTGAAGCGGGAAGCCTGAAGACGTGTTCAGCAAAGGAGTATTGGCGTCATGTTATGAGCTGGCAGAAAAGACACTTTAATTAAAGTATTAGTTGCTAGTGGGACCAACTTGTAAGTGAGTAGTTGTGTTGGGAGTAGCTTTAAAGCGAAAGAACTGTGTGCTGTAAAGGATTTGTCGAGAAAAAGAACAGTATCTGCTTTCTTCTTTCTCCCTTCTGTTCTTCCTCTGAAACTGAACCTCTTCTCTGTGAACTCTATATGTATTCGAGCTTCCTTGCGATTTGATCTATATAGTTTGGACATAACAGAAAAGGAGGAGGAGGATGGGGAGGCGGCGCCGGTGGCGATGGAGAAGGAGGAGGACGAAGTGGCTACTATGGAGGTGGAGGAGGAGAGGCGGCGCCGGCTGTGGAGGCGGTGGAGGAGGGGGAGATGGCAGAGGCGGTGGATTAGTGAGAGGCGGTGGATTAGCGAGGGAGAAGGAGGACGAGGACGGGGAGGCGGCGCCGGTAGCGAGGGTGAAGGAAGAGGAGGACGGGAGGCGGCTGTGGGGATTAGGGATCGAGTGGGGGGGAGGGCGCGGCGCATATAGTTAGCAGCGAAAAAAGAGTGTGGCACACTCCAGAGTGCCCTTTCTCTCCCGAGTGTAAGACATATGAACTCGGGATTATATTTCATCCTGTCCAGAGTCTTAATCTCCCGAGTGTTTCCGTCCAGACACTCGGTAAACATATACGCACTCGGGAAATAAGAACACTCGAGAAAGTTATTTCTATCGGGTGCTTAATTCCCGTCCCGAGTGTCCTATGAACCCGAATGTTTCCGTCCAGACACTCGGTAAACATATAGGCATCTGAGAAATAAGAGGTTTCTGGTAGTGTCTTAAAGACAACATGTTGTCTTTTGATTGTATATATACTTAAACATTTACTATTACAACTTAATAATATACAATAATTGAGTGGATACTTTAAAACCTCTCTAAGTTTAATTGGCTTTAGTTATGTGATAACTTTAGAATAATCTTTTTTATTAAATAATCTTTTTTAACTTTTATTTTAAAAGTAACCTCCTACAAGACTTTATTTTTTAAAATAACCCTTTAGTCACGCCACCACCCATGGCGTGACCAAACAACACCGCCACGCCACCCGTTTCAGGCAAACTCTTGTCACGCCATGGGTGGTGGCGTGGCAGGTGTTGTTTGGTCACGCCATGAGTGGTGGCGTGACAAAAGAGGTTTTTTTGCAGACTTATCCTATGACGTGACAAGAGTTTGCCCTAGCGTGACAGTGTTGTTTGGTCACGCCATGGGTGGTGGCGTGACCAAAGGGGTTATTTTTAAAAATAAAGTGCGCCGGAGATTAATTTTAAAATAAAAGTTAAAAAAAGATTATTTAATAAAAAAAGTTCCTTTATTCTTTATAGATAACAATTTAGTAGCGATGTATTACAATTCATAACGAGGTAATAGACGAGGATAAAAATAGATGGGTATTGAATTCCCCAATCTAAGTTGGGGAGGCACCATAATATATATCTAGAAAAAGAGACGCAATATATGTTCTTTGTAATGGGAAGTTGATGTTAGGATAGCTCTTCCTAGATAATGGTAGCTCTAAAGTCAACTTAAGTTACTTCTACTAAGGCCAACGCATGGCGGCATGGGCTATGGTTTGGACTAAGCGGCTAGCGGGGTCGTTGGAGGCTGATGGCGAGGTCGAGTACCCAGTCAGGTGTGAGCTGACATGTTGGAAGAGGGACTCGTACGACAGAAGCGTGGCGAGCAGCAAAGATGATGACGGTAGAGGCGGTGGAGACCGTGACGGCGGATGAACGGTACTGGGGATCGAGAGCCGCGCAGTTTCCGGATCAGGAGAAATTTGCGTCCCCCCATTTGTTAGCCAGGCTAACATGGAGTCCATAGCGCGCAGTCGCACATACACCTTGGCATCTGGGAACCACCCGTCTCTCGTGTAGTCGTGCTGCGTCGCGCGTGCGTGCACGGTGCATCAACTGCAAGGTGTAGGTGGTGAGGCGGTGGCGAAGCAACCGATACGTTTTCTTTCCTGTGAAGGGAAAAAACGATTTTTTTTTTTTGCGCTTATAGCATGTTGGTGGAGTGAATAACAAAAGTAACCTCCTCCCCGTCGTAATGCAAAATAAAAGGCACCTCCACCGTGCCAAGGGACTCAAGCCTCACTACACCATAATATAGAATTAAGGACAATATACTGCCGGGGAAAAATTGGATTAGTGACAAAATATGTGCCAGCAATATCTAGGAGATTAAAGGTCCTGTTATCTGCCATAAATAATTATTGTCTATAACAACTTATCTGTAACACACCGACCTGCCACCTAGGTCCGGAATGCTACCACTACACATTAATCATACAAACTTTGCGCAGTCAAATTAATAATTAAACATAATACACCAACAAAAGTGAAACATTTAGGGAGAAAAGTTTGCATGAGAATTACGTGTGACGTGGATGATCTATTCTCCCTTCTCGAAGCATGTCACTTGCAACGATCACCTAAAAAAATATTAACAAGCAAGGGTGAGTCCGAAGACTCAGCAAGCACATAATAGAGACGATAAACACTGCCATACCAACAAACTTAACCATGTCATTATTTCCACCATTAACTTTTCATTAGTGCAATTCATCATTATTCTACATGCTCATTTGATCATTGCATTGTCCATACATGCGAATGCACCATCATGCTCATGCTCATATGCATCTCATTAGCTGATACCGGTATCGCGGAGTGTTCACCCGTCGATGACACACTCTTCTCCCATCTTCGTTAGGATGGGGTCTTTACATTGTAGGACTTTATCTAGTCCCTACAGATGTAAGACTTCATCTAGAGTACACCGGATTAGTTATATGACTTTCTCACCGACCTGGCTTATGCATTCTTGCCATGCTGCAAATGCACATGTCCATTGTCATTAACATGATTCATCATTGTTATTATTAACAAGGTACTCTCATTGCTCACCTTGTCCCCTCATCATTGCCATCAACATGAAACCTTTACCATGTAAACATCATCATTTAAACATTACCATATAAGGATGTGTCGTCATGTAAATATTTTCATGTAAACCTCATCATGTAAACATTTCCATATAAGCATCGTCACATAAGCATCATCATGAAAGCTGTATCATATCACGCGAACATCACATTCTTCATAACACTTACAGGCTATCGCTTTACCATGCACTTGCCTGTTAGCCAAGCGGAGCGGAGTAACGTGCGGATGACGCCGTTCCCGAACCTCCACCCGAACAGGCATTCAACCAGACTCAATACATTTAGCAATACATGCACACACACATGGGCGGCGTTGATCCTACACGCCAAATGACACGAACAAACCTCTCTCTTCGGGCACTAATCTACAGGCCCGGTGCCCAAAGTATTAATTAGTTAGGGTTCGCGCCATATAAACTTGAGAATAAAATAAATTAGGTGCACGCCCCAAAATTTCTTCCACCCCCTTCCTTTTCTCACTTTTCTTCTTTCTTTCCTCTCCCTTTTCTTTTCTTTCCTCCTCCCCTTTATTTTATTTCCTCCTCCTCTTTACCCCCGGCCGAAACCACCCAAGCCCCCAACCTCATTTCCCACCTCCCCCTATCTCTCACTCTCATTCTCTCCCTCGCCCTCATGGCTCTCTCGGTCGAGCGCCTCTCGCCGGCCTCGCCCAGGTGCCACTCCCCCATGCACTGCGCCCCGCGCCTCGGGTGCTCACCTCCGCTCCTACCGACGCCTGGCCTTGGCCTCTCTCCCGCAGGCGCCCAAGCCCGGCTAGGCCCACAACCCCAGGCGCTGCTCCCAGCTCGACCGCGCCCGGCTCAGCCTCCGGCTGTCGGGCACCTCCCCTATGGTATGCCCCTTCCCCTCTACTCCTCTTTGCTCTATGGTGGATCTGGATGATGACGGGGGGGGGTGTTCAATTTGGGCAAAAGAGAAATGTGGAAGAAAAGGGTGGATCACCTGGTTTCGCCGTTTAGAAAGGGACGGCAGTGATGGCGAGGCTGTGCTCCCTGGCATTCCCTTCGGTGGGTGCTTCCCTGGTGGCTCCTCTGGTTCTCTTCTGGTGACTCTGTGCTGTGCCTTTGCTGTGACCAGGTGAGAGAGCTTGTATGGCTTTGGTCTTATCGCTTCCCTCTCTCTCTCTCTACCTCTCTCTCTACCTTTCTCTCTCTACCTCTCTCTCTACCTCCAACTGTGGGGAGGTAAAATGGTAAAGTGCATTCTTAATCTTCACTCTCATTCTCCTAGGCACACCACTGGTATTACGTTATCTGCCAGCAATGTTTTTATGTTAGCTATAATACATCTGCCCTAGAAAAGTCAACCAGGTCAATGTAACTGCCGAGGATAATAGCCAACCCTTTGGACGCGTAGATGCAAAAATAGATGACTGAGGCACGAAGACCAAGATTCCTTCCCTCTGAAACCTTATCCCCAAATTCCCAAATTCCTTCCCAGCCGCCCCTTCCTCTGAAACCTCTCCCAACACCGCCCCACCTCCCCGGCCACCCCTCCTCCCCGGCCGACCCTCCTCACAGCGCCGCCCTCCTCCCCAGCCACCCCTTCCTCCCAGCGTCGCCATCCTCCCTGGCCGCCCCTCCTCCCCGGCCGACCGTCCTCCTCCCCGGCGGCCCCTACTCCCATGGCTTCAGTTTGTTAAATATCTTGCTAATTGTTGCTTGTTGAGTTATGGTATCATTTATGCCTCAATAGATTGATTTCTCCTTTTCAAGAATTCACTCCTGAAAATATTTATGTCTCCACTCACTATTTCTAGATTGGGCTTGATTGCTTTTCATTCTTGGTTTTGGTTTTGCATTGTAAAGCAACTATTTTTTCCATAGTTTGTTTATTTCATAATCTTGGAATTTGTAGGTTAGTGTCATTTGAATTAAGTAAATAGGATTCACAAAGATTTGTGTAGTATCCTTTTGGATTTCTTAACCCCTCTATTGTGCTGATTTATGTTGCATTGATTATGTTCAGGAAAACAGCAAAACCAATAATCCCCCGATTGCTATATGAGGCCAAGTTGTATAATGCTCTTCAGGGAGGGGGTATGTGTTTGAGCTACAAATAATTTTCATTGCATCAATTACTATACCATAGGTCTATAGCTAATGTGGTAACTGTTGGTACTGGGGAATTCATGTAGTTGGTATCACAAACATAAAATGGTGCAGCATTGATGGTGAGGAGAATGTTCTTGTTATTGAATTGCTTGGGCCAAGCCATGAGGATCTGTTTGTTTATTGTGGCCAGAGATTCTCACTGAAGACAGTCTTGATGTTGGCAGATCAGATGGTAATAATATAAAATTGGCATCAATGTCTTATTGTTCTATTTGCTAATGGTGATGTAGTTGTGGAAGTTGTTAATTTGTTCTGTTGAATTCTTGTTGTTTCTTATTGATAATGCTTTTACTCCACAATTCATATTTTTAATAAACACTGCAGCCAAATGTTAAGGCTAGATAATTTCTGTTTTTAAACAAGATTTTAATATACTATTAACATCATGGTAGTGTACCTATACCAGGATTCCATGAGATACAACAAACAATTGATTCCCTAGCAAATTTTCTTTCGTAGTTATCTTCTATTGCTTTTGCCCCTTTTGTATTTACTAACCCATTCAAACTCTTATAAGAAATTTTGAAATTGTGCTTGACCACAACTATATTATGCTTTACGTTTTTATGAACTGATTTCTGAAGTGGAGTTGTTATCTGTACAGCCTACAGAACCCTTCATATTTTGTTTTATGGATGCCCTTTTATCTTTAGTTCTTTGACTATAGCTGCCTACTTGTTTACTCCTGCAGATAACAAGAATAAAATTTATGCATTCCGAGGGCTATTTGCACTACAACATCAAGCCTGATAACTTCCTTATGGGCCTTGGTCAAAAAGCTAACCAGGTGTGTGTAATAAGCTGGCTATCGACATCAAGCCTGATAAACACTTGACCGGCACAGCTCGCTATGCAATTTGCAACACTCATCTTGAGATTGGTGGGCAATATGGCCGTTCTATTTCTATGACGTCATTAATTGAGAACTTGAATTATGTACATGGCATGTATATTGTGATAATTGTACCAACCTCATTATTATACTTGGAATATTAAATAAATTGTTGTTTTTCTGCAGTTGATTAGTTGTTGTTTTTGGCTTCTTGGTGTTCTTGAGTTCTGCCATATTGTGAAAAGATGCTATATTCTATTGCTTGAATGGTGATTTAAGGCGTTGTTTTCCTAATTGGGTGGGAAAAAAAATCTTAGTTATGAATGCTAACATGTGCTACATTTTGTTCGGTTGTTAAAATTATGCACGACTATCTGTCCCTGACTCCTTGTTAACAATTGATGTTTCTTTTGGCAGTTTAGCACTTTAGCTACCTATTCGGTTACAATAAAATTGATTTTAGCCATTAATTTTCCTAATTAACATCAGGGTTCCATTAGTTTATCTCCTAATTAGCTTCCATATTATGAGATAAATAAATATGATAAATACTAACAGTCCTACATTTCCGTAAGTCCACAACTAATCCATAGCATAAATAAATATGATAGTAGCAGGGCATGACAACCATATAACTCAAAAATCTCATCTCGAACTCTCAAATTCACTCATCATCTAACTCCATCTCGTCCGGTTAACCATAGCATCACCTAGAAACTCGAGGTGCTCGCATAACTGGTCTGAGCACAACAGTCACATGGTATGAGCCCTGTTAAATATCATGGAAAAGGGCCCTTCATACATGTTTCTGTCTTCTAGGTATGTTTTGGCATGCATGTTCCTGAGTGAAATTACTATTTTCATAATGACTGCTCAACATCTCACTTGTTTGTCATCCTTTATCAGGAGTCCCTCTCAGCTGCTCTCTCTGCTATCAACCTATTGATGCACTTCATTGGCTGGCTTTCATTCTTCCTGCTAGTGAATTACAAAGTTTCTCTTAGACCCAGACTAAGAGGACATACTACAAATATACTGGCTTATGGCATATCTATGTAATATTATCAATGAATGCATGGTTCTAGAGCTCTATATTCCATACTAGGTATGCAGTTGCTCAAAGCCATAGATATACTAAAACTTCGGTATGCTGTCATGGTCTATGATATCTGACTCATCATTTTTCATTCGGTAGGGATACTGACTTGATAGAGAAATTGGACTACTCTTCAGCTGTGGCTCTACTTGGTTACTCTTTAATCCTTGCATTGCTAAGGACTTTCAATGTCAAGGATGGGGCTATTAGGGTGATGTTTGCTGCCCCTATTGGACTACTCTTCAGTATTGTCGACTAGTATTTACATGTGCCAAGGATAGACTAGTATTGTTGACTTATTTTGTGTTGATATTTTGTACATGCCAAGGATAGATTGTGGCTATATTTGAATGCTCAAAATTCTAAGATTGCATGCACTCTGTATGTACTGCACATGTATTGTTGGGCTTATCAGAACTTTCATATTTCATGTCTACGTGTTGCAACTGTCTTTGATTGTTGATATGACATGTTTTTGAGTTGTATGATTACCAAAATTGTATGTTTTCTAAATTATGGTTAAATGGTACAAAAGACAATCGAGGGCAGTTAACTACCGGCAATACATCTAACTACCGGGAAAAACAGACAATCGAGGGCAGTTAACTGCCGATAATACATCTAACTGCGGGGGGGGATAGACAATTGATGGCAGTTAACTGCCGGCAATACCTCTAACTGTCGGGGAAACTCTAACTGCCGGAGAAACACTAACTGCCGGGGAAAAATAACTTATCCAGGGCAATTAACTCTCGAGAACCCAAATATCTGCCGGGGAATGTCTTTCCCACCAACACTTTACCAGGCAGGTAGCAAGTGCTAGGGAAACACATTCCCGACAGATAATTTGCTTTTCAACACAGTTTTTCCTGGCAGTTTGATTGCCCTTAATTCTATGTCACAGTGTAGTGCCTGTTGTGCCACATGTGAAATACTGGTACCCAGGGGGCCGAAATTGCATCTGTCACACCCCTGGGGTCGGAATTGCCTCTGTTGCGCCCTGGGCATACGGTTTTCTCCTCGTCACGCCACGTGGTGTGTCCGGTGCCCAAAGGGGCGGAATCTCCCATATCGTGGCCAGGGGCACGATGGAGCCTCTACCATGGCCCAGAGGCACGGAACCCTGTTTTTTTATCATTTGATGTGCGGTTTTGCTAAACAACATTCGACTGTTTTCTTTTGCCAAAATAGTCAAATTTTCATCCGTCCGATATGTTTTGAGATTTGCTAACATATGATTTTTTTTCTTCGGAACATAATGGGTTCGCCACATTGCTGTATTTTGTTGGTATAAAATTTTATTTTTTGTCTTTGTTTTTGCTCAAAGTACATGTTAGATTTTGAATTATGTGATGGAAATATGAGTTATTTAGAATTTCGAGAATAATTACAGTGACCAAGAATGGTTTTATGATTTCATGTGAATCTCAGTTGTTTTAGGGTTTTGTGTAAATCTCCGGCATTGTAGTCGTCTCCAGAACCAATGTACTTCGACAATACGCACATAATGTACACAAATATGTTTTAGAGAGAGATATTCTTTCTTCAAGACCTTAAATTTTGACTTCTCTTTTCCAAGTTATTCATTTAATTCTTCCAGTATATCTATTAATTTGTCATATGTAGGTTCACTATCATTAATGGATTTTTACATTCTCTCCTTTTATCATGAGGCATATAGGAGTGGAGAAAAGTGATGACGCTTCCTTGATGGTAATGCCAACAAGTCCCCTCTTCTTAAAGGATCCATCATCATTGGAGTCAGAGTCAGAATACTCCTCATCGGAGTTCCATTCTCTAACACATGCTTCATTCTTGCCATCTTTATGAAGCTTTTTGAAAAGCTTTTTCTTACCGTTGAATTCCTTCTTCTTTGATGACTTGGCCATGTCATCCTTCTTGTTTGGGCAATGAGAGGCAATGTGCCCCTTCTCACTGTACTCATAGCAACAAATATTGCTATAACGCTTATTGTCTGTCGTAGGGGCGGCACACCAGCCCCCACGACTAGGCGAACAGCGAAGCGCACCCTGCCGGACATCAACGGAATGGCCCAGAGGATCTCGAAGGGTCTGGAGGCCCCGAGGGGTCCGGAGGGTCTGAGGGGAGCCCAAAGGCGTCTCTGAAGCCTAAAGGGTCTGAAGGGACCACAGTATCGCTGGACCAAGCGCATCAGAGGGGTGGACCAAGACCAGGATGGTCCACCATGAGCCAGAAGCTATGCCTAGGGGTAGGAAAAGTCCCTGCAGCCCCTACCAGCATAGGGCCCTGTAAGGGGCAGACTTGTAATCTCATGTACCCAATAGAAAGGCTATAAATAGCCACCTCCCCCCCCCATGTAGAGGGGAGAATTGTATTCTAGTATCTGGTTTGAAATATAAGCTCATCTATTTCCTGACAACTAGTCCCCTCTTCGAGGACCCTTCGGGTACGGGGGGTCCCTCCTCTTCTGCTGTTTAGTCTTTTTAGCTACGACAGTTGGCGCCGTCCGTGGGGACTGGCAGGAAAGCTACGAAGCACTAACTCTACGCAGGAAAGCTACACCCCAGCATGGCCCCCCAAACGAGGGCCAGGCCCAAGGTCTTGGCAGCCGAGGCAGCCACGACGGCCATGGCGCCGACCACCCCGAGGGCCAAGCGAAGTAGAGCTTCAGCTGCAGCCGCACCCCCGACCAGGCCTTGGAGGAGGAAGCAAATAACTCGGCGCACGGAGGCGCAAGCCAAGAATCGTACAAAACATTCCAGCAGGAGCTGGCAGTCCTCCGCCGGGAGTTGGCGGACCTCCGGCAGCCACTGGGGACAACCCTCGTGGCCCCGCTCCGGTAATTGCCGCGGGACGGAGTGGAGCCCACCCCTACACCCCGCGCCCCATTACTCCGGGGCGATCCAAGCTCCCCACTAAGTGTCGGGTTGGAAACAGCCCACTGGCCTCCAGGCTTCAAGATGCCGGAAGTCACACCCTTCGAAGGGTGCACGGACCCCTCGGAATTCCTCTAGGTGTATGAGACCGCCGTCAAGGCGGCCGGGGGAGATGACACCACGAAGGCAAAGAGCGTCACCCTCGCCCTCAAAGATGTGGCATTGACTTGGCTCTTCACCATACCCCCACGCTCCGTGTACGCGTGGGAGCAACTCCGAGACCTCCTCCGCAACAACTTCCAGGGGAACTACACAGAACCAAAAGGTCCAGGGCACCTATTCACTGTAAAGCAGGCCCCTAGTGAGTCCCTCCGTAGTTTCTTCAAAAAATTCGCGGAGGTCAAGTGCCAAGTGAAGAGCGTCAACGAAACAACTGTCATCAATGCGGCAATGTGCAGACTCCAGAGAGGCCCCTTGTCAGAAAGTCTAGCTCGCAAGCCCGTCCGCACGGTGACGGAGCTCTTTGACAAATTGGAGGAGTACGCCCGGGCGGAGGAGGACAGCGCCCGGAGGGCAACAGTCTCTGTAGCCCAAGCACCCGCCGCCGCGGCTGAGGCACTCGCCAAGGCACGCACCGTCGAATACAAGCAAAAGGGCTGCAATGTCTACCACGTCGACAGCAACCCCTCCGTCGAAGGTGGGAGGCACGGAGGGTGAGACAGCCACGGCCGTGGCTGAGGGTGCGTGCGGAGCGGTGGTCGCCAAATCGACAGCCGCACAGGCGTCGGAGGCTCTCCGCCATTTTGTGACCTCCATGGCAAGGGTCGCGATGCCAATGTGATCTGCCGCACCATAGCGCCATGCGGGACTACATGGACCGCATGGCGTGGCCGCACGCCTGCGATGACAATGGGGCAAACGACCCGTTGCCGCCTCGACCATCGATTCCCCACATAGAAGCGGGTCGCAGGGAACGCCAGCAAAGGATCATTAACATGATCTCCGGAGGATCCTCGCTCGGTATGCCTTTAAAAAGACAGCGCCACGCTTATGCCCAGCAAATCCACCACCTGGCAACGTACCCCATGTCCAGCCCCGTCTCACCACGCCGAGATACCCATATCCTTTGGATTCGAGGATGCCCGCGGGGTGTATTTTTCGCACCAGGATCCCCTCGTCATTTCCGCCAACATTGCGGATTTCGAGGTGAGGCACGTCCTCATCGACGGAGGGAGCTCGGTGGACCTCCTGTTCATGGATGCCTTCGACAAGATGATGATTCCCCAGGATCGCCTGACCCCTCCGGGCATACCCCTGCTAGGCTTCAGAGGAAGACCCATGACGGCCCTGGGCCAGATTAACCTGGCGGTCACATTCAGTGACGACTTCGCGTCCTAAACCGAGGTCGTCACGTTCGACGTGGTCCAAATGGCCTACCAGTACAACACGATCCTTGGTCGGGCCACGCTCAACACCTTCGGCGTGATAGCTCACCATAACTACTTGTGCATGAAGATCCCCCCGCCGGAGGGCATTGTCACAGTTCAAGGAGACTAGGACCTCGCAAGACATGTAGAGCTGGAAGCCCTCTCCCCAGCCCGACACATCCACACCGTCGAGCCGGACAAGGATCGAGCAACGCCCCCATCTGCAAGGTGGGCACTGAAGCCTAGGCCGCAGGGCAACTCCGAAGAATCCCTTGAGGGACAACTCACCGGAAAAGACAGTGGCCCTCGGGTCAGAGCTCGGAGCGGAGGCATGCGACGCCTTACTGGAGGAACTCCGCATCAATGAGGACGTCTTCGCATGGGGGGCGGAGGACCTTCCCGGCGTAGCATGGGAAACAATTGAGCACCATCTAGCCATCCGAAACGACGCGATGCCCAAGAAACAGAAGATGCGGTGCATGTCTGCGGACCGCCTGCAGGCGGCAAAGAAAGAGATTGCGAAAATGCTAAAAGGGGGGGTTATTCGCGAGATCAAATACTCGGAGTGGCTAGCCAACCCCGTCCTCGTAAAGAAAGAGACGGGCAAGTGGCGCATGTGTGTCGACTTCACCGACCTCAACAAAGCATGCCCCAAGGACGACTTTCTACTACCCCGCATCGACCAATTGGTAGACGCCACCTCGGGCTACGAGCTCATAGCTTCTTGGATGCCTACTCCGGGTACCACCAGGTGCTTATGGCCGAGGAGGACGAACCGAAGACCGCATTCATCACCCCCATAGGAACATATTGCTATACTCGCATGCCCTTCGGACTCAAGAATGTGGGGGCAACCTTCGCCTGCCTCATCACAAAGGTTCTAGCCGACCAGTTGGGCCGCAACGTAGAAGTATACGTCGACGATATAGTGATCAAGAACAAGCTTGCAGGAACACATGCGAAGGACCTGCAAGAAACCTTCGCCAACCTCCGGGCGGAGGGAATCAAGCTCAACCCAGAAAAGTGCGCTTTCGGTGTAAAGGTGGGCAAGCTCCTGGGCTTCCTCGTGTCCGAGAGAGGCATTGAGGCCAACCCCGAGAAAATCAGGGACATCCAGGAGATGAAGCCCCCTAATAGTGCCCGCAAAGTACAGAAGCTAACAGGTCGACTCGCCGCACTTAGCCGATTCCTATCCTGCTCAGCCGAGAGGGCCCTGCCATTCTTCAAAACACTCTGGGGAATGGAGCCATTCCGTTGGATAGTCGACTGCCAGAGGGCATTCGAGGACCTTAAGCAGTACCTTGTTGACCTGCTAAGCCTGACTAGCCTGGAGCGGGGCGTGGATCTTCTGCTATACATCGCCGCCACTCCGGCGCCGGTGAGTGCAGTGCTTGTCCAAGAACGCAATGGTTAGTGACTAGTGTACTATGTCTCGGAGGCCCTGCAAGGCGCCAAAATCCGATACACAGAGCTAAAAAGTTGGCGTATGCTTTGCTCATGGCTTCGCGGAAGCCTCGGCACTATTTTCTAGCACACCCCATCACGGTCCGGACATCCTACCCGTTAGCATTGATGCTAAGGAACAAAGATGCCTCAGGCCAGATAGGCAAGTGGGCGGCCGAGCTAGCGCCCTTCGACGTCACCTTCGCCGCAAGAGCCGCCATCAAGTCACAATCCCTCATGGACTTTGTTGCCAAGTGGACCCCGCATACAGAAGAGAACCCCTCGGCCACACGCGAGGCACTGTGGATAATGTACACGGACGGATCATGGTGCGCCACCGGAGCTGGCACCGCGGCCATCTTGGTTTCCCCAGACGGACGGACCGCGTCGCACGCAGCCCGCCTGGACTTTCCGACAACAAACAATGCCTCAGATTACGAGGCACTGCTACTCAGCCTCCGCAAAGCAAGAGCCCTAGGAGCAAAACGCGTCATCATCAAAAGCGACTCACGCCTCGTGGCAGGTCACTTCGACAAGTCGTTCGTGGCAAGGTGCCTCGAGATGACCCGCTACCTGGCCGCGGTGCGGGAGGCTGCAAATCACTTCCTCGGCATCACAGTCCCGGCAATCCCCAGGTGTAACAATGAGCCAACAGATAAATTGGCGAAGATGGCAAGTGCCAGCGAGGGGCTCCGCCGGACGCTTTCTACGAGACACTCACGGCCGAATCATCTGCGCCCGAAACACATGAAATTGCGCCCGGCACAAAGGGCGCCGCGCCTAGTGCCGGTGTGGCGGCACCGGGTGGATGGAACGGATTGGCGTGACACCATTATCAAGTACCTCGCCGGCGAAGAACCAGAAGATGCGGCTGGAGCAAAACTCCTTCGTTGCCGGGCTCGTTGCCGGGCAAGGAACTACTACATGGTCGCTGGAGAGCTATACAAGGGAGGCATCTGCGCCCCTTTCCTCTGCTGCGTATCACAGAAGGAGGGTCAGTCCCTCCTTAAATACGTCCATGAGGGCTTGTGCGGCGCGCACTAAGCACGACGGGGCCTCGTGGGGAGGACGTTCCGCCAAGGATTCTATTGGCCAACAGCGCTCCGGGACGCGCAAGATCTCGTCCAACGTTGCCAGGGATGCCAATGGGCTAGCCGCAACCCGAAGGCACCCGCGCTGCTGCTACAACCCCTGCCCCCCGTCTGGCCCTTTGTGCGGTGGGGACTGGACGTCATCGGACCGTATCCGGTGGCCAAGAGCAACCTCCGGTTCGCGTTCGTCGCCATCGAGTACTTCTCTAGATGGGTCGAAGCGGAGCTAGTCGCTAAGATCACTGTTGCTGCTGCGCAACACTTTGTATGGAAAAACATCATCTGCTGGTACGGCGTGCCACAGGACATCGTCACTAACAATGGAACACAATTCGACTCCCAGCCTTTCTGAACATTTTGCAGCGACCTGGGCATAACGATATGCTTTGCGTCCATCGGACACCCAGAGTCCATCGGGGCCGTCGAGTGAGCCAATGACAACCTCCTCGACGGGTTGAAGAAATGCCTCATAGGCCTCCCTAAGGGACTATGGCCCGAGGAGCTCCAGAAAGCTCTATGGGCACTTCGAACGTCACCTACAAGGGCCACGGGCTTCTCCCCGTTTAAGCTCCTCTTTGGCGATGAAGCCATGGCCTTGATGGAGTTCTTCACGGCTCCTCGAACCACGCCCAAGCGTGCACAGCAGAAGGAGCTCTCTCGACCTCCTTGAGGAACAGCGCGTGCAGGCCATCTCAACCATGACAAGGTATAGCGAAGGAGTCGCAAGGGCATACAACCGAAAGGTCAGACCCCACCACCTCGCACTAGGCGATATGGTCCTCAAGCGAGCTACAAACCAAGCTGTAATCAGCAAGCTAGAGTCCAAATGGGAAGGGCCTTACATTGTTACCGGCACAACAAGAGCCGGTACGTTCCACATCGCCACACCGGAGGGAGACCAGCTGGGCCACACCTGGAATGTAAAGAGTCTCCGGAGGTTCTACCCTTAGAACCTTTTTGTAAAAACTGGCTGCGCCCGGAGAATCGCCCTATCGCCCTTAGTCGGCAAGGGCATGTACAAAACCCACGTATATCCAGCGGCATTTTGCCCCTATCTATAGAACAAACAGTGACACAGTACAGTGTATAAACAAAGTCACCGCGCATGGCCCTCGGCGCCGGTGCACACCGATGCCCTCCGCAGGCACGAGTGTATAAACAAAGCCACCGCACATGGCCCTCGGCCCCGGTGCACACCGATGCCCTTCGCGGGCACGAGTGTATAAACAAAGCCACCGCGTATGGCCCTCAGCCCTGGTGCACACCGATGCCCTCCGCAGGCACGAGTGTATAAACAAAGCCACCGTGCATGGCCCTCGGCCACGGTGCACATCGATGCCCTCCGCAGGCACAAGTGTATAAACAAAGCCACTGCGCATGGCCCTCAGCCCCGGTGCACACAGATGCCCTCTGCAGGCATGAGTGTATAAACAAAGCCACCGCGCATGGCCCTCGGCCCCGGGGCACACCGATGCCCCTGGTAAAAATAAGTGTATAAGCTGCCTCCGGGCACACAGACCCCGTGGCCCTAGGGTCCACGGCGGCACCCCACAGCACTACATATGCAGCGAAGACAACGCGCAAGGCTGAACCCAGCGTGGCACGGTCCGATGACCAAGCCAGGCTGGGGGGACGGCGCCATCTTCGCCTCCCCCTCGCAAAAATAAAGGTTAGGGCTCCCCGGAGCCCTACCTAAAAAAGCATGGGGGACGGCGAGAGGCTTCACCTCCCCGCCAAAAAAAAGGTTAGGGCTCTCGGGCCCTACCTAAAAAGCATGGGGGCGGTAGCGAGGCGCCTCCTCCCATAAAAAAATAAAGGTTAGGGCCCCCCGGAGCCCTGCCTAAAAAAGTATGGGGGACGGCGTAAGGCTTCACCTCCCCCTCACAGAAATAGAGGTTGGGGCTCCCCGGAGCCCTACCTAAAAAAGCATGGGGGACGGCGCGAGGCTTCGCCACCCTCTCGCAAAAAAGAAAGGTTAGGGCTCCCCGGAGCCCTAACTAAAAAAGTGTGGGGGACAGCGTGAGGCTTCGCCTCCCCCTCGCAAAAAAATAAAGGTTAAGGCTTCCCGGAGCCCTACCTAAAAGGGTATGGGGGATGGCAGTAAACAATAAGTACATTATTCACCACAATCCCGAATACACACGCCGTACAAAGCCAAGAAGCGTGGCCCATGCAACGAAGACACGTTACCAGTACACTCTGCCCCGCAACGAGGTGGACGCAGGACTACATTAACCGCATGCGGGCACAAAATCATCTGCCCCCGCGCTCTCGTTGTTCCCGCAACACCCATTCGAGCAGCTCCTCATCAGACAGGTGCGTAGCCATGAACTTCAGGTACTCTCTCTCCGTGGTCCAATCATCCGACACGTCCGAAGAGCTCGACGAAATCACAGGGGCGGCGCGAGGCAGAAGGGGCCCCTCGGGCACAGTCCCAACTGCGCGACTCAACTAGAAAGACCGTATCTTGTCCCACGCGTTCAAAGCCTTCTGTTCGCACAGGCGAAAAAACCTCTTTATCGGCCCCTCCGGGTTTGCCTTCTTCCAGCGTTGCCACTTGGCACCATGGCATACTATACCGCGGTAGAAAATATTTAGGGGCCACTTGCAGACCAACGTTCGCTCATCCTTCGTACCACGTGAAGGGGCAAAGGACTTCGTGCACCACCTCGGAGGGCAGGGGCCTCGCCCGGCAGTACGACGAAACAACGGACCCCCCTGAGCAAAACAGAGACTAACATGAAACAAGCCCGCACAGCAACGAAGGAGACTCCATCTCGGTTTCTTTCCATTAGCAAAATGAGTGGTTCTGGTCGGTGTCCCTAACCCCGTCAGAGCTTCAGCGGCCTGTTGGAAACAAGAAACAAAAAACAAGAGAACTAGACTAGAACTGAAACAAAATGAGTCTTCGTGAAGAGGAGCAGAGGGTCACACCTTGCCTCCGGTGGCGGCCCCCCACTCCACCACCCCGACACCGTCCGCCGGGCCCATCCCCTTCTTTTTCTGCGCCAAGGCTGCCCGGAGCGACTCCATTGTAGCGTCCCAACCGGATGAGGCCCAGAACTCCTTGGCAAAGGCATTACTAGCCCGCCGCACCTGCTTATAGCCAGAGGCGACCTCCGCAATGGAAGCAACAGGAACAGTGCCAGATCCAAGCCCGTCAACGTGCTCGCACCCGGCCTGCTGCAGGGAAACGAGGGCCGCCGTCCACGCCACCTTTGCGCAGTGATTACCATAGGCACAGGCGCCCGGGAGAAACACTTCTCCGGCACGATGAAGACGTTCTAGGGTAGCATCCATCTAATTGACTGTGTGCCTCCAGGGAGGGGGCACGGCGCTGAGGTCAGTCATAGCACCCTCCATATGTTCCATCGCCTTCCACGTAGCCTGCGCCATAGTGGCCGAAAGCGACCACTCTGTCGCAACCTCCGCTTCAAGCACGGACCGGGCGTTGCGCAAGGACTCCACCTCCTCTAGCAGAGCGTGGTGTTGCCCTTCAAGCTCGGCGACCCTCGCTTCCAGCCCCTTCGCCTTCTTGACAAGGCCCGAGCGCTCTGTGGAAAGCTCTAGGTTCCGCGCAAACTCTAGGTCGATACGCTCCTGGATCTCCGCGTAGCCACTCTGGATGTCCCTCTCAAGTGGGCCCGACAACATCATCGTCTGCCAAAGGAAGATACGGTCAAAGCTGCATTTATGGCTGAGGGTCGTGCTTACCCGGACTCACCTGCATCGCGTTTGCCTCGATGATCCGGAACATCTTATCTGAGGGCATTCACCGGAAAAACTCGGACAAGCAGGGTGGGGCGACAAAACGAGCCACTTCCTCACAGACGGAAGCCAACCTGGCATTGACCTTGAAATGGGTGGTGCAGAGCTACCCCAAGTCCGCGGGGCCCGCGGCTACATCAGCAGCGCCATCCGACCCACCTCACTCAAAGCCCGAGGCACCCACAGATGCCCCGGCATCGGAACCATCCCGGGGGTCCCCCACGGACTTCTCGTCCCTGGAGACAGCACCAGCGCTAGGTTCCCCCTCGACGATACGCGCTGCATAACACAAGAGTAAGTCAGCTGACTGCGAAGGAGCGGACAAGGGCGAATAGGGAACAGAGGCCAACGTATCGTGGTGGTGGCCTCGATGCGCTCCTCCACTTGGGTATGCTCGGTACCCTGGCCATAAACCTGTGAAGGCGTTCCACCGGACACCTCTTCGAGGGCCATGCTCGCGATCCCAAATGAGCTAGCCACCCGCCTCATATTGTTGGCCGTATGACAGCCCGTGGCGACTTCGGCCAAGGCTGGCTTGTTACTTTCGCTACTGCAGACCCCTCGGGCTCCGGGACAACTTCTTCAGAGTCGGCCCAGCTCCCTCAGCCCCAAGAATGCACAAGGGCACCGCGCTGATCGGCCCGAGGCCCTCTAGCTCCTCTGGGCCACGGACCCATTTCTTCTTCCCCGCGTCGGGATCCGACCGCTCCACCAAGCAAACGGCCGGATCCAGGTATGCGCGATTCAAGCGAGGCTCGTGCACTACCTGCCCTCGCTTCGCGTGCTCCTCCCCCGTATAGGGTCCCAGAAGCTACTCCGCAACATGCTTGGCCTCGGCAATAGGTAGCACTGCACAAGTGTCAAAAAAATGAGTCGATCATAAAGTGAGTCTTGAGGAGTAAGCACTGTCGCGGTCCCAATTTGGGAGGGCATCCCATCCTTCGGCTCACCGAGCTCCACACTCCAGCCCTTTGCTGGTGGCCACAGCCGAAGCACACAAAACTCCTCAACGAAGTCCCGGGTCGACATCCTTCGCGCGGCGCTCAGCAGCACTCGTAGCAGCGCATCTTCCCGGGAAGAAAGATCGATGACAGGGGCCGAAATGAGTTGAATGGGCCCTCCGGTAGAGCGAAGGCCTGCGTCGGGGGCACACTTGTGGTAGAACCACTGGCGGGTCGATCGATATCCCATTAAAGGCGGTAAAGCGGCGGGTAATGAAAAGCGTGCTTTCGGCTAGAAGTTGATGCTCCCGAAGTTTAGCGTCTCCCCAGTGTCCTTCTTCTTCTTCGGTTGGCACTGCCCATCATGGAGGTATGCAAAGAACCGTGCCTCGCTGCTGGTTACCCCCACAGAGCGGAGCACCCACTCGAAGACATCGAGCTTCACGATCGAGTTGGGCGTCAACTGGGCCAGGTCACTAGTAGTAGCCCTAACTTTCTTATCTTCAGGGAATTCATGACCAGCAAATTTTTGGTCTACAACTAACTCCCATGTGAGATAAGCATCAGGATCATATTTACCAGCAAAAGGAGGCATAGTGAATTTAATTTTACCAAGTAAATCATTATGGTCACGTACCTCACGTGGTGAACCTCTTCTCATACCTTGTCGATTGAAGCGTTGTTGCCGATGATCATGATCATTGTTGGGAATGACACCACCAATGGACTCCATATCAGCAACATATGGGTTCGCTTCATCTTCTACCTCATCGGCCCATGAGCTAGCAACGGATGGGTTACGGCTTGGTTGTGCAACGCCGACGGCAGCGGGGACGGCAACAGGAGGTGGAGCTCTCTCTAGCTGCTCCACATGTGTAGCCATCGCAGCAAGATCGTTATCAGTGCAATCTAAAACCCCTTTAATACGCTCCGAATGTTGATTCAGCAAGCGTGAAAAACGTTGCATGATGTCTTTCGTGCGAGGTGTGAGAGGTGCTTCTTCCTTAATGTTGGGCTTGCTATTCTCCCCTTGTAACCATGAACCTGTCATTGCTAGTATCAAAGCAAAGAACAAATCACAGTGTATATGTCCCTATGAACTACTAGGTTCTGGAGTTTCACAAGTCACTCACACTCAAGCTTATACCCAGTTCTTACAAGTTCTTACCAATGCAGCAAGGAAGTGGTACAACCGGTGGCTGGTTCGTGATACTCTCACTTGCGATTAGCCCAATGATTGCAAGGAACGACACCTACTGAGTTAGTAGGAAGTGGAGCTCGGAAGGCTAGTATGTAGCAAAGGAGTAGCAATTGTTCAGATCAGTACGCAAAGTTGAAAAGCAATTCAAAGTACCAGTCACAAGTGCTGGTCCTAGTCTAAACCAAGCCTAGCTAGAGCAACTCACAAGAACGACTAGTAGTAACGACGAAAGGCTAGCACAAGAACTATCAAGGCAAGCGAGCAATGGATGACTATGCCAAACTGAATAAGGAAATAAGTCAAGAAAAGAGGCAACTCTGATTTTCTTCTTCTTCTTCTTCTCTTTCTTTCTTTCTTCTTCTTTTTTTCCCTTCTCTGTCTTTCTTTTTTTTTCTTCTCTGTCTTTTTTTTTCTTCTCTTTCCTTTTTTTTCTTCTCTTTCTTTTGTTTATACCTCAGAAGCTACTTTAACCGGAATCAACTCGTGAATCAACCGGAAATGAACTCCCTGATGCAGCGGCGACGGCTCTTCGAAGCGGCCTCCGAATGGAGTCGGCGATGGCTCCCCGAGCGGCGGTGTCGTCCCGAAGCACGGCGGTGGCTCTCCGAAGTGGCTCCGGATTGGCGCCAATCGCCCGCGAGCAGCGTCTCCCCGAGCGGCGTCGTCGTCCTGAAGTCCCGAGCAGCGGCGGCGGCTCTCCGAAGGAGGCTCCGGATGGAGTCGGCTGCGGCGGCTCCCCGAGCGGCGGCGTCATCCCAAAGCGTGGCGGCGGAGTTCAGCACAAGGTGGCAGCGCCAGCAAGGCGGCAGCCGTTCAGCTCAAGGTGGCGACAGTGGCGGCTCCCCAAGCGGCGGCGTCATCCCGAAGTGGCGGCAGCGGCTCTCCGACGTGAGCTCCGGATCGGCGCCAATCGCCCGCAGCGATCTCTCCGAAAGTGCCGGCGGCGTCATCGTCTGAAAGTCCGGCGGCGGTCGGGCGGCAAACAGCGTCGGAAGCGCGCGAGGCGGCAGCGATGGCGAGCATCGGCAGCGCGGAGCGAGCTTCGGTGATGGCGATTTGGATCTAGCGTACGGGGAGGCTGCGGAGGATGAGGAAACGTACACGTCGCGGGAGCTCGAGGATCCAGCCGGGAGGCTCGGAGGCAATGACCGGATCCGAAGGATCAAAGCGGCGGCGGCAGGAAGGATCGGCGCGTCGGCGGCGGTAGACGGGTGGCACGATGGCGGCGGATCTGGCTTCCTCGATGTGCCTTGCGAGTATTACACGAGAAGGTTCTTTCTAGGCAGCAGAAACGTGGCAATTTGGTGCAGCAGAAAAAATGAGGCGGATAGCTGCCGTGGTGATCTTGGTGCTCACGGCAGGGAGGCAGAACAGAACTAGACGATTTGCAAGTGACCCTAAACTAGACCAATCTAGACAGGAAACTGGCACAATGACTCGACGATGCAACGAAAATTCAACAACGCAAACTAAAAAGAAAAAATTGCAAAGGCACAGATTGGTTTGGATGATGAACTAAACCTTTTTTTTTTGATTTTTGTGGCTATTTGGACTGTTGGAAAACAAATTCTCACCGATGAACTGTAGCTCTGATACCACTTGATGAACCCGAAGGTCTTATTTTGGCCCGATCTTTCGATGAGAAGATAAGTTCGGTAGTAGTCGCTCAACTCTCACGATCCTAGCTACGAACACGCAAGGCTCGAAACCATGCAATCGCTGAACTACTCGATAAGTCGTTATCAACCGTGCACGAATACCCGGATGACCTGACCACGAAGGTCGATTCCTACATACACCGAAGAAGCACGCAAGAATAAGATAAAGCAATCTGAAATTGCAAATAGGAATTGAAATATTTGAATTGAGTTGGGATTCTGAATAAGGATCTTGATTGGGTGGTCTAGTCGACACACGCAAAAGATACAAGCTACAACGAAGGCAAACTAAACATAAACAAAATTCAAGGAAACTAGAGGGGGTGTGGCCTCCTTAAATAGGTGATGAGGAGCCACACATCTAATAGAACTAAGGGGGTGGTACTAATTCGTGTTTACTGTTCATGTGAACAGTGCACACCCCCTAGGTGGCCCGCCGGCATATGGGCCAAGTTGAGTACGATTACAAGGCCCAAATTGGCCCAAACAGATGATATGATATCTTCTTTTGGTGATTCCGATGTGCATAGAAGGAATTTATCAGTGAGGCTGGATCCATTGGAAAGAGGATGAAATAAGCTTTCCGTCAAGTACTCGTGGACCTCCAACGGACTCTGTATGTGAAAGTTATGCATGTTTGAAGTCGGTGTTATCTCCGGAGGCCGAACTGGATTCCAAAACGTATCCAACATGAACTCTTGCTTGGCATGTGGAGTAGCACCATGGCTTGTAGACATAGTACCATGGCATGTAGACGTAGCACCATAGTATGTAGACGTAGCTCGATCCAATTGGGTAATATGGTATTGCATTAGCCGAAAGTCCTATTAGAGAAGATGTTGTTGAAGTAGAGGATCTGATTACTGCGAATTGAAGCGATGGTTGCATCCTTAAGTTTGATGTCCTCATCAATCTATGACTCTTTTTCCAAGTAAGTTATTTTCACTTGAAACTGGGGGGGGGGGGGCGTAGATGACGAGGATCTAATAATCCTCATTTGATTATTTATTTGTAATTCATATTATGGATAATAATGATGTCATATGGTCCTTAAGTATACCCCTTAATATTCATAAGGGAGAAGCTGGAGGTCGTAAATTCTTTTATGACCACCCCATAGTCGTAAGTCCTCCTACGACTACCGGCGTTTTAGGGTTTCATGTGAATCTCCGGTGTTGCAGTCATCTCCGGAACCGATGTACTCCAACAATATGCACATAACGTACACAAATATGTTATGCAAAAAATCTATACAAATATAGTACAACATAAGCACACAACATCTATACAACGTACACATGAGATACAATATGACTCGCTCGTCTGAGCCACTCTCTGCTCGCTGCGTCTGCGTGCGCCTCCTGGTTTTGCGTCGAGCATGTCCCGTGGGATACGTGAACCGGTCTGGAGAGCACGTATCGATTCGAAGGGCGTACGGAGACCATTGAGGGGCGGAGGTGCTTTAGCAAGCTGACTCTGGCCCAGCTGAGTCTGTCCAATATCAATGTCGTCCAACTGAGTCATGCCAAACTGGTTACCACTCGCCATCATATCCGTGATGAACGAATCAAGGAATCTGCCCTCGGAGCAATGGCCCCCAGGTACGATGTCTGAACGGCCCTTGGTGCAGAGGAGCTCTGGACTTGACCGTACGATGTACCAGCGACTACAGAGGAGCTCTGGCCTTGGTGCGGTACTCCGTACTAGTCAAGGTTCTGCTGAGCGTAGACCAGGGGTGGGTTCCCCTGGGTGGTACGCTCCAAATCCTGGCGTTGTGACTCCTCTCTGCACTAGATGGGATGGCCACCTCCTCATCGGTTGATTCGTCGCCACCCCTATGCTCAACTGAAGGCTGCAAGATGGAATGATGTTAGGCATAATCAATATTCTAGAGCTAAGCTGAACATCGTGCACCTCCCCAATGTGCAGTGAGGATGACCAACGAGGAGCACTTGGATGACCTCCAGTCTGAGTAGGCCATGCGGACGTTGATCACAGAAGTGATGCATCCTGATGGACGTGTGACTGGAAGACGACACGATGTTAGCCCAACCTAAGGCGTAATAAATAATCAGGACTTAAATTGAACCTAACTTACCTCTCCGAGCTGTAGTGCGAATGGCTGACGGGGAGCACTAAGATGCCTGCCCGTCTCACTAGGCCATCCCGACCTAGCAGGTGCGCACGCTCGACCCACACGGTGCGCAGCCTGATGGACGTCTTCTCTCAACCGATCGTAGCTCATGTTCTTGATAATTTGTTTGGACTCCGCCAAGATGGACTTGAGAGTACTAAGAAGCCCCAGAATGGTGTGATCTGGGCTTCGGATGGCGGAATCCGATGCGCATGAGATCCATTGGATCTAGTCGAACTGAAGGGACAAACAACAGCTTTCAGTTCAAAACAGTAGAAATATCAAGAATGAAGCGACCATAGGGTTGAGTGTTTAACAGTGTTGTCACACTGCAAAGTGCTGTGTCGATCGAACGAGTGACAAAGCTTCTCCTCGTGAGCAACCTGCTCCGGACACTCTAGTGGAGGATGGGTGAGTCTAGTGCACGACCGTGGTACGTACCACTCGACGTACTCACAATATGTCCGAACGTTGTACGGTCGCTGCTCTTGTAGAACCTCATTGTGCGCCGTCTTCGTCCAAACCATTATCCAGTCATGCTGGATTGCCCGCCAATCCTCAGAATGTCGGCCCGCCCTCGATTGCCTGCATTCGAGAAGGATTTATGTGAGAAGAGTAGATATAGGTATGACATATAAATATTACTCGGATAGAGTTGGACTCACAAGTGGACAACTCATTGCAGCATCCTCCCGTCGGGAGGGGGTACAACCTGGTAGAGATCGAACTGTCGCATTACGCGCTACGGCACATAAGGCTCCACCATATGGAAAAACACAAGGTGACAGGTCGTTGCCCATAATCTGGCTTCCTACGTGCATTGCACGGACAGTCCGTGCGGCACTACCGTGTTCACGAAATGTGGGCTCTATGGAGACCATATGATGTTGTGATCGTTCAACGATTCAAACTCGTTGTGCAACAGGGGGTAGCACCTCGCCAGTCTATCTCTGGCCTAGCGTAACTTGGCAGCAGTCCACCGGGTGCCCATAGTGGGCCCGTCTATGGGGTCGTTCAACTCGGGGTATGGGTGCACTGCATTCCGGATGGTCGGCCGCCCAACAGAGAAGTACTCCCAACTTCATAGCTGCAGGAGCACGTAGTAGATGGTAAGGCCCGGTTTCACACCGTTGTCGCGTCGCGAAGTGTCACACAACCCCCTGTATGTGGTGCAAAGGACGGCTGACCCGAAGCTGTAATGGGGCATCGCCCTACGCTCCGCATAAGCCAAAGACTCGGTGACGTGAACGAAGCTAGGGTGCATTGAATCGCTCTGTGTAGTGGGAAACAGGACCGAACCGAAAAGATGAAGAAGGTAAGTGACAAGGTGCATCTTAACAATCTCGTTAGGTGCATTCGCCAGGCATTGACTAAAATTCCTCAGCCATGTCCGGGGGACAACATGGGCCGTGTCTGGGATAGCTATGCCGAACCGAAGAGCCAACCGGGCCTTCCAATCCATCGTCGGACGGGCTGGAACAAGTGGCTCTCCTGTGATCGGGAAACCGGTCAAGAAGGAGACATTCTAGAGAGTGACCGTCATCTCTCCCTACCGAAAGTGGAATGTGTGCGTCTCAGGTCTCCATCTATCGATAAGTGCCAACATGAGACTACTGTCTAGGGTGAAGTAGCATCCGACTCGGAGCATCCTCGCAAAGGACAACAAGGGGTGGAGGACCATCCACGCTCCCGATGGTCCACAACTTGCTCCGGTGATGTTTGTCGTAGAACGGTTCGAGTAGCTCCGGTAGAGGCATTGCTTGCATGAGATGAAAGACGCAAATTAATATTGAATAAATTAATAATGACTAAATTATGTACAACTAATTAATTAACACAAATTAATTACGACTAAATAATGACAACTAAATTAATTATGACTAAATTAATGACGACGAAATTAATTACAGTAACTAACCGTGACTCAATTAATTACGACTAACTAGTTATGACTAATTAACTAACACAAATTAATTACCACTAATTAATTGATAATTAATTAACTATGACAAGAATAATCACGAAATATTAGTTTAATTACAAATAATTGAATTAATCTATTTAAGTACAACTAATTAATTATGTCCTAATTAATTACTAGTTTAATTAATTACGACTAATTAATTAGGACATAATTAATTATGACTAATTAACTAGGACATAATTAATTATGACTAATTAATTAAGACAAAACTAATTATGACTAAATAGTAATGACTAAATTAATTACACCGAATTAACCACAACTAAATTAATTACGACTAATGAACTACGACTAAATTAATTATGACTAATTAACTACGACTAATTAATTACGAGTAATTAACTATGACTAATTAACTACACAGTTAAAAAAGAAAATACCTACACAGTTAAAAAAGAAAATGCACATGATAAAAAAAATACCTGCTCCTGAAGTCGAATTTTTCGTAATAAATACGACCGCTAATGATTATTCTAAACAATTCTTGAGGATGAGAATGAGAACGAGCTGAGAACGAGAGAGTGAGGAGGAGAATGAGAGAGCGTTGCTTCTGATGAGCTCTCTCGCAGTCTGCATTGTGTGTTTTATAGCCGCGCGACGTAGAAATTACGCCGACCGCGAAGTGACGGGAGGAATCAGATTCCCTCCAGCCCGACCTTTTTTTCTGTGCATGCATGCGGATGGGACATAGATGGGACACGGATGGGGTAGATTCCCTCCACGCGGGGCTACAGGTGAGTGCACGCGGGTGAGTAGGCGCGTGTTGTGCCTTCAGTACACTGAGGTGGGTGGCAGGCGATGTCGAGCCCTTAGGCCACAACATAGGAGATTCCGACCCCTTGGGCATCAGACGCGTCAGGACGTGCCCCGTGGCGTGATAAGGAGAAAACCATGCCCTAGGACATGATAGATGTATTTTCGAACCCTAGGGACACGACAGAGGCGATTCCGACCACTAGGGCATGACAGAGGCAATTCCGACCTCTTGGGTACCAGTGTTTGACACGTGGCACAACAGAATTGAGTCTATTAGCACGATAAATATGCTATTTTTGACATTTCGATGGAGAGAGGGCTGTTTTGTTATTTACTCCCCAAGAGTGTTATAAGCGAAAAAAAAAAGGCGAACAAATGGTGAGTTCCCATCTATAAAAAATGTTCGTACGGTCTTGCTCCCTTTCTTCGTGGTCGGCGGCGGGAGCAGCAGTAGCTGCGCGCGCCTCCGCAAACCCTCATCTCCCCACCTCCCCCGCCTCGCCGCCGCCCAAGCCCGGTCGCAGGGCCATGGCCTCAGCCAGCGCCGCCGCCGGCGTCCCCCGCCGCGTCCGCATCGCAGTCGTCGGCGACGTGGTACTCTCCCGCTCACCCTCCCTCTCTTAATACCTTTGCACCCTCTCTTCCTTGCGCGCGTGCGTCGGGGGTGGAGTCATGGATATCGCTGTGTAGCTTTGTGATTCTTTATTATAGGGCTCATATCAATTTGCGTAGGGGATTCGGAGTAAGGCAAAGAGGGGATTAGGAACTGAAGTTTCTGCTCGTTGACCTGGTTAATTAAGTTAGGCTCCCATTGCGAGGGCCGAGTGCGTCGTTTAATTGTGGTTTAGGGCATCTAATGATTAAGGATAACTTCTAACGTATGCTACATCATTCTTAGAGACAATATCTCTAGCATACTCTCCAACATTTATATTTTATAATTTTTCTTTGAAATGGGCCTATATGTCAACTAGAGTTGATTAATATATCATGTCTTGTTTCGTATCTACGACAGTCCCTTCCTGACAGTTTTTTAGGAAGAGACGATCTGTGCTATCTCTCTTCCCCCTCTCTCCTCTACATAGGATTTTGTTGATGTGCCATAGTTAAGACGATAATAAATACACTATTGGAGATGCCCTTAAATGGTGGTAAATTTCATTAGCTGGTAGAGTGGTAGGGCAGATTCAGTGATGCGTTGAAATGGTTGCTTTATTGACGTGGTTCATGGGGATACATGCTTTGACGTCATCTGAACCAAGAGTGGGTCCATGGGAGTGGGATCTCCATTTCTCGAAATTTTTTTAAATAATATTAATTTAAAAGATAATTACAAAAATAATTAGTCGATTTTTTTTACAAAATAGGCTACTGTCATAATTTGAAATGACGAAATTGTCCTATCGCCATTTCAATTGGCGACAGTATTCTTGTCGCCAATTGGAGCGATCTTGGGGATTACATGCCAATTGAAGCGACGAGTTCTATCGCCATTTGAACTGGCGACAAGATAATTTCGCCATTCCAAATGGCGATAGGACCCTGCGCCAGTTCAATTAGCGACAGGAACCTGTTGCCATTTAGAATGGTGAAATGACCCTATATATAGTTTTTAATTTATGGGCAGAGAATTCAACCTAAAGATTTAGTGTATTTCACGAAGTTTTTTGGTAATACCTTGAAGTGTCCGCGTAGTTCGGAATCCGAAATTGGAGAAGATAACGAATTGTGAAGTAGAGAATGCGAGATCATCGACACAATTTGGAACACGATTTCGGCGGCGCAATAACACAAACAGCCCCCTTCGGAGCGAAATGAAAAAAATATTTGGGTTTAGGGTTGCCATGCGCACTATTGTCCCGATTGTATTGTTCGTGGAACCGATTCCTTGGGGAAAAGATTACACAATATGTAATAGTCGAAATATTTGGGAAAAGAGATTTGAGTTTGAAAGACTTCATAATTTAATTGCGGATTACATGGCGCGTTGGGTTTGGTTACGTACATTAGAAACGCCAACATGCACGAATCAACAAACCGAAATACACTTAAGATACATGTGCGTCTTTTTGGAATCGGAAAAAAGGTTGATTGGAACGAAATCGATGAGTCCTGGCGGCCCATCGGTCCCTTCCCCTTGTCTCTGGACTGCCCGTGGCGGTGGCCAGTTTCGAAGTCAACCATGTTCTGCGAGACGGGCTGGACGATTGAATGATGTTAGGATAGCACAACGTAGGACCAAATTAATAATCAGGATGCAAATTGAACATAACTCACCTCTTCGATCCGGACTGCACCCGGACGACGGGGAGCACTAGGTCAGTCGCCGGTCTCACTAGCAGGAGTCTTCCCTTTGTCCGCTGCGCGCTCGGCCCGGTCGTACTTAGCTTCTTGTTCGGGGGTCCTCCACCACCACCCTGCTTTTCTGGGCTCCTCCGGTGCCTTTTCAATAGGATGGGCTCCTCTGGTGCCTTTTCAATAGGGTGGGCTCCTCCGGTGCCTTTTCAATAGAGTTAGGTACGTAAGGTTTCCAACGTTCGAAGGTCTCGGCTCGCATCGCATAGTTTAATATGTACTTCTGCCCCATGTACGGGTGGAACTTAGGACCTGTCAGAGAAAATTGCCGTTAGTAACTAGTGGAGTTCGAAATAAACAACCAGACGCGAGTGTTTCATGTTGACATGCGAACTGTGCCAGGGTACTCCCAGCATGGTGCCACGAAGACCCGCTCGCCACGTCCGGGTGAGGAGTCATGGGGCGCAACGCACCGTGGCTCACCCCCCGTCCACGCACAGGTGGGTCCACCACCTCCCTCAGCATATGGCAAGACGCAAACTGGATGCCTCGCCTCGTCTTCTCTACGAACTGGTCCATGATCTCTCTGATCTCCTGCGTCGTTATGCTGAAGTGCTCCCCAAGCGTCATACGACGCACGGAGGTCGCCAACTCGTGCATCTCCTATTGTAGATTGACCTGTATACATAATTAACAAGTTACAAACTGAAAACTTGCGAAGAAAATAAGAAGTATGGATCGTTCAATACGTACCACGCGATGGAATGCGGAGTTCGGTTGGGTCAGGTACGTGTCGGTCGTCGTGACCTCGTGTCATAGTGGGTCGTCCACGACCCTGACGTAAGTACATAACGAACCCTCGTCCGAATGGAGTGCCACTTGATGTACCCCTCGTGGTCGTAGGGAGCATCCTCCTGGACGACGTCCTCCAAGGCGTGGAGCCAACCCTCAACCCAAAAGAGCATCCTGTCAGCCTAGGAAGTCGTAACACGATTCAGAGAGGATGGAGCTGTCCGAACCCGTGATGCAGCGTCGCCGACAGATAGCGAGACGTCGCGACAACACTTCTGAAGCTCTAGGCGTGCATTTGGATCGCCTCCACCTCCAAGTCCGCTAGCTCACGTGCGTAGCGGATCATGTGCTTATCGACGCTGTTGCCGTGGGACCTTAGGAACATCACCCACCCGAACAGCCACAACAAGTAGGCCTCGAAGTGCCTCCTCACCGTGTACTCGGGTGTGTCCTGTGCTATACGCTCCGGCTGCAAGAAGATAGAGACACATCACTAAGTTGCACAAATAATTGAAGCGGAAAGACAAGAGTTATAAAAACTTACGTAGAACTGGCAGATCCACTTCAGCGACGGCCCATGGGTAGTGCTGAACTCTCTACAGCCGGTGCTGGGCGGTAGCACCCCATGGAACCTCGTGAGGATCTCTGTGCGCCACGTGGCCGGAACGTTGTGCGACGCTAGGGGGAAACCCGCGCAAGGCAACCCGGTAAGGAAGGTCACCTCCCAAAGCATCGGTGCCATCTCACCGCAAAGAAGGTGGAACGTGTGCGTCTCCGACCTCCACCAGTCAACTAGTGCCGTCAGGAGGCACCGGTTGTACAGAAACCGCCTCGACGTACGACCACCGTCTGCATGGTCCTGGTCGTCCTCCCACGTCGCCTCCACCATCCTCGCTAGTGAAAGGAGGCCTACCGCTCTCAACCTATGTCGAAAGGATTAAGAACATACGTGAGTCCACCCACACTAGTCAGACTGCAATTGAATACACAAAGGTCACAACTACACGTTCCTCGGAACACAACGTGGGTCCACCCTCCATGTCCTTATGGGCGTGCACAGCCACAACGCGCCAAGCTCAATCGCCGCCTTGCCCTCCTGGGGGAGGATGGTGCTGAGGCGGCTACGGTGACTCGCGTCAACGGTCAGGTCAAGCAACTCGTATGACCACTGTGCAACGTCTCCTTGGTCCGTCATACTTGAAAATTCAGTGCATACATTGTAAATACTACGAAACATATACAAAAAGTAATAAGAAGCGACCTATCTAATTAATTCAATTATTACAGGATTAGTGACACATATGAAACTGATCTGCACACAACTGTATCAACGTACAATTTTTTTAGAGGTCTCTTGCTGTGTACGGATGGAAACTAAAATTAAGTTCACAATATATTAATTAATGTCTACATAACTTATTTAGTTACTCTGGATTTTTTATAGAATTTTTAGAGGTGTCTTGCCGTTTTCCTAGTTTGAAATGTATTTTTGGTAGTAACAAAATTTTTACCGTGTACAAATGGAAAACTAAAATTAAGTTGACAATAGCTACTTTGGAATTTTTATAGATTTTTTACAAATTATTTACCGTGTACAAATGAAAACCAAAATTAAGTTGGGATTATTTTGATTAAGCTATACATACCCAATTTAGCTACTCTGCAATTTTTATAGATTTTTTTATAAGTATCTTGCTATTTTCCTTGTTTAAAAAGTGTCTCCAGCATTTACAAAATATTTACCGTGTACAAATGGAAACAAAAATTAAACTGACAATATTTTAGTTCAGCTCTACATACCCTATATAGCAACTCTGGATTTTTTATTGAATTTTTATAGGCGTCTTGCTATTTTCCTAGTTTAAAAGTATTTTCGGCATTAACAAAATATTTACCGTGTACAACTGAAAATGTACAAAGTTTTCTTAGCATTTTTTGGGGATTTATTCTAAATCATTCGAGTACTGCACCATAAATAATATATATCGATAAACTAGATTATACACAGCTTAAATGATGTAATACATCAAACTGCAATACAACTAAAATGATCTAATCCATTAAATTCTATGTTGCTATTTTTATTTGTTAACCTACTAGGTTTCGAATTTATGTACAAAGTTGTTAGAACATTTACTTGCAAAATAGGTGACCAGTTCTGCTTCCCCTCTCTCTCTCCTCCGCTACGAACCAGTAGGGCTTCGCTACGTTTCTTCTCCCCTCTCCTCCTCTCTCTTCTCTCTCTCTTCTCTTTTTTCCGGAATTAAAATGACTTTTCATCCATTTTTGGGCCTTATATAGCCGCCCTTTGTCGCCAGTTCAACTTGCGATAGGAATCCGCAGATTCTGTCGCCATTTGAAATAGCGATTTGCACACTCTTCAAAGCAAATCCCTAGTTCAAATGGCGATAAGGCAGTTGAACCGGCGATTAGCAGTAAATGGCATCCTGTCGCCATGTGAAATGGCGACAGTGGCATGTTTTTGTACTTTTTTCCGACTATTTTTTGTGTAATTATCTTTTAAATTAATATTGTTTTTTTTGAAAAAAATTCTCCATCTCTCTCCTCAAAATTTGTTTTGTTACAACATAAAAAGCTTAGTTCATGGAGAGAAGATGGAAGGGAGTGAGAATATATTGAACAAATGCATTTCCTGGCAAACACCAAACACTCGGGTAGCGTCTTTTGATTTCAGTTCTTGTTGATCAAATACTGTGGGAGGCTCATTAGTTTCCTTGCTCTCCTGTTCTGGATGTGCTTTATCACCAGAACTAAGAGGAATGAAGGTTGGCTTCTACTTTCTTAGGTTTGGCTTGGTTAAACTATGAAGTATAATAAGATAACTGTGTTGTATTATGTATGCCTCTAGTCATGAACAAAGCACTAATTGGCTGTTATGCGTTGAACCTTGCAGCACAATGATTGGCTCCTTGAGGAAGATTTGAAGGCCCTTCATTTTCTTCAGGTATTGCATATTTATATAAGGCCCATCCGTTAGATATCTTGTTATGCTATTCACATTCAACGTTTTAGCTTCTCTCTAGTTTTACAATGTACTATTGTTTAAAATGCATGTTCTGTTCTGTTTTTATTAATGTGCTGGCCTCCATATGCTTGGCATCCATGCTTAAACATGTTACCTATATGTTCCAGCAGTGACATTGGAATTTGACAGAAAATATTCATACTGCAATTATTTTCTATGACCTTATTTTGCTATTCTCAGAAGCTCTAACCTGTTCTCTATTTGAAACGCAGCCAGATTTGGTACTTTTTACAGGTATGCCCCCTTTTCTGCTATTTCTGTACCGCATGATTTACTCATTTACTTTGTGAAGTAACGTCTATATGCTTAATGCTTGTTGTTTGTCATTTCCCGTTCGCTGTCTTTTATCTATGGCAGGTGACTATGGCAATGAGAATGTTCAACTTGTCAAAAGCATTTCAGATCTTCAGTTCCCAAAGGCAGCGATTCTCGGGAATCATGATTGTTGGCATACACATCAATTTTCAGAGAAGTAAGAGTCATGCTTTCATCTAGCAAGGAGAAAGTACAAATAACTGCACTAAGATTTTCTGAAATCATCATGTACTTGGTTGACATTCAGGAAGGCAGATCGTGTTCGGCTTCAGCTGGAAAGGTAAGATCCTTTAATATGCAATAAAATTTTGTGGTTAGCACAAAATGTTGGTATGAGTGTCATTTGAGGAGATTTTGTTGGAGGAACTGTTAATGAATTTATTGTGCAGGTTGCACGATTGCTGTTATGCTCTTTAGTTGTATCATAACACTGAAACCGCCATCAATTTAAGATTTCTAGCTTTATTGCTAGGTCATTTCATTATTTGTTTCTTTAGAAAGAAGGAACAAAACTGACATAATACTTAAAACTCAAGAGGAAGTGAGTTGACTAAAGCTGGCTAGAAATCAGTGAAAAAAGAGCTTGATTCTCAGGCAAATTTGGCGGACTGCTCCATGGTACTCAACCAAGTTACTCCCTCCAGTCACAAAAGGAAGTCGTCCTAGAATGTGTGCGGTCAAATCGTATCAATTTTGGCCAAAGATATTATCTAAAATATATGGTTTGGATGTACGAAAATGGTATATTAAATTTGTCATGACAAATGCTTTCATAAGATTACACTTTTATATCTTTGTTCGAAAATACGATGATAAATTTTTGTGATTAAAGTGGCATCTTGTTGACTTTGAAAAGCAAAAAACGACTTCCTTTTGTGACTAGAGGGAGTATAACAATGCAGGACGATTCTGGGGTAAATGTTATCTTCAGCAAACTAGGATACTCTTTATGCACAAAATGTGGCCAATAATACTTCCGTTTTTTTCTTTTTTGTTGTGAATACCAGCCTTGGTGAGCAGCATGTTGGATATAAATGTTTGGATTTTCCAGCAATAAAGCTGAGTGTTGTTGGAGGACGACCATTTTCTTGCGGGGGTGATGGGTTATTTAGATCAAAGCTTCTGTCAAAATGGTTGGTAAGAGTTGTACTAACCAATAGATGCATATGTTTCACAACTGTTCTGTTTGGCATCATCTTCAAATTTGGAACTTAAAGATGTTATCTGAACTTCTTCAGTAATGGCTTAGTAGTACAATTAACATAGTAGCAGATATCATATTTTATTTATTTCTCATCTCAAGTATTACTGTACTAGTTAGTGAACAGTACTTGAGCCAGAATCAGGATGGCAAGCTTAAAGGTTGATATTCTATGTTCTGGAATCTGGATTGGTGAGATTCCTAGTTTTATCACTGGACTAGTTTCTTATCAGGTACTTTTGCTAGGTAGCAAAATGATGAGTGGAAATTAACTGCAGTGATAGGAAACTGGGTGGAGTTGATTGTGGCGCCTGTTTAATATGACTTGACCCTTGTCCATCAGTGCACTATATATTAGTGCTAATAAGGATCTAATGGTATATATCATAATCTTAAATCATTTTTAGGAAGATGACTGCCCAGGACCAGATATGTAGAGTAATTGGCTGCATAATTGATTTTGGTTATGGAACTAGTTTATTAGTCCGCATTCATTGAGCGCTAGGATTAACACAGCCCAGCCCCCAAAAGTTATCACATAATTATTTATCTCCTTTTGGCTTTTGCCCATTATGGTAAAACTGTATATGTGGTTGAGTTAGCACACTATAATAGGAACTAGGAAGTTTGAAGCTCTAGCTAAATTAGCTAGAATTTGGTGGTGTGGTCAATGCCGGTAACTTATAGCCTCACCTTATAAAAGAAGTGGATCGCACACTACTCTTGTTCCTTTTTTTTTGTTGAGGAACTTTTGCTCTTGTTCATAAATCATAACTCAACTTTTATCTATCATCACTTATTGGTTGTTACGATTATCATGTAGGTATGATGTCAATGATATGACAGGAAGTGCAAAGAAGATATATGATGCTGCTGTAGGTGCACCAGAGGAGCATTCTGTCATATTACTTGCACATAATGGACCAACAGGTCTCTGAACATTCAAATTAGTAAATTACATAGATATCTTATGGAGCTAATCAATAATTTGTTTAAACTCTTAATGTGCCCATGTTCAATTATGGTTATGCAGGTCTAGGTTCAAGAATGGATGATATCTGCGGGCGGGATTGGGTAGCTGGTGGTGGTGACCATGGTGATCCAGGTCTGATATTCATGATGATACTTTCCCTCTGTTCCAAACGTTTGCTTTATATGGCATGTTAAACAAAACCTCTGCAGATCTGGAACGAGCCATATCCGACTTGCAAAGAGAAACCGGAGTTTCGATCCCGTTGGTCGTGTTCGGGCACATGCACAAGAGCTTAGCCTACGGGAGAGGCCTTAGGAAGATGATTGCCTTTGGAGCCAACCAGACTATATATCTGAACGGAGCAGTTGTGCCTAGAGTGAAATATGCGCAAGCAAGCTCCACCAGCGAACAAAATGGGCTCGAAGGATTGGGATTCACGGTGCCAACATCGCGGGCATTCACCATTGTTGATCTATTTGAAGGCACCGTTGAGAAAATCACCGAGGTCTGGGTGCTGGTGAGCGGTGCCAGGACTGAGCTTGAGGAGGAAATTGTCATGTACAAGCATCCACGTGAGCATATTTGACATCCAAACTGGTACAAAATTGTTGTACATGAGTGTAATGTGCTCAGCCGATGCTGAAGCTGTTAAAAAGAGTACAAACCGCATTGTCAATGAGATCAAGTAATCGTATTGTGCTTGGGATGCTATTGCCATGCTGGTTTTCTTTCGTACAACGATACGACCAGCAGATTAGTGGGGAAAATTGTTGTTTGTGCCTTGAAAAATTGGTGTATGAACATGGCACAAGAAAAATTCAATGTGTGACAAGACAAATCAAACACCCCATGTCTAAATAGTCCAAAGTCCAAACAAGAGAGTTCAACTACCTTCCTTCACGACTGCCGTTGAGACGACTTGTCGCTTGTACGCGTTGTCATTTGTCAAGGTTTCATGAGACGCCTGACGCGGTGACGGCCGAGCCGGAGCGATCGTTCCGTCCGCCCACGCCCATCTCCGGCCACCGCGCCGCCGTCCGCTTCCCCCGACGCCTCCCGAAAACCACCTGCAAAAAGGCAAACCAGACGAAAAAAAAAGAAACCATTTCGTCCTTGGTTGCATCGCCACCTGCCTCCCCCTCCCCCTTCCCTTGTCCCAAAAAGCAGAGCAGAGACATAGAGATTCCCAAATCCCAATCCAGTGTCCACCGGAATCCAATCCAGGCCGGGGCGCTCTTGGCTTCTTGCCCTATACGTACGTACATACGCGTACGATACAGAGAAAAGGATCGTGTCCTCCTCGTGGCGGCGTCTTCCGTCTCGCCTTTCTTTCTTCTTGTTCCGATTTGTCGTGGCTTCTTCTTGGCTTCTTGCTGGTGGAGTAGAGAGGGGGGCGGCTCGCCGTTAGTCCAACCCCCGCGGCGATCCCTCCTCCGTCTCCCGTCTCCGTGGTGTTCGACGCGGACGCCGTGATCAGGTGATCGGAGCTCCCTTGTTTCCGCGCAATTTTCCTCGGGCGCGGTGGTGAGCATTCGCATTTCATCCGAATATCCGATAGAGACGCGGCTGAGCACCTGCGCCCCACTCCCGATCTTGCGGCCGCCGCCCCCGACGACGGCCGCCTTGCGGCCCGGTCGCAACCCCCGCCGGCACTCCACCGGAGACTTGCACTTCTTTTTTACATTTCCAAGCTTAAGTTTTGACGAGACGCTGCTAGAGATAGAAACCCTCGGCCTTGCGAGTCCCCTTCGCGATTGGATTGGGTCTGTGAGAATCCTTGCTTGATCCCCGATCCATCCTGTTAACCATTTTCGCGAGCTAGAAGGTTCTTGATTAGGGAGCTGGGTGAGGGCGTCCAAACAGCTGGACAGTTTACCTGGTAATCGATCTACTAAGTTGACTAGCTTTGGTAACTTGTTGCAAATCTTCGGCATTGATCCCGTCTCAGAAAATTTCTTGCTATTGTTTTGTGCGTCCTAACATGATCGGTTGATTACAGATAACGGTGTTCCTTACATTGCCATTTGGAACAATATGGGTTGGCTGACCAAATTTTTTAGAGGTTCAAGCCACAAAATCTCGGAAGGGCAGTACCACAGTAAACCAGCAGAAGAGACAGTATGGAATGAACCCTCGAGATCCGCGGTTGTGAATGTAAGTACTTCCGTGTGATACATTTCCCCCTCAGCAATAAGGGTTCACTGGTGTTCTATAGTGTATCTCAGTTTCCACGTTCTATTTAACTAGGGCAGGCAAAGGAGATGTGTTTGAGATGAGCTTCAAGAAAGCTTGGATTGCACCCATGTATGGAATACTGTATCTAAATTAACTGAAAGGATAGTTTGCTAATCCCTCTGTTTATAAATATATGCCACTGTGGTACGTGTACAATCAGAATTTCCCAACCGTGACCGCTAAAATATAAAAATTGTACTGAGATTGGTCTCATAAAAGCAATACCAATAGATGTTGTAAAAAATACTATCACCACGTTGCAACTTTGCAACCATTTGCTAAAATAATTTTATTATTAACGGTCAAATATATATCTTGGGGACTGCCAATGTCCAAAATGACATATTTGTAAATGGAGGGAGTGTTGGTAGAAAGGGAAAACAATTAATAAACATCAGTGTAGCCGTTCGTGTTTATATGACGTTTTGACCACCCATCTTTGAAAGGGGCAATTACATCCATACAAAAGGTTCCGAAATTATGGATATACACCCACATAGCTGCAACTGTTGTATATACCCCTATATAGCAACAAAACTTAGTAACTTACAGATCTCTCCCTCAACAACCTAATTAATGTCAAACCATGCTACTAATGCAACCAAATAACACAAGCACAATTCCCGCACCGAGGCTAGGGCAGTCTTTGGTATCAGCAGCAATGGAGGCCTCGGTTTTGGTGGTGCAGCAGCATGTGCTACCCGGGCTGCAACATTGATGCCTTTGACGGAACTGGTTATTGCACGTGTCTAGGTGGTGCCCACATCTGTGCCATGCACTTGCCGTTGATGACTGCTGTTCTCCACCAACAGGTTATTGCTGAGATGTGGTGTGAGATCGAGGCGATGGGCTCCACCAGGCCCCCACCTCATGCACTGCCCATGGCCATGATTTCAACTATTGTACACCTCTGATGCTCACCAGCGTGGTGGACGTCACTTGCACAATGTGAAATGTAGCTACATTTTGACAGTGGCGGAGCCAGGACTGATGCCCTGTGGGGTCAATTCCTTTAACATCTTTGGAACTTTTTATACTTATGTGGAATTATCAATAGAAATAGGGCTGGATTGTAAAAACTCCGCTGCTAGCACCTAAATCCGCCACTGCATTTTGACGTCTCGTAGAACACAAGAAGAAGAAGAATCATTGATAATACATTTGATAGGGCATTTATTACCCCTGTAAGCTATTGTGAGGTATACAAAATTAGCAGTTCTGCAGGTGTATATCTGTAATTTCTGTGCTTTTGAGGTGCACGGATGCGATTGCCCGTTGTTGAAAAACACATCTTTACCATTCAAGATAGACTGGCTTTTGTGTCTTTCTTATCTACATCACTATATGATATTGAATATTTGCCATCTGCCATCTTATTTGGTAGGTCCCTAGAGACACTAATTGCTTCGAATGATAATGAGCTTTATACACCATTATAGTAGTATTTGTATGTAGGTTGAAAAAGAAAGAAACTAAGAAAGTCCGCTTCTTTTGACTATGTAGCTGATCCATTTTTCACATTCAATTTAGGGTGCCCTTCCTGAATTTGACAATGAGGATATCGACCGTGCTATAGCAATCTCTCTATCAGAAGAGGAACAAAGAAAGGCAAAGGCAATAGGTTAGTATTGTATCTATTACTCCTGCCTCTAAAATGCTCATTGTCCAAAAAAAGAGGTTGAGAATCCTCTGCTGCTTCATTTCCAGTGGCTGTCCCTTTTTATCGTTCTTATGCCATGACATCTGTCAAGGCGCTTAATGTATTGAGAGAGCCCCTCCTGCACATTTTTACCACCATTACAAATTTTTTGGAGCTAGTTCATTGCAGATGATATAGTATGTTCATGGGGGTCTGTGTTGAGGATAATAAAGTTATTGACATTTGTTGTTTCTGATATCTTGGTTGATCTTTATCAATTTGGACATTTATATAAGAACTTGGCCAGAGTTATTTTGTGTTTGAGTGGAAATAGTTTTGTCATAGATGTCTTTGGATTGTGGAGTTAAATAAAATCCAAACATCAGAGCACAAACAGTTCCAATGGTAAGAAAAACAACGAATCAATGTGTGCCTACTTTTGGTTATGACAACTGCTCGATTGGCATCAGGGAGTTTAGTTTTCAATATGGGTTGGAAAAAAGTTTGGTCCGATTTCTACTGTTGCAGATGTAATCATCAAAATTCTTGGAGTAAACATTTGTATGTATTAATGTACTGAATGTTGGAATTGTCACTGAGACCAAGTAATAAAAGTACACCCTTGTAGTGAGGATATTATACAAAAATGTTATGTCATTTGTATCTTCCTATCAAACTATTCTAGTTCACTGTACTCTGTGTCTCCGATGCCATTACGCTAAACATTTCCTATAAATCCATGATTTAATGTGTAATACTTTCTGGTTTCCTTTGTTTTTTCCTTCTAGAAAAGGATCTGCATTTGGAGGAGGATGAGCAACTTGCAAAAGCTATTCAGGAAAGTTTGAATGTTGAATCTCCCCCTCGTGCTCGTGAAAATGGCAGTGCCAACGGTGGCAATACATATCAACCATTGCCATTTATGTTTTCTTCTGGATTCAGGTTCATTTTCATTGCTCGCTCTTTAATATGCTTAGGTACTTTATTTGGACATGCTGTTTTGAGTTGGCTGATGTGAAGTGCCACATCACTGAACTGATACGAGAATTCACCAGAAATCTGCATGCTATAATTAAAAAATGGCACATGTTATTTTGTTCTTTCTAGTGCACATGGCATGCTGACTTTGGCAATTCATTCCCTGGATATCACATTTTGTTTAAGGGCTTCACATGTATATCTTAGTGGGCGAATGTGTCTTGGGTGAGAACTTATATAGCATATTTTCAATTTGAGTTTGCATATCCACTAAAGAAGTCAAAGGCAGTCTCCCATGATTTTCTTGAAACAATTCTGTGCAGCTGAACGAACGCAACTGAGCAGTTTTTACCTGAGTTATGAAAATTGTGCACTTAGTTATACCAAGTTCAGTTTCTTAATCTTTTTATTTCAGTCCTTCGTAGACTATTGCAAACTATCCCTTAAAAAAACAATTGCAAACTGTGATTTCAGAAATTGGAATTATTGAGGATTTGCCACTATAAAGATGCGCATTTGATGATTTGCCACTCCATGTCTCACTTACATGTGGCCCCAGACATGGAGTGACAAATCATCAAATGCGCATCTTTATAGTGGCAAATCCTCAAATCCCCCGAAAGCAATTCAGAGCTCCAACATAAAGTGGAAAAAAACCTGTTAGACTTTTAAGTGGCTGCGGTTATTGGATACACCATTGCATGTAAGTGTTGAAGTGTGGCAAGCACTATAGGGTGTGATTATCATTATATCTTTACCAGAAGTGTCTTGGATGTGTGAATTTGCCAGTGCTGTCAAAGAACAAAAATATGTGTATGATTTATTACTAAAGCATATCAGGAAGATGTTGTAATGCTCTAAAACACACTAGGATGATATGTAAGAATGGGATTATGGTGAGTTTTTCTTTACTTTGTGACTATTTTTTAATGTGGTATGTGCTTCTTTCCTCAGGACATGTGCTGGATGTCGCAGTGAGATTGGCCATGGGCGTTTTCTTAGTTGCATGGGAGCTGTTTGGCATCCAGAATGTTTTTGTTGCCATGCTTGTAGTCAACCAATATATGACTATGAGGTAACTCTTTTGTTTACTTATTAAGCAGTGGTGTTTAACATATTGACCTTACCAACACAATCTTGCAGTTCTCCATGTCGGGAAATCATCCATACCATAAAACTTGCTACAAGGAGTGCTTTCACCCAAAATGTGATGTCTGCAAGCAATTTGTAAGAATCACTTCATCACTCTGTTCTTATCTATTTGCATAAGAGGGTTACTTTTGTTCTACATTTCATATGCAATCTGTGCTAAAAATTAATCAAATATCAAATCTGCCTCCAAAAACGTTGTTATTGAAAGAAGGGAAATTTTCCTTCGTACTCTATGATTGTGATGATTACTCTTGTTAATATCTGATTATATGCATGTTTTTTTTCTCATTTCTTACTGTAATCATAAAAGCCTGGATGCATGTAGATAGCTGTCCATTTTCGTTAGCTGTTTGGTTACGTTTTTCATTGGAAAGCATAAGTCTTGGGACTGCAAAATTCTAGATTTCTTGTGAAAGTTTTTTTATATGTTAACAGCTGGCTTCTATTTTTGGTTTTCATATGCACCATCTTATGGTTCCTTCTTGTTCAGATTTCTACAAATATGAATGGCCTTATTGAATATAGGGCACATCCTTTCTGGTTACAAAAATACTGTCCATCACATGAGGTGGATGGTACTCCAAGATGCTGTAGCTGTGAAAGAATGGAGGTATGTTCAGTTATCATGTTTTGGTTTTAGAAATTTGATCTCGAGTATACTTGGTTAGATAAGTTGCTTTCTGCAAAATTTGGATCAGTTCATTACAAAATGGTTCATTTACTTATCAGCCAAGGGAATCAAGATATGTATTGCTGGATGACGGTCGTAAGCTCTGCCTGGAGTGCCTTGACTCTGCAGTGATGGATACAAGCGAGTGCCAGCCTCTTTACCTTGAAATACAGGAATTTTATGAAGGTCTGAATATGAAAGTGGAACAGCAGGTTCCTCTGCTTCTGGTAGAAAGACAGGCTTTAAATGAAGCCATGGAAGGAGAGAAGACTGTATGTTGATCATGCTGAACAATCCATAATTCTCCTGTTTTCACTATACTAGTAGTTGTCATTATTTTGTTTTCTGTGGAAACCAGGGTCACCACCATCTTCCAGAAACAAGAGGTTTGTGTTTATCAGAAGAACAGACTGTCAGCACGGTGAGAACTGTTCCAAACACCAGATGAATGGTTCTTTTGTCATTTAAGTCCAAGTTCTACTTCAATCTGTTGAATCTGCTGGGTTCTGACTGGGCAATGATATTTTTTCCAGATATTGAGGAAACCAAGAATGGCTGGAAACAAAATTATGGAAATGATAACAGAGCCATATAGGTTGACACGGCGATGTGAAGTGACTGCAATTCTCATTCTATATGGTCTCCCAAGGTGAAGCATTAATTTTCTGTTTCATATGTCAGAATTGGCAGCTTCTAAACGAAAAATAATAGGAATCCTTAGTTTTGTTTCAACTGATTCAGAATATTATTCTTTTCACGTTGGAAAATTGAATGCATGGATTTTTTGAAGATATTCTGGGTTATGAATGTACTGGAGATTGAATGAGAAAAATTCATCCTGCGCTTCATCACTGACTCACTGTATCTTCTGTACAATGTGCAAATAATTCATTGTGTCGTCATTTGCTTCTATGTTGGAACCTGATGAGCTCTCAATATGTTGTTATGACACCTTGTGAATTTCTAATGTGTTTTTGTTCTTGCAGACTGTTGACAGGTTCAATTTTAGCTCATGAGATGATGCATGCGTGGTTACGACTTAAAGGTGGTATTTAATTCTTGTGTTCTCTCTCGGACAGAAACCATAATAAACTAGCATATTGATCCATATTACACTGAAAGTGAGAGAGTAGAAAAGAACCTGTATTTCATATTAAATACCACATCCTTGTTCTCACTAAAACAGGTTAGTGACAGTCATTGAGCTGGTACTTAAATTGCACTCTCACAAATCAATGTCTGAACTGCTCTTACATGGATGGAAATATTCTATAAGTTGGATGCACTTTATTACTTATTATACTCTCGTTGGGTGTACAAGAAATTTATTTTAGCGAATGATAAGCTCATTGAGTAATGAACTTGCTAGGACTTTTAGACTAAAGACCAGGGTCCAAGATTCCTACAAGAAGCTGCTGTTCCCTGTTTGCTTAGAGTGCTTATAGCAATCCTGGCAGGAATGATATAGGTGTTTCCTGCCAGAGCCAGGATCTTACATTCTTTCTGAGACTGCCATGTAATATGCGAATGAGTTTCTTTAGAACCAAGAATTAGCAACTGAACTACTCTTTTAGATCTTCTAGGCTAGAAGTCGCATAATCTTGTTTTCAAGACTGGAAAAGTCTGAGCCAATGTTGGTGAACTTAGGGCGCCACCATGTAAATTGTTGGTAATCCCCACCTAGAAGTCACTAATCGTAAGTGTATTGGCAATAACAACACAGTCAACACTAATTTTTCTACGAAGAAGAGTTGGCATTAGCTTGCTACTATGATTTAACTATCTCCTATCTACATAAAAAATGATGTATGGACATTTCATGCTAATGAATAGTACTCACAGGATACAGCACACTTCGTCCAGATGTGGAAGAGGGCATATGCCAAGTTCTTGCTCACATGTGGATTGAGTCAGAGATCATGGCGGGATCAGGCAGTAATGTTGCGTCGACGTCCTCATCCTCTTCATCATCCACATCGTCGAAAAAGGGTGGGCGATCTCAGTTTGAGCGGAAGCTTGGGGATTTTTTCAAGCACCAGATTGAGTCGGATACCTCTATGGCATATGGAGATGGTTTCAGAGCTGGGAACCGGGCTGTGCTTCAGTATGGCTTGAAGCGCACCCTTGAGCATATCCGGCTGACAGGGACCTTCCCATTTTGAAATGCCAAAGATTGACATTTGGCGAAAGTTATATATGATTTGTCATTCAGAGTCCATTTACAGGAAAAGAAAGGAATTTTGAAATGTACAATTGTACAAACAATCTTTTCAGTTACTTTTTTTTGGGATGTCTAACTACAATATTGGATGAATTGAGATGGCTAGCCTGACCAGTATCTTGTATGGTGTAACATCCTAAATTTTTGCCCTTTTTAAAAATTTATTTCAAATTAATTAATTTAAAGTGTTGGACTTCTTTTGGAGTTTTTGCATTTATTTAAATCCAAATCCGAAATCCAAATCTTATTTCCATTGTCTTAATTCAAAATTCGTCGCCAAATTCCAAATTCGTCGTCAAATTCCAAATTCCAAATTTGTAATTTGAAATTTTTTCGGCAAAACTTCTTGGGTTGAAATCCATTTCTTTTCTCACACGACCCATTTCTTGGTCCATTCCTTTTTCCTTTTCTTCCTTCTTCTTTCCTTGCTGTGCCTCTGCTGGCTTTGCCCTGCACACGCCTGATCGCGCCAGCCTGCGCCATGTTGTGCCCTGGCCACACCCTGGTGTGCCTGCATGCACCCATGTCGCGCCAGCCCGAGCCACGCCGTGTGCCCGCACGTGTTCCACCTGTGCCTCATGTGTTGTGCGCCCGTGTCGTTCGTGTCGTCATCAAGTCCCGCCATCCTCGCTCTCATTCAATCGCTTCGTTACCACATTTCATCAGTGCATTGCCGTTTCGACAATTTCCAAATTGAGCCGTGAATGTCGCCGGTGTTCGTGCTCATGGCCGCGTCGATTCAAACACCGCCCGAGCCAATAAATGGAAGTCACAGCATTGCCTTCACCCCCTCCGCACCTCCTCTAAACCCTATAGCCACCGGAGCTCCGTCGTCGTCGAATTTGTCGTCTTCCCAAGCGCCAGTCACCACTTCGTCTTGTGCTCCCATCGCACTGGTGAGAATCTTGATATCCTAACCGTGTTACATTGTGTTCTCGAGCTCCGTGATCATTTCCCCTCAATCGATTTCACTTTTGGTTGCAATTCTCGTCGGATTTGGTCGTTTCTTCCTCTAGGCCGAAAGCTCCTCCGTCTCTCGATCCCCTTCTCCGGTGAGCTCCTCAACGTTTGGACCGCGTCATGTCGTGTTCCCAGTGATTCTCAATCCATCCCCTACCTCCTCTCGGCCGCATCATCCCCAGACCAAGCTGCCACCGCTGCTGCCTTCTTTATCGCCGCCGGCGCTGTTGGCTCGCCGCCTCGGCCGCCCTCGGGTCACCCTAAACCCCCCGGTGCCTTCCCTGTGCCCGTGCGATGCTCATGCCCACGCAGCCTTTGCTATCGCATCGCCGACGCCATTGTGTGTCCGCGTGCCCAAGCCGCCACCGCCCCTGTGCCCCTCCGGCGGCGGCGGCGCCGCCACCCATAGGTAGGGAACCCCTCTGGGGTTCCATTTTGGCCATCGGCCGGCCACCTCGCCCCGCCACTCGTCACCGACGCCGTGCACCACCGCCGCCCAGAGCCCTGCTTTGTTTCTTCTCCTTTGTTATCCTCTCTTTCATTTCTTTCTCTCTTACACATAGACCCCACATGTCATACTCTTTCATTCATTCTTTCTTTCCATTTCTCTCTCTAGCAAATAGGGCCCATGTGTCATACACTATTTCTTTGTATTATAAAATCAGAATGGAATATTCTAGGAATATTCCTCTCCTCAATTTCTAGAAATTTTCAATTATGATTAACTTGGCTGATTAATTTACTAAGTCCAGACATTTAGCCCAGAGGCTGTAGATGGTAGGAGTTACATGGGCAACACAGACGATGGTAATTGACGTCCATATCTGTCGGGGCTTGCGCTGGACGATGGTAATTGACATCCATGTCCGGGCAGGTTATGCTCTACAACGGTGAGCTCTGGGTCGATGGTAAATGGCGTCTATGACTTGAGGTTAAGCTCATCGGGCGGGCTAATGTTAGGATAAAGTATTGTAAAAACCTTCTGATAATGGCTTAGTCGCACGCCTAAGGAAGCATGTCATAGCCGACATTATAAGTCGATTATCTCGTGTAGGTCAAGCTGTACAACCTCTGCAGAGTGTAAAATTATTCGAATAGCCGTGTCCACGGTCAACGGTGCGAAAGGTGCGTTCACATATGGTAGATTTTAGTTTTGTTTTTATAGAATTAATTTTGGAATCCGGGAGTAGTTGGAACTCTTGGATTGTTGTTCTCACAGTTAGAGTCAGTTGGGTAGCTAAAGCCCTTCTCATGAAAACTCGATAGTTAGAGCCTTGATGCTAGTGATTGGTAGCTAGAACCTTCACTAGACAATCAATTTAAATTAATCATTGAAACTACTTTTGTCAAATGTGCTTTATGAAAAATGTTTAAACATAAAATATTGCTTTGTACAAAAGAAACATAAAATATTGCTTTGTGCAAAAGAATCCTATATGCCCAATTGTTAAAGCTATGCATATGCACATTTTTCTAAGACTTGTGGAGTACTTTATGTACTCACATGCTACACTCAAAACAAATCTCAGAAGTCTTCAATGAGGCCGAGGGCGACTATGACTTCTATGCATGCAGGTTTGACAAAGGACATCCGAAGTACTAGGCTGTGCTCCCTAGTCGAATGCTGGTAGGTGATTCAATGGGCCATCTCCAAGTTTATTTTTGTTTCAATTGCTGTGAGAATCAAGGTCTTTTGACCCCCTTTTTTTAATAAGTGGCCATAAGGCTGGTACTTAGTTGTTTATTAATATTATTCCGTGATTCGAACTTGTTATCAACGCTATTTCCACTGTGTGCATTAGTTACTGATATGGGACTAGTGCAGAAATACACAAAGGGTTCGGATTTAGAAATCCGGTCCCGACAGAGTTGGTATCAGAGCCGAGTCGACTGTAGGACGTGACCTAGTTAGAATGGCAAGCCTTAAGGATTTATATTTTCTAAAAATTAATTTATAATCTTTTAAGTTCCTTTGCTACTTTCTTTTCCGTCTTAGTATTATTTTTCTTATCTTTACATTCATTATTTAAAATTGTTTACTGATGTTCTCTTGTTTTTCAAATCCTTGCAGATGTGTTTCATCAACACCTGTGCTGAGAAGGAGGGAGGTTTCTGTACATAGTTGTGGTTCATACTCTAAGGCTTGGGCTACGTCCACCGTCCGGAGTATCATGGCTTCACTATCAACAACTATGCCAAGGAGATGTGGCACGTCAAGGTCACAATCTACTCGAAGATCCATCTGCGAGGAGACAGACCCTACCACTTCATGGTAGAGAGGGAGACCGACATGCTTAGGATGAAGGATGCTGCTAGGGAGGCCATCATCCGTCTGGGGTCCACTACCACCGTACCCTGGGACGCACCGCCTTCTTCTACTTCCCCTACCGCAAGAAGGGGGATGTCTTTAGCAGGTTTAGATCCGTTGAGGGGGAGCAGGACACCACCATCACCCACATGGTGTCCTTGATCAAGGTGCAGGATGTGGCCTATGTGTTCATGGCCAATGAGACGGAGCGAGTGTACGAGAGACTGGATACTGCAGAGAGAGAGAGAGAGAGCTCGCCCAGCTGAAGAAGCCATCTCATCCCTCCTACATCCGCACGACTGCCCGCAAGAGGGTGCATCGTCCTGATGACCGCATGACTGCATCAGTGTATCACGGCTTGTTCACCCCTACCACTGGAGGAGAGTCTTTCGGTACTGCTGTTGTTGCTGCTTCCACTGACGCTATCATCATTGGGGGGTGTTAGCGACTCAGAGGAGGAGCCTGAGGAGCCTGTGGAGCGTGTCATTGGGGTGTACATTGAGGAGGACCCTGAGCCAGTGGAGTCTGAGGATGAGTAGTCTTTAGTCTTGTGTCTGTAGTGTCCAATAAAATTCGTGTGTATTTAGACATCGTTATTTATTTGCCAGTGTGTAGATTGGACCGTATCAAGCCTTAGTCACTTGTGATATAGCCATTCTAAAAACTATTTCATGTTTTTATTAATTTTAGTTGGAGTTCTATCTTGTTGTGTCTGTTTTGCTTATTGTTTAGGATGTTAGTGTTACCCCTGTTTTCTTATCTTTGCTTTTCCCTCTTTTCTCCTTGCTAACCTTGGTCCGCTCAGATGGAAAACCCTAGAAGAGGACGTGGAAGAGGTCGCGGAGTAGCCCGTGGAGGAGCCTGTGGAGGAGCACGCGGAGGAGGCCGTGCAACCGGGTGAGACTGTGGTCATGGAAGAGGTCGTGGTCAACCACTTCCTGAGGAACTAGTTTTATGTCAGCACCGCAACCACCGCAAGAACCCCAAGTTCAACTGGAGCAATTTTTTGAGGAAGAAACTTTACCGTCACCACCCCCTGGTCAACCCCAAATGAACATAGAACAAATGATGGCCATGCAACTGCAACTACTTTAGGCGCTTGCTTAGAACAAAGTTAATTAGCTTGCACCAGCTCATGTTCCGGTCTTTCCGCCTCCATCCAGACTAGGAGAATTTATGGGAACCAGGATGCCCACTTTCGCTGGTGTGGTTGATCCTTTAGAAGCTAATGACTGGCTAAAGAATGTAGAGAAGAAGCTTGTGACACCCCAGCCCAACATGAGCCTGGAATGCTACTAAAATAACAAATTAAAATCTAAGACGTTACACTAAATTTCGGCAGAACCTCCTTTGTATAGTTAACCATACAAGAGATTCTAACAATTAACAATAGCATAAACAAATATTTTAATCATCCAACTTAAAACATAATCATAGAAACTTTCATGAATGATAATCAACACTATTACAAGCAACCAATGCATAAAGTCATAACCAATAAAAACATCTTAGCAGTTTGCTCAATTTATGAATTCATAGTCCAAAATCTATCATTCATGAATTATTCGTGGTAGAGTGCATCAGTTCTTATTACTAGCCCTTCCTATGCATGACGTCCGAGTAAAAGGTACCTAAAAATATAAACAACATCAAGTGTGAGTCCATGACTCAGCAAAGTACAATTAAAACAGAAATCCAATATACAACTTTGACACAATCAACCAATCATATTAATTCATATCAAATCAACTCATATGCCCATGCAATGCAAATGCCATAGATGCACCTTTTCTTTTGTCTTTGCATTTATTGGTAATGTGGAGTATGCATCCGTCGATGCATACCCATGCTTGTGCCTTCTAGCACAGGGACCATAAGCCCACACTCTACGAGTGTGGGGACCTCAAGCCCGTCTAAAATATGACGGGGACCTCAAAATCAATACTTGGCCATCACGTGGCCAAGTCTCAAGGATAATAACATGATGCATATGAGTCTATTCAATTATCCAACATAAGATTGTAATGACCAGCAGCGACATTCATGAGTAAAGGACATAATCATAACACAAGCATTCACTACAATTCTTCTACCGACTAATTGCACTTGCTTTAACCGTGTGAAGCTTGATGACGCGAAGAGGGCGTTGCCTCCGGAATCAAACCACCACCTGAGCATTTTTAACAATCACACTAAGAGGACATTTCTGAACAAGACATTGCTAAAAACAAATATACGATTAACTACGCTCCCTAGCGCAACCCAAAACATCAACTCCCATGAGCATCAATCTGTCCCAAACAGATCAGTCTTCTTCTAAAAATCATAACTTTTCGTCTATTTACTCAAAAATGGTATTCTTTGATTCTCTGGAAAGCTTATTAAATTTCCAACACTAAACTAGTTCATGATATTCCCAGATTCTGTCATTCTCTATCTCTACTAAACAGATTACTAAAACTGCTAAACCTTGTTAGAGGTTCTGGACAGCGAGACTAAAACCTACGTATCTTTTAGTACAAACATCAAAAAATTACGTTATTTAGCTTTATGGAAACCTTATTAAATAACCTACAACTTTCATGTTGGTGAAATCCTCTAAATAATTCGTTAGCTAATTTCTAATAATGAGACAATACTAGCTGCTAGAATTCTGACAGAGCCCCTGAACAGCGACATTGTAAAAACCATAACTTATGATCCGTTCATCCAAATGACTTGATTCAAGATCCTACAGAAATATAATGATGCTACCCACAATTCGCTAGGAGATGACCAGATCGAATTTCGTAGTTAACAACCCTAAAACTGCCGAGCACTATAGACTGCCAGGAATCGATCTATTACTCGATATTGCCAAAACGCAAAACTACACGACTAAACGAACGGGATTGAGGGTTACCCTTGGAGAATGCGCTGAGGGCTGCAAGAACCACCACGAGGTCCCTCTCCCTTCTCTTATCCATTCTCCCCCTTCCTTCTTCTTGGCCGGCTACCCCAAAGGAGATCCTTCCCCCTTCCTCTAATCCACCAAGAAGAAGGTGATCCTTTGGTCGGCAAAGAATGGAGATACACCAGGGGGTGGAGGAGCAGCCAAGGACCAGGACAAGGAGGGAGGAGGCGCTGGGAGGGGAGGGTGTGGCGGCCAAGGGGGGGGGGGAGGGTGGCGCCCTAGGGTTTCCCCCCTTAAATGGCCGGTGCCCCTTCCCCTTTGGGTTAAAGTGTCAGGTCGAGAGCCCACAACCCAGGTTGTCTGGAAAATGCAAAACCCCCCTTTGAACTTCTGTAAAAACCATTCTATCAAATGGGTCCTCATCTCTAAAGACTTTTTCTCACTTAAATATATTTAGGGTATTACAAAGCTGATCTTAGCTCAATGCAATGACCAAGAGAGAGTTCTCTACGCTGCTCACCAACTGAAAGGAATTGCAGGAACCTGGTGGAAAAATTACTGCGCAGCTCACTAGAATGTCCAGGCCATTACTTGACATGAGTTTTCTATAGCTTTTCGCACAGCTCACATTCCTTTGGGAATGATGGAGATGAAGAAGAGGGAGTTCCACAAGCTGCAGCAGGGCAACCTTAGTGTGTCGGGATATCTCAACAGGTTCACTCAATTGTCGAGATATGCACCGGAGGACGTGGCAAACGAGGGAGTGAACATATGGTGCTTCATGGAAGGACTTGACCCGAACATCAAAGTGTAATTGGTGTGAAATGACTACCCTAATTTTCAGCAGATGGTCAACAAGGCTCTCGTCCAAGAGGATACTCAACGTCAGCTGTATGAGTCCCGTAAAATAAAGATGGCTTTTTAGGCGCAACATGGAGCCAGCAGTTCTAGGCCTCGCATGAACCAGCCGCACTTCAACAGGCAACCGGCGGCCAATGCACCCAGGACTCTCATGTCAGGACCTCATCCAATCATGTAGGGATTCCGCAACAATACGGGAGTTCAACCGCAACAAAACAAGACTTCGGCAGCAGGAGTCCAGTGCTTTCACTGCCATGAAATGGGGCATTATGCTAGCAATTGCCCTCAAAAGCGCCAGAACTTGACTGAAGTGCGCTTCAACTTGGGGACTACGCCAGCTCGTACACCATCTCCAGGACAAGGACGTGGCACCCCTCAAACTCCAAGGACTCCACAAACTTTTGGGAGAGGACGTGTTAACCACGTCACTGCAGAGGTAGCCCAGGATGCACCAGACGTAGTTCTGGCTAAGTTCCTTGTTAATTCAGTATCTGCATCAGCATTATTTGACTCTGGAGCTTCACATTCTTTTATTTCGAAGAGTTTTGCTGAAAAACATTGTTGGGATATTTTTGAACTTAAGAACCCTTTGATAGTCCAATCACCTGGAAAGGAAATGAGGACTAATTTAGTATGCCCGTGTGTATCTATAGATATAAATGGGGTTAAGTTCCTAGCGAACCTTATCTTACTAGATTCCAGAGGCATTGATGTAATCCTTGGCATAGATTGGTTAACCAATTTTAAGGGACAAATTGATTGTGCCAACAGAGCCATCACCCTAACCAATACCGAAGGTATTCGAGTGGAGTTTGTGTCCAACAAACTATCAAAGAGGATTTGTCTTCTAAACAGCCTGAAAGGCAGATCTTTAGAAAGTGTGCTGGTAGTGCGGGAATACCCAGATGTATTTCCCGATGAACTACCAGGAATGCCACCAGACCGAGAGATTGAGTTTATTATTGACTTGGTACCTGCTACAGCTCTTATATCCAAGAGACCTAACTGGCTACCAACAAATGAGCTAGCTGAGATGAAGAAGCAGATTGAAAAGTTGCTAGAAAAAGGATATATTCGACCAAGTTCATCACCTTGGGGAGCAGTAGTAATCTTCGTGAAGAAGAAGGATGACAATTTAAGGATGTGTGTGGATTATAGGTCCCTGAATGAAATCACAATCAAGAACAAGTATCCTTTGCTGCAAATTCATGGCTTGTTCGATCAGTTAGAGGGAGCAAGTGTTTTCTCCAAGATTGATCTACACTCTAGATATCATCAACTGAAGATAAGGCCATCAGATATCCCAAAGACCACGTTCACCACTCGTTATGGTCTATATGAATGTACACTAATGTCATTTGGCCTAACAAATGCACCAGCTTACTTCATAAACTTGATGAACAAGGTGTTTATGGAATACATAGATAAGTTTGTAGTGGTATTCATAGATGACCTCTTATTTACTCTCAGAATAAGAACGAGCATGAGGAACATCTGAGGTTAGTTCCGGATAAACTCAGATAGCATCAATTGTATGCTAAATTCAGTAAGTACGATTTTTGGTTGAATGAAGTTGCATTCTTGGGGCATGTAATTTCTGCTGAAAGAGCTGCAGTGGATCCAGGAAAGGTTAGGGATGTGCTTAACTGTAGGCAACTCAAGTCAGTTCCAAAAATCAGAAGTTTTCTTGGTTTAGTCGGTTACTACCATTATTTTATTTATGGCTTTTAGAAGATTGTCAAACCCCTCACTGAATTGCTCAAGAAAGAAAAGAAGTTTGAATGGACATTTGCTTGTGAGCAGAGTTTTCAAGAACTGAAGAAGAGGTTAACTACTGTGCCAATGTTGATTTTGCTAGACATCCGAAAAAACTTTGAGATTTTCTACGATGCATCAAAACAAGGTCTCGATTGTGTATTAATGCAAGAAGGCATGGTAGTAGCCTATGCTTCAAGACAACTGCATTCACATGAGCAGAACTACCCAACCCATTATTTAGAGTTAGCCACAATTGTGTATGCTCTAAAGATTTGGAGGCATTACCTTATTGACAATCGTTGTGAGATCTATACAGACCATAAGAGTCTCAAGTATATTTTCAACCATGCAGATCTCAACTTAAGGCAAAGAAAGTGGTTGGAGTTAATCAAGGATTATGATGTTAGAATACACTATCATCTAGGCAAAGCTAATGTAGTAGTTGATGCTTTGAGCAGAATAAGCTATTGCAATAATGTCATGATTAAAGAAAACCAGCCTGCACTGCATAAGGAATTTCATCGACTCAACCTGGAATTAGTTGATGAGGGATGTGTGAATACTGTCGAGGTTCAACCAACCCTAGAGGATCAGATCAGGGAAGCTCAGAAGGAGGACCCAGATGTCAAGGAAATTAAGGATAACATGAGAAAAGGCAAAGCACCTGGATTCTCATAAGATGAAAGAGGCATTATTTGGTTTGGGAAAAGAATCTTCGTACCAAATCTGAAGGAAATCAAAAGTTTGATTCTAAAGGAAGCCCATGAATCTGCATATTCAATTCATCTAGGAACCATGAAGATGTACCAAGATCTTCACAAGAGATATTGGTGGTCAAGTATGAGAAGAGAAATTGTTGAATACATATCATTTTGTGATGTGTGTCAGCAGATTAAAGTTGAACATCAGAGACCTGCTGGATTACTTCAACCTCTAAAGGTACCTAAATGGAAATGGGAAGAAATTGGAATGGACTTTTATCACTGGTCTGCCAAGAACAAAAATATGGATACGATTCTATCTAGGTTATTGTGGATCGGTTATCAAAAGTTGCACATTTTATTCCAGTGAAGACTACCTACTCGGAAGATCAACTTGCAGAGTTGTATATGACAAGAATTGTATGTCTGCATGGGGTGCCGAAAAAGATCGTATTAGAACGAGGATCCTAGTTGACCTCCAGATTTTGGTAGAAATTGCATGGCATTTTGGGCACCAACTTGAATTTCAGTATAGCTTACCATCCACTAACGGACAGACTAAAAGGGTGAATCAAATTCTTGAAGATATGTTAGAGCTTCTGCTTTAACCAGTAGTGCAAGTTGGGTTGTAAGTTTGCTATATGCGGAATTTTCTTATAACAACAATCATCAGTCAAGCTTGCAAATATCGCCATTTGAAGTACTATATGGAAGAAAGTGCAGAAATCCTTTGTATTGGAATGAAACCGGAGAATGACAAGTGTTTGGACCAGATGTTTTGAAGGAGGCTGAAGAACATGTGCGGAGGAATCGAGAAAATAAAAAATGGCACAAACCAGGCAGAAGAGTTATGTTGATCACCGCTGACGAGATCTAACTTTTGCACCTAGAGATCATGTGTGCATGAAGGTTTCACCTCTCAAGGGAATGCGTCGTTTCAGAGTGAGTGAAAAACTTGCACTAAGATACATTGGACATTTTCTGGTGCTAGTCAGAAGAGAAGTCGCTTACAAGTTGAAGCTTCCACCTCAGCTATCAGATGTGCATGACATCTTTCATGTGTCGCAGTTGAAAAAGTGCCTCAGGGTTCCCGAAGAACAGATGCCACTAAAGGAAGTTGAGTTGAAGGATAATCTCACCTATCAGGAGTACCTTGTTAGAATTCTTGAAGAAGCAGAACGTCATACCAGAAGCAAGACTATCAAATTCTGCAAGCTACAGTGGAGCAATCATTCAGAGAAAGAAGCAACCTGGGAGCGCGAAGAGGATTTGGGAGTAGAGTACCATGATCTTTTCCCGGTCCGTTCGAATCTCGGGGTCAAGATTCCTTCTAAGGGGGGTAAATTTGTAACATCCCAAATTTTTGCCATTTTTTTGAAAATATTTCAAATTAATTAATTCAAAGTGTTGGAATTCTTTGGAGTTTTTGCATTTATTTATATCCAAATCTGAAATTCAAATCCTATTTCCATCATCTCAATTCAAAACTCGTCGCCAAATTCTAAATTCAAATTTTGTAATTTGAATTTTTCCCGCAAAACTTCTTGGGCCGAAATCCATTCCTTTTCTCACCTGGACAATTCTTGGCCCATTCCTATTTCCTTTTTCTTTTTCTTCCTTCTTCCTTCTTTCCTTGCTTTGCCTCTGCTGGCTTTGCCCTACCCGCACCTGGTCGTGCCAACCCACGCTCGGCTGCGCCATGTCGTGCCCTGGCATGCCTGGATGCGCCCATGCCGCGCCAGCGCCAAGGCTTGAGCCGTGCCTCGCCGCAGTAGGCGCGCTACCAAGACGCTGCTCCACCACACCGCATGTGTCGTGGCGCTGCGTTGTCCACGTCATCATCAAGTCCTGCCATCCCTGCTCTCATTCAATCCCTCCGTTACCGCATTTCATCAGTGCATTGCCGTTTCAACAGTTTCCAAAATGAGCCATGAATGTCTTCGATGTTCATGGTCACGGCCGTGTCGATTCAAACTCCGTCCGAGCCTATAAATGGAAGTCACAGCACTAGCTTCACCCCCTTCGCACCTCCTCTAAACCCCATAGCCACCGGAGCTCCGTTGTAGTCGAATTCGCCGTGTTCCCTAGCACCAGCCACCACTTTGTCTTATGCTCCTGTTGCTCCGGTGAGAATCTTAATGCCCTAACCACGTCACATTGTCTTCCCGAGCTCCGTGATCGTTTACCCTCAATCGATTTCACTTTTGGTTGTAGTTCAAGGTTGGATTTGGTCATTTCTTCCTCTAGGCCAAAAACTCCTTCGTCGCTCGATCTCCTTCTCCGGTGAGCTCCTCGCCATTTGGACCGCGTCATGTCATGTTCCCAGTGATTCTCAACCCATCCCCCACCTCCTCTTGGCCGCATCACCCCCGGACCAAGCTGCCACCGCCGCAGGCACCGTTGGCCCATAGCCCCAGCCACCCTCGGGCCACCCCAAACCTATGCCTTTGCCACCGCATCGCTGATGCCATTACATGCCCACGGACCCAAGTCGCCGTTGGCACTGCCACCATCGCCACCATGCCCCTCCAGCGCTGGCGACACCGCTGCCACCCATAGGTAGGGAACCCCTTTGGGCTTCCATTTTGGCCACTGGCTGGCCACCTCGCCCCACCGCTCACCACCGGTACTGTGCGCCATCGCTGCCCATAGCCCTGCTTCGTTTCTTGTCATCTGTTCTCCTCTCTTTCATTTCCTTTTCTCTCTCTTACACATGGACCCCACATGTCATACTCTTTCATTCTTTCCATTTCTCTCTCTCTAGAAAATGGGGCCCATGTGTCATACAATATGTCTTTGCATTATAAAATCAGAATGGAATATTCCAGGAATATTCCTCTCCCCAATTTCCAGGAATTTCCAATTCCGATAAACTTCCAGAAGTTCATTCTCTTTCGTACGAACTCCGAATCAATCGACTCTTGTTCCTAAATTCATCTAAATTCATAATCTCCCTATTAGTACTAAATTTATAATTTTTAGATTTTATTTGTTTTTCTATTATTTATTTTGTCTCGATTCACACGTGTAGTCCGCCGCCGCCGACACCAGTTTGGACCAACCGAACGTGTTAATGTCCAACTTTGTCGAAGGCAAGTCTCTTTTGAATATTCTGTACCTATGATTTTTAAATTATGTTTTTAGTTTTAAAGTATTACACGTTGCTATTTCACATAAAATGATGTGTTCAAATTGTAGATTGTTAGTTAAACATAAAATTATTAATGTCTTCCTTTGATAATTGTTATCCTATACCATTGTAACCCTAGCATAGTAATACCACAATATTGATTACAACATTGTGGAACAGCTTAAACAGTAGAATTGCTTAGACATGCTTTTCGGTCTTAATCAACCTTTTGGGGGGGGGGGAACCATTATGCTAAAGTTTGGAAAATGTATAACATTAGGTAATGTCAGTAATTAGAAAATAAAATAAAATGGTGGAAATTGTTTAGACTAGGGTGAGTGGTATGAGTTTTGACTATCTCACCCTGGTCGATTAAGGACCGACGCTGGTGTCTATTCAAACCGAGCAATACTGGACAACTACATGTCCTAAATGGGAAGGACCTAGCTGATTAATTTACTAAGTCCAGACATTTAGCCCGCAAGCTGTAGATGGTAGGAGTTACCTGGGTAGTGCAGACGATGGTAATTGATGTCTATGTTTGTCAGGGCTTGCGTCGAGCGATGGTAATTGATGTCCATGTCTGGGCAGGTTATTCCCTACAACGGTGAGCTCCGGATCGATGGTAAATGACATCCATGACTTGGGGTTAAGCTTATTGGGCGGGCTAATGTTAGGATAAAGTATTGTAAAAGCCCTATGATAATCGCTTAGTTGCATGCCTAAGGAAGCGTGTCATGAGCGACATTATAAGTTAATTATCTCATGTGGGTCAAGCTGTGCAACCTCTGTAGAGTGTAAAACTATTCGAATAGCTGTGGCCACGGTCAACGGTGGGCAAGGTGCGTTCACACATGGTAGATTTTAGTTTTGTTTTTATAGAATTATTTTTGGAATTTGGGTGTAGTTGGAACTCTTGGATTATTGTTCTACCTGTTAGAGTCAGTTGGGTAGCTAAAGCCCTACTCATGAAAACTTGGCGGTTAGAGTCTCGATGCTAGTGATTGGTAACTAGAACCTTCACTAGACAATCAATTTAAATTAATTATTGAAACTACGTTTGTCAAATATGCTTTATGAAAAATGTTTAAACATAAAATATTGCTTTGTGCAAAAGAACCCTATAAGCCCAATTGTTAAAGCTATGCATATGCACATTTTTCCAAGACCCGCGGAATACTTTATGTACTCACATGCTACACGCAAAACAATTTTCAGAAGTCTTTAATGATGCTGGGGATGACTATGACTTCTACGCATGTAGGTTTGACAAAGGACATCCAGAGTACTAGGCTGTGCTCCCCAGTCGAATGCCAGTGGGCGATTCAATGGGCCATTTTCGAAGTTTATTTTTGTTTCAACTGTTGTGAGACTCAAGGTCTTTTGACCCCTTTTGTAATAAGTGGCCATAAGGCCAGTACTCAGTTGTTTATTAATGTTATTCCGTGATTCAAACTTGTTATCAATGCTATTTTCATTGTGTGCACTAGTTACTGATCTGTGACTGGTGCAGAAATGCACAAAGGGTTCGAATTTAGAAATCCGGTCCCGACATACGGAGATCCAAGATTGGAATGAAAACAATGGTATTTTTTGTGACGTGTAATTTAATTAGAAAATATATGCATTGTTCTGTTTGTGAACATATTTAAAGTTTTTTTTGGTGGTATGTTAGTATGAATTTTTCAGATTCATAGGGGAAATGACAATCTCCTTTTTAGTGAACCATGGATTTCTAGAAGATAGGACAGGGAGCTAGGTGTACGAAAGAATTTATATTTTGTGATTTTGCAAAAGCCGTTGATGAGCTGGTTGGTTAACTTGCTTGTTAGTTGCCTAGTTGGTGGTTGTGGTGTTTGGCTTATCGTTAGAACACTGCAGTAGAGGAGCCATTTGATCAACAATTAACACTAACCAGAAGTTAACCCATGCCAAATGGCACGGATGCTAGTGTTTTATGTGGTGGGTAGGGGGGGGGGGGTGGCGAGGGCCCCACATTGAAAATTTGAAGTAGGAAAAAATGGATAATCGTTAGAGAAAAAAATGTGTAGCGTATCCTCAAGAAGCTCAGCCAGATTGTACACATGTGTAAACATAACAAAACATATTTTTGGAAAAGGGTTTACAAAACAAACAAACTAATGTGGTTATTTAATGGAAGAAATGTCTATTTTTCCTAATTAAAGCATCCTACCACCTCAGTAACACTATGCAAGAAACAACTATTGTCTGAAGAGGTAGGAGTTAAAGAAATTTGGAATGGAATAATAGAAATTGTACTTACGTATGCACGTCCATGCTGGAACTGGTCTTCTCTAGGTCCTCAGGTATGCACTCCACGTCAACTGGAACTATCTTGACAAAAAAATATATTTGTAGGGGCTTAAAAATGTAATAAAAAATAGCGAAAGGAAATTTGCAATATGTGAGTTTTCCATCATACATGAGAGCAGGCTATTCATAATTCTATATAGATGGTTCATCTAGTTCAAAAAAAAAAACGAGAAAAAGATCATCATACGTGGTCAAAATTTCTAAAAAAAGATAGGAATTAAAGGAATGCTCATAAAAAACCACCCGGGTCTTGATTAGGTGGTCCTTAATTAGCATCTTTTCATGATTCTAAATATCATTGTCCCCAAGTTCTGCATAATCTAAATATGTTATTAGAAAAATAGAGAAAGCTTGCCATACTATATTTTCCATAGACAGGGAGAAAAATAGGAAAATATGTTCTTAAATTTTTATTCTTTCGTATAGGGAGACCAAAAAAAATAGAGTATTACCGAAAGCAAGTTGTATGATAGAGTAGACCTCTTTTCCATGGAATAAGAAATTGGGAAAGTGACAAATGGTGGCAATGCTCTTTGGTCATCAAAAGTGATAGCTGTCGCATGGCGAAGACAAAAGGAAGATAACAGAAGTGAGATTCAAAAAGGATTTTTTAACGCTCAATCACTGTCTAGGGTAACAAAACCTGCTAGTTTTATGATCCAGTTTCATGTCCTAGTCATTGTTGATATATTTTTGTTATGCTGACAAACAATAAAACTTCCCTAAGTACAACAATTGGAAACATAGAACGAAGATGAGAATAATGAAATACACATGTAGCTTAATCTAATCGATTAGTGCAAATTTGGAGAACAAATAGTGTCATCGCACAAAGTTTGCTAGAGGTACAATCTTTCCCTTTCATCCAACAACATGACAAAGGGAAAAGCAATGAAAAGAAAAAGACTAATGTATGGTTATGAATGATAGCTTGCTAGGGCCAAAGGAAAATATGAAATCTATTCCAAGGGAGACAATCTATTGTTATATACTAAAAGTGCATCACACGTGGTCAAAAGGTGTAATAGAAAATATGCAAAATCATCTCTTAAAAAACATCCTATGTAGTAGAGTCATGTCATTGTTCATAAATTGATTGGAGCTCTGGTCAATGAATCCCATAGTCTTAATACCCTGACTCTGATGGTCCATTTATCCATTTTTTGTTGTGAATGGCTGAATGCACTTAGCATTGTACGCTATATTGTCTAGACCTAAAAAATAGGAAACAAAAGGGTCAGAGAATATAGTAAAGATACAATGATTAATAATATCTAGCAGCTAAGTCCAGTATTTATTTTAATCCATCCAGCACATCTGGTGGTGATGATCGATAGCTGATCGAGATGGTAGACAAAGGCTCACATCAAAGCTAAACCTAACCTCTCCATCGTGTCTATGTCATGTAAGATAAAACTACACATATATGGTATAAATAAAGATGTCGGTATGCTATGCCGAGGATCATGTAGAACAACGTGAGGAAAACTAAGAGTATAGATACATGGTAAGTAACATATGACAAAGGCAATAGGCATGACGCGTTGGTGCATAGCGAACAACAAAATGTTAACAGTAAAACTTGGATGTAAGATATTGGCGTAGCATGGATAAGACAGACAAACAATTGTATAGCAAAACAAGGATGTGGGATACTGGCGTAGCATGGATAAGGCAGATAAATAGCTATAGTAAGTAACAGAGGGCGAAAGAATAAAAGACCGAACAATATAGTATGTACGCTGGAGCGAAACTGTCAGAATTGAGAACCGTCGTGCTAATCCAAGTGTAACGGTATCAATAAAGATGTCGGTATGCAATGCCAAGGATCATGTAGAACCACGTGAGGAAAACGAAGAGTATAAATACATGCATAAGTAATACATGACAAAGGCAATGGGCATGGCACTTAACCACGTGAAAACAAATATTTGTCATACTGAGTCACTCTCTTATTCCTGCAGATCGATATTATGAGTAACCTGTTTGAAACTGACTATACTGCAAGCACTTTTGCAAAGGCTAGCAACTTGTATCACCAACCTGACTACTTCAATCGGTGTGTTCTATTTCAAATGTTTCATAACTATACTCTTAAGATATGTAATTATTTATCTTTGTTTAAAATGATTAGTGTGTCCAAGTTGGCGAATGATCCTCTGAGTAGCATGTTTTTTAAGGCTTATTACTATATTCCTAGTGCAACTGTTTTCTTTTATTGTTTTATGATTCTTTCTAACTCATACTATACTGAACTAATATGTTGTCAACACAATTGCTGTTTTTAAGGCCTATTACTATATGCCTACTGCAGGTGTTCTATTTTATTACTTTATGATTATTTCTAACTTATACTATATTGAACTAATATGTTCCTAACACAATGGCTGATTGTGTCAAATTTAGCAAGTAAGGAGAAATGTCATGTGATTTTCCAATGCTGTATAATTTCAGAGAGCGTGGCACAGCGAAGCCTGAACACGATACTCGAAACAAAGTAATGCTTCTTGTAACACCCCGATTTTTAGAATCTGAATGTTATTATTAAATTTGGTGATCTATTAAATATTTAACTGTGTTTTAAAATTTTCCCGGGTTAAATAAAAAGATTGCTTTTAAAATCAAATCGAATTAATTAAAAGGGTTGCATTTTAAAGTTGAATCGAGTTGTTAAAAAGTTGCATAATAATAATAATAGTAAGTAATATTAAATCAAATTGTTGAAAGACCGCTTTTAAAAATTAAATTATTTTTATTTCTTGTTTTCGCATGCTTGTCAAGAATCATGTCATCCTGCATGCATTAGTATCACCGCTCTTTTCCAGTTTGACCGACTGTAGGCGAGACACCTGCGTGTCCCTTCTTTTTGCCAACTTCTATCCTCGCAATCACAACAGGAAAACCAAAAATCATGCAACACATGTTATACTGTTGCGATCGTCGTCTTGAGAGCATTCCATTTCTACAAGTAGTTTTCGCACACATGACAGTTTGAACGATTTCGCCAGAGGAGAGAAGAAGTAGCAGACAAAATGCATGCGCGAACCGTCCTTTTTCACTACCATTTCCTCTTTCCCCAACCACCAAAGTTTCCATGCCATTCCCTTTCTCCTTGCCCAGCCAAACCCTTACCTCCCCATTTATTTATTCCATTAGATCACTGCCATTTTCTCTTCCCAAGACCCCAACAGCATTACATAGCCAATTCTCTTCCCCTCAAACTGAACACTGTTCATTCCAAAAAATTTACTACTAGCTGAATACCACCCCTCAACTACACTGCCATTCCCTGCCATTTCATTTCCTCCCACACGAAACCATTTCTTTTTCCTTCCAACAGAGCACTCCCCAAGCCTTGCTTGGGTGGCTAGTGATGGTGGTTGTACCCCCAGCTCACCAGGGTTTAAACCCTAGGTTTGGTCCTGCCTGTCTCATTTAGGAGGATTTTCTTGCTCGTCCAGTCTTTCGTAGTCATCGTGTGTGTGAGTACGTACGTGTGGTGGTATACGTGTGTGGGCGTCTATATGTTGTACCGGGTGTTTAAAAAAAAGAACATTGCACTCCCCCACTGCCCATTTGTTCTCCCAACACACACAAAGCCACCTCCCCAATTCTTTTGTGCCCAGCCGAGAGCCACCCCAACCCATTTTTCCTCTCACACCACCTCTCTTCTTCCCCCAAACAGCACACTGCCATTTCATTTTCTTCTCATGAGCTCAAGTCCAAACCATCTTCTTTCCTCCCAATCTCCACCAAAAATCACAAATTCTCTAATGCATGTCATACCATCACCTTCACAATCACACAAGCTTTCCATCCATCCAAACATCATCTACATGCACGGTTGTTCAAGCATTTTGGAGAGGGAAGGAGGTAGCAGCGGCGCCAACGGCACCGGGCCTGGAGCATGCAGCAGCATGGCGAGCCCAAGCGCGGTGTGGTGGCCCGAGCCGAGGTGACGACGGCAAGGACGCTGGCGCCGGCAGCCCGATAGTGGTCAACCCGGGCACCGAGGCGAGGAGGCGCCAATAATAAGGCGGCTTGTCGGCACTTAGGCGATGCGAGCTTTCTTGAGCGGTCCAATGCCACATGGCGCGATCGCATCCGCATGTCGGCGGCTCCTAGCGTCATGGCGTTGGCGCGGCACGGTGCCCGCTTTGCGGCGCAGCCCAGTGCATGACATGCAGCGGCGACGTCAACGGTAGTGTTCGGCGGCGGCGGCGGCAACGGCAAGCGACGGTGCCGAGGCGGTGGTGGCCCATGTTGGGTTTAATCTTGACAAAGTAGTAGTTTTGCATTTAGTGTGTTGCATGTATAGCTGCACCTATGGATTAGTTCGCACATGTAGATGTTTTGGCCTTGGTTGGAACGGTGAGTGTGGGATGATTGCATTCAGGCGGTGGAAAGAAGTGGAGGCTTGCTCATTTAAATGGTAGATGGAATAGTGTTGCTGATTTAGGAGCTACTTGTTAGTGGACCAAGTACTTAGTTTGTTTGATGTCATGCACTGAGTCAAAGCAGTCCAGTGCGCAGGGGCATGGTGTGGCCGAGCTGGGTAGTGGACTGGCCGACACCTGCGGCGCGGTGGCCTGGCGGAGGCCCGCCGGTGGCACGACCTGCTGAGGCACGGCCGAGGGCGAGACCGGCACTGTGCATGCATGCGGTGGTGCATGCACGTGATGGCCGATGCATTTAATCGTGGTCGAATCGCACGCTCCGGGCAAGACAGCCGTCGGCGTGGGGACGGAGGACGGCGAGATGCCGATGCGGACGAGTCGACGATGCCTACAGCGGACACAAACGCGGACGAGCTCGGCAATGACTGCGGCAGACGTGGACGAGTGGCCGAGAAGATGACGCCCAGTGGCGTTTTACACGCCTAGCTTTGCGATAAAATCATTAGTGTTATTTATGTTACTGCATTACATTATTAGTAGTGCATGTTGCATAATAGTTATGAGCATGGCATCTTTTTATACATGTTTAAGTGTAAAAATGTTTTGGTAGCTTAAGACCGACGTAACTCTCCAGTTATGTCTTATTTGTGCGTAGGCGTGATTATGTGAGGATATATTGGTGAATGCGAATAATTAGATTATTGTGGCGAAATGTGTGTATTATTGATCGGTAGATGCTAGATTAAGTATATGATTGGATTATTTGATTAGACGATATTATTTTGAAGTCGCATGGAAGTTAGTGGTGATCTTTGGATAATAAATTAATTGGAGGTTTTCCTTCGCGTTGAATTAGTAATTTTAGGAGTTTGGACGCATAAGAATTTTATAATTTATTACTTGATGGATAGCTCTTATGATGATGATTAAGGAAATATGGATGTTGAATTGGACGATTTATTTAATCATGAGCAAATTGGTCGGATGTCTTAAGTAATATCTATGTGAGTTATACATGCTAGAATTGGGAGAAGGTAGGAATGGATTATTTGATTGTGGATAAATATTTGGATTGCTATGTAATTAGTAGGTAAGTCCCATGTGCCGAGTCGATGTAATTGTACTCTTTATTGGATTAGTAGCTAAATGATTATTAGCCGATCGTAAAGGCACATATGTGATTGGATTGGTAGATGTCGTACATGACTAGTCCGGTGAAATGGATGTAAGTTGATTTATTAGTGAACTATTAAATGTTGGATGTGCAATTAAATTGTAAAGCTCATTAGGTGCCCGTTAGTCTGTTAACCTCGATCGGTGGAAATTTTGGGTGTATGCGAATATGATTTGCCGAGATGGGACTAGTAGAGCTAGATATTTAGTATTAGCTTAAATTGGTCTAGTGAAGAATAATTGTTGGATGTAGTCATGGTCATATGCCCATAGCTTGGTGGATTTCGTACAACTACCGGATGGATTGTGTAGATGGAAGTTTATGAGTCCGGAAATTATTTGTTGGATTGACTACCTCGATTATGCCTTAGTGGAGGTTAGTACAGGATTTAGATCAAGATACAAGAATATGATCAGAGAGTGTTATGCATGTGAGTGCACTACTACAAAAATGCTAATACTGGATGCCTGATCACAGACGGTTCATCGAAACCGTCTGTATTAAACACAATCTTAGACGGTTTTTATTTACCGACCGTCTGTGTTATTTTTCGCGCTAAAAACCGTTTGTGAAGAGGTCATATCACATATAGTTCATGTTTAAAACCGTCTGTGAAGTATCACAGACGATTTTTTGTCAGAACCGTCTGTGATACTTCACAGACGGTTTTAAACATGAACCGTCTGTGATATTACTACATATCATAGACGGTTTTTGTTGAAAACCATTCGTGATAATTAACTCATCACAGACGGTGCAGTGTACATAGCTTCCCAACAGAGTCTTCTTGATCTCCATCTCTAGCGCTACGGTAACCGTGGGAGATCTCCAAGCCCGGTGAGTCCATCGCCACTCCGTGCCTGATTTGAGTACCGCCTCACCTCACTGAGCCCGCTTGTGTGGTCTATTTCAGCTATTGTCGCCGAGGAGCTTGCCGCCATCGCCTCTGTTCACCGATCGACGACCAGCCGCCTTAGACCTTCTCCGACTTCATTGACACCTTCCTCGTGATCGAGGTGAGCTACTGGAGCATAAGCATCCTTTAATTTGAGTAGTTTCAGGCGTTTATGCTGAAATCGCTAGTGAAGCCCATGGCGCCACCACGGGACATCACCGTCGGTTCGCCTTAGGCGACCTTAGGGCCCCAAGCCACGACTATTAGCAATGCGATGTCACCCTAAGCCCAATTTGAGCTTGAAATCTTACTGTTTTAATCATTTAGTTAATAAACTAACGAGTCTATGACATATGAGACCGCCATAGATTTTATAAATAAAATCATGAAATAAAAAATGAGTCACTGACAAGTAGGGCCCACATGTAAGTTAATAAAATCCGAAAAAATAAAAATAATAAAAAAGCCACCTTTAGTTCAGAGAAAAATACTCTTTCTCTGTTGGAAAGCGTAATTAAGCCTCAGAAAATATGCTTTCGAAGTCACCCTTTTATTTATTTCCAGGGTTTTCAATACGAACCGTGTGATGGACCGAAGCTGGATGTAACTACAACAGAAAAGCCCTGTAGAGACGCCTATTTTATGGGTTAAAGACGTTTTCAATCATCTCTATAGCATCGTAAAGCCGTTTTTATAAAACGTCTCTGGAGCGCCTCCCCACGTACTGTATCAAAGATCATAGAGACGTATTGTTAAGCGCATATACAATGATATGAGTCGTTTAGATTGCGTCTCTACAAGCTTGGAGACGCTTTCATATATGCATTTCCATATCGTCTCTACTCTCCCTAGTGACGCTTTATTGCGTGCCAATGATATGAGTCGTTTAGATTGTGTCTCTACGAGCTTAGAGACGCTTTCGTATATGTATTTCCATATCGTCTCTACTCTCCCTAGTGAAACTTTATTGCGTGCCAAGAAAGATAGATACACATTCATAGACGTATTTAGATTGAGCTAGAGACGTCATTTTTTATTTTGTTCAGTAGAAATATTTTATCGCTAAACAACAATGATTCAGAGGGTACAGTATCACATATTTTCATAAGTTTCAGATCTTAGGTAAAGCCATTTCAAATGTAGAATTACATTTTCGATATATTGAAAAATAGAAGAAAAAAACATAGACACTCCATTGTGGAGTGAATCGAGTTAACAACTGAATCTAGCATCCACATACAAAGGTTCAAACATACCGAAAAAAAATTCCTACAAATCCTACAACTAAATCAGGCGATGAGTGGTTAGAGGGCAGCGGCAGCAACGATGTCTTTAGGAACAAACAGCCTAATCCACCTCCAAATAACAGAGCCTAGTACCTGTTCAGTGATAAACTTGTTTATTATGTCTATTCATGTCTCAAAAAGAAATAATGCATGTATGACATAAAAAGGGTTGCATTTATCGAAAACAAAGAAAATACACAATACAAAATTGAAAGTATAGGAACTGAACTGTAGGGATACTTCTTTTTGTAGCGAATTTGTGGCAACAGTAAAAGGAGCAACAATAGTAATATAAATTGGTTCTCTAATTGCCAAAGTGGACTAATGTCCATGTAATTGAAGGGGGTGGGATCAAACATTTCTAGAAATAGAGTGGCAGGCTGACAGCATAGATCAGAAAAAAAGTCACATTACTAATGATGTTAGACTCAACTAACTATCTCTGCCTTTTGGTCAATGAAGTTAATAGAACAGACAGATATAGTTCGTACTCAACAAGATTCAACAAGGTACAGTATATGAAAATTAGACAATACTTGTCATGTCTTGTTTTGGTATATCAAATTACCTGAAGAAAACATCATTATGAAGCTTCCTAGCATATCAAAAGTAAAGCACATGGGACAATAAGCTTAAAAGACAGTAATATAATGAAACAATATATGATATTAACCAAATTATCCAACATGCCCTTTATCGAATTGGTCGCAACAAAGGAATACCTTTGGGATCAACTTCCATGAAATCTTGATTGCATCGAAGTTGCAAGATCCTAATTGGTCGGAGAAATAGCCAAAATGATACAATTGGGCTGAAAAACACCAAAAAGTTTAACTATTTGTGTAAGTTTTGCAACATTACGCAGACACAATGCATGGCAAGATAATTCTAGCTCAAAGATGCTACAACATGGCCGATAATGTAGCATGTCGGACCAAATATGGATTGAAAAAGTGCTCATATATCCATGCGTAACCACATAAATCAACATCTTATCCAGTTAAAGAAAGCATGGTAAGCAATGATAATAGATAAATATTAATTTGCAATGCAGACAAGCGAGTTCAAAGAAAATACCTTTTCAATGAACGAGTGAACCATGTTTTCAATGTCTGGACAATACTGCTCGACCGCCCTCTATAGAGCGTGAAGCCGGTAGCAAATTAGAGAATGAACCTCTTAAACAGGAACAAAGAAAGGAACAATAGCTCACAATTGGTAATCACTTACCGACAGGAACTTTAGTAAGCCCAGAAAGATCAATAAGAGTCAGATTCACAACTGCAATGGTTAAAAGCAAGGTTATTAAGTCGGCAAGTCGACACTACTCTCGTAGTGACCGACTTGCCGACTAGTCGACAGGTACTGTTCATATGACAGTGATATGTATGTACACATGTATATATTCTGACTCTGTACATTAGTGACTAGCTAGTGCGCATCGGCCCCAAATCCACCGAATTCCCTCGGTCCCTCCTTTACCTCCCTCCCTTCCCCCAGTGCGCCGGCCACTGAGCTCAATCCCTTACTTCCTTCCCTTCCCCCAGTGCGTCGGCCACCGAGCTCCCTCCCTCTCCCTGACCTCCCTCCCTTACTCCAGCGGAACAGAGGAGAGGAAGAGGACTAGAGGAGAGGAGCATAACTGGGCGATGGGCAACGGGAGTGGCGGGAGCTACAGCCAGGCGGCGCGGAGGACGAAGGCTGGCGGCAGCGCGGTGGGAGCTGCCTCCGAGGGGCGATGATGAAGGCCGGCATTGGCGTGGTGGGAGCTGGCTTCGGAGCCTGGATCTGGAGCTCTGCGGCGCGATAGAGATCGGATCTCGGAGCTGCGCGGCTACGGAGGAAGGACCGAAGGCCGGCGGAGGAGGTGGGAGCTGGCCGGCGGCGCGGCACACCAGATCTGGGAGCTGCGCAGCTGCGGCCCTCTCCGAGCTCGTGAGGTTAGGCCCGACTGCGCTCACTCCCTCCCTCACTCCCCCCTCTTGCCTCTTTGCTTAGCCATCGCCTCGAAGTCCTCGACAGTGGCCCATGTCCCGCTTGTTCGACTTGTCTCGATCGGGTCGACTAGTCGACCGGCAAGTCGACTACTAGTCGACCAGTTGTCCGACTTGCCGGCGCAAGTCGAGTCGGCGCCTCCAGTCGGTCGTCCTCCGGCGACTTGTCGACTAGTCGACGACTTGATAACCATGGTTAAAAGTGTTGCACACTAAACAAAACCATATCGTAAAATTCATATAAGCGATAAATACAAGAATGACTATGGACTACCCTATCAATGACAGGATCCGAGTCAAGAGTCAACTAATAGGGACAAGCTTAAGGTAAACTACAACTCCATCCCAGCAAACAACAATCTCTCGAAAGTGAACAATGGAGGTGAATGTGATAAAGAAACACCATTAAAACATTCCCAATTGTACCGACATTTTGCCAGCATTGTTATCTTACCATTTGGAAAATAAATGCTTAAATGAATAGGGACAGATGATATTTACTTTGAACGACCAGTTTCTTTGTCAGTTTCATCAGCTATCTCCTTCCTCACAAGAGCTGCAATAATACAACTGTCATCATGTACCAAGTACCATTCAGATAAACTTAACTAGTACATAAAGAACTGAATAGTCCAATTTAGCCCTTAAAAGACCATTTTGTCAACAACTGTAGGTGGTAACTTATGTTTAAGGAAAATTAAACAAGCTATAAGTTAGTGCAACAACATGAATAATTGTGGCATCAAATAGGATGTTTCGATGAACCTCACAAACTTCCATTACATGTTCCTCAGCCAGAATTGCCAATATAGTTCATTTTCATTATGATATCTATTCAATCATGCATTTTCTTACTTCTAATCACAGAAGATTGCATACACACCATCAACTACAGAAGATGAAACAAGCAAATACTTTTAAGTAAAAACACTACATTGTAATAGACCCCTAAATCAAATCTATAGTAACATGACCTATAAGGTAGCACATATATGTGATATGTTAAGATATCCCAAAAGACATTTCACATGTTTCAAGAATCTCACCTCTCTTGCTCCCAACTCAAGAAAGAAGTGATCGAGCGTTGGCGCTTTGCCTCCCAAACTTGACAATAGACAATAGATTTTGGGATGGAATTTGTCAAGGTTGAACATACCATATTAACATCGCCGAGCAGTTGTTCCTATTGATTGTGCAAGACAAGAAGATGTGTTAGACACTTACATTCCTAAATAAATGAAACTCATTCTTTCAAGGTCGCAACATTTGATAAAGCCATTTCTCAACTTTACGAAGTTGTAATTGTTACCAAGCGTTATGGTAAGGTACAATTAAATGAATACAAGGTAGATGCCTTACCAATTCGTCTCGAGATAAGAATAATTATATCTATCAAAATAGAATGGCTTGGATTTCCACCCTTCTCAACATCCCGAGGAAGCTTCTGAAGAAATCTAAAGTTAAGTAGTTGCATTCCATATCGCCTAGCGTTAATGTGTTTTCTTGCTTTCGTCCCTCATTACGTCCAATGACTCAAAAGTCGCATTGCCTACTTCCACACGAAGGGTGGGGAACCGCTTGAGCCTCAAGAAAGATAGTTGAACATTTTCGGTGAGCTGCTTACATATCTAGCAACGAACATTTTCCAAACGTGCTAATTAATTATTATGCTACTTTTCTATTCAAAATTTCAAATCCACTTTATCTCTCTCTATGGTTCATTATTTCCTACAAACTTGTATGCTCAAAGTTTCGAACAAGTTCTGAGTTCATATTTGATTTGACAGGCTTATATGATGATGATAATCCATATCCCACTTTTTATTAAAAAAAAAATCAAAAGTTGTAATTTTATTCTAATTCAAAAATTGATTCCCTCCTAATACAGACATAACTCATTATACCACCAGAGGGCCAGAGTGCACATATGCCCAGCAACAAGTTATATAAAACATTATGTCTGCATCATGCGGATAGTGTAAAAAATAGTTGATAGGAATAGTAGAAAGACTTACATGTGTTTCATTGATAGCCTTGTGAACCAGTTCCTTGAGGATTGCATGGACCTGCCAATGTAACAAAAACCAACTCATGTTCTGAAACTATTAAGGGCGGTACAGCCAAATAAGTAACAAACCTATCTTGTTATGACAATGAAACATTGAGGACATTAATACACATAATTGGCATACCGTATCAATAGATGCCTCAGCAGGACCTCTGAATCCTCAGCGATTGTAAAGGAGCCAGCCAATTGCGTAATCTCGAGCGACACTAAAAATCGGATGCCCAAAATAATGCCATTTTAGAGGGGAAAACGAATAGCACAAACACAAAGGACAACTTCCAGGCGCAAGAGAATGGGGAACTAAGCAAAGACACCCACGCCATGAGAGGGGACGACAAAGGATCACACCAAAAGCAAGAGATCGGTAGGCCAAATTAGACCAAGATCCGGCCTATCCACAACAAATCACACCAATACGCAGACGATCTGAGCTAACAGGGAGCAAGGGAGGGATGGGGACAGAGCACTCACGAAGTAGTCGTGTCGACAGTAGTTCAGCAGACCACCGGATGTTGTCATTTGCGTGATGGGCGAGGTCGCGACTTCGCGAGCTGCCTCGCCGCCACCGCCGGGCCGCGGAGGAGGAGGCACGGGCGTGGAGGGAGGGCGCGGCGGGCGGGCGTGGCGAGGTCACGATTTGCGAGGGCTGAGCCGCGGAGGGAGGGGTGGCGCCGGGCGTGGAGGCGAGGGGCGGTGCGGGCGTGGAGGAAGGGCGCGGAGGGAGGGGCGGCCGCCGGGCGTGGATGAAGGGCGCGAAGGGAGGAGTAGCCACTGGGTGTGGAGGGAGATCACGGACGGAGGGCGTGAGTGCACAGCACTGGCCAGAACATTGGATTTCTATACTTGGGACTTGGGAGGTTGAAGAAGAACATTGCATTTCTGTACTTGGACTCGGGAGGTTGAAGAGTGGGGAGGTGGAGAGAGAGAGGCGTGGGGAGATGGAGAGATGTTAGTAAGATTTTTTGGCGTCATATAAAACGTCTTAAAAAGCGTTTTTACATATGATGTGCTTCTCGATGTAGAGACGAACATAAAAACGTCAAAACAAAAATGTCTTTATATGATAGTTTTGTTGTAGTGTGAAATCGCTAGTGAAGCCCATGGCGCCGCCACGGGATATCACCGTCGGTTCGCCTCAGGCGACCTTAGGGCCCCGAGCCACGACTATTAGCAATGCGATGTCACCCTAAGCCCAATTTGAGCTTGAAATCCTACTGTTTTAATCATTTACTTAATAAACTAACGAGTCTATGACATGTGGGACCGCCATAGATTTTATAAATAAAATCATGAAATAAAAAATGAGTCACTGACAAGTAGGGCCCACATGTAAGTTAATAAAATCCAAAAAAATAAAAATAATAAAAAAGCCACCTTTAGTCAGAGAAAAATTCTCTTTCTCTGTTGGAAAGCGTAATTAAGCCTCAGAAAATACGCTTTCAAAGTCACCCTTTTATTTATTTCCAGGGTTTTTAATACGAACCGTGTGATGGACCTGACGAGGATCTAATAATCCTCATTTTATCTTTTATTTATAATTCTTATTATGGGTAAATATGATGTCATGTGGACCCTAGGTATACCCCTTATATTTACAAGGGAGAAGCCTACCAGGTGGTCGTAAGTTCTTCTACGACCACCCCCATAGTCGTAAGTCTTGCTACGACTACCTTATGGTCATAAGTTCTTCTACGATCATTATCCATCAGTAAGTTATTCTCGACTACCTCATAGTCGTAAGCTCTTCTACCACCGTGTCACCACGACTATCTTATGATCAATAAAACCTACAGATGAGTGGGTCCAATTGATTAAGGAATCCAAGCAGTCAGCATACGTTGTTACTCTACGAAGTAATAGCACATAATACCCCATTATCTCTAACAAATAACTGCCAGGCGGCGTGAAGGGGTTACCACTCCGATGATTACTACAAACATGCGCCCGTTACTGGATTTGATAAGGCGCCTCTTCACCAGGGGAAAATGGCTATTCCTTCACGACTATATAAATGCAGCGATCAGAGAGGGAAAGGGGGATCAAAGGGGACAACAAGCAACCAGAAAGACAGTTAGACACTATCTTCTGTAATAGCCTTAGTCTTTTCTCCCGATTGTACGAAACACACTCAATACCATACACACACAGGAGTAGGGTTGTTATTCTCTCTGGAGAAGGCCTGAACCTGTATAAAAATACCCGTGTCAATCTCTCTACGTGATTCCATTCTAGGAGACCCCCCGAATCAAACAATCTTTACGTAAGATCGGTTCTAAAACACCGGCGGCTAGGCGCCGTCAGTGGGGAGCTTAGGTAATCTCTTGTCAACATACTCTCTTTTCCCAAATCTCATGCACTCATGGCGGAGAATGGAACGAGGAGAACTGGTTTGACTTGGCAGACACGCAAACGCCGACATGGATGCCAGTTTCGATTACGAACCGAGTATCGACTCATCCGATGGTGTTGCTGCCTCCAGGGATCTTTCCACAGATCTAGGAGACCATGCCACTGATAGAGTTGAGGAGGGATCCTTATCCCCCACAACAGTACGTCCAACAGAGGAATCAATTCCTTCAAAGGACAAGGGTCAATCCGACCACAATTAGGACTACACCCAGGCGGACTCACAACACGACGAGAGTTTTTCCTCCATGTGTTCAAGTCCCCCTAAGGCTGTCCGACCTGGTGAGACAAGTTCTGGAAGCCACAATTCCAGGACTTCACCAGCATCTGGTGGTCCTCTCTCTCCGGATAACTCCAGAGAGAGCGGGATCAAGCATGCTTTTCCTGCAAATTCGACCATCTCTCCGTAGATCACACCTGCGGATGGAGACGGTTATAACCCAGAGTTCCCCTTTCTGGAGGGGATTACTCCAAGTCGCCAGATGGTGTCTCTCGACTACTCCTCAAGCGGGGAGGCCTCGAGCGCAAGTGAGAATCATCAACGGGAGGTCTTCGTCCTTCCCTCAGATCAAGGTAACTCTTCTAGAGACCGAGCTAGGGACACTCCCCGAAGATCACGCACTGCACCCCCTCGTGGCAATGGCAAGGGCACCACTGATGACGGACAGAACCAACACTTTGATGAGCGCGAGGGAAATCCTCGACATACTCGCACTCCATTGAGACATTCTCAAGGATTTGATATGGAAGATCTTGAGGCTATTTGACGGAAGAAGATTGCAGCCGAGAAAAATCTGCCTGGGCGCATCCAATATCAATCAGAGGAAGCTCAAGAGCTCCAGCACATCAACGACTTGCTCGAGAACCCTACTCGAGAGCTCGCCCGAGCGCCAGGCTACGACTTCTTCGTCGAAGAGATCGCACAAAGGCTTCGGACCACGATGGCAAGACTGGAAGCACCTCGCCGACATCATTCAAGAAGTCGTAGCAATACGACTTCTTCGGCTACCAGTCGATCAAACATATCACCGCGTAGAAATCGGCGCAACGGCGGGTCGCATCGATCTCCTACTCGGTGAAATGTCTTTCGAATGACTGATGATCAACAAGCCCTTCGGAGAGGTGATCGCTCACCATGCTGACATGGAAATCTGCAGTAGTAGATGGAACACGAGGAGCATTTCCCTTGTAGGACCGAGACTTACTACAGATCGGGTCAACCTGTTACTGGGTATCGTCGAATACGATCACCTAGTGATATCAACCCTTCTTTCTTGCAAAGGAGGCGTTAGGAAGTTATTACCAGATGTCGGGCATTTTCACCTGACCTCCGAGCTGTTCGCTGGCCACCTCGTTTTCGACCAGTGAACATGGAGAAGTTCGATGGATCCCAAAATCCCATCGAGTTCCTTCAAATTTATACAACAACTGTCCGAGCAGCAGGAGGAGGAGAGCATGTAATGGCGAATTACCTTCCAACTGTGCTCGAAGGGTCTGCTCGATCGTGGTTACTAAACCAACCACTCGAGTCGATTTATTCTTGGCAACACCTCTGTGATCTTCTACTAGCGAACTTCCAAGGCACCTACAATCGCCCTGGGAAGGAGGATGACTTGCACCGGATGAGACAGAACGACCACGAGACCTTGCGCCAATTCATCAAGCACTTTAGTCAGGTTCGTAATTCAATTCCGGAAGTTTCTAACTCATCTGTCATCAGGGCTTTCAAGCAAGGAGTCCATAGTAGAAGGATAACAGAAGATATCGCTTTGAATCCTCCCACTACTGTCGCCGAGCTCTTTGAGATGGTCGATCGATATGCGACTGCTTCTGAGGCGGTCGAGTGGAACAACACAATCGATCGAGAAGACAATACCTCTTGAGGGCCAGGCGAAGTTGGTAAGAAGAAGGATAAGAAAGCAAAGAAGTCCAAAAACAAGGCGAAGGGTCAAAAACCCCAAGCCAGCGGTTCCAAGGAGGTCTTGGTTGTAAACGATAAAGAGCCACGAACCTCCAAGCCGTACTCCGACCGAGGCAAAGGTAAGCACCCCGATCGGAAGAACAACAAGCCTAGGTGGTGTTCTTTCCATAAAAAGGAAGGACATGACCTTCGCAACTGCCGAGTCTTCCAACGAAAGCTCGAGGACTACTACAACGGCAAAGGACCACTTCCCATTCTCGAGCAGGTAGGGCAAACGAGTGGTCATAACTCATCAGATGACGATGAGGAGATGCCGTTCCAAGATCCGCAACATACCGTCAAGCACATCTCTGAGGATCATCGACATACTGAATCAAAGCGACGACTTAAAAGCTGCTGAACGTGAGGTAAACTCCATAGATCCTCCTCTCGTCAATAAATTACGAAGTGGTGGAAGTCACCATCTCCTTCGAGAAGGGTGACTGCCCGATTCCTTCGACTCGACCAGGTCGATATCCAATCGTGGTCGAACCCACTATCAACAATTGTCGGGTCAATCGAGTTTTAGTTGATGGTGGCGGCTCGTTAAACATCTTGTTTACGAGTGCCCCGGGCAGATGCAAGTACCGGGACTAAGGTAAGACCGATGCGATACTCTTTTCATGGGATCGCATCAGGGGTCTTCACCAAACCTATTGGCCAAGTTTCTCTTCCTTTAACATTTGGTTCACCAAGTAATTTCAGACGAGAAAATCTCCTCTGATGTGGTCGATTTTGATACGGCATATAACGCCATACTCGGACGACCAACTTTGGCAAAATTCTTAATGGCTACTCATTATGGGTATCAATGTCTTAAGATGCCAGTCCCAAAGGAGTGATCACAATTCATTGTGACAAGAAGATGGCGCATACTGCGGCGATCGATCCTCGAGATGGTTGGTCAAATACCAACTCGAGAAGAAAGTCGACCGACTAGCAAGTCGAAGCCTAAAGTCGCACCAAAGCGAACGACCAGGTCAAAGAGGTTCCTCTGGATGCGGGAGCCCTCGAGATCGTTGCATCGGGATACTTCCGACCCCAAGTAGGAAGACGTCATCACCTTCCTCGAGAGCTAACACGGATGTCTTGGCGTGGCAAGCATCCGACATGCCCGAGTCCCCGTGGAGGTGATCAAGCCTGAGCTAGCTTTACTACCGACAAAGTACCCATAAAACAAAAATTACGGAGATTTACCCCCGATCGGCGAGATGCTATTAAATCGAATTGATAAGCTACTTAAAGCGGGCTTTATAAGAGAAGTCGACCACCCAGTGGTTGGCTAACCTGTAATGGTTAGGAAGTCAAGCGGCAAATGGCGTATGTCGAGACTTCACCGATCTTAATAAAGCTTGTCCAAAAGATGATTTTCCTTTACCTCAGTCGATCGGTTGGTTGATTCTCCGTAGGTTGTGAAATGTTAAGTTTTTAGATGCATATTCGGATACCACCGGTCAATATGTGTCTAGGCGATGAAGAAAAGACCGCATTCATTACACCATTTGGTATATTTTGCTATGTCAAAATGCCATTTGGTCTAAAAATGCCGTACTTCTTTTCAACGCTTGATGCAATCGACTTTTTCATCTCAACTAGGCCGAAACCTGGAGGCCTATGTTGATGATCTAGTTGTTAAAAGTATGAAGAGATTTAATCATATCACTGACCTACAAGAAACATTCGACAACCTTAGAAAGCATCGCTTAAAACTCAATCCTGAGAAGTGTGTGTTTGGAATCTCTTCAGGAAAATTGCTTGGATTCCTAGTATCTATACGGGGAATCGAAGCAAATCCCGAAAAGATAAAGGCCATTCTCCAAATGCGTCCTCCAACCACAAAGAAAGAAGTCCAGAAACTCACAGGGTGCATGGCGGCTTTAAGTCATTTCATCGCACAACTAGGAGAAAAAGCCTTTCTTTAAATTTCTAAGGAAACACGAAGGTTTTGAGTGGTCGAACGAGGCAAACGCTGCCTTTGAGGATGTCAAGAGGTACCTTACGAGTGCTCCTATTTTGGTTTCTCCGAGGCCAGAAGAGACGCTCTTAATTTACCTAGCTGCCACGCCACAGGCAGTAAGCGCAGTACTGGTCGTAGAACGTGAAAACATACAACGACCGGTTTACTACGTTAGTGAAGTTTTACACGGGCCTAAGGAGCGTTACCCTCAGGTCCAAAAACTTTTATATGCCCTCCTCATGTCTTCGAGGAAACTGCGGCATTATTTTTAGGCGCACAAAATAGCTATACCGTCTGAGTTTCCCTTGGGAGCGATCCTCCAGAATAGGGAAACAGCGGGATGATGGCCAAATGGTCAGTCGAACTTGGGGAGTTCGACCTCCATTTCGTGTCCCGAACAGCCATTAAATCTCAGATCTTGGCGAGACTTTGTCGCCGAATGGACAAATCTGAACTGTTGGGATCCCGATCTGATTCTCATGACCCGATGGACGATGTACTTTGTGGTCACTTACTTTAAGTGGCTCGGTTGGGTGGTCTGGTATCTTCTCTGGGAGAGACCTTAAAGTATGCCATACAATTAAACTTTCAGGCCACTAACAATGTGGCAGGATACGAAGGTTTGCTAGCTGGCATACGAGCTGCGAAAGCGCTCTCGATTCGCCGAATACTCGTGAGGGGAGACTCTTAACCAGTGCTCTAACCCGACAATATCTCGGTACTTATTGGAAGTGCGTAAGCTAGAAAAGCATTTTTTTCAGTTTCGAGGTACAATTTATCCCTCGAAAGGATAATTTCCTCGCAGACCAGCTTGCTCGAATGGCTTCTTCTCGATCTGTAGTACCAAAAGGAGTCTTCTTGGAACAACTCCAGAAGCCGTCCGTGCTTGAACTGCTGAAATTGAAGGCAAGCAACGGTTGGTCCGACAAGAGTTTCACGGGGCTATTAGGTCTCTTAGCGGACATGTTTCCTGAGGGAAACGAGTTGCCCAAAACCACCTACAAAGCCAGGAAGGTTGTTTGTCCATTGGGAATGGAAGTAGAAAGAATACATGCATGTCCGAGTGACTGTATACAAACATGCATCTATGTCTGGTGTGCAACGCATCTTGATACAAGCGTAAGAATCAGTCAGATGATGACGAGGGAATCGAGGTGAAGAAAGGACCTCCTCCTAAGGTGGCGCGGTATCTTCCTGTAATTCCCCGTTTGAAGCGGTTTTTTGCGAACCCAAAGAATGCAAAACTGCTGTATTGGCACTCAGAGGAGCGCAAGGATGACGGAAAGCTAAGACACCCTGTTGATTCCGCCTAGTAGAGAAACATCGATAGGAGGTTTGCAGACTTCGGTGTGGAACCGAGGAATATAAGGTTTGGATTGAGTACAGATGGAATGAATCCTTTCGGTAACATGAGCAGCCGACATAGCACTTGGTCCGTGACGCTCTGTATCTACAACCTTTCTCCTTGGTTGTGTATGAAGCGGAAGTATATTTTGCTGTCGATACTTATCCAAGGGCCGAAGCAACCTGGGAATGATATTGATGTGTACCTAGCACCATTGATGGAAGATCTAAAAATGCTATGGATTGAAGGGGTACATGTATGGGATGCGTACAAACGAGAGAACTTCACTTTATGTTCCTTGTTGTTCTGCACCATAAATGATTATCCCACCCTTGCTAATCTGTCGGGCCAGAGTATAAAAGGGGCCAAAGCCTGTACTCACTGCTTAGATGATACCGAGAGTGTGTGGCTGAATCACTCGCGCAAAACCGTGTACATGCGTCATCGTATGTTCCTTCAGAGGGCTCACCTATACCGTAGGATGAAGAAACAATTCGACGGAGAGAAGGAGGACAGTTCAGCTCCAAGGCATTTAAGTGGAAAAGAGGTCTATGATATGGTTAAGGATTTAGATGTTGTGCTCGGAAAGGGGTGTAAATCAAGGACCCGTAAAAAGAACGTGTGGAAGAAGAGATTAATATTTTGGGACTTACCTTATTAGGAGCACCTAAAAGTTCGCCACTGCATCGACGCCATGCACGTAGAGAAGAATGTATGTGACAGCTTGATTGGTCTCTTACTGAACATTCGTGACAAAACAAAGGATGGTGTTAACGCACAGCTTGACTTGGTTGATATGGACATCAGACCTGAGTTAGCGCCAACAAAGACAGGTAAAGGACGGACGTACCTTCCACCTGCTTGTTACACTTTCTCCAAGGCCGAGAGAACTAAACTGTGCCGGTGCTTGCATGGTGTGAAAGTTCCGTTCAGTTACTCCGCCAACATGAAGAAACTTGTTTCGATGGAAGATTTGAAGTTAATTGGCATGAAGTCTCATGATTGTCATGTGCTGATGTTTTGCTGATCAAGGTCCGAGAGACAATCATGAGGCTGTGTTATTTCTTTAACACAATTACTCAGAAGGTCATCGATCCTGAAGGACTACATGCTCTGTAGGACGAGGTGGTGACGACTCTATGTGATCTTGAGATGTATTTTCCTCCGTCGGTTTTTGATATCATGGTCCATCTCATTGTTCACATTGTGAGGGAGATAAAGATGTGCGGGCCCGTGTTCCTACGTAGCATGTACCCGTTCGAGAGGTTCATGGGAATTCTCAAGTCCTATGTACGGAATCGATCTCGGCCGGAGGGCAGCATCGTCGAAGGTTATGCAACCGAAGAGGTCATTGAGTTCTACGTCGATTACATGGCTCAGGTCGAACCGATAGGTGTGCCTCGATCTCGCCATCAGGAGAGGCTCGAGGGTATCGAGACCATCGGAAGGAAAGCAATCACTCCAGATATGGATGTGTATGCTCAAGCCCATTTCATGGTCTTGCAACACATGACTGAAGTGTCCCCGTATATTGACCAGCACAAGGATGTGCTTCGGCAACAGAATCCAGAGCAGCCGGATGTTTAGATCACGAGACAATACAACAGACGGTTCAACCAATGGTTGAAGGAGCGACTCGCTAGGAGCTCGTCAAGTGATATGCTGAAATGGTTGGCAAAAGGGCCAACATTTACAGTTATGACATGGCGATGATACGACATAAATGGGTACACATTCTATACGCAGGCTCAAGATATAAAGAGCACTAACCAGAACAGCGGTGTCTGTATAGATGCATTCAGTACCGATGGGCTGAGGAGCTCATACTATGGGCAAATAGATGAGATATGGGAGCTCGACTACGTGCTTTTCAAGATCACCCTATTTCGGTGCCATTGGGTCCATCTCCCACAGGTGAAGGTCGATAAGTACGGCGTCACTACCGTGGACCTCGAACGTGTCGGATCCAAAGACGAACCATTCGTACTGGCTAACTAAGTTGTTCAAGTCTTCTATGTAACCGACCTGGCAAATAAGAAGCGCCACGTAGTTCTACATGGAAAAAGGAGGATTGTCGGAGTTGAGAATGTAGTGGACGAGGAAGAATACAATCAATTTAACGAGTTGCCTCCTTTCGGAAACGGCATAAGGGTCGAGGAAGAAGAACGTGACGAAACTAGCTACATACGTGTCGATCATCATGAAGGGCTAATTTTTAAAGATTAATTAAACAATGTGTGTATATGTACGTTCTGATGAATGGTTAAATTTAGTTCATTTGAGTTAATTGATTTGTACTGTGAAATGGATGTGATTGTTTCTGAAATGAATGTGAATTGGATGTATATACATGTACTTGTTGTGTTTTCTGCTTATTTCAGAGGGCATGGCTAGCATTTCCTGAGGCTAGCCAATAAATAGAACTAGATTACCAATACAAAATAATATCACAGACGGTTTCTTGGTAAAACCCGTCTGTGATACAATTTATCACAGACGGTTGTTGATTGGAACCGTCTGTGATACATCACATATCATAGACGGTTCTACTTTAGAACTGTCTGTGATGTCTATCCCTATTTATATTCAGACTCTATGGTTTGCCCGCACCCTCCACTTCCAACGATTAAGTTTCTCAACTCCTTGCTCCCTCCTCCCCCAAGCCCGTCGCCGCCGTCCTCGATGCTGCCTCCTCCTCGCGCCCGGCGCGAATCCTCCCCCGAGCCCGTCGACACCGCCTCCTCCTCGAGCCCGGCGCGACTCCTCCCCCGAGCCCGTTGACGCCGTCCTCGACGCCGTCTCCTCCTCGAGCCCGGCGCGCCTCCTCCCCTGAGCCCACCGCGCCTCCTCCCCTCCCCCGAGCCCGGCGTGCCTCCCCTTCGACGCCACCCTGCTGCTCCGGTACTGCTCCCTACTCGTTCTTCTCCTCGACGCCCAAAGGTAACCAATGCCGAGTTGCCGACCCCGACGCCCCTTTCCCTTACTCTTTCTATCAATGTGAATAGGATGTATATACATGTACTTGTTGTGTTTTTTGCTTTTTTTTAGAGGGCATGGCTAGCATTTCCTGAGGCTAGCTAATAAACAAAACTAGATTAACCAATACAAAATAATATCACAAAGAGTTTGTAGATCAAACTGTCTATGATTATATATCACAGACAGTTCCTTGGTAAAAACCATCTGTGATACAATATATCACAGACGGTTGTTGATTGGAATTGTCTGTAATACATCATATATCATAGACGGTTGTTGATTTGAACCGTCTGTGATACATCACATATCACAGATGGTTCTACTTTAGAACCTTCTGTGATGTCCATGCCTATTTATATTCAGACTCTAGGGTTTACCCGCGCCCCCCACTCAAACGATTAAGTTTTCTCAACCCCCGAGCCCGTCGCCGCCGTCCTCGACGCCGCCTCCTCCTCGAGCTTGACGCGACTCCTCCCCCGAGCACGTCAATGCCGCCTCCTCCTCCCGCTGACACCTCCCGAGCCCGTCGATGCCGCCTCCTCCTCGAGCTCGTGGCGACTCCTCCCGAGCCGTCGCCGACGCCTCCTCCCGAGCCCGCCGCGCCTCCTCCCGAGCCCGCCTCCTCCCTCCCCGAGCACGCACGCCCCTTCGACGCTACACTATTGCTCTGGTACTACTCCCTGCTCGTCCTTCGCCTCGACGCTCAAAGGTAACCAATGCCGAGTTGCCGACCCCGACACCCCTTTCCCTCACTCTTTCTATCAATAATCTGTCATGCTGTCATGTTCCTCATTGACTCATGATAATTGTACTTGTTTTAGGAATTTGTATTTGTTCTAGTCAATTATTCATATGGTATTTGTTTTGATACTGCTACTGGAATATATTGCAATGTGGTGTGGTGGGATTGAGATGAATGCTCTGTGATGATAATAGTCTTGTACTGAAATTGTTTTGATAATCGGGTTTGAACTTGAGCTCTAATTGGAATGCTTACTCTACATCTAATAGCAATATCAAAATGTTAAATCTTAGCTTTACGCTGATTTCATTTGTTCACATGATGTTTGTGTTGAGCATATTATTCCTTTTAAATGACTTGGAGGATTTACATGTTTATGTCAATTATGTCATTGTATTGGTCCTAATTTCTTATGATAATATGTTCATGCGTGTCAGAACTTCTATTTCTTGTGAAGATGTCTTCGGCTCATTCTTCGTCATCGCCGCCCCATGTGTTTGATGATGCACCATCCTTTGGAATATCCAACCGCGGTAGAAGAAGATGAATATCAAAAAGGCCCGCGGGCCGATTTACCATCACGGAGGTCGATCAGTCTGGGACCCCTATCAATCCTCACCGAGCAGCGTCCGCATTTTGGAGAACAGTTGGAATAGTTGCACGGCAACGGGTCAACATCACCTACGATTCGTGGAAGGAGTTGACCAAAGTACAGAAAGATGAGCTGCTGACGGATATTTTCTGATCGTTCGAGATCCCGGAAGAACACCAGAACTCCATGCAACGACACGCGTTGCTATAGGCATGCAAAGCGTGGAAGAACTTCAAGAGCACGCTTGTCAAGAACTACGTGGAGAAGGATCTGACGCCCTTCCACAAGTATCCATTCTTGGCAGAGTCCTGGGCTGAGTTTGTGGCGAAGAAGACGACAGATGAATTTAGGAGTGAAAGTGCAGTGCACACGGCCCTCTAGGCAAAAAACAAGTACCCCCATAGACTCAAAGATCACTGGTATGCGGAGTAAAATCGATATGAAGGGATCGGGACGATGAGGCAAGCCGTTGAATGTCTCCCCACCATTTCCGAGATCACTAATGCGCGCTACCGACGTTGGTTATTTGGTAGGTTACGACTCGTCACGGGAAGTCTCCTTTCCAAACCCCGCACCGTGAAGTGTCCCAAATTCGGTAAGATATCGAACTACCTAGTTTGTAATTACTCCATAACTTCATAGGAAGTGAAATGACATGTCGGGCTATTGCAGGTAACACTGAGTGCACAATCTTCCCAAGGCCCATTCCAGGCAGACATGGAGAGAGATATACTCTCCGTGGCCCTAGGAAACAATGAGCATCTGGGTCGCACGAGAGGCGCTGATGTTTATGTTACATGGGCAGAATGGTTCCAAGCGGACTCCGGATCGTACCGGAGTAGGAAGAGAGCCAAAGCTGAGTACGATGCAAAGCTACGAGAGGAGATTCGTGAATCCCTCAAAGATGAGATCACCCATGAGATCGATGATCACGTCAGAGCTGCATCGCAATGGCAGATGGAGAGCTTTGAGGAAAGGCTTAGGGAATTGCAACTCCCAAATTAGTTGCAAGCCCCTGCCCCTACTGTGCTAGCCAGCCCCCCAAACTTCCGAGTAGCTGCGCGTCTAACCCTACTCCAATAGGCGACAACAGATTTCCTGTCGATGACATCCAGGTAATAATTATTATCTTTGGAATGCTTGATCCATGGATAGGCCTGTTGGAGTAGCTAATTTTGTATCGTGATGTAGGTGGCTATGAAGTGGAAGCTCCAAGTGAGATATGCCTCTGTTGCCCTAGATGCTGCTTGGGGCCAGGTGTATCCATCCGGTGTCGGGGCTTTGGTGCACGGTGAAAATCTAGCGCCGGGTTTCTGAAGCCATCTAGGCCCCTAAAAATTGTTTTGGTAATTAATAATAATATGTGAATATGGGATTAACATGTTTATTGAGTATTTACAAGGTTAAGTCCCATTGGTGAGTTTGATGACATAAAGATGCATGTTGAAGGACCACATGAAAATCAAAATGACTCAAGGTCAAGGTACAAGTAGTCTAGGATCCTTTTGTATTTTACCGGTCTTAGGAGATTTTGTTGGAAGATCGGATTATAGGTTAAATGTCATACTATTAAGAGGGATCATGACTAGTAGCTTGTTAGCATGTTCTTGTGCCTTATGGATCAATTTAGGATCATGCATGCATTTGGATTTGATTTTGGATTTGAATTGGAAAGTTGTTCTGAAAATTGACAGCACAAACGGTAGTACCATAGGCTTAATGGCGGAACTACCGCTGAGCGGTATGACCACATATTTATTGGCGGTACTACCGTGGGCTGTTCGGACCGTCCTTGATCGTATGGTTAAAAAGGTGGTCCGAACGGCCCAATTGATCTGAGCTGTCCACGTGGCTAGTTTATTTCAGTGCACTGTCTAAATTTCTCTGTGTTGTGGTAGTACCACAAGTTAAAGCGAAAGTATCGCTCCGCGGTAATTCCTTTTATTTAAAGGTGGTACATAAAACCCGAAGACACCGTTTTGGACTTGGTCTGTTTTCGATGGCTCAGAATATCTGCGGCGTTTTAAGCGGAACTACTGTTCGTGAGTAGTACCGATTTTACTTGGCGGTTATCTAGTGCAATGTTCGGACCGCCCTGATCGTATGGTTAAAAGGTGGTCGAACGCCCAATTGATTTGAACCGTCCACGTGTCTTGTTTGAAATTGCTAAGTTCTCTGGTCACTACTGCGTAGCGGTAGTACCGCAAATATTGAGCAGAACTACCGTTCCTCGGTTGTTCCGATTGTTTTGTGGCAGTATAAAAACTACAGAGAAGCTCCATTTTGGCTAGATTTGCAAAACCCTGAGAACGGTAGTACCGGCGTTGTTTGAACGGCACTACTGCACTACAGTTATTTTGTTTTTAATGGAGCGGTATATGTTTTCTAGAGAAGTGTGTTTTTAGCTGAGATTAAATTTACTTGAAACGGTAGTACCGCACTTAGGAGCGGTACGACCAGCTTTAACAGTAGTACCGCATGATAGTTGGCGGTAGTACCGCACCGCGATTTCAACAGCTATGTTAGAACGTTTTAATGGCTCTGTTATATCCGTTACAGAACTCTGACAAGGGTGCGGTAGTATCGGCCCTTAGCCTGCGGTAGTACCGCAATTCGCTGAAATTTGGGGATTTCTGTGCTAATGGCTAGTATTTGTTGGTGGGGGTATAAATACCCCCTCACCTGCTCAAGGACGTGAAGCTAGTGTTCATTTAACATCTATAGAGCCTTGAGAGCCTTGAGCATTCACTCAACACCAAAATTCCTTTGTGCATTCATTGTGAGGTGGTTGAGTTCATTCAAGTGCATTCATTCATCCTAGTTGATCCTATTGCACTTGAGCGCCGTCAAGCGAAGGTCATCCATTTTTTACTCTTAGAGTTTTGCCAAGCTTCTAGACGGCCTTGGCGGTGGAGCGCGGTGATCTCTTCAAGAAGATTGTGAAGAGGCCCGGTGCAAGCTTGTGAGTGGTTTGGTGTTCGCCATCTCTGGAGCGGAGGAAGAACAACCATAGTGATCGAGGGAAGGCTTAATTTATGGAGCCAGCTTGAGTTGTCAATCTTCCTCAACGTGGACTAGTGAAGATCGGCAAGTCTTCGATAACACAGGAAAAACATCTTTGTCTCATTGTGGTTATTTCTAGTCTTTACTATTTCCGCATTTACATTTCTAGCTTATTTCTTGTTTGAATTGCTTAGCAAGAAGTGTAACTTGTTTAGACTAAGTTATTAATTGGGTTAAATTGTTAATTTGTTAAAAAGTTTAAAAACCTCCTATTCACCCCCTCTAGTCGGTTATCCTTGATTCTACAGTTTCACAAAGTGAATGTGCACGGTGTTTGTGCCAATTTCGAGGCCGTCCCACTGCATATATATTCCCCCAAACGATGAGGTTATGACTCTAGAGCAAGCCATTGGTACATTCATCCAGTGGCCCAAGGGGGACATCTGCCTAGAGCTACCTGCTCCGGTGTCAACTTCACGGGATTGTCCTGGAACGATATCAAGTCCATGGGAGCTGACTGCACCGAAGCTACCTGCATCGACGCGGCAAGGGCCCGGTGCATCAGATGCATCTACACCTCGTGCTCAGTCGACTGATGCACCTACACCTCGTGCTCAGTCGACTCTTGTGAAGTCGACCTATACAAAGCGAGGCAGTAAGGGCAAATCGAAGACGGTCGACTCTTGTTCTGATATCCCCTTCTTGCCGTTGGCCCGGAAATTTGTGCTAGGCGAGCCGTTGGTCGAGAGGTTAGACAGCCCTACCCTAGGACCAGCTTGCACGTCATTGCATACATGGTAAATGGAACAGTCCAACAAGTCGGCTGAACAACGATGCTCAGGTGTCACCGTCAAGTTCAAGGAGGATCATTTTAACCACGAGCTTCAAGACTGTGTCTTCACGGTGACCTTCGAGGACTTGTTCTGTCTCTTCAACCTTGACGAGCTCGACGTCTCACTCATACGATGCTGGACACTGTAAGTGTGTACAATCACGGTCAATGTTCATGTAATACCAATAAATGTTATATATAACTCCTTACTTTTGTATATATATACATGATGTCTGAAGTTGAAAGAAGGAATTCACCGGTAGGTTTCCTCGACCCACACGTGGTCTCCGAGCAAAGCATCAAGGCGAATGCAATATTCGTTGAGGATTAAGTTATAGAGTTTTTCCTGACTCGCCGCAACAAGGAATACATACCTTTGCCCTACAACCAGGAGTAAGTGTTGCACTACTGGCTATACTTGTTGATTTGTACTTTATAAGCAACACGAACTTAGGTTTAATGACCATACTAACATACCTGTGTAGCTTCCACTGAATTCTAATTGTAATTATACCAAAACAGAAATGGGTAATATACCTAGATTCCCTAAAGAGGACCACTCACAACTTCACAGTTATCCGGAATTTAATCAACATGTAAACACATTTCCTTCATAGAAACTCTATTGTAGTCTTTCCTTCCTTTACAATGGCTAAGGCTAACTTCTTGGAGTCACGTAGGGCATTCGATGTGCTATATGCTAGAGGAGGGAAATGCAGGGGAAGGTCGCTGCAACACGATCTAACTTTCCTGGTACTCGCTAGCTAGTACACATTAATCCTATATAACACTTCGTAGTAATGCCTCTCGAACAAACCAATTCTATTTTTGCAGTGCCACCAGCAGCCGTCAGGCCGCAATGTCTGTGGATACTATGTTTACCACAACATGGAACTACTCATTGGTTCTGCGATCACCAATGATCATCAGGTTTGTCAATCTTGCAACAATTATTTCATATATACTTACCAATTTATATAAGCACGAATTTAATCTTCCTATCGACAGGTTGCGACCATCGCCGAAACTGCGTTGGAACAGAGCGAGCTCATAAAAGTTCGATGACACCTTGCGTCATTCCTGAACAGTCAGGTCATAAATCCAGATGGGAGTTTCCACAGTGTAGATTGAACTTGATTGGGGTAGATTGAACTTAATGGTACATGTGTGTAAATGTACATTAATGGTTAATTTTAGTTAATTGATTTGTGAATTGGATGTGCTTGTTTCTGAAATGAATGCAAATTTGATGTGCTTCTGAAATGAATGCGAATTGGATGTGCTTGTTTCAGAGGGCATGGCTAGCATTTCCTGAGGCTAGCCAATAAACAGAAATAGATTTAGCAATGCAAAAGAATATCACAGACGGTTTGTAGATGAAACCGTCTGTGATAGTCGAAAATCACAAACGGTTTTGAGTTAATAACCGTCTGTGATATTATGTATTCCAGACGGTTTGAAAACCGTCTGTGATGACCTCATGTCATTACTGACCCATAAACTTAGATGGCTCACGAAACCGTCTGTGATGACATTTTTGAACCGTCTGTGAAGGCCTTTTCTGTAGTAGTGGTGGATTCAATGTTGGAAAATCGGTTAAGTTAATGATTATGAGAAGATTAGATTTGTCGGTAGATGTTTTCCTTTAGGAATTAAATGAAAAAGAAAATAAAATACGCAGGCCCCATTTGTCATGACAGAGGCTAGGTTAAGTTGAGTGTAAAAAGTATTAAATGCAATGGAAAGTTCAGAAACATATTATTTTTACACTAAAAATGCTTTTAACTTTGAAAATCCATAAGAAATTCTTATGAACTCCAAATGAGTTGAACCAAGTTATTTTGATCATAACTTTTTATTCTCTATCCAACCATGTAATCTTTATCTCCACCTTTGTTCTACATATTTTTGTAAACAATTGAAAATGGGGTGAACAGTAACCGAACATCATTTTTGTAGTATTTTTACAAATGTTGATATTCAAACTGCTATAACTCTCACATACTAAATCCAAATGAAATAATTCTTTCACCTAAATTCATATAAAATCATGATCTAGATATTGTAGAAATTTGATGCATTTTTTAGCGCTTTGATTTTTTGGCTTTTCTCAGTGTTTATACGATGTCGTCTTCTATAGAACCCGATGTGCCGGACGTAGATGCTTACACCACCGAGAGCGAGCAACTTGAATTCCAACAAGGCAAGCATCGGTTAAACTTTATTTTGCATCATTTTGATCCTAGCTTTTGATAAGTTAGTATTTTAAATTGCAATGATACTTGTTTGCATGCTATTTTGGATATGTCGATATTTTTGTGATGTGTAGTTAGTTATATCCTATTCATGATGATATCCTTGATATGTCCAGTACATGTATGCTTAAGATTAGATGGTTGTGTGTGTGTGTGTGTGTGTGTGTTATATTTATAATTGCTTAGCCATGCAAGTCTAGAAGTTACGGTAGTCCGATTGTCGGGATTATCCTGTTGATTATGGGAAACACCTCATACTTATCTTTGATGGTTTTGGTCCAGATCTTCGAATCTAGTTGTTTAGTGCTTTTTGGTCCAATTAAAATGGATTTGGGTCTAGACAAGTGGTTGTAATGTGGGTGCCTTCGTGCACGAGACTTGGGTTTGTGGATGTCTTGTCCGGACCATCAAGGACCGAACTTTAGTGATGTCGTTAATTCAAGCAACACACGTACATCCACACGCGGGTTGGGAGCCGCTTAGTCAAGTAAGAGGTGGATTTTATTGGGTTGGACCACAGGTGGTGTGAGGACATAGCGACCGTGAAATCCTATGTTCCTTAGGAACCCAGTGTAATACATACTGTGTGGGTGAGCACGATTACTTATGTTGGGGGTCACCCAACATACTAACTACCTTACACTGGCCCCTCTGACACAACATGTGTGCCCGCTTAGCATTTGCTATATGCATATGTACTAAGTGGGATTTCATCTCGCATAGGTGATCTAATTCAATAGGGTCTTCTTGCTGAAAAATACTAAGTCTCGAACTCCCTGGCCAACTCACCAAAGGCAGTGTGTTTGGCTTACAGGATGGACGGGTCGTGTGGGTAAAGTTGTACTCCCCTGCAGGGTGTAAATCTATTCAAATAGTCATGTCCACGGTTACGGACGACCACTTGGATTCGAGAGTCATTATTGTTAGACTTTAAATTAAAATTGACATGGTTACAACTTAGTACTCAGCATGAACGGGTGTTCATGCATTTTAGTTTATCAAAGTGGGCTGCCACTTTGGTAATTGTTTGATCTATTTGTATATCAATGTATATCTATGTCACATGTTTTACTTTTGCTTAAAAATCTATTTACAAAATGGTAATTTAAAACTAGTATGTGTAGGATGAAAATTGTTGTGTTTTCTGTAAAACTAAGACACTAATGCTATCCTTTGAATATCCTCTAGCATATATACTTTTTAATTTGTATAATACTTGTGAGTACATTTGTATTTAACCCGTTACTGCTTTCAGATGAGGATGACCTTGCGCTTGATACATTCATTAGCGTCGATTTTGGCGACGCTAACAAATAGTGCTCTTTCTAGCTCCCAGTCGGTTGCCTTGGGTTATGGGGCACACCTTGCTGGACCCTTTTGGCTTATTTAATTGCTTCCGTTGCTACTTATTGTAATATTTTGAATTTGACCGGTCGGCCGCTATGTAATAGTTGTAGACTTGAACTACTATGTGTATGTCACTTGATATATCATGTATGACTTGTGTATGACTTGTGTATAACTGTGATTGATGTTGAATGAGGGTATGTGCATGTTGGTTGCTGATCTTGAGAGCCAACACGGGACACATACCCGCTGTTTTGAATTCCTTTATAACTTGTTTAGGGTGGACTTTGGGTTGTTAGAGAACCGGTCACCATGTATCACCCGCAGAGGAGCGGTATGCATGGTCACTGTCGCTCTAGATCGGCCTCATCCTTGCACTTAAATGAAGTTAAATTCACATTCATTTCCTTGAGGCCTAAAGTTATTTTCATAAGACCTGGAAGGCCCCGGTCTTACGGAAATAACCTGGGGGCCCTCACACTTCTTTCCCTTTTTTTGTACGATTTAACATATCTTAAATAGAACAGGAGAAATTAGTAATCCAATAACATAACTTTGTGGTATTTGGAATTAAATCTCACTAAAAGCAGTATGACACCTTTCGTAGGAGCAATACTCTTTTCATCATGTCGAAGCAACTGAACCTTGCCTTGTAACCTGTAGTAACAAAATAATAGATATGAACACTATACAAAAAAAAAATAGATGAAAGGATGAAATAAATACGGGGGAAATGAAAAGAACAAATAAAGTTGTTCTTGGACAAAGTGAGTATCAGCATACGAACCGTGCATGCAGCTAGCACGCTGCGATTGCTCGAAGAGTCATGGGTGGGCACGAAAATACGGCCGCAGCGCTGCTCGAGGAGGAATGCGAAAGTTTGAGCTGACGCTGAGACGCCAGAGAAGGGGGCACGGCAGGCAGAGGAGTTGGAGGCTAGGGGCAGAGGAGGTAGGCGTGCTAGGGGTGGAACGCAGCGGGGAGGCCAAATCGACGGCAGACATAGAATTAGGATACGAGAGGCGGAGGGTAAGGAGCAAGAGGGATGAGAAGGGCGAGGGGATGGACGGGACAGGAGGCACCGAGGCAGCGGCAAAGGAGTGAGCTCAAGAAGGCGGCGGGGAAGGAAGAGGGCGGCGGAGGAGGGAGAGGAAGAGGATCGGAGGTGGAGGGGAAAAGGGGCGAGGGGAGGTGCCGAGGCAGCGAACAGGGAGGGAGATCGAGGGGTGGGCGGGGGAAAAAGAGGGAGGGAGCAGTGGCACTGGCGAAGGAGGGCGGTGGAGGAGGGAGAGAAAGGGGACCAGAAGCGGAGGGGAAATGGAGCGAGGCAAGGAGCAGCGCCGTGGGACTGAGGGAGCTTGTGGCAGCTTGATTGCAGCAGCACAGGGGAGACGTGCACTGCTTTGAAGAAAGAAGGGTTGGCAGCTCCTGGAGGTTTTTAGTTTTCGTGCGCAAAAACAGAGGCAGCCGGCCGTGCAGAAGGAGCAGCTTGTTTTTCTTTAGGTTTGTTTATCGCTTGCTGCAGCTTTTTGGTCCTATAAAAAGCTAGCGGCGGCAACACAGTGGTTTTCTTTATTGATAAGCTTTCACGTGAGTTTGCATCTACTAGTCTTCCTTTTTCATACGCATGCATGCATGTTGGAATTAACAGTAGCAAGAGAGACTAGCAAAGCACATGCTTCATCTTTTGTATGCATGTGTGCTTGATCAACAGTAAGGAGAAATTGAGTTAAAAAAAAGAAGAAGAAAAATCTTATACAATCATTCAACCCCCCCTCTAATTGTCATTAACGATCCTACAAGTGGTATCAGAGCCAAGTTGCTATGGCGTCAGAGAGGTATGTGAATCGTCCCCCTATACTAGATGGTACTGATTTCGCTTTTTGGAAGTGTCGTATTGAAGCTTTGTAGATTATCCAAGTCACTTCACATTGATTTTTAAATTAACCAAGCCATCTTTTTGAGTAGAGCTATCTAGATCATATAAAGTCATATACCATATAGCAATGTAAAAAACAAGTCTTTTGGAATGTTTATGCAATTTAAATTCATGACAGGCATCTCATACAATGACTAAACCGATCATAAGCACCACAAAAAGATATCACCAAGAAAAGTGAGAGCCTAACAGTGAGACACAAGTTAAATCTAGATGAGCTAGCAGTCTCATATAACACCCTATTGCTTCACTTTTAATTCTTATTTGCATGTGGCATGCTTAGAGCATACTTCTTTTCAAGGGTGGCATGCTTGAAGCATACTTCTTTTCCTTTTAGCACTTTTGTGTGCATATTTTTCCTTTTGAATATACATAGCTATGTATGGCATGCTTGAAGCATACTTCTTTTCATTTGAGCACTTTTGTGTGCATATTTTTGTTCTTTTGAATACACAGCTATGTATGGCATGCTTGAAGCATACATCTTTTCATTTTCCTTTTCTCAACCCTTTATTTTTTTTATATATAACATGCCAAATTGTGTGAGCATAACAGGATTGCAATGAGAGACATACTTGCTGCAAATCCAAGATTTAAAAAGACTCACAAACAAACTCATCCTTTTCCATGGACATCTCCAAGTGATAACAATAATCAATCTAGTTAAAGTGTTTAGCCATGTCATGCTTTAGTTCTAATGTAGCAAGTTTATTAAAACCAGTCAAGATCAAGGCTATACAGCACATGAATAAATATGATAAAGACAACTCTACAACTCATTCGATTTCAATGGCTTGGACTCGATGAATTTGTTTAACAAGAATAATAAACAAAGTTTTTGAACTTTTAAACCCAAACTCCCCCTCAGAATAAGCTCATAGGATGCAACACACCCAATTCACTTCGCAAAAGAGCAAACCTAGCAGAATCAAGTGGTTTTGTAAAAATATCAGCAACTTGAGACTCTGTATCAATAAAACGCAAAACAACATCTCCCTTTTCCACATGGTCTCTAAGAAAATGATACCGAATATCAATGTGCTTGGTTCTTGAATGTTGCAAATGATTTTTAGCAATAGAAATACCACTAGTGTTATCATAGAAAGAGGAACACTATCCAGATTTAAGCCAAAATCCTTAAGAGTAGAAATCATCCAAAGCAATTGAGAGCAACAAGAAGCAAAGACTACATATTTAGCCTCGGCCAGGAAAGTGCAACAGATAATTGTTTTCTAGAAGCCCATGACACAAGAGATGTGCCTAAAAAGTGACATGTGCCAGAAGTACTCTTCCTATCAATTCTACAACCCTCAAAATCAGCATCTGAGTAAGCTCTAAGAGTAAGGCATGATGAAGAAGAATACCATAAACCAAAGTCTAAAGTTGACTGAAGATACCTGAAAATTCTTTTAACTGCTTGACGGTGTAAAGCACGTGGGGAAGCTTGAAAACGAGCACATAGACATACAACAAAATGAATATCTGGTCTTGAAGCAGTAAGATACAAAAGTGAACCAATCATGCTTCTGTACTCTTTCTGATCAACAGGCTCTCCATCCTCGTCGGGGTCTAACACTGCAGTGGATCCCATTAGTGTAGAGACTAGTTTGCTTATTCCCATGTCAAAGCGACGAAGGAGATCCTTGGTGTATTTAGTTTGATGAACAAAAGTACCCTGCTTTGATTGCTTGATCTAGAAGCCTAGGAAGAACGTGAGTTCTCCCATCATGCTCATCTCAAATTCTCTGCTCATAGTATCTGAAAACTTGGAAACAAGAGCATGAGAAGAATCACCAAAGATGATATCATCCACATAGATCTGAACAAGTAAAAGATCATTGCCATGCTTGAGTGTAAACAAAGTTTTATCTACCTTGCCCATTTGAAAGTCATTTTTAAGAAAATATGATTTAAGTCTTTCATGCCATGCTCTTGGAGCTTGTTTTAAACCATACAAAGCTTTGGATAGTTTGTAGACATGATCAGGAAATTTAGGATTTTCAAAACTAGGTGGTTGTCTTACATAGACTTCTTCCTCAATATAGCCATTAAGGAAGGCACTCTTAACATCCATTTGATACAACCTGAAACCCTTAGAAGCCGTAAAAGCTAAAAGGATTCTAATGGCTTCCAAACGGGCCACAGGTGCAAAAGTTTCATCAAAGTCAAGACCTTCCACCTGGGTATAACCCTGAGCCACAAGTCTTGCCTTATTTCGAACAACAACACCATCCTCACTTTGTTTATTCTTAAAAATCCATTTGGTTCCAATGACATTATGACCATGAGGAGGTGATACTAATGTCCAGACTTTATTACGCTCAAAATTTTCTAATTCTTCATGCATGGCATTAATCCAAGACTCATCGATAAAGCGTGACTTACATCTTGGGGTTCAAACGAAGAAACAAAAGCAAAGATGAGCATATGAAGCATCGGAGTTATACTGTTATTTAAGAACTCTCTCATCTAACTCACCAATCATTTGTTCAGAGGATGACGTCGTTGAATATGCAAAGGAGCCTGTGGAGTCGGTGGTGACATAGGTGTAGCAGTAGTGTCGTCTACCTCATTGGAGGTAGGAGCAGAGCCACTAGTTGTAGACTCCATTGGTGTAGATACGTGAGTCGTAGTGTGAATCGAGGTTACCCTTTCATCGTCGTCAGAGTCATAGAAGATGTCTTCGGGTGCGTCATTTACATATATACCTGCATTGTCGGGTCTAATACTGTGACTAGCCTCATCAAAAGTAACCTCGCAGGTCTCAGCAATTTTGTTAGTTTCTAAGTTGAGTACACGATAACCTCGAGTGTGAGCTACATATCCAAGAAAAATACCATCTGAGGATCTAGATTCGAATTTATCAAGATTTCCATGTTTAAGAATAAAACATCAACAACCAAACACCCTCAAATGAGAAATCTTAGGAGAATGACCAAAACGAAGTTCATAGGAAGTCTTATGCAATTTAGCTCATAAAAATACTCTATTAGAAATATAACAAGCAGTAGAAATAGCTTCAAATTTCAATACTTCCTAGGTGTAGCATGTTCATTTAACATCATTCTAGCCATCTCAACCAAAGTTTTGTTTTTACGTTCTACAACACCGCTCACAGGCACATGAGTCAAGAGAATTGATGATCTAAACCTTTTTCAGTACAAAAAGAAGTAAATAATGTGTTCTTGAATTCAGTTCCATTGTCACTTCTAATTGCTCTAAGTGCCCCTAGGAGTTCAGTGGCAAGTCTAAGGACAAGCTCTCTAAAATGACCAAAAACTTCATCCTTAGATGCCATGAAAAAGACCCAAGAGTATCCAGAGTAATCATCAACAATAACAAGAACATACCATTTACCTCCTCACGATGAACTCTAGCAGGCCCTACAGTGTCCATGTGCAACAACCCACTGTGCATCACCATAACAAGTGTGAGTAGAGGATGTGATGCAGAAACCATCTTACCGTGATGACAAGGTGAACAAACAAAATCCATAGATCTTTCAATTTTAAGATTAGGTAATCCTCTAACAAGATTCATATTATCGATACGAGCAAGATGATCAAAACCAATATGACCTAATCTACGGTGCGCTGAAATAAATCTTTAGAAACAGATGAAACAAGACACCTAAGATCAAGATGATGAAAAGCAAAGTCACCCTTAAACAAACGACCAACTCGAATAATTTTGCACACTAGATCACGGATGAATCTAAAATGCAATAAGAATGCTTTTAAAGCTTACCTCAAGATTATCATCTATCAACTGTGAAACAGAAAGCAAATTCACTACTACAGAAATGCTAATACTGGACGCCTGATCACAAACGGTTCATCAAACCGCTCAGATAAACACAATCTCGGGCGATTTTTGTTTACCCACCGCCTTTGTTATTCTCGCGCTAAAAATCGTTTCAGGAAGAGGTCATATCACGACGGTTCATGTTTGGAACCGTCATGAAGTATCACGACAGTTTCGACCAAAACCGCTCGTGATATTGGGTAATATCACGCGGTTTTGGTCGAACCGCTCGTGATACTTCACGACGGTTCCAAACTTGAACCGCTCGTGATATGACCTCTTCACTGCACGTTTTTGTTAAAACCGTCGTGATAATTAACTCATCACGAGGCGGCAAAGGTACATATATAGCTCCTCGCCAACAGAGTCTTCTTGATCTCCATCTCGGCGCCACGGAACCACGGAGATCTCCAAGCCTCGTGAGTCCATCACCACTCGCGTGCGGTTTGAGTATCGCCACCTCACTAAGCCGCCCGCCGTGTGGTCCATTTCAGCTATTGTCGCCGAGGAGCTTGCCGCCGTCGCCTCTGTTAACCGATCGACGACCAGCCGCCTTGGACCTTCCCCGACTTCATTGACACCTTCCTCGTGATCGAGGTGAGCTACTGGAGCATAAGCATCCTTTCATTTGAGTAGTTTCAGGCGTTTACACCGAAATCGCTAGTTTCAGGCGCCGCCACGGGACATCATCGTCGGTTCGCCTCAAAGCACCTTAGGCCCCGAGCCATGACTATTAGCAATGTGATGTCACCCTAAGCCCGATTTGAGCTTCAAATCCTCTGCTTTTTAATCATTTAGTTAATAAACTAACAAGTCTATGACATGTGGGATCGCCATAGATTTTATAAATAAAATCATGAAATAAAAATGAGTCAACGACAAGTAGGGCCCACATGTAAGTTAATAAAATCCAAAAATGAAAAAATGAAAAAAAGCGTAATTAAGCCTCAGAAAATACGCTTACGAAGTCACCCTTTTATTTATTTTCAGGGTTTTCAATATGAACCGTATGATGGACCGAAGCTGGATGTACGCTAAGAACCGTGTGAGTGAAGAGTACATTAATGGCGTGTCTACTTTTACAAGAGCTGCCGAGGAGGATATGTTGAATAAGGGGGCGGAATATATACTGTCCATGCATTGACTGCGAGAATCTGAAGATGTTTAACAACCGAGCGCAGATCGAAGCACACTTGATTCGAAGGGGTTTCAAAAAGGGTTATACATGTTGGACCAGTCACGGTGAAGAGCATATTATACAGGAAGTCAACGATATGCATATTATACAGGAAGTCAACGATATGCATATTATACAGAAGTCAACGATATCTTGCCGAATGATGTCGATTGTGGTTCCGATTCGGATAGGCCGCACGATGACAATCTAGATCGAGATGCTTCGCGATGCGTAGGAACCGTGATGAGAGGGAGTATGTTCGATTCGGGGCTTGATGGAGGACTCGGAGAAACCTTTGTTCCTGCCGCAAGTCGGAATACACAAGGTTGTCATCCGGTGCTTAAACCGCTGAAATTGAAGGCAAGCAACGGTTGGTCCGACAAGAGTTTCACAGAGTATTAGGTCTCTTAGCGGACATGCTTCCGGAGGGAAACGAGTTGCCCAAAACCACCTACAAAGCCAAGAAGGTTCTTTGTCCATTGGGAATGGAAGTAGAAAGAATACATGCATGTCCGAACGACTGTATTCTCTACCGTAACGAGTATACAAACATGCATGTATGTCCGGTGTGCAACGCATCCCGATACAAGCGTAAGAATCAATCAGATGAAGACGAGGGAATCAAGGTGAAGAAATGACCTCCTGCTAAGGTGGCGTGGTATCTTCCTGTAATTTTCCATTTGAAGCGGTTTTTTGCGAACCCAAAGAATGCAAAACTGATGTATTGGCACTCAGAGGAGCGTAAGAATGACGGAAAGTTAAGACACCTTGCTGATTCCACCCAGTGGAGAAACATTGATAGGAGGTTTGCAGACTTCGGTGCGGAACCGAGGAATATAAGGTTTGGATTGAGTACAGATGGAATGAATCCTTTCGGTAACATGAGCAGCCGACATAGCACTTGGCCCGTGACGCTCTGTATCTACAACCTTCCTCCTTGGTTGTGTATGAAGCGGAAATATATTTTGTTGTTGATACTTATCCAAGGGCCGAAGCAACTGGAAATGATATTGATGTGTACCTAGCACCATTGATGGAAGATCTAAAAATCTGTGGATTGAAGGGTACATGTATGGGATGCGTATAAACGAGAGAACTTCACTTTACGCTCCTTGTTGTTCTCGCACCATAAATGATTATCCCGCCCTTGCTAACTCTGTCGGCCGAGTACAAAGGGCCAAAGCTCGTACTCACCGCTTAGAGGATACCGAGAGTGTGTGGTCAATCACTCGCAAGAAAACCGTGTACATGCGCCATCGTAGGTTCATTCGGAGGGCTCACCCATACCGTAGGATGAAGAAACAATTCGACGGAGAGAATGATGACAGTTCAGCTCCAAGGCATTTAAGCTGAAAAGAGGTCTATGATATGGTTAAGGATTTAGATGTTGTGCTTGAAAAGAGATGTAAATCAAGGACCCGTAAGAAGAATATGTGGAAGAATAGATCAATATTTTGGGACCTACCTTATTGGAAGCACCTAGAAGTTCGCCACTGCATCGACGTCATGCATGTAGAGAAGAATGTATGTGACAGCTTGATTGGTCTCTTACCGAACATTCGTGACAAAACAAAGGATGGTGTCAACACACGGCTTGACTTGGTTGATATGGACATCAGACCTGAGTTAGCACCAACAAGGACCGATAAAAGACGAACATACCTTCCCCCTGCTTGTTACACTATGTCCAAGGCCGAGAGAACCGAACTGTGCCGGTGCTTGCATAGTGTGAAAGTTCTGTCCGGTTACTCCGCCAACATGAAGAAACTTGTTTCGATGGAAGATTTGAAGTTAATTGGCATGAAGTCTCATGATTGTCATGTGTTGATGACACAAATGCTCCTTGTTGCAATTAGAAGTATTTTGCCGATCAAGGTCCGAGAGACAATCATGAGGCTGTGTTATTTCTTTAACACAATTGCTCAGAAGGTCATCGATCTCGAAGGACTAGATGCTCTGCAGGACGAGGTGGTGACGACTCTATGTGATCTTGAGATGTATTTCCCTCCGTCGTTTTTCGATATCATGGTCCATCTCATTGTTCATATTGTGAGGGAGATAAAGATGTGCGGGCCCGTGTTCCTACGTAGCATGTACCCGTTCGAGAGGTTCATGGGAATTCTCAAGTCATATGTACGGAATCGATCTCAGACAGAGGGCAGCATCGTCGAAGGTTGTGCAACCGAAGAGGTCATTGAGTTCTACGTCGATTACATGGCTCAGGTCGAACCGATAGGTGTGCCTCGATCTCGCCATGAGGGGAGGCTCGAGGGTATCGGGACCATCGGAAGGAAAGCAATCACTTCAGATATGGATGCGTATGCTCAAGCCCATTTCATGGTCTTGCAACACATAACTGAAGTGTCCTCAGATATCGACCAAAGACAAGGACGCAGCTTCGCAATGTAATCGGTGCGGCCGGATGTTTGGATCACGAGACAACACAATGCATTTATTCAACCAATGGTTAAAGGAGCGACTCGCTAGGAGCTCGCCAAGTGATATGTCGACATGGTTGGCAAAGGGCCAACATTTACAGTTGTAACATGGCGAGGATACAACATAAATGGGTACACATTCTATACGCAGGCTCAGGATATAAAAAGCACTAACCAGAATAGCGGTGTCCGCATAGATGCATTCAGTACCGATGGGCTGAGGAGCTCCTACTATGGGCAAATAGAGAAGATATGGGAGCTCGACTACGTGCTTTTCAAGATCCCCCTATTTCAGTGCCGTTGGGTCCATCTCCCACAGGTGAAGGTCGACAAGTACGGCGTCACTACCGTGGACCTCGAACGTGTCGGATACAAAGACGAATCATTCGTACTGGCTAACCAAGTTGTTCAAGTCTTCTATGTTACCGACCCGGCAAATAAGAAGCGCCACGTAGTTCTTCATGGAAAAAGGAGGATTGTCGGAGTTGAGAATGTAGTGGACGAGAAAGAATACAATTAATTTGGCGAGTTGCCTCCTTTCGGAAACGACATAAGGGTCGAGGAAGAAGAACGTGACGAAACTAGCTACATACGCGTTGATCATCACGAAGGGCTAATTTTTAAAGATTAATTGAACAATGTGTGTATATATATGTACGTTCTGATGAATGGTTAATTTTAGTTCATTTGATTTAATTAATTGATTTTACTGTGAAATGGATGTGATTGTTTCTCAAATGAATGTGAATTGGATGTATATACATGTACTTGTTGTCTTTTCTGCTTGTATCAGAGGGCATGGCTAGCATTTCCTGATGCTAGCCAATAAACTGATCTAGATATTAACCAATACAAAATAATATCACAGACGGTTTGAACTACAAACCGTCTTACATCACATATCACAGATGGTTGTTTATTAAAACCGTCTGTGATACATCACATATCACAGACGGTTCTAAGTTAGAACCGTCTGTGATACATCACATATCCAGGTAATAATTATTATCTCTGGAATGCTCGATCCATTGATAGACCTGTTGGAGTAGCTAATTTTGTATCGTTATGTACGTAGGTGGCTATGAAGTGCAAGCTCCAAGTGAGATATGTCTCTGTTGCCCTAGATGCTGCATGGGGCCAGGTGTATCCATCCGGTGTCGGAGCTTTGGTGCACAGTGCAAATCTAGCGTTGGGTTTCGCAAAAGTGAATGTGGACGGTGTTTGTGCCAATTTCGAGGCCGCCCCGCTGAAAATTCCCCAAACGATGAGGTAATGACTCTAGGGCAAGCCGTTGGAACATTCATCCAAAGGACCCAAGGAGGACATCCGCTCGAGCTACCGCCCGGTGTCAACTTCATGGGAATGTCTCAGAACGGCATCAAGTCCACGGACTCGACCGACCGGCTATCTCAGACCGACACGGAAGGGCCCGCCAGATCACATGCATCTACACCTCGTGCTCACCGACTCTTGTGAAGTCGACCTATACAAAGCGAGGCAAAGAAGGTTAAATCGAAGACGATCGACTCTCTCCCGATATCCCTTCTTGCCGCTGGTCTGAAATTTGTGCTAGGCGAGCCGCTGTTCGAGAAGTTAGACGAATCTACCCTAGGACCAGATTGAATCTTGCATTGCATACATGGTACATGGGAATACCAACAAGTGGTTGATCAACGACGCCGGGTTTCACCGCCAAGTTCAAGGAGGATCATTTTAACCACGTGCATCAAGACGCCGTTTTCACGGTGACCTTCGATGACTTGTTCTCGTCTCTTCAACCTCGATTTAACTCGACATCTCACTCATACGATGTCGACAATCGTAAGTGTGTACAATCACGGTCAATGTTCATGTAATACCGATAAATGTTATATATAACTCCTTGCTTTTGTATATAGATACATGATCTCCGGTCGAAAGAAGGAAATCACCGTAGGTTTCTCGACCCACACATTGTCTCCGAGCAAAGCATCACAAATAATGCAACATTCGCCGAGAATTACGTTATAGATTTTTTCATGGCTCGCCGCAACAAGGAATTCATACTTTTGCCCTACAACCGTAAGTAAGTGTTGCACCACCGGCTATACTTGTTGATTTGTACTTTATAAGCAACACTAACTTAGGTTTAATGACCATGCCGACATACCCATGTAGCTACCATCGGATTCTAATTGTAATTATACCAAAACGGAAATACGTAATATACCTAGATTCCCTACAGAGGGCCACTCACAACTTCACAATTATCCGGAATTTAATCATCAGGTAAACACATTTCCTCCATAGAAACTCTATTGTAGTCTTTCCTTCCTTTGCAATGGCTAAGGCTAACTTCTTGGAGTCACGAGGGTGTTCGACGTGTTACATGCTAGAGGATGGAATATCAGGGGAAGGACGCTGTCACATGATCAACAATTCCCGGTACTCGCTAGCTAGTACACATTAATCCTATATAACACTTCGTAGTAATGCCTCTCGAACTAACCAATTCTATTTTTGCAGTGCCACCAAGAGAATACGGCCACAACGTCAGGATACTATGTTTGCCACAACATGCAACTACTCATCGGTTCCACGATCACCAATGATCCTCAGTTTGTCAATCTTTCAACAATTATTTCATATATACTTACCAATTTATATAAGCACGAATTTAATCTTCCTATCGGCAAAGTTGCGACCATCGATGAAATGCGTTGGAACAGAGCAAGCTCATAAAAGTTCGATCATACCTTGCGCCATTCCCTAATGATGTGTCATAAATCCGATGGGAGTTTCCACAAAGGTAGATTGAACTTGATTGGGATAGATTGAACTTAATGGTACATGTGTGTAAATTAATGTACATTAATGGTTAAAGTTAATTAATTTGTGAATTGGATGTGCTTGCTTCAAATGAATGCAATTTTGATGTGCTTCAAATGAATGCTAATTGGATGTTCTTGTTTCAGAGGGCATGGCTAGCATTTTCTCGAGGCTAGCCAATAAACGTAAATAGATTTAGCAATGTAAAGACTACCACAGACGGCGTCAGATGAAACCGCTCGTGATAGTCGATCACCACTGCACGGCTCAGACGAAACCGCTCGTGATAGTTTCATCTACGCATCGCTCGGTGGTAATCGACTATCACGCACGGTTTCATCTACTGCACCGCCTCGTGGTAGTGAGTATCACAGATGGTTTCATCTACAAACCGTCGTGATAGTATGTATGCAGACGGTTCAAAAACCGCTCTGTGATGACCTCATGCACATCGACCCATAAACTCGCACGGCTCAGAAACCGCTCGTGATGGCGTTTTTGAACCGTCTGTGAATGCCTTTTTTGTAGTAGTGATTATAGCTCAACTTACTGACAAGGGCCACATCTTTTAAAATGTACTTGTCGTTGACGCGCACAGTACCTTTTGCAAGAACTCGTCCTTGAGTATTGTCCCCAAAAGTGATCATTTCATCACCGGTGGCATGAGTGAGGGAGGAGAACCATCGTGAGTCTCCGGTCATATGGCGAGAGCAACCGGAGTCAATGAACCATATGTTTTCCTTCCGCTATGCATTTAGTCTACAAAGCATGAACAATCATCAGATCTTAGCATCAAGTTAGTGAGTAAGGATTTAGGTACCCAGTACCGAGATACGCGACGGACAGGAGCAACAAAACTAGAACAAGAAACATATGTGTGTGAGTGATTAGAACGCCAAAAAGAGGACTGTCTAACTGCTCCTTGAAATGCAGGCAATGCTGAAGGAGAATTATTTGAATTATAACCTAAACCAGCACGTGAACTAGATTTAAAATCATCATAAAAGTTCTCTAAAAACCTAGCTTTCGCATTAGTTCTAGGAACAACAAAAGAGGTTGCACGATTTTGTTTTAATGCATTCAATCTATCCTTTTTCTCTTTCTTAACACGTCTAAAGCAAAAATTCATGCATGTGCCCATCTCTACCACAATAGGTGAATTATATTTAACATAATTAGATTTCTTTTGAACAGATAAGGTAGCACACCTACAGCATTAGCAGAAGAACTTTGCACAAAAATCAGCAGATTTAAACACAGTTTGTTTTGGTTCAGATTTTACTTCAAATTTTCCAGGTTCAAGAAGCTTAACAACCTTAAGAGGATGATTCTTGGCATGCTCAATAAAATTAAATCCTAGACCTTGACTTTTAACACTCACTTTTGATTTGTCTAGGATCATGTTCAAATTTTTCTTGCCAAAAGAAAATCTCTCTAAAGTGTCCTTAAGATACTCATTTTCTTTAGTTAAAGTAGAACAAGTTGTGCAATTAGCAGATTCATTCACAGTTTTCTTAGAAGCACTAGACTGAGCCAATCTTTCTTTCTCAGCAAACTCATTTAGTTGTCTAGTCACATCTTCTATTTCTATGCTAAGCTTAGGACAATTAGTGCAAGAGAGTGTCTCATGATAAAGCATCTGTTGAATAGATTCCTGAGATGAATTTAGTCTAGATTCTAACAATTTATAATTAGAGCAAGCTTTAGATTGAGTATTTGAAATACTTGACTCTAAACAAGTAGAACTAGACTTGAGCTTTTTAATTTCATCATATGCAAGTTTTAACTTTTCGTCACAAGAGTCATGTGCTAGTCTTAACTCATCAAATTTAGTATGTATTGACCTAGCGCTCCAATTCGTAAAATAAACCCGCAATACTCACAAGATTCATCATCGAATAGAAGCTTTAAGTTTATCAATTTCAGAATTTAAGCTCTCAACAACAAGATCATGTTTCTTTATTTTCTTTTTATACTTTTGAGCTCATCTCACAACCTAAGCACAAAGACGAGATAAATCAGATAAGAGGGTTTTACCTCATCGGGATCATTGAGAGATCATCATTGTTAAGCTCCTCACCGCCGCCATAAAACACATCCCTGTGAAGTCCACCTCCTTTGCCTTCTTGCCGTTGTCCTCATCATCGCTTCCAGAATCAACATCACTCAAATCAATCTCATCCAGTGCTGAGAGTACCTTGTGGACTGCCCTACGATAGTTGTGCATCTTGCTTGGATCAATCTTGAATTTAGAGCGACGAGTTGGTACTTTGTCATCTTTGACCTTCTTACTCCTTAGTTTGGGACAATTCATCTTTATGTGATTTAGCTCACCACATTCATAGCATCTAATTGGACCACCTCTCCGCCTTGATCTGATGTTGTTAATTGCCTTGGTCACCCTGTTGGAGAAGTGTACAAGTCGCTTTTCCGAATCTCCTCTAACTGCTCATCCAAGTAGAAGACAAAGCAGACACAAGACAAGAACTCGAAGAAGCAGCTTGCATGGGGTTAGTCATAAGAGCTAAAGATGAAGATTTATCAATCTTGGATGGCACAGCTTCCATCTCATAGGTTTTCAATCTAGAGTAAAGATCATCTATGGTTAAAGTATCTAGATCGATAGTTTGATTGATAGTTGTGACAACCATCAACCACTCGTAACCTAAAGATCTCAATATCTTAGTTGCATTATCTTCATTAGTTGAATAACACCAACACCACGCAAACTACTCAAGATCTTTTCAAAACGCAAAAAGATCATCAATAGATTCACCAGATTCATAGCAAAATCGAATACTCTTTTGATAAAGATTTTTACGCATTTTCTTAATTTTAGTGGTTCCTCATGATAATCGCAAAGAGTCTTCCATATTAAGTGAGCGAAGTAATATGAGCTACACGATCAAATTCTTTGCAAGAGATTCCTTGAAACAACAAGTTATGAGCTTGAGCATTCAGATCAACATCTGCTTTATTTAAATTAGTAACAGTAGCGGGAACAACATAAGGACTAGAAACCTTATTCCATACATCACTACCTTGAGCCTCAATATATGCTTGCATACGACACTTCCAAAAGGCGAAATCAGTACCATCTAGCATGGGGGGACGATTCACATACCTCTCTGACGCTATAGCAACTTGGCTCTGATACCACTTGTAGGATCGTTAATGACAATCAGATGGGGGGGGTGAATGATTGTATAAGATTTTTCTTCTTCTTTTTTTTTTTAACTCAATTTCTTCTTACTGTTGATCAAGCACACATGCATACAAAAGATGAAGCATGTGCTTTGCTAGTCTCTCTTTCTACTGTTAATTCCAACATGCATGCATGCGTATGAAAAAGGAAGACTAGTAGATGCAAACTCACGTGAAAGCTTATCAATAAAGAAAACCATCAGGTTGCCGCCACTAGCTTTTTACAGACCAAAAAGTCTGCAGCAAGTTTATAAACAAACCTAAAGAAAAACAAGCTGCTCCTTCTGCACGGCCGGCTGCCTCTGTTCTTGCGCACGAAAACCGAAAACCTCCAGGAGCTGCCGACCCTTCTTTCTTCAAAGCAGCGCACGTCTCCCCTGTGCCGCTACAATCAAGCCGCCACAAGCTCATCTTGCTTCTGCCGCCGGCCCTGCTTTTTCCTGTCTATGGAACACAATGCACAACCGCCGTCCTCACCTCTCAACCACGCGCACCCCTACAGTACTTATACTCAGGAACTAAACCGTGTCCTAGTCACACACGGCATGAACCTCACGGATTAGATCTAGGACTCCAGAACATGTGGACCCACTGTACATATATACCCACTGCACAATATATGTACAGCTTGAACAGCCCAAAATTCTAGTTTTCTAATTTTTCTTAGCCTTTCAAGTTTGGACACCCAAAAACTATCATATGTCGCAGCCTTCGGACCGCATCTCCGTAGCTCCAACACGCATCATCCATCTTTGATCTCCATACGCTCCAACTCGAGCTCGACCATCTCCTCCAACATCCTCGACTCTCTGGACCATGACTTCGCACCAAGACATCCCCCGCTCACCGCCGTAGACCACGATCGTCTCCGAGTCATCCTGCACATGCAAAGACCAAAACACCATCTTTTTCCGGCACAAGTTTTTCTCAACTTGACTGACATTAGTCCACACACGTCACACGTCTTAAATAATCATCAGTACTCAACATTGTCAGTTATTCATCAACTAAAATAAACTAGACCTATCCACATAGTCTAACAGGTCTAGATCATTGGCTCTCGATCAAACAGTTGAGATGTATCCCTAATATACAACACCGTGCTTGTCTGCATTGGCTCCGTACCAAACAGGCTTAACCGTTTCCTGCGTCTTGTAGCCGATGGATCCCAGAATCAGCCGTGCACACAGCACAGCCCCATGCATTGTCAGCATTGATGCATGGCACTGGCAGCCTGCTGTGTTTCCAGCACTTGCAGGGCTTTGCAGGCACTGCCCATCCATGATTGCCAGTGATCGACGAGGGACTACTGAAGACGCGTAGCAACGTAGCTGCAGCGCCACTGCAGTACGTACGTGCATATATATCTACTTGGCAGGATCCCAAGTTATTGCAACCAAGTGGTACAGATTCAATGCCTTGTCGTCCCAGATTGAATGCTAGCTACTGCGATATTGCATATTTGCATGCCCCGTTCGGGCTAGCTAGCTAGCTCCCGGCCGGGCAAGGAATACTAGCAGTACTACCAGCTAGCCGGATATGTCGTGTGCATGCGCGCTCACAGACAATTTCAGGATCCAGAGCGAGTTAACGAACTCGATATCTCTCGTTTGATTATGGCATCGATCGATCGATCCATGCATGTTCCACTGTTATTGCTAGGCGTGAAGTACCCCTCGCTAGCCAGTAAATTAACGACGCGAAGATTGGGTGCATATTGCATGGTCCCTGGCCGCCATGAATGCCCTGCCGAGCTTCTGCATGAGCCATCGATCGATCCAGGGGCGTCAAATGGACATATCATTTCGCCGTCCATGCATGTTGCAACAGCGGATCGATGGGCGTCCAAACATCTGATGTTTGGAAAAATTTTCACTCGCTCATTAATTTTTTCATCCATTGCTGTTGCAATCGATGAAGCTGTAGTGTAGGATCTGTAGAATCTAGGCCGGCCGTCACTCGCAGAGCCGGACGATATGTATTATGTACGCGCTTGCCGTTGATATTCAAACACGCAGCAGCCAAGGATCCCGTTCGATCACACGGCAAATCATAGTAAAGTATATACGCAGACGCGGGCAACCTGTAGACAATATCCAAAGTGGATCTAGAGCGAAATTGACTAGCTAGGTACTATATATGCCACTATATGTATGTCAGTATATGAAGTGAATGGTTATAAACTATAAAATATACATCTATGTGTATATGAGTTTTGATAAGATAAAATAGTATTAAACCCGATGTCCTAGCACCCACCGCCCCCATCCAAAGTACGTAGGGCAATGTACCGTATACCCTCACGTATAGGATATCCAAGTACAGATGCCAACTGTATATGTATTCGCTCTCTGACAACACACACACCGTGTAAATTCCCACTATATACGGTATCCATACCCATCATTTGAGCTCTGAGAGCTTTTACTATCGTGTCAGAATACTCATTTATTGGGCAGCCAGGATGCCTTAGCTTTCTTTTCTTCTTTCCAAAAAAATATTACCAGTAGTGAGTAAGAACAGTATGATGTTTTTGCTTGCCACCGTACGTATAATCGTGCAGCAGCAGAGCAGTGCAGATTTTTTTAAAAAAAATTTAGTTGCCCAAAAAAATTATAAAACTAGATCCCTATCGGCAATCAACCGGTGATAGACACTGTTCATCCTCTCATAATAAAGTTGGCAACTAGGAATTTTTAAATATAGCAAATGAGCTCAAAATATTACAAAATTTGTTGTGTATCCTCCTGATACAGTTAGCTAGCTTGTATAATGTTTCCATAAATTTATCCATTCTGCATTTTTCTCTCAAATTCATTTAAGTATATTGCTTATAGGAATTTCTAAATGTATAAAATAAGCTCCAAAAATTATGATTTTTTTTTGTGAGGCTACTTACATAGTGGAATGGATTTTTGTATTTTTTTTCCAGAATTTTATATGCTTTAAATTGTCTCTAACAAACACGAGTATGTCATCGTGTTTGTTAGAGACAATTTAAAGCATATAAAATTCTCAAAAAATTACACAATCCATTCCACTATATAAGGAGCCTTAAAAATCATAATTTTTTTATCACATTTTATACATTTAGAAATTCCTACAAACAATATATTAAATGAATTTGGGAGAAAAATGAAGAATTGATAAAATTATGGAAACATTACACAAGTAAGTAAACTGTGTCGGGAGGCTCCACAAACAATTTTGTAATTTTTTGAGATCATTTGCTATATTTAAAAATTCCTAGAAACCATACTGTATTCTGAGGGGATGAATAGTATCCCTGTGACAGGGACCTAGTTTTGTATTTTTTAAAAAATCTAGTATTATTTTTAAAAAAAATCGCAAATCCATATATGCATGTAGCTGCAGACCTAGTTACGACGTACACGTACAAAAAAAAGGTTTTGCTAAACAACATTCGACTATTTTATTTTGTCAAAATAGTCGAATTTTCATCCGTCCGATATGTTTTGAGATCTGCATTTCTTCTCATATGATGAATTGGTCCGAATTAATTTATTATGATTTTTTCTTCGGAACATAACGGGTTCACCACATTGCCGTATTTTGTTGGTATAGAATTTTATATTTTGTGTTTGTTTTTGCTCAATCGCTCAAAGTATATGTTAGATTTTGAATCATGTCATGGAAATATCACTACGGGAGAACGCAGATTTGCCGAAAGTGCTTGACTTTGCCGAGTGCCAAAAATCGGCACTGGCGAAGCCACTCTTGCCGAAAGTCGGGCCGGCCGGCACTCGCAAAGTCTAGCACTCGCAAAGAGTGGTTTTGCCGAGTGCCTCAGAGTGCCCCAAGACTTAAAAGGGCTAAGACTCGGAAAGTTTCTTGCCGAGCGCAACACTCTAAGAAAGAGTAGCACTCGGCAAAAAATGGCCCTTGACTCACGAGCCCGCCCACGCCGTCAATTTTGCTGAGTGTTTTTGGCACTCGGCAAAGAAAGTCTTTGCCGAGTGCTTTTTTTGGCACTCGGCAAAGAAGGATTTACCGAGTGCAGGGAATTGGCAAAAAAATTTTTTTGGTTTTTTTTGACCCATTTTTTTTGTGAGGCCTTCCCACATTATTTAAAACTCCATGTTCAAATTTGGGACAATTTTGACTTTTTTTGCTATATTTCGTTAGTTTTTTTTGTTTCGTTGAATTTTATGGAATATTTCAAATTTGAACTGCAGGTGCATGAAATAATCGAATTTGGTCGTTCAAAAAATGATATTCATGATATTTGGTGTATGTTGAGGCCGTATCCAGGAACTCACATGAAATTTCGAGCATCTTGTTGGCGTAACATGACGAGGTACTGCGAGAAAAGTGTATTTAAATTATATAAAATCGAACGAAGTCCGAAAATGACGAAACTTGTCGAGGCGTCGTGTTATCGCATGTAGAGTCTATGATAAAAATTGAGAAGGTTTGAGCAAGTTGCGGCGTCGGATGCCGATGAGACATCTGCATGTTAAAACATATGAGTCATCTCCACATGTTTTATATATGAGTCATGTGAAGATGTCCGGGTTTTAGGCATCCGACGCCGCAACTTGCTCAAACCTTCTCAATTTTTACCATAGACTCTATATGTATAACACGACACCTCGACAAGTTTCGCTATTTTCTGACTTCGCTCGATTTTATATAATTTAAATACACTTTTCCCGCAGTACCTCGTCATGTTACGCCAACAAGATGCTCGAAATTTCATGAGTTCCTCGGATACTACCAACATACACCAAATATCATGAATATCATTTTTGAATGACCAAATTCGATTATTCCATGCACCGCAGCTCAAATTTGAAATATTCCATAAAATTCAATCTAAACAAAAAACTAACTAAATATAGGAAAAAGTCAAAATTGTCCCAAATTTGAACATGGAGTTTTAAATAATATATTAAGGTCAGAAAAAATAATGGGCAAAAAACCAAAAAAAAAAAAATTTGTCGAGTTTTTGGCACTCTAAGAAAGAAAGTCTTTGCCGAAAGTTTTTTGGCACTCGCAAAGAAAGTCTTGCCGAAAGTGCTTTTTTTTGGCTCGTGAAAGAAGGATTTACCGAGGGCAGGAATTGGCAAAAAAATTTTTTTTGGCTTTTTGACCCATTTTTTTGTGAGGCCTTCCCACATTATTTAAAACTCCATGTTCAAATTTGGGACAATTTTGACTTTTTTTTCAAAAGTTTATGAATGTATGTTTGAGTCACATGAAATTTCGAGCATCTTGTTGAGTTCGATGTTTGAAAAACCTGCACATCTCCACATGTTATCGCATATGAGTCATGTAAGATGTCCGGTTTTAGGCATCCGACGCCGCAACTTGCTCAAACCTTCTCAATTTTTACCATAGACTCTATATGCGATAACACGACACCTCGACAAGTTTCGCTATTTTCGGACTTCGCTCGATTTTATATAATTTAAATACACTTTTCCCGCAGTACCTCGCCATGTTACGTCAACAAGATGCTCGAAATTTCATGTGAGTTCCTGGATACGGCCTCAACATACACCAAATATCATGAATATCATTTTTTGAATGACCAAATTCGATTATTCCATGCACCTGCAGTTCAAATTTGAAATATTCCATAAAATTCAACGAAACAAAAAAAACTAACGAAATATAGGAAAAAAAGTCAAAATTGTCCCAAATTTGAACATGGAGTTTTAAATAATATATTAAGGCTGCAAAAATAATGGGGCAAAAAACCAAAAAAAAACAATTTGTCGAGTAGTGAGCACTCTCAAGAAAGAAAGTCTTTGCCGAAGTAAGTGGCACTCGCAAAGAAGGATTTACCGAAAGTGTGGAATTGGCAAAAATTTGTGAACAATGTTAGAACCACCATTTCGATGAACAAATGATCAAACAACCAAAATAAACTTTGTAGATCTTGAGAAGTTATAGAATTTTGTAGTTGGCAACTTTTTCATTTGAATTCGTTTTGTTAAGGAAAATCGCTTGAATTTGAAAAATTTAAAATTCGAATTTTTCAAACGACCTCGGATGGAAAAACAACCAAAATAAAAATTGTAGATCTCGAAAAGTTATGAAACTTTTTAGTTAATAACTTTTTGATTTGAAATCATCTTTTCATGCAAAACTACGTTTGAATTTCTTAAATTTGAAATTCAAATTTTGTAAACGACCTCGGATGGAGAAACTCCCTAAATGAAAATTGTAGATCTCGAAAAGTTATGAAACTTTGTAGTTGACAACTTTTTGATTTGAATTCGTTTAGGGCCTCAAACAAGCAATTTACACTCGGTTTTGTATAATATTTTGGGAACCGAAGGAATATAGACACAAGTGACGTGTGGTGCAAAGGGTAGAGGGGTTACGACGAGGGAGAGGTCGGGTTTGAATCCCGCCGTCACAGAGCACGCGAATTTTGTGTGAAAATGCCGCGACTTTGACGGCGACGCGAGACGGCCAAGGCTAATGCTGGCCTCCCGATTTTAAAAAAATTTGCTATTTTTTTTTGGGTTTTTCGGTTCAATTTTAGAGAGGATTTTGCCGAGTGCAATGACCATTGCACTGCAAAGAAAATTTAAAAAAATTAAAAATTAGGGTCGACGGCTGTTAAATCTTGCCGAAAGTGCTCAAGACAAGACTCAAGAAGCCTTTGCCGAGTGCCCGAATTTGGCACTCAGCAAAGCAAATTTTACCGAAGGAGATTCGACGGAGGCTCTTGTTAGTGTTGCACTCGCAAAGGCTTTGCCGAGTGTAAAGTCATGCTTTGCCGAGCGCAATGGTGCACTGCAAAGAGCCCGCCTCCGTAGTGTATGAGTTATTAAGACTTTTAAGAATAATTACAAGAATCAAGAACAAAAATTATATAAATAAATTACTATAATTTATGTATAATGAAATTGTAAATGAACTAAAATTTAATTATTTTGGGTTAAGAAAACAGTCAAATGTTTAATAAACGAAAAAAACATGAGCGATCGATTCGCTGCTTCATCATTCGCGTACACCACTGTTCTACATATCTACTGCTTATGCATGCCAGTAGTACCACGCGGTAGCTAGCACACATATAGTAGCAGCAGTATAAATACACATGCAGTGGGAGTATATCTCATCGATGTACACCTAAATACACATGCAGTGGGAGTATATCTCATCTGATGTTTGGACAATTTTTCACTCGCTCATTATTTTTTTCATCCATTGCTGTTGCAATCGATGCGGCTGTAGTGTAGGATCTGTAGAATCTAGGCCGTCCGTCGCTCGCAGAGCCGGACGATATGTACGCGCTTGCCGTTGATATACAAACACGCAGCAGCTAAGGATCCCGTTCACACGGCAAATCATAGTAAGGTATGTACGCAGACGCACGCAACCTGTAGACAATATCTAAAGTCAGTAGCAGCAGATCCAGAACGAAATTGACTGGATATCACTATATATGCCACCATACGTATATCAGTATGTGGAGTAAATAATTATAAACTATGAAATACACACCTATATGTATGTGAGTTTTGCTAAGATAAAACAGTATTAAACCCGATGTCCTAGCACGCACGAAGCTTCGCTTGGATTCACCCCATCCAAAGTACGTAGGGCAATGTACCGTATACCCTCACGTATAGGATATCCAAGTACAGATGCCAACAGTATATGTATTCGCTCTCTGACAACACACACACCGTGTAAATTCCCACTATATACGGTATCCGTACCCATCATTTGAGCTCTGAGAGCTTTTACTATCGTGTCAGAGTACTCATTTATTGGGCAGCCAGGACGCCTTAGCTTTCTTTTCTTCTTTCCAAAAAAAATATATATTACTAGTAGTTGTGGTATCTCCAATAGTTTGAGATAACTTCATCTCTAACATATGATATATCATCTTTAGAAACATCTTCAATAGATAATCTCTAACACACTCTCTAACATTTATATTTTATAATTTTTCTTTGAAACGGGTCTACATGTCAACTAGAGTAGATTAATGTATCATGTCTTGTTTCACGTGCATGACAGTCTCTTTAGGAAGAGACGACATGTGCTCTCTCTCCCTCTCTCCTCCACATAGGATTTTTGTTGACGTGGCATAGCTAAGAAACCATAATAAATACACTATTGGAGATGCCCTTAGTAGGAACAAGAGGATGTTTTTGCTAGCTTAATCGTACATATAATCGCAAAAGCAGCAGAGCAGTAGTGATTTTTTTTAAAATAATACTAATTTTTTAAAAATTAAACTAAGTAGTCGCCCAAAACAATTACAAACTAGATCCTCGCCGCCACGATCGGCAACAGGACAACTGCTCATCCCCTTAGAATAAAGTTATAATTAGGAATTTTAAATATAGCAAATGAGATCAAAATATTAAAATTTGTTGTGATCCTCCCATACAGTTAGCTTGCTTGTATAATTTTTCCATAAATTTATCCATTCTGCATTTTTCTTCAATTTCATTTAATATATTTTTGTAGAAATTTTAAATGTATAAAATGAGCTCCAAAATTATGATTTTTTAAGGCTTTACATAGTGGAATGGATTTTGTAATTTTTCCAAAATTTTATATACTTTAAATTATCTCTAACAAACACGATGACATACTAAAGCATATAAAATTTCGAAAAATTACACAATCCATTCCACTGTAAGAAGCCTTAAAAATCATAATTTTTTGAGCTCATTTTATACATTTAGAAATTCCTACAAATAGTATATTAAATGAATTTGGGAGAAAAATGAAGAACTAATAAAATTATGAAAAAATTACACAAGTAAACTGTGTTGGGAGGCTCCACAAACAATTTCATAATTTTTTGAAATCATTTGTTATATTTAAAAATTCCTAGAAAACCATATTGTATTTTGAGGGGATGAACAGTATCGATAGGGACCTAGTTTTGTAATTATTTTGGGCGACTACCTAGTTTGTAATTTTGTAAAAAATTAGTATTTTTTTTAAAATCGCAAATCCATATACGCATGTAGTCAGCAGACCTAGTCACGTGTACACGCATAAAAAAGGTTTTGCTAAACAACATTCGACTATTTTTTTTTGTCAAAACAAATAATTTTTATCCGTCAATATGTTTTGAGATCCGCACTTCTTCTCATAAGATGAATTGGGTCCAATTAATTTATTATGATTTTTTCTTCGTAACATAATGGGTTCACCACATTGCCGTATTTGTTTATATAGAATTTTATTATTATTTATTTTTTTTGCTCAATCGCCAAAGCATATGTTAGATTTTGAATCATGTCATGGAAATATGAGTTGTTAAGACTTTCAAAAATAATTACAAGAACTAAGAACAAAATTACATAAATAAATTACTATAATTTATGTATAATGAAATTATAAATGAACTAAAATTTAATTATTCTGGGCTAAGAGAACACTCAAATGTTTAATAAACGGAAAAACATGAGCGATCGATTCGCTGCTTCATCATCCACGTACACCACTGTTCTATATATCTACTACTTATGCATGCCAGTAGTACACGCGGTGGCTAGCACACATATAGTAGCAGCAGTATAAATACACTCAGTGGGAGTATATCTCATCGATGTACACCTACGTACGCACGCACAATTAACTGTCGAGTACGTAGTACTCCCTCCATTCTTTTCAGTGGCATATAGAATTCGTGATGTCAAACTTTAGTCTCTTAGATTGGCCACATAAAAACTATATAATTAGATTTGTCGTTAAAAATATTTTTATAATATTATAATTTTATTACTATATAATAAGATAAAATTATAAAAAGTGACACGCCTGAAGACTGTAAAAAATAAAAAACATCACTTGAAAAAGTGATATAATAGCATGCAGCAGCTGTGTATAGCTATCGTAGCTAGCACACGTACGACGGTACGAGAAGCCAGTGATCCACTAAAAGGACAGTATATAAGTGGTTGTACACACGTTGCAGCAGCAGGTCATATCACCCACGCACGTACCCGCACGCGCTCGATCTCCCTAGCTTCTCTTGCAGATCGAGCAGAACGCAGCATTTTTGCGACGCATTGAGGGACGAGTGCGTGGATGCGGGGAGGATAGCAAGGTTTAATTGATGAATCGATCCCATTGATCCGTAGCAGCTGAACTGGCCGTAGCAACACGATTTGGTGTCTGGTGCTGCTAGCTCGACATCAGTGGTTGACACGTCACCAGTGGTGTAGCGAGCATTTTTTATGATAGAAATATAAACTTAAGTAATACATAGTTGCACTAACTAACTCACCACTAACTGTTGTACATCTACGTAATACATAATATATACAATTCTACATACTAATTAACATACAATTTGACCTTACACGTAATCACAAATGTTTGGTTGTACCAAAATTTATTATACCCCCCCCCCCCAAAAAAATAGGGGTATAGTAAGGAAACCCCACGGTTAACCGGACTTATCGTGGGAACTGGATTCCAAATACCGACGGAAAACTCCAAATTCAAATTTTAATTAAAAATTCATGTTACATCCCAAATTCAAATTTATTCGCATAAAATTCGACCGAAGTTTTTTCCCGATTTTGCTATCAAGCCGATAACCGCTACTACTTCTAAGGTAATTTTGCTCGGTAACGAAGTTTCTAGCCTTGGGTACAAATTGCATTCTATGCTCCTATACTAGCTCCGCCACTGCACATCATGGCTAGCTTTGTTTACAGAAAGAGCCCAGCTCCGGTCGTTAAGGTTTAAAACTAGGCTATCTTGAATTTTAAGGTTCAAATTGCTCAAAGATCATCTCAGATATATTAAGTCGCAGCTTGGAGGCCATGATGTGCAAAATCATATGCTAGTAGAATTCAGACGTGTCTAGAGACATGTGTGCCACACAAGTCGCCGACTCGCTTCAAGTTAGGTCATATACAATGGGTTTACATCAGCTATCTATAGTCTCTGTCACATAAAATTTAAGCTGATGTGGATGAAAGAGAATAAAACGACAGAAATGAGCTTTCTACAACTCAGAAATGATCAGAACACCAAAACCAAGAAAAATATTAAAAATTGTGTATTGTTTACAATCATGTAGCCGATCAGATCACAAGAATTCATTGATGAGCTGCCTTTAGTACCGTCTATATATGACATAAAGAATTGTTATAGATAATAATTATCTGTAACATTTACATGCCGTTAGTGTATCCATCTAAAACCTCGTGCATGCATGGTCACGGACAGGTTAATTCGTACTCCGTTTACAGTGGCACTCGCGCGCGTTATCCTTTTTTGGAACGTTCGTGCGTGTGATATCGATCTTTCTCATTAACTTCAGAATTCGTAGAGACGATCCCTCGGATCCGTTCATAAATGACCACGCGGGCTGCGAGGAAACTGTCGCGCATGCGTGATTGTGTGTTTTTCCCCGGGGACATGATGGACATAGGTTGAACCTTGGACGAAGCAAGTTGTGCTGCTCCGTGTTTAATTCATGCTTGAATATGTGAGCATTGGTATAATGTGATACCCGCAATTATACATGTTTGAATCAAACAGGATACGCAGTAATATCATAGACGGTTCGTAGATAGAATCGCCTATGATATTTCATAGATCATGCATTTACGGTTTCTAGATAGAACCGCTCGTGATATATATTATATCTTCACAAACGGTTTTAACCGAAAACCGTCTGTGATAGTTCATTATCCTAACTACATTTTTGCTGATTTTTGCTAGACTCAGAATTGCTAGCCATGCCATCTAAAAACAAGCATGCGTAAAAATGATACATTACAGATAATCAATTGTTGACAAACTCAAACCGATCATTACTCAAAATAAATTACAAAAGATCGATTTGTTCAAATATTATCGCCTAGTTACAATTGGATTACAATTGAGTCAATTGTTTGCAGTGTGGTTGAGAGGTGTCGGCGGGTGATGCTCGAGTCATGCGATGAGTGAATTTCTCCTGTCCTTGATATCTGATAGGATAAAGGTGCAGAGCTTCCCTCGAATGTCCTTGATCTCTTCCGCAACGAGTCCATCTAATTGTATATCCAAGGCCTCTCGCTAGCAAGAGTAAAGTGGTAAGCTATATATATATATATTTAAATTTATAATTAGAAAATAATTATTTTGAGATTGACAAACATCGGGATCCTTCTTCCTAGCTCTAAGGATTAGTTGCATATGATAGCAAACATAGATTGCACATAACTCATCATCTTTTGCCGCAAAGATCGCAAAAATAGAATTACATATATAGGTATAGTCATTTCGAGACGCGCTATTATGAAGTATGATATAGGATTATCGTGTTGTAGCGCCGCACCAAAAATTCATCCTGTGTTAGTTCGGCGCTTTTCCATCGTATATTCCTTTGTTGGCAACATAATCGATGAACGACCTACATGATTCTAAAAAGTTATCCTAACCATTTCAAATGAATGAAGACCGCAATAGAGTTATGTATGGAGGAAATGAGCATACCTCTCGAGTACTCCTCTCGTAATGCTGAAATTGTGCTTGTTATGAGTAGGGAATCAAGGTATATCACATGGTTCCTCTTGGTATAATGACTAAGAGGATCCGTGGTACCTACTCATGTATGTCGCTATAGTCATTAAACCTAAGTTCGTGGTCACAGATAAAGTACAAATGAAATTTGTAGAGCAAGTAGTGACACTTACCCCTCGCTGTAGGACACCACTATGTACTTCATGTTCTTCCCGACGAAGCAATGACTTTGTTATGTATTTCTATCGGCGATCTAGTCTTCTTGGATGGTTTGCAATGATACCACATGTGGGTCGAGTAAATCCACCGTTCTTTCCATTCCGGATATTTTTCATCATGTATCTATACATAAGCAATGAGTTGTGATATTTATCCAGATTACGTGAATGTAGAACTTGATTGTACGCACTTACAAAGGTCCAATATCGAGAAGCGAGGCGCCGAGGCCAACGAGGTTGAATAGGTCATATAAGTCGCTGAAGCCCACGACGGTTGCTCGCCCGCTGAAGAAATGCTTATGCTCAGATTCCGACGGTGATTCTAGTATCGCACCCCTTCTTTTAGGTCTTCCAAGTACTGTGCATGCAAAGCCCGATAAGCATATCCAAATACAGATTAATATTGTGTCGAGCACAACGGTTTTTCGATGATGTAGTTCCTTGATATCCCGGACTTCCTGCATTCCTGACTTGGGAGGCGCTTTAACGCTCATCGATTTTGATTTGGCCTTAGGATTGGCGCGCCTTCCCGCGAGACGACTCTCGGACCCGACACGGTGGCATGCTTTTGTTGTTCCTTCCGCCTTTTCTATGGGAACCAATAAGGTGGCCTTCGAGGCTAAATATGAGGTGGAGTCATCGAGGGTCCCGCTGGAGAGGAATGGTCATGTCCAGATCGTGGCAATCGCTAGGTCTGTGGTGTCATTCTTCTGGACCATCGATAAAAGTGTGCACGGCATCCCCTAGTGTTTCGATTTCTTTGTTCGGCAAATCTTCGCGGACGGCCACTTAAATTACCATTTAAATCTTCAACAGAACCTCACGCCACCGACACCGTGGTCAGATCGCTTCTTCCCGGTATGGATACACCATCCTCGCGCAATTTCACAGAAAGGGACCCATCCATCCTCACTTGAGCTTGCAGGTATGCCGCCCTACAAAACGACACGCAATTAGCTAAGGCGCCCTATAGGTCTATCTTTAGTGCATTCCATAGATGTACATTATCTTGATGTCGCTTTATCGGTAATTGGACGCCGCCATGTTCGTAATTATGCGGACGCGATATTACTCCGGCGTCGTCGAGCAGATCGGCTTCCAAATTAATCAGGGCGTTTTGCATCGCTCAGAGTTGATTCATTTGATCCCGCAATGTCGCTAACTTTCCTTCAATTTTTTCAAGAATCATCTGTACTCAACCGTCCTCGCGCCGCCTTGGATCTTTTCCTACTCCTATACGCAGAGTCGCTCACTTAATCCATGACTCCAAGGCACGTTAACCCCAAGGCTCCAGGTATGCACCCGGTGCTCCTTGTTTCCCACGGTCCGTAGTAGTATATCCTTCTCCCCGCCTACTTGGAAGGAGCCTTGGGAAGTTTGGGCGCATAATTCACGCCGCAAGAGGTCATCATGTTATTATAGACACTATGAAGTTATGGACTTATTAACAATTAGGTAGTTCGACATATTTACCACATGTTCGACACTTCGTCGTCCGCCTGGTTTAGAAAGAGATGCTGCCCAAGATTTAGACTTTTGCCCTCGCTTAACCAAAGTAGGGAACGGGTCCGTGACATCAGAAACGCGTTCTCCTCCTCCGCCCATTCCTCAGATTTACCCGCTGCATCTACCACCAGGCCGAAGTCCTGTGGGTGAGTGTTTCGTGTCCGAGAGCTTTGTGCGCCGCGACTTTCCTCCTTAAATTTATTGCCGCCTTCATAGCCACAAAGGCGCCCCATGTTTCCGCCAAGAATCCATACTGCCAAGGGCTGCTCGACCTGCGTTCATGTACTTCGTGACAAGAATGTTCTTGAAGGTCCTCCACGATTTATCGATCGTGAGCATCGCCGTCTGCTCCACACGCGCTATGTTTGCTTCGATAATGAACTTGCTTGAAAGTTCATCGCCCACGGATAACAACACCTCTTGCTTCTTTCACGATCCTTCCACCTTGGTGTGGTGACGGGAGCCTATCACAAATGGTTCGAATAGAATGAGCAAAAAGTCATATCACTGCCTGCGAGAACCGTCGGATAGAACCGCCGCTGAGAAACATATCACGCATTTGTTCTATAATAGAACCGCTCGTGATAACCTCACATCCTACCGACAAATCAACAAGTCTCTTCATTTTCCGCTGCGGTGTCTCTTCGCCTCACGACGCCTTGCGCTCTTCGCTTTTCCAACATCGCATAGCCCCAAATATCCCTTCGCCTCCTCTCCGCTTTAGTACTTGTTCTATAAATAGATATCCCTTCTACAATGGATTTCACACAACCTCCTTGATCCCTTTCTCCACAAATTCCAAATGGCTTCCTCTCGTACACTTGTATTGGCTTACCTTGTGCTTCTTTACTCAAGACCTCGTCGTCGCAACTTGGCCCAAGCCGCATGACAAGCTTCCGCTCGCAATGCCATCTCTGTAGGCCCTTCGATCTACCAGAGACCATAGCGCCATCATCTATCGACTAGAGCTCCTCGTTAGACTGACCAATGCGAGAGTCTCGCAGTGGAGGCGCTTGATCTCGACAATACGATCTCGCCACCACTAAGTTTATTTGAGAAGGTTTATGAATATATATATATATATATATATATATATATATATATATATATATATATATATATATATATATATGAAGTCTGCTTGTCGGTGATCTAGAATTGATCTTACATATGATTGTTTGATTCGGGGACTCTTGAATATAAAACCACGCAAAGAATGACACGTAGATTTTATACATGTTCGGCCTTCTTGGGAGAATAACAACCCTATTCCTCAGATCGGTGTATTGAGTGTGATGATTATAATTAAGAGGAAGGCTAATGCCTAATGTCTTGTGCTCCCGATTGATCTGCTTTCGTCTTCCGACTTTAGCCTTTATATAGTATATGAAGGAGTGACAATTTCAAAGTGAAGAGGCCTCTCAACGCTCCAAATGATGAACCGCTTGATAACAGCTTGTCGTTAAGAACGTGGTACTCCCACATTGTCAAGGCTTGTCATGAGAGATGAGTGATTCATGCGTTACTCACAAATAGTAATAACAGATATTAAATAACCCCATGTGTTAAACACGGCGATAATACTCCTTTAACCGATTAGGGCCCACGTCGCCAGAAGCCCTATCAATAGGGTTGTCGATGCCAGTTTGTCGGGCCGAGCGAAGTCAGAAGATCTTATGACTACATGATAGTCGAGACAAGCTTACTTACTATACCATGGTCATAGAAAGACTTACGTCCGTAGTGGTTTACTACTGCATACCTTGGCCTCTCCCTTATAAGGATTTAAGGGTATACTTAAGATCAATATGGAAATATCAATATCTATAATAAGATTTATAGATAAATAAATAAATAAGGATTATTAGATCATCGCCATCTAGCCCCACCTTCAAGTGAAAGTAACTTACTTGGAAAAAGGAGTCGAGGATCTTACGACCATTAGGTGGTCGTAGAATGATGATCGAAGGAAAGGCTTTTCGACTGGCATTTTATTTGACCAGAAATAGACTTGGTCAAGAAGGTAATTTCGCTTGAGGTGTAAAGACCGACTCGGTTCTCTCAAATGGTTATAAAAGGCACCGTAGGCGCAGCTTAGGGTTTTTTATTTTTTCCCATTTGCTTCTACTGTTCGTCGAGCTCTTGCGCTCTCCGCCGCCAACCAAATCATACGCTCTCTTGAAATCTTTCCAAATCCAAATCACCCTAACTTAGAGAAGATGGCTGGAGTCATTTTTAAGTGGGCGGAATCAGAGATGGATTCAGCCAAGATAAAGGCTTTAGTCATCACCAAGAAGATCCAAAAGGAAGAATTTGTGAAGTGGATTGAGGTTGTTGGGCAATATTGGCTGTTGGGGGAAATCGGTCGGATCCCCATCTTCCAGGCGTACTACGAGTGTGACATTCGATTGCCCGCTCATCCCTTCCTTACACTTGTACTCGAGCACTTTAGGGTGGAACTGGTGAACCTTGCTCCCAACTCCATCGCAATGTTAAGTGTGTTCATGTACCTATGTGAGGCTTACCTTGGGATCCTTCCGCACTGAGCTCCTCCAATACTACTATGGAATGAGGGATACCGAATCACCGAGCTACTTGGCCTAAAGCTCCACGATGGAAAGACCAAGGAGTACATTCAGATGTTTACTCTATCATCGTGGGCCGGTGGAAGAGGAAGTGGTTCTACTCGAGACGCACCAATGAAGACAACCTTCCTTCATAGGGAAGATCGTCAGGAAGATTTCTTCCTGCGATTCGACTCCCAAGAATCTTAGCCAGATTGCCCCCTACATTCAAGGTATAAAAAACTTGAAGGAAGAGAGGCTCACCGGATAACACGTGGTGAAGTATTTCATCACACACCGCATTAGCTCTTTAAAGAAATGAGCACATCCCATGTGGATGTACTCAAGGGCTAAGGATTCAACCAGAGATTACGAGAAAGGCATGCAATCTTTCAACTTAGATTTCTTTTGGTTAATCTCAAGCCTAACGACTGAATATTTTATCCACTCGCGCAAATCTCTTACAAACGAAGATTGACATCCGAGTCAAGCTCATTTAGAAAAAGCTTCGCCACTTGATGTGGTGGCTCTAATTCTTGTGGTTGTGTCGCAAAGGAGAAGAAGGAACGCGAAAAGTAATCAACAATTGATTCCATCTTTGAGCCCTAGTAGTCGTAGGAAAACTTATGACCACTAAATAATGTTTCTTTTTATGACCTTTGCAGAAAGTAGGAATGGCAGACCGTCAGGATGACCAAGAGGTCGGACGGATGGTCATTGGCACGGAGGCGGAGCAAGTCAAAGCTCCTCCGGCCAAAAAGTTTTGACTTGTAAAGGCCGTCGACAAGCAAGGGGCAAGCTCGAGTTTCGATCCGACCAAGCCCTTCGAAAAATTCTTTGCAGACATAGTTGCTGCAGAGAAAGGAAATGCGGTCAAAGCAGTCGAAGCCCTTAAACTCAAATCCCCCAAGACCAAGGTACCATTCTGCTATGATGACAAGACTTTTTCAGTCTCAGCTTTTTACGACTTTATTAAGCGACTAGAAAAGAAGAACTAAAAAAGCTTTGTATCTTTTGTGAAGGATACCACTGCGTCAGCAGAACCTTTGGTCGAGGGGAGTACTACTTCTGAGGTGGTCGAAACAGGTTTCGATCACCAGGAAGGGCAGGAAGTTCAAGGAGCAGCAACTCTCGCTCGAGACCCATGACCATACGTGGTCGTGGTAGACCCTATTCCTCAACTTGAATTTCGACCAGACGTGGTCGAAGAGAAGAAGTCCTTAGGGAAGGTTTCTTCTGGATTCAAGATTAAGTCCCGGAAACGGAGGTATGTAAAAAGACAAAAGCATAAGAACAACATTTACCTTTTGCTTTCTACAAATTTGACATATTTTTATTTTTGTGATCTTAGCCCGACTCTCCAAATTTCCAAGGACGCCTCCTCGAGAAGCCCATTGCCACTTCTTTCCGCAAATGAGAGACAACAAACGCTTTCTCCCGTAGTCGAAGAGACAATAATGGAGGTGGTTGAGGATCACCGTCCCCATGGTGGAAGAAGTCATTGCCATCGAGGCTACTACGACATCGAGGTCGTCAGAGATGTAGGCGCCAAGACAAATTAACGGCAAAGGAAGCATCTAACAGAGGTGGTGTGGAGTATCTGACCACCGCCGGGAAGTAAGCCGTCGAAGATGTTCCTCCCAGTCTTCAAGGAGAAGCTACCATTACCGAAGAAGAAGAAGAAGAGTATTTCAACTTCTTCTCTGAGTTCTTAGACCTAGCAACCATTGTAGGGTCTTCTTCATTCAGATGTCGCAACCGAGTCCCTTACCCTAAGGACATTCCTAACAAGGGGGATGTCTTTGATGACGAGCATCTTCAAAAGGTGTGGTGGGACAATGTTGAAGATATTGATGAGCTCAAGGACCCCCAGAGGGTATTCACCAAGTTTGCTCAATCAACCATCTATGTAAGCACCTCATGCCAAATATTTTTATATTTGGTTTTTCTAGTCTCTCATTGTCCTTCTTTATGCAGAGATCTTTGGAGCAAATCGCCATTGTTGGTTAATACAACCAACAGCTTGTGATGATAATGTTGGTGATATGCCCTAGAGGTAATCATAGAGATGATTGTACCACGTCTATGTTTATGAGTTATTGAATAAATGTTATTATGTTCCTTAAATTAATCATCAGTTATAAAGATTAACAAGTATGTGACTTGTTGGTGAAGCTCTTTAACTTATATGATGTCGTTCTAAATATATCCCTAGTCGAATGTCACTGGTCAGAACACTAGTGACTTATCGACCATCACATGTATTGATTGATGACCATGTTTCACCGGTCATGGATATAGGGATATCGAATCAATGATGTGAACACATGTTAGAGAACATAGCGTTAGATAGACCCACCTTGAGACACTATTGAGATTGTTATAATTCTATGTGTCATTAGTTGGTCTCAAGCAATGATGATGTATAATCCTTAGACCCGAGATCAACATAGTTTTCACATGTGTAATAGTACTTAGGGGTTGCCAAATGCTACTTGTAATCGGGTAGTTATAAAGGTAGCTTTTGCATGCTATGAAACATGTAGATGAATATGATTGGTCGGATATGGATTTGCCCTCCTAACATAACAAGAGAGATATATCTCGGCACCTCGATGTGATCGGATAAAGAAAGTGCATGGCTATACCACTAGTAGTCAAGAGTTCACCACATGAAGTTTTCCGACACTCGACGAGAAAGTATTGAACAATCCATGGATGATATAAATCTCACCTAGAGTTCAACCAGATATTGTGAGGCAAAGGGACAATACATGAGCAGGTCTTTCAGTTCGATTAGATAAAGAATAGTCATATGGAGATACGAGCTAGTCGTAGGCTGGTCGAACATGATCACTAAGTGGCCGAAACCTGGTCGTAAGGAGTTACGAACTGGTCGAGACCGAAAATGAGCTGGTCGTATAGAGATACGAGCTGGTCGTTAGTGATAAGGACCTGGTCGTAGATCATATTGCACTAAGGTTCGTCCAATATAATTTGTGTGTATTCGGGAATTATTATGTCCTACTAGGAGCCTCTAACGACTTATGATCGGAAAGGAGTTTCTGAGTCACAACCGATTACGAATGAACCTAACGCGTCACACACTTAACGGGTTGGAACAAATGTGTTTGGATAGGATCCGTCATGGGCACTATATAAGGAGATGCTTGAGGCTATGGCGAAAATAGATGAGAGATAACGTGAGTTGCTCCACCGAAACCCTAGCCGCCATCTTCTCGAGATAGCCCTGCAGTGCGACTTGGTGTAGCACACCGACATGCAGTGTTCTTTTTCTGGATGTGTGGATACCGTGGAGGCGTTGCTGCGGTTGCTGTTGCGCTTGAGGACGATCCACGATCTTCACAAAGAACTGCAGAGGTTGCTGGAGGAGACGATCGACTACGGCCACTACATCGACGTACTCGACACAGGACGATTGACTACAACCACCACACCGACGCTCTCTACGTTGGATCAGGCTGCTCCAACTCTTCTTCTGCTGCACTACACGTCTAGTGGTAACGATCTATGATCTCTTACTTGCATGACATCCTGATTTACCTGGTAGAATTTTTGAATTTCCAGCTAATGTAGCCTACCCGATCCCTTCAAATTTAAGACAACAAAGCCGAGCTCATGAAAGCGTGCAGGAGATGGTAAGCTACTATCATTCGTAATTATTTTTGCTTGACTACTTGTGCAGCTTCATGTTCATCTTTAACCTTGCAGTTTAAGAGTGACAAAAATCTTAGTCGACGACTCGACCACCAGAAAGTCGAGACGAGAGGCTAAGGGATGAAAAACTTGACTTAATGAAGAAACTTCAGGAGGCTAACTCTGAGGTTCTTGATCTGTAGAGTGAGATAAACAGTAAGTTCTGAACTTAAGACTGTTTATGATAATGATCTTTTGTTTTTTTCTAACTCTTGTTCATTTTCAGAAAAAGAGGTCGAAATGGGTAAGCTCCAAACCGAGGTCAACGCAAAGGCCTTGGTTGTTTACGAGCTATCCCGTACCGCCAAAGAAAAAGATCAGGAGATAAAGTCATGGGAAGAGCAATCTGTGAAGAAGGATGCCTCCCACGACAACAAAATCAAGCAACTTAACTCTCGACCAGCGGGTAAGTAACTCTTTACCCACGACCAGTGTTGCTTACGGGTTGTTCAGGGATATGCTTCTGACTAGTCATACTATATTTCAGAGCAAGCACTAAATCAAGCGACTCCACGAAACCTCAACTTGTAGTCAGGAGGAGACGAAGTCGTTAAAGATAAACCTTCAAGACAACATCTCACTTCTAAACAACGACTGGATGGGCTTCGGTCGAGGAAGTTACTCCTCTTGAAGACACCATAGTCGCTGTTCGAAAGTGTCGTTGGACAAGAAGTTAGAGCCTTAGGGGAGTTGATAACTACCCTGAAGGCCAATCAGGTTGACTCACTGAGAGAGGCAGTCGAAAGTGCAGTGAGCTATGCCTTAGCAAAACTTAAGGCACGCGATCAAAACCTCAACCTTCAACCAATCAAGGACAACTTTGACTGTTCTGAAGTAGAAGCAAATCGTCTAATCGAAGAGGTGAAGCCAGTCAGCCAAAAGGTCGCAGAGGAGATGCAGATCAAATCTCCTTCATCAGAGTAGATGCAATAGGGAAACTTGTAAAGACAAGTCTTTTGCTTATAAATATAAAACACTACTACAAAACAAAGTTATAGTAGATTTATTATCACAAACGCCTTTGGAACCGCTCGTGTTGGCTATTGCCGCACTCGGGTGGTGGCGCGAAGAATATCACATACGTATTTTTAGAACCGCTCGTGATAGTCATTTATCACAGACGGTTTGTAATAGAACCGCTCAGGATATTAGATAGATGGTTTTATTCACAAACCGCCCGTGATAATCACTTCAATCACGCATTTGCCCTATTTAATAACCGTCAGGAATATCACGCATTTGTTCTATTTACAAACCGCTCTGTGATTTGGTGATTATCACGCATACTTTGTGAATAGAACCGTCAGGTAATATCACATACGGTTCTATTTACAAACCGCTCGGATAGTCATCTATCATGCACGGTTTTTATTAAGAACCGCTCGTGATATGCCCATCGCAGATAAATTGAGCGCGACACATCCTCGCCAGACCGCCAGGTTCATCGCCAAGATCGCCATTGTGTTTCTGCCACTCTCCTGCTGCAAGGGTTTGATAAATATAATCAACCGCCCTCTCATTGGCTCCACTTAGATCTCGTAGCTAGCTTCTCTCCCCAAAGCGTGCCACTTCCTCCCTAGCTCCTCCAACTCGCGATTTCTCCCTAATTAAATGATGAAGTAATACCGATTATCCTTTTTCCACTCTATTGATTAGTGAATTTCCGACTTTGCTACTCTGCATATAGACGCTAATGTTTTTTTTTTTGTTGTATTCCTTAATCTAAGCATAGGGTTTAGGTTTCAATTAATACTACTTGATGGGAAAAGGCAAAACGACGCACATCTAGCTCTCAATTTGATGGACCCTATTTGTAGAAAATGAAAAGCAAAACATGTAGCCTTTAATTAATCTGTGTAATTCCTTTGTGCAACGATGAGACAAAACGAGTAAGTACGCAAAGAAGTGAAAGTCTTAATCGTAACTAATTTCATGAGTAGTTTTCAGAATGATTAAAAAGAAGAATTTATGACACACCAAGATAAGTCACATGTGCAATGATGTATTTTATATTTCCTCCATTTATATCCATGAAGAAACATCATCACAAAGGGTTTATTGTTTCAATTATATGAAAACGGATATGCAAGCAATCGCTACGACCAACTTGCTAGTTATTAATTAGGATCTTCCTCTTGTCTTTTGTCTCAGATCTAATCAACAATCATGCAGATAATCAATAATTATCCGCTATGCCACCTTAGAGAGGAGAAGGTTGGACCCTTGCCCTAGCGCCCAACACCCGCCACCTCCTCCCCATTGCGCCACCTTAGAGAGGAGAAGGAAAGGAGAGGAATCGATTTTCTTCGTGACTCCGAGGGTAACGATCTATAACCCTTTATATTTGCTATAAATTAATCGCTAATCAATTTTGACACTAATTTGTTACATGCGTAGTGTAGATGGATCAAACCGATGTACAAAGCAGAACCGTGTGAGTCAAGAGTACATTAATGGCGTGGTTGCTTTTAGAAGAGCCACGAAAGGTGATATGTTGAAGAAGGAGATAAATTTTATGTATCGCCCATGCATTGATTATGTAATTTGAAGATGTTTAACAACGCGCGCAAATAGAAGCGCACTTGATTCAAGGGGTTTCACAAAAGGGTATACATGTTGGACCACCACGGTGAAGAGCAGATTATTACACATGAAGTTAGTAATGACGCACCGCCGAGGAAGTCAACGACGCACGGATGTGGATCAGATCGCTTTTGATGAGGATATGTCACACGATGACAACTGGATCGATGCTACGCGATGCGTAAGAGAACTATAGTGAGAGAGAGTTTTGTAAATTCGAGGGCTTATGGAGGACTCGTGAGACCTTTGTTCCCCGGTTGCAAGCCGAATATACAAGGTTGTCAACCGTGCTTGAACCGCTGAAATTGAAGGCAAGCAATGGTTGGTCCGATAAGAGTTTCACGGCGTTGTTAGGTCTCCTAGCGGACATCCTTCCGAGGGAAACGTGTTGCCCAAAGACCACCTATCAAGCAAAGAAGGTTATTTGTCCATTGGGAATGGAAGTAGAAAGAATACATGCATGTCCTAATGATTGTATCCTCTATCAGAAAGAGTATGCGACATGCATGTATGTCCTGTGCAAAGCATCCCGATACAAGCGCCGAATATCGCTAAGGTGAAGCAAGGACCTCCTCGCTAAGATGTTGTGGTATCCGCCAGGATCCCACGCTTGAAGCGCTTATTTGCGAACGCAAAGGACGCAAGATTGCGCGCTGGCACTCAGAGGAGCGTAAGAGAGATGGAAAGCTAAGACACCGCCGATTCTCGCTTAAAGGAGAAACTTCGATCGAGTCAAGAGTTCGGCGGAACCGAGGAACATAAGGTTAGGGTTGAGTACAGATGGAATGAATCCTTTCGTAACATGAGCAACCGACATAGCACCGCCCGTGAATCTATGTATGTACAACCTTCCTCCTTGGTCGTGGTATGAAGCGGAAGTACATTTTGATGTCACTACTTATCCAAGGGCCAAGCAACCTGGGAATGATATTGATGTGTACCTAGCACCATTGTTGGAAGATCTTGTGACACTGTGGAACTAAGGGTACAGTATGGGATGCGATAAACGAGAGAACTTCACTTTACGCGCCATGTTGTTCTCGCACCATCAATGATTTTCCCGCCTTGGTAACCTGCTTCAAGCCAAAGACAAAAGGAGCCAAAGCCTCGTCTCAAGACCGCTAGATGCTACAGAGAGTGTATGGTCGAACAACTCACAAGAAAATCGTATATAAGGCCACCGTAGGTTCCTTCCTCAGAGTCACCCATACCGCAAGATGAAAAACAATTCGACGGAAATAAGGAGAACGATTCACTCCAAGGGCTTTTAGAGGGAAAGAGGTCTATGATATGGTTAAGGATATCGATGTTGTGCTTGGGAAGGGACGTAAATTAAGAACCCGTGAGAAGAACATCCGAAGAAGCGGCCAATTTTTGGGACTTGCCTTATTGGGAGCACTTAGAAGTTCGCCAACGCATCGATGTCATGCACGAGAGAAGAATGTATGTGATAGCTTGATTGGTCTCTTGTCAACATTAGTGGCAAAACAAAGGATGGTGTTAACGCACGGCGTGACTTGGTTGATATGAACATAAGGATCGAGTTAGCACCGAGAGACCGATACAGATTTAACGTATTTTCCCCAAATTTTGCTACACTCTATCCAAGGCCGAGAGAAATGAATCGTGCTGAGCTTGCATGGAGTGAAAGTCCCATCCGTTACTCCGCTAACATTAAGAACCTTGTTTCTATGCAAGATTTGAAATTAATTGGTATGAAGTCTCATGATTGTCATGTGTCGATGACACAAATGCTTCCTCGCTGTAATTAGAAGTATCTTGCCAACAAGGTCCGAGTGGCAATCTTGAGGCTATGTTATTTTTTCAACTCAATTGCTCAAGATCATTGATCCCCAAGGACTAGATGCTCGCAGCCGAGGTGGTGACCACTCTATGTCATCTTGAGATGTATTTCCTCCGCCATTTTTCGATATCATGGTCCATCTCATTGTTCACCTTGTGAGAGAGATAAAGATATGCGCCCTGTGTTCTTACGCCATATGTACCCGCTCGAGAGGTACATGGGAATTCTCAAGTCCTACGACGAATCGATCTCGACCGAGGGCAAGATCATCAAGGTTATGCAACCAAGAGGTCATTGAGTTCTCAGGTCGACTACATGGCTCGTGGAACCGATAGGTGTGCCTCTATCTCGCCATGAGGGGAGACCGATGGTATCGACCATCTAAGGAAATCAATAACTCCCGATCCGATACATACGCCAAGCCCATTTCATGGTCTTGCAACACATGACCCAAGTGTCCCCTCAGATATCGACGAAAGCACAAAGACATGGTGCGCCAATGTAATCCGCATCGGCCGGAGGTTTGGATCACGAGAGAGCACAACCGCTTGCTCAACGAATGGTTAAAGGTGCGAATCATCGAGGTCATCAAGTGATGATACGCCGCTATGGTTGGCACGAGGGCCACAATTTACAATTGTCACATGGCAAGGATACGACATCAATGGGTACACATTTTATACGGCAACATCAGATAGGAAGAGCATACCTGTATTAGCGTGTCCGTGATAGATGCATTCAAGACCGATGGGATGAGGAGCTCCTACTATGGGCAAATAGACGAGATATGGGAGCTCGACCACGGCTTTTCAAGATCCCCTATTTCGTGCCATTGGGTCCATCTCGACAGTGAAGGTCGATAAGCACGGTGTCACTACCGTGGACCTTTAACGTTTCGGATATAAAGACGAACCATTCGATCAAGCAACCAAGTTGTTCAAGTCTTCTATGTAACCGATCGCAAATAAGAAGCGCCACGAGTTCTTTATGGAAAAGGAGGATTGTTTGAGTTGAGAATGTAGTGGACGAGGAAGAATACAATCAATTTGACGAGTTGCTCCTTTCGAAACGGCATTAGGCTCGAGGAAGAACCCAAGGAGGAAGCTAGCTATATGCCACGATCATCATGAAGGCCTATATCTTAATTAAGAATTTACTCCAATGTAATTAATTTATTCCATAACATCATGTGTTATGGACTTGTAATCTCTCATATATTTTGATGTCAACGTGAAATTGTCATGTGTTGATGTGTTATGGACTTGTCATATTTGATATTGATGTCAATGTGGACGACATTGTAATGTGGAGTATCAAAATTGTCATCATACTTGATTTCGAGTTGAGTTGAATTAGATATGAAATTTTGAAGTCAAATGTGTTATGAACTTGTTATGGACTTGTCATATTTGATATTAATGTCAATGTGTGGACGACATTGTAATGTGGAGTATCAAAATTGGTTTCACTTGATTTGGAGTTGAGTTGAATTAGATATGAAATTTTGAAGTCAAATGTGTTATGAACTTGTCATCATACTTGTCACCGTGTTAGAATTCATATGGACTTGTCATAATTGTCATCATACTTGTCTCAAAGAAAGTTCACTATATTTTCTCGTGATATTTATGTCTCACCGTGTTCAAGATGTTTTGTCAGATATCATAAATTGGCCTCAGTTATGGGCTATCATGCACGGTTTTATTATACAACCGTCTAGGAATATTATCACTGCATTTCAAATGAGAACCGCTCGTCAGGATATATTATCTGCACGGTTCCATAATAGAACCGCTCAGGATATTATATCACTGCACGGTTCTATTATGGAACCGCTCAGGATATTAATATCACAAACGGTTCTCATTTCAACCGCTCGTGATATACTTTTTATAAGGCGGAAACGCTAGGTTTTCTCTCACTTTCACTTCTCTCCTCGCGCTTTACGCTCGCACGCTGTCTCGCCTCTAGGGTTTAGGGCTCGCCTTTCCACGATTCGACTTTGGCCGCCGCCCGACATTGGTGCCCCGACCTCAGGCCGCCTCGACCTCGGCGCCTGCTCACCTCCCAGTCAGAAGCCCCGACGTCACCGCCTTTCAACCTCGGTGCCGCCGCCGACATTGGCGCCCGACTCGACGCCACCGCCCTCCTCCCCTGTCGGCCTCCTCCTCTCAGACCGGCCTTCTCCCCGCCTGCCCTCCTCCTCAGTCGACCTCCTCCCCAGCCCCTCCTCCTCAAGATCGGCCTCCTCCAGACCTGCCTCCCCAGCTTCAGCGGCATCCTCTCGTGAGTATTGCTCCTCCGTGGCGCTCGGTTGATCTTTGCATATATATATATATATATATATATATATATATATATATATATATATATATATATATATATATATATATATATATATATATATATATTATATAAAGTAATAGTTGCAAATTAATCTGGGCTTTGTTGACATGCTTTGTGATGAACTCCGCCTTATAATCGAGATTGAATGTGATAGTTAGTTCATACTTGAGCTCTATTGTATTACTTGCTACCGCCAATATGTTGTATCGTTAATTGGTTACTTTCGTTCAAATTTCATAGTTCTATTGCAAATTGATCGCTTGTATTGACTAGTTTGTGATTCTTCTAGTAGTATGTATGAGCTCATTCAACTTTTCATTTGCCATCTTGATCTCTCAGAGTCAACCTCTGCTTGATCGAAGTTTAACTGTTGCTAATGCTTGAGATCATTTGACGCTTACAAAGTATTGTTTAGAGCTCATAGTTTGAATTTATATTATCATATTCATTTCATGAAGAGTATAGACAATAGGATTGAGATGGCAAAGACTTGTTCTTTAGCTACTCTCCTTCCGAGAGCACATAATATCATCAATCGCATTTCTTAGAGAAGTAGGTCTCGCAAAAGATTTGTATCACTAGTTTCTATCTATACAAAGATCACAAGAGAAGCTCGTGGATTAAGGAGTGTTAGGAGTGTTAGAATAGAAGCTCGTGGATTAAGGAGTGTTAGGAATGTTAGTAGTCTCAGATGAGCTCATTCAACTCTTCATTTGCCATCTTGATCTCTATAGTCAACCTCTGTACTTCTTCCCGAGAGCAAGTAAGCGAGATGGCAGAGGCACCATCTTCGCCATCACCGACGCCGCAGATGGAAGAGGCGCCGACGAGGCCGCCAACACCGACCTCGCAGATGGAAGAGGCGCCGACGAGGCCGCCAACACCGACCAGCAGATGGAAGAGGCGCCGACGAGGTCCGCCACCGCCGATTTATAATGACACTAAGCGAGATGGCAGAGGACAATCGAAAATGCCTACGGCCTACCGGTCATCACGGAGGTCAAGGACTTTGGGGTCCTCCGAGTCCCAAGAGATCAACAAGTAGATTCCTGACCATCTCGAGATACTTGAAGGAACGGTCCTCATCACCACACCAAGGTGGAAGGACTCGATTTAAAGAAGCGAAGGCGCTACTGGGATGTAACTTTCAGAGAAGTTCACTATTCCGTATAATATGTGGCACGCGGCGACGGACGGCGATGCTCACGATGGGTAAATCGTGGAGGACCTTCAAGAGCATTCTTGTCACAGCACGTGAACACGGTCGACACCTTCGCAAAGATAGATTCTGACGCGAAGCATGGGACACCTTTGTGGCTATGAAAACATCGCCGAATTTAAGGAGCAAAGTGCGCGACAAAGCTCTCCAGACACGAAACACTCACCAAGACAGACTGCAGACACCGGGTACGCTGGTAAATACGAGGAATGGGCGGCGGAGAAGGAGAACCCGCTTCTAATGTCACGCACTGCTCCCTAAGCCGGTTAAAAGCGAGGACACAAGTCTCGCCTTCGGCAAAGATCTCCTTCACAAACCCCAGCACTGTGAAGTGTCCCAACGTGGTAAGTATATCGAACTACTAAGTTGTTAATAAGTCCATAACTTCATAGTGTCTATAATAACGTGATGACCTCTTGCATGCGGATTTGATCGCCCAAGCTTCCCAAGGCTCCTTCCGTGCGCATAGGAGAAGGATATACTATCTACGGCCTTGGGAAACAAGGAGCACCTGGTCGCACGCGAGGCCTTGGGGTTAACGATCTTGGATTCATGGATTCATGGACGACTACTACACGATAGGACTAGGAAGAGATCCAAGGTCGAGCACGACAACCGCTTGGTACAGATGATTACTAACCAATTTCAAGTAGAGATGGCAAGATTATGGAGTCAAATGGATATACTCATGAGCCACGGCCGCAAGTCGCCTCGCTAATTTGAAGACACCTCCTCGACGTCAGAGTAGCGCCATTCACAAGATAATTAGAACATGACGACGTCCGACACCGATAGATTTACATCAAGGTAACGACATCTATGGAATGCACCAAAGATAGACCCTAACGACGCCTTTAGCTAATTGCGATCGCTTTGTAGGAGCCGACGCTCAGAAGCTCCAAGTAAGGATGGATGGGTCCTTTGTATTGAGGTCACAGCAGGGATGGTGTATCCATACGAGGAAGGGGCAAAGACGGTGCCTAGTTGGTGCATGGTTACGCCAAGGTCCGTGGATATGGTACATGTCAATTTCCGAGCCATCCTACCGACATTTGCCCGAACGAAGAGATCACAACACTAGGGATGCCGCCCTCTTTATCCAAAGGGCCCAAGAAGAACATCGCTCGAACCAAAGAAGGCCGCGATCCGACACCCACCATTCTCTCCAACGGACCTCGATGACTCCACCTCATGTTTCACTCAAAAGGCCACCTTCGATTCCCGTGGAGAAGACGCCAAGGAACAAAGAAAAGCGCGCCGACGACGGCTCCCGAGTCGCCTCACAAAAGACAATGCCAATCGCTAAGGCCAAATCAAATCAACGAACGCATAGGCGCCCCAAGTCCGGAAGTCCAAGAAGTCCGAAGTCCGCGATACCCGGAAGTCCGCGATACCCGGAAATACATCATCGAAAACCGCTGTGTTCCGGCCAGCAGATAATGCACGCCGACATGCTTGTCGTGCTTTGCATGCTCGGTACTTGGACAAGACCCAAAAGAAGGGGTCCGACATCGAATCACCGCCGACACGAGGACAAGCATTTCTTCAACGGACGAGGTACTTCGTCGGGCTTCAATGATTTATTTGAACTATTCAACCTCGCTGGCCTCGACGCCTCGCTTCTACAATGTTGACATCGTAAGCGCGCATAATCAAGTTCTACATTCATCTAATACCGATAAATATCACAACTCATTGCTTATGTATAGATACATGCCGCAAAATGTCCGGAATGGAAAGAACCGTGGGTTTCTCGACCCACACGTGGTATCTGCAAACCATCCTACAAGACTCGCCCTTCGCCGAGAAATACATAACGAGGTCATTGCTTCTACAGAGGAACATGAAGTACATAGTGGTGCCCTACAACCAGGGTAAGTGTCACTACTTGCTATACAAATTTCATTTGTACATTATACGCAAAGACTAACTTAGGTTTAATGACTATAGCGACATACATGAGTAGGTACCATTGATCCTTTTAGTTATTATACCCAAGAGGAACCATGTGATATACCTTGATTCCCTAAACCGCAACAAGCACGACTTCAAAGACTCTAAGAGGAATACTGAGAGGTATGCTCATTTCCTCCTTACATAACTCTATTGTAGTCTTCATTCGCTTGAAATGGCCGAGGATAACTTTTTCAATCATGTAGGTCGCTCATCAATTATGTTGCCAACAAAGGAATATACGATGGAAAGAGCGCCTAACTAACACACAGTGATGGATTTTTCAAGACGCTACAACACAATAATACTATATCATACTTCATAATAACGCCGCCTCGAACCGACTATACCTATATATGTAATTCTATTTTTGCAAAGGCCGCCAAAGAAAAAGATGATGAGTTATGTGCAATCTACGCTCGCTATCATATGCGCCTAATCCTTACAGCCTAAGAAGAAGGATCCCGAGGTTTGTCAATCTCAAATAATTATTTCCTAATTATAAATTTAAATATATATAGCTTACCACTTTACTCTTAATTGGTAGCGATGTGTCTTGGATTTACAATGTGATTCACTGCTATGAAGAGATCAAGGACATTCGAGGGAAGCTCGCGCCTTTATCAACTCAGAATCATTAACGACAACGAGAGTTTCAATTCGTCGCCAACCCGAGCATCACCATACTAAAACCTCTCAACGCAAAACAATTGTAATCTAGTTGTAACTATAGCGACAATACTTGAACAAATGCGATCTTTTGTAATTTATTTTGAGTAATGATCACTTTGAGTTGTCATGGTCGCTGAATCATATTGTGAAATGTTGTTTTGTGATTGCTTGAATTGCTTTCGTGAATGCTTGTTTTCAGAGGGCATGGCTAGCAATTCCCGAGGCTAGCCAGAAAACAAAGAAATTGTGGGTGGGTATGAGCTATCACAGACGGTTTTTGTTTAAACCGCTCAGGAAGGCAAGTATCACGCACGGTTTCGACGCAAACCGCTCAGGATAGAGAATATCACGACGGTTCTATATAAAAGCCGCTCGTGATAGTCACAAATCACGCACGGTTTTTATTTAGAACCGCTCGTGATATTCTCCTATCACGCATTTATTTTTATTTAGAACCGCTCGTGATATTCTTAGATCACGACGGCTGTCGCTGAAACCGCTCGTGATATTTGACTTCACTGCACGGTTTTTAATAAAACCGCTCGTGATATTTCGTATCACGACGGTTTTGTACC